>VDFB02270651.1:22067896-22333328 GCA_007258455.2 Sequoia sempervirens
AGTTTTATAAAAAACTCATCTTTCACAATGTTGTTGTGCAGGTAACCTTAACAATGCAAATCTTTATGCACAAATTCCTAAGGTTGTTAGAGGTTGGCACGCTATGTGTGAACACTGAGGAACTCAAATATGGGCACACTTGGGGCTTCAATAAGGATAAAATCATTCCCCTTCTTAAAGGTATGGAATAGCTATTAAAGAACTACAAGGAGAATGAAAACCAAGACAAGAAAGGAAAACACAACACAAGGTTCCATGTTAATGAAGGGTCAAATTTAGCTATTGAAGTTGTTCATTCTAATGAAGGCCTCTCAAGCAATGACCCCCCAATTGGATGCATGGTGTGGGAATCATATGTTGAAAGTAGGGCTGAATGAAAAGCCTTAAACAATGTTTATCTATTATTTTACCACTATCAGTATACCATAGGATTTTGAAATGTTAGGTTTGTTTTTTGTTGAAGGATGTTTAAACTAAATATTATAACTAGCATTGGAAATACTTATAGATTAGTGGTTATAGTAGGCTGACAATTAGAAATGCACAGTTGAGATCAATATAATCAAGGCTATCATATGATAAATAATGCATCAAAAGCAATGTATAAAAGTTTTATACTCTCTTTAATAAAATAAAAACCAAAATTGAGAAGCAATAAAATGCATGGGTGGAAAAACAATGAGTTAAACAAGAGGATGTAGAGGAAATAAAAAGGTTCAAATTTATATGGTTCAGAGGAAGAATAGGAAGGAAATCTTACTACACCCTTGCATAGCTCCACAAGGAAATAGTGAATACTTGAAAATTATAGCCCATTCTAGATTTTTATTAGGTTTTTACTTTATCTCGTATTGACTATGAACCTAGATTTGTGAAGAAATATATTTCTTTGGAAGAGCATGAGACTTGGATGGCGGCCATGAAAGATAAGATGATGATCTTGGATGAATGTGAGAAATTGACTCTAGTTGAGTTGTCCAAGGGTAGGATACCCATTGGTTGTAAGTGGGTGTTTAAGAATAAATTTAGAGTAGATGGATTGTTGGAAAGGTGCAAGGAAATATTAGTGGAAAAATAGTACTCAGAGAGTTTACTTTAGTGAAATTTTCTCTCTTTTTGAAAAAATAACTTCTATTATATTCCAAATTTCTATTATTGTTGCTTGCATTCTAGAGTAGAGAAAATGAATGTTAAATCAACTTTCTTGCATGGGGATAATTAATATGAAGATCACAAATTTATTTACCTACCTCCATTGATATGAAGGATTTAGAAGTTGCAAAGTACATTCTTGATATGGAGATCAACAAGGATTAGGCTGGTAGAAATATTTGTCTTACTCAAAGTATGTATGTTCATACAATTTTATAGAGGTTCACAATGCATGACTATAAGTAATTCAATATTCCTTTACTTGTTGGTATTAAGTTATTATTAGATCAATGTCCTAAGTTAGATAATGATTTGGAGGGTATGTTTAATGTTCTCTATGCTAGAGAGCCATAGGAAACTTAATGTAGGTTATGGTCTATACAAGGCTAGACATTGCCTAAACAATGGCATTTCTTATAATATTAATATTTAACCTTGATATGAAGCATTGGAATTATGTGAAAATGGTTTCAAGATATTTTCAAGGTATTTATGATTATTATATTTGTAAGATACTTTATATATAGGGATTTGTTGATTTATATTGAGCTACTAATATAGTTGGTAGGAGGTCCACTACTAGTTATGTGTTCAATCTATTTTGAGGAGTTGTTACTTGGATGAATAAAAATATCTTATAGTTGCATTTTTCACTATAGGAGTAGAGTGCATGACTGCAACACATGTATGTAAAGAGGTAGTTTGGTTATAGAGGTTGTGTTTAGGTATTGGATTTGAGTGTAAATATGTTAAAATTGGATATTAGAGTCAAAGTGTCACTTGTTTGGTGAAGAACCTAATGTACCATGTTTGTATGAACAACATATTGATTTTTGGTACCATTTTTTGTGTGATATGGCTAAGGGTGGTAGAGTCATGATACAAAAGGTTGATACTTCAGTTAATGCTTTAGAATCTCTCACTAAACTAGTAAACAAAGAGAACTTAAATTGGTACACATAGGCCATGGGACTTGACTCATTTAGATCTTGATTTACATTTCAATCTCCTATTATTTCTTACAATATAAACATTGAGTGAGATAATTTTACGAATACGTGTTTCATTCACCTTAGAATTCCTAAGTCTTGTAATTATACTATTATGGAGAGTAAAATAATAATGTCTATTATCCTAACATCATGGAATGTGACCAAGTTGGACACTCCTATGAGGGAGAGGATTCATTTATGTTTTGGTATAGCTGGGTTATTGTATAAAAAGATATTTAATAGGATGGTTACAAAATTTTGGTCAAGATTACAATTTGTAAGATCTTTCATAATTGGTCCTAAGACAAGGTAATTAATACCCTCATGGATCATCTAGAATTAGTCCTTTCTCTTCGTTTATTTAACCATTATGGCCAAATATATAACATATGTGATGCATATAGGGTGTGTAAGAGGCGTCAAAGGAGTTACATAATGTTCTATGATGCTTGACCATGACCATAGGGGAATTATACTTTTTTTCCATGGCTTATAGTTTTGAATTATGGTTTTGGATACTAGTTGATGGTTTCTTGTTTCTAATTTCCTATATTGGAGGCATGGGATAGTGGAGCATATGGTTCTTTACAAGTACTCTTGTGTAGCTAGTCTATTCTTAGAGGGATAAGTGGATTGTATTATTTTACTTTATTTTTTATAATAATATAAGCTTGGGTTTCTTTGGGGTGGATTTTTTCTACAAGGGTTTCTCCATGTATATCTAGTGTAATGGTTTGTATTTTTTTAGTTTTTAAAAAATTTCTATTGCTTCTCCATTATTTCATTGATTATAAGTTTATTAGCTTAATCACATTGTAATTAGATTAAACTCTAGATATTATTTATTATTTTTATCATGTCATTTACCATAATTTCAACATCCACATTAGTTTCCACATGGTTTTTATTTTTCATCTTCTTCAATTAGGTTTAAGACTCTTGATTTGACTATACATCTTTCAATTCCGACATGGTGAAGATGAGAAACATCTAGTTGTTTATGTTATGGGTTTTCTTCCTTGGCATTCCTTTCAAGAATGAGAAGATATTTTCACACTCCATTGAGTTTATCTCTTCCTAATGGAAGAAATGTTTTTTAGCAAGTATGAATCATCTTTATCATTCATTGTCAACCTTCTACCATCAATGTAGGAGACTACATAATTGAGGGGGGGTTGCATAGTTCTCTTATTCCCTCTCTTTGTGGGGAATTTAATTCTCACATGGAATTTTATTCTTGGTAGTGATTTAAGAGAGTCATCTTCTATATATGGGTGAAAATTCAAAATTGTGTCACACTTTAGACATAAATAAATATAAGCATTTCCAACTAAAAGAAAATTTTGGTCAAACATATGATCTAGCTATATTCAAGTTCTATATAAATTAGATCTAGGCCACCAAATTTTTAGCTTCAAGTGTCCACTAAATACATATGTAGCACCATAATGAGACCAATTTAATAAACAATAAAATTATTCATAAAAAATGTTATTCTCACAACTACTCCTCATGTAAATAACATAAAATAAACTAAAAATACCCTTTTGTAGATCTATAAGTGTAGTTTTAAAAAGTATATTTTTTCAATAGTTTAATTATTCTTTATATTTTATTTTCTATTTTTACTTTAAAGTAGGTCATCAACACCAAAATATAAGGTTGATTGTCTTGTCAAGAAAAAATACTAAATTTTATTAAAAATTGAATATATATATAATTTTGGATAAATAGTTAAGAAAAAAGGTGATATCCCATAAAATAGTTGTGTTTTCAATACACAAATGTTAAGATTTATTTTAAAAGATATATTTATCAAAATGAGAAAAAAGTTAATCTTTGCATTAAGTTTCAAGTTATATATATATATATATATATAAACGGTATTGGCATAATGTGATGGTTTAAATGTGGTGGTGTTGTTCTTGCCACCAAGGTTTAAATCTTGTTGGGTGTTGCTGTTGACTGTTTATGTTGGAGATGAGGTCACCCATTTGTCTCCATCTTTCTTCATCCATCAATTCCTTCATCTCTTCCTTCATTCTTCATTATATCATTTTAAAATTCAAAAGGTATATGTCATTTTCTAGTGATTCCAGTTAAAAATTTAGATCAATGTTGTTCATTTCCTTTATAAAAATGTGGCACAACTTTGAACTTTCGTCCAAATGGATACTTAAGATGGCTACACATTTTTTACTCCTACACACCTAAGGTATGCCTATGGAGGTGTTGGTGTATATTTATTATTTGTATTTAGTTACTTTATTACATTATTGTGAACCTAGGATAGGCTTATTTAGGTAGGTATCTACTTGGTTAGGTTGTACTTACATCATGTGACTTGCATTTTTTATTTAATGGAGATGTAGTTCACACACATGACTACATCTCCTTTATCCTACATTGGTTGTACATTCACACTCTTGTTAGAGTATCCTATATACCCACTTGAAGATTACTATTAAGTATCATTCTAAATATATTTGCATCCATATTGGAATGTAATATTATATTTTTGTAAGATGAACTTCAATTGTGCTTTTTCTATTATGGCTTGTTCATGTCATAAGATTTTGGGAGGTTTGCTCCATTGAAAAATCTTACATGGTATTAGGTCTCTTTCTTGTTTGAAAGTAATTATGCTATAGATCTAACACATCAAACAATAAGTTAGCATTCTCTAAATAATGACAATAATTAATGTGAGATTCAACAAAGTAATTACCAATATCACAAAATAAAAAATCCCTTAAAATTTGCTATGTGATGAAGTAAAAATCTTATAGTTTGACCCGTCAAAAGTAAATCACAAACACCAAAATCTGATGAATTTGAAGTCATATAAAAGTCCTCAATGTCCATGTCATCATAATTAAAATCATTAGTATCATCAAATGGAAGTGTGTCATCCTTGGGAACATTAGGTAATGACAAGGTGTCATAAAAAATACAAAACGATCATCCAAATAATATTCAAGAACTCAATATCTTCAATGTGAAGTTGAGATTCCATGGAAAGTGATAAGAAAATGTGATGACAATCGATAATTAGTTCAATTCAATATGATTGTAGAAACAAACAATGTTAATTTAGCCACAAATAGTTATGAATAATAAAATAGATAAAAATTGTCTCAATATTTATTAAAAAATGGGAATAATTTGAAATAATCTAATAGGAAATGTGGATTCCTCTTGAAAAATATGCACTTTAAAAAACGAATCTAAAAGAAGCCCTAAATAAAAGGTTGAGGCCTCTCAAATTTTGGTGTCATTATGCAACACCTTGAAAATATGGGAAAATGGGCTTTTAATAGGGAAGATGGCTACCTATCATGTTGGACCCACCCACTAGTCTTTATCAATTCCAAAATTAAGTACATTGGGATGTATGCAAAAAATTCCTTATAATTAGGGTTTTTAAAAATCAAGTCAATTTTGACAATCAAATAGCAATCAAATGTCAAAAATTATAGGGTAGGGAGGGATGGTTGTTAGTGGATATAATTGGGTTGCTGGTAAGGTCGATGGGGTTGTCAACCAACATGGTGAAACTTGCTACAAAAAAGTTCAATGATACAAGTACATGACATATTTTTTTGTAAGGGAAAACTTAAAAAGGAAGTCAAATGGACTTAGGGATGAGGTGGGTGATTTTGAGTAAGGACATGCAATGTATTTTGAAGGGTTGGCCTACACTATGTTGATCTATTGCACCCCTCAAAAGGTGGTCAAGCATCTACCAAACCCTAATGAACCAGATGACACAACCACCATACCATAAAAGGGTCAACACCTCAAGCCAACTTACACTCGATTTAGGATGTGAGAATCTAAGGAGGTAACTAAACCCTATCAAAAGGGTCATGATGCCCTCTCTTAGGTGACTAACCTTTCTCAAATGATCAATTTGGTCGAGGAAGGGATTAAGCCCTTCAATTTTATTTTATTTTTATTTTTATTTAAAATGGATAGTATTTTTTTAAACCAAAGGGAAGAACTAAAAATGTTATTATCATTGATTATTTTACCTCATATTGATTTTTTTTGTTAAAAAAGGTAGATTTTTTAGGAAACCTGAAGACTACAAAATTTACAAAAATACTTTAGAAATGTGAAACTTCTTCTTTACAGCCCATAAAATAATATATTCTATACTAATTTTCAAAATACCCTACTCAATTTCTAACTATAATAAGTAATTTTGTTAGAAATTGAAAAGGAGAAGGGATATGAGAGAAAAACATGTTTGTGGGAAATAAGAGGGAAAAGTCATTGTGGTGCCTCAAGCATTGATTTATCCTATCTATTAGATATGTTCAAATAAAGAGTAAACAATATAATTACACTAGTTCAAAAAATCATCAATGGTAATATCTCAAGTAAACCACTTTAATGGAGATAAACTAGTAAAATATGATGATTTTCATATTCTCTATGTTCCTTGCCCTTTTTGTCTCTTGAATATGAAAGGGTGAAGCTTTAATTTACAATAATCTAGTCAAATAGTAGAAAAAACCTCATTGGGCATATTATATCACTCTTGAATGTGATTGGTTGGAATAAGGTTGTATATGTTTGTTGGATTTACATAGATACTTATTATTTTCTAATTTCTTAATTATTAAAAACATAATAATAACTAATTAATCTAACTTAAGACAATGAAGAGACAACCTAAGTCCTTGAATGAGATTCAATATATTGTGAAGATACAAAAACACTAACTCATTCTTTCTAGACGATATAATCGTAAGTGTGGTTTAGCAAAGAAAAAGGGGGGGAAGGTTAAAAACCCTAAAAAGTCGAAAGACAATGAGGAGACAACCCAACTCCTTGAATGAGGTTAGGTATATGGTGAAGATACAAAAAAACATGAATTGGTTCTTTCTAGATGATAAAATCTCAAGTTTGATTTAGCAAAAAAAAATAGGAGGATGGCTAAAAACCCTAAAAACTCGAATAGCAATGTTTTGAACTAAAGAAACTAACATGAAAGAATGAGGGTTTTAGACTTGGAGATAATAGATAAGAAAAACAATTAAAAAAATATTAAAATTATACATTCACAACATCTATGTAAAGTGACTTGAAACATAAAAGTAAATTTAAAAATATGGTTTTTTCCTCTACAAAAATGTAATGAGTATTAAGATTGTTTTTTCTTATATTTAATGAATCATATTAACAAAAAACAATATTAATGGAAGCTCTTAGATATGAACGAGTTTGTATATTGCAGTCAAACGGCGTGAGTAGGAGGCGCCATCCGCATCATCCAGAGCTATATAATACATGGCCCATTAGGACTGGTATTCAGTGCAAAGTGTAAGTTCATTAGAATGCGTAGAAATAGTTACAGGGAAGAGGTTACAGAAGAAAACAATGGGAGAAGGGAGAAGTATCTGTAACAGGGTCCACAGATACCATTCCTAAAACATACACAAATTTAATGGGTACTTCTGATCAGATGCAGACTGACTATACTCCTGGGGATTATGTAGAGGTCTCTTCAAATCTATGGGGAAATCCTTATGTGGCACAGATTCTGAAAGTGGGAGATAATGGGAAGGAATTGCTTGTTCAATGGTTATACTGGCCTCAATATCTTACAAGACATGGGCAGATGATGGATTCTGCTACCACTTTTGCAAGAGATGCCATTTTCATGAAAGATTGTTTTGATGAGAACAAACTAATCCTTTCTGCTGACAGTGATTGGATAGACCAGGGGTCTGTGCAGAACTGTTGCCATGTTCTGTTCACTGACAGTAAAAGAATTTGTAAGGATTATGAGCCTGGTATTTATTATGCCCATAAAAGTTTTGGGTATGATTCTCAGTCAGCTGAATATAGACTCATAGATCAAGAGGACCTTTAACTGGTAACCAATAGGAAGGGAAAGAGTGAGTTGAGTGGAATTTTGCATGTTCAAAACAACTTTGTATAAATCAATTTCAGAAGTTCAAAGCAGCTTAAAAGCATAAAACACAGTTCAAATATAAAGCATTTTGCTTCCTATTTTCCTAGCACACTAAATGATATAGATTTAAATCAAGTTCAAAAAATGAATGATTCAATCAGATTTAAATCAAATAAGTTTGTAATGATAAGTGGGACAAGATAGAAGTGATTGATAGTTTTAAATGATAAGGCAATTTTTTTTATGTTAACTTATTAATTTGTTATAATTGATAATAGGGATATGGAATATAATGGATATGATGACAAACATCTAACAAATTTATGTCTGGAACTTCTCTAACATTGATGTGATCATGTTATGTGATTTGGTCTTAAATTAAAATATGGTATGTGGTTTTTTTCTTCTTGTTATAGTTTGGTTTTGAATTGATGTGTCATTCATGATATGTGAGCATGAGACATAAAAAAGATAGTGTACATGGAATCATAATGTTGAAAGAAAATATGGAATTGGAACTATTTGTGGCCTTCACAGCATATACTTAAGCATGACACCATTTAAAATTTTGTGTAGATGGAATTATGACTCATAAGGCGGTCATGGAGTTGGAACTAATGTGGCCCTCATGAAGTATATGCAATCACAAACAATTTTTTATAGGGAATATATTTTCTCCCTCAAGTTGAGTGATATATGTCATTGTACATTTAGTTTGAGGAGAGAAGAAAAGAGTTGTAATAATGTCACTATCAATATAGCAATATAATGGACTTAGATGTGAGTTTATGAATTAATCATTATTGATAGGTAAGAGTTTATGAATTAATCATTATTGATAGGTAAGAAATGGATAAATGGTGGCTCCCAATATTGTTACACATGTGAGGATAGTCATAAATATAAAGTATGTAGCCACATATTAGATGTTATAATGTAGAATCAATCTAAGTTGTATTGTTTAAGCTATGATCTTGTAAGGATTATATAAAGAATGTTATGTAAGATATGCTTGTGTAGGAATGCAAAAGAAATATTTTCTAAGGTGTTATAGGGGAGAGGGGCTCATAATGGAGCGGGGTCCAATAGTGAGGATAGAAGTAGTCCTCAGTGGGCTTCATAGTGGAGCGCCTTAATATCCAATTGCAAAACACTTTTTATTCATAAAGTACACAAACTGACAAATCATGTGATGCCACATCAACACACCAATAAAACATGACTTAGTGCACCACTATCGGTCTCACTTTTTTTTTGGGCCTTTTTGGATACCTCAACAAAAAGCATGTTGATGTGGCATCATATTTGATGATGTGGCCCTAAAATGAAATATAGAAGCTCGTGAGTTGCCAAATAAACTGCTATACAAAATTGTGAGTGATTTGAAATTTCCAAATAAAAAGTTTAAAAGGCCGAAGTTAGGTTGCTCTACTATAGGCCCCTCTCCCCTAATGAAAACACGATATGATAAACATCATGTGGGATATTTTCATGTACATTAAAGATATAAATCTTCCATCATATTCAAATCATGTGTAGTGCATATCATATAAGATATGAGTGTGGAAGATCATGTATGAATGTTCATGTAAGATGTAATCATTTGATAGTAAAGTAAGGCAATATTGAGTAAGGTGCTATCATGTGGGAGAGGCAAGGAATACCATTTATATTATTGTTGTGTAAGCATATTGCCATGATTTGTTATGTGGGAAGGTTTTCTATTCATTTTTATTCTCCAAGTGATGTTGAATTACTTGTCTTGTATAATTAAATGCAATAGATGCCTCCAAGAAGGGAAGATAGGTGTCACAGTGTGTGTGGTGATGGATCTAGTGCTATGAGAAAGGAAAAGTAAGGATCAAAAATCATAAAAGAGTAGTTGATAAAGGGATAAAGGGCATAAAAATATGTAAGAAAAAATGTAATATTGGAAGCATGTAGAATTTAGAAATGAAAGAAATAGAATAATAATTTATATAATAGAAAAGATAAAAATATTGAGTAGCAAATTTAAAATGCATGAGTAAAACTATGTAAATATAAACTATGACAATAATTTTGTACACAAGAATTGCATATACAAACAAGCTACTTCAAATTACAAATAATAATTCTAAAATTTGGCTACAATGAAACTATAGGAAATATAATTAAACTAAGTAATATGATCAATATTACCCCTATATGGATCCTTATTGTTCCACATAATAATAGGTGTGTTAGCTTCTAATGCATTTAGGGACATATATATTAGTGTGAAATCCATCAATACTTTTATTTTGTGTTATTTTATATTTTATTTTTTATTCATTTTATTGTATATTTCTATGTGATCATATTCCTAATAGTCTTGGTATAGATTTAAGAAATGAAACTATAGTCTGTAAATGGCTATGCATAAATGTCAATTACTATTTTTGGGTAGTATAATCGTATTTTTTTGTTAATTTGAGTGAATTTGTGAAATTTAGAAAAGTGAAAACTAATCAAATATTATAAAACTATATAAACATGCAATTGCAATTGAATGTGATTAGAATATTGGTACAGATATGAAACAGTATTTTTTTGGGAATTTGTAATTTCTAGGCTTATATGAAACTCTTTTTACTATTCTAGTCTATTATGGTTGTCATTTTTATGTAAATTTTATGAGAATAACTAGACCAAACCTAAGAAGAGAGCTAAGAAAAAAAAATTCATAATAACTCTATTAGAGTGACCATATTACATTCAAGTTGTTTTTTGGATTATGATGCACCTACACTATTGTCTATGACTTTTGAGTTTTTAACTCGAAAAATTATGTCATGGGTTTTGTAAGTCATGTAAAATATGTGTTTTCCTATTTTGAGTGGTTAGATTAAAAAAAATATATGATACATTATTTTACTAGATAGTTATAATGAGACGCCTAATGCACACATGTTTCCAACTTATCTTGGTGATGTATTGACTCCTTAGTGGGCTAAGGACCTATAAGGTTATAAGGTGGTTTGGTGAGTTTGTACTTGTTAACTTGAGTATGTTTAAGTGTCTTTTGGGTACTATTAGTAAGTATGTGAGCATGTGATAAACCTTAACTCTACCCTTACATTTGAACACATTAACTTATAGTATTTTTTATGAATGTAAAAGTGTTTCCTTGATAGAATCAACTTGTTTCAACATATTATTACATGATAGATTGCCCCAATGTTTTTGATGAAGTAAGCAACATTTATAGGGTGTTGTACCCTTCACAAAGAGCCACATGGGCCAATAAAGTCCAAGATCAAAAAAGCATATAACAAAACACTAAGCCAAAAAATAGAAACGCGGACTGACAGCACATGGACAAGCAGCAAACCAGCAACCGACTAGTTGGCATCCTCCCAACTCTTGGACAAAAGATGAACCACATCATCTCTGACCCACTCCTGATAGTCTTTAGTCTTCTTCATCTCCATCTCGTCCTTCATGACCGCCGATAGGGTACTAGTGATATAGTGCACCAACTTGACCGTGAAGCAGGTCAACCCACATAATTTTTTGTCCAGTTTTTCCATTCTTTCTTTCAGCACACAGAGCTCCTCCTCACTGCCCATAGTGTAGTCATGATCATTCTACTCAATATCCAGAGGTTCTGAAGAGTGAGAGGCCAAAACCTCCTTCTAAGTTTTTCCCTTGTCAGGAATGGAGCAGGGACCTCTGACCTTCTCTCCCTCCTCACCCTCTGACATCTCTTCAACCCTGCTATCAGTGCTATCAGACAGCTCCTCTTCAGTGTCTAAATCTTTAACCTACACTTTTTTCCTGTTCTTAGCCAACCTGCCAGAGCGCCTAATGATAGCATCACAACTAATGACCACAGTCTTTGCAACCACTGTATCTCCCAATGAGTCCTTGCTCACAACATTTTTCCCTTTCCTCGGAGGCTCCTTCTCCTCCTTGCCTTTCTTTTTC
This sequence comes from Sequoia sempervirens, assembly GCA_007258455.2. Classification (NCBI taxonomy): domain Eukaryota; kingdom Viridiplantae; phylum Streptophyta; class Pinopsida; order Cupressales; family Cupressaceae; genus Sequoia; species Sequoia sempervirens. Next base: position 22,079,915 of record VDFB02270651.1, read on the forward strand.
GAGGCGAGCTTACTGGGAGTCTTAGCAGGGGTAGACTTAAGGACACACAGGCTAGTCGTTGCACTATTTTGGGCATTTCCCTCGTTCCCCTTAAGCTTTTTAGCAGCAGGTTTAGGTTTTTGAGAGTCAGCAAGGATCAGGTGATTTTTCCTAATAGGGCCTTTAGATTCGGCCAGAGATAATTTGGTCGCAGTGGGAGGCTCAATTTATTCAATGCAGACGACTGAAATGGGTTTAGGCAGGCACAAAGCTAGATGGAAGTGGTAGAGTCTTCGGATAAGACCCTGGTGGAGCGGCAAGGGAGTAGGTTCATTAGGATTTAGAGCGGCAGACTCAACACATTTCTTAATTGAATTTTTGAGGTCCATAAGCAGGTAAAAATGAAAACTTAATAAAACTTTATGCTTGAGGTGATTCAAGAGAGGGAAATGGTAGAAGTAATAGGTCTTGTACCTACCTTCCAGCGTGACATATTTCATCAAGGCAAGACACACTTGGTTCCATGGCTAAGGGAGAGCCTCTCATTCAAACCCCGACCGGTTGCACACTGGCGTCTCATTCCCCACAAAAAAATTGTTCATACTATCGTTGTCCTGGGTCTTTGAATGTTTCAGATGCTTTATACTAGTACTTTGGAGACCCGTCACCTGTGCTATCACTTCCTCATCCACAATAAAGGAGATGCCACCCAAAGTCACATGACGATCCTTCCAAGAGTTGATGAACTGAGCAGACAGATTAGGGTCATGACCCACAAGTCTCTCCATCATAGGAGCAAGGCCACCTTTGACACAAACATGCCAGATGAGCGGATCCTTGCAAAATTCGCTGCAATTATCCAACTCTATATGTACCCTATCACCTCCCATGATTCCTCTCTGCTCACAGTATAACCAGGAACCCTGAAAAAATAGAACGTTAGAGATAATAGAAAGGTGAAAAATCATTCGCACATCAAGGAATTTAAGCTGTAAACTACAGTCTTTGGAAATCAAGCCTAAGGACAGGTCACACGCAAGAGTTAATACTTTCCTAGAATCAATCTTAGCGGAAGCATTAATGAGGATCTCTTCACACAAACAGCTAAGCAAATGGGACATGAAAGGTAGGGAAGGATTGCCTTCCATGTAGAAGAAACACAAAATTCTAGGCAAGATAGCTGCAAGGCCAGAGTTAGAAATATCTAAGTTGATAGCTTTTAGAGGTGAGTCAAATTTAGTTATATCAATAATAGAAGCTATAAGGTGTGAAACCAAAATAGTAGATAAAAAAATCCAAAAAGGAGCTTTATCTCATAATTACAAGTCACATCAAAATCAAGAACAAAGAACTTGAAAATATGATATCTTAATAAGATCCCCAGAAGGAGATTACGAAGGGTACGGTCCAGCTTAGCATTCATCATTAGGTGCTTGTCATAGCAAATCATGATTTCCTTTTTCAAAACAGGCTCCATCCCATTGTTTGAATTATGCCACTTGTTGTCCATCCCATCAGTACAACTAGACATCCATCTCATCAAAACAATTAGACCACATAGCCCAACAGATAAGCATGTGGAACCCCCGAAGATCCAGCTAGGCACATGTTGAGCTTCCATCATTGGTCAAGTAAGGGCTTTGTTCCTTCACTATAATACTTTGAATGCTAGGAGAAAGGTTACTTAGATCACGCTAGCATTTGGACAATTTCCATTGTGTGCCATAATTGGCTAAGGCATCAACAACTTGGTTCCCTTCTTTGTAAATATGACTGGACACTTTTAATTTTATCTTTGACACGAGGAATCTAATGTCAAGAAGAATTTCCTTAGTACTCCACCCCAACAGTCTATCAAAATTAATAGCATCAATTATGGACTTAGAGTCACCTTCTATATGTAGGTTCTCAATCCCTAAGGAGACAGCTATCTGTAAGCCCTTTAACAACGCTCTAGCTTCTGCTATCATGGAAGAATGAATACCAATCCCCCCAGCATAACCAGCAATAAACTTCCCTCTGTGATCCTTGATCACACCTCCTATACTTGCTCTGCCCGGGTTGCCCTTAGCAGCCCCATCAAAATTTAATTTAAACCAGCCCCTGTCAAGGGGTTTCCAAATAGTGGCTCTCCAAGCAAGAATCCTAGAGTTGAATAATTAATTTAATTATTTTGTTTAGAAAGAGGGAAAGTGATTTAATTAAACTATTAAGTATTAATAATTTAATTGACTTAGGAGAATATGGTAAATTAGCGACATAATTAAATAATTGATGTTATTTAATTAATTAGGAGGAATAAAGTTAGATAAATGATGAAATAGTGAATTAATTAAATAATTTAAAGATTATTTAATCTTGGAGGTTTAATAATTTAGTCACTTATAGTGATTAAAATGTTCTTGTATCGAGAGTGTGCCTTGATGGATTTGGGCTTGACAATCTTGATGTCATGTTTGGATTGTTTTAACCCATAGTTGTCTTATTTTGACTCCCCAACTTAGTTTGGGTAGAGATTGTCTTGATAGAAAGGTTGTATAATTTACTTGACTCCCCAACTTAATTTGGGAGGAGATCATCTCATTAATGAGTTTGGATTAGTATGATAGGTGTTTGATGAGTTAACAATATGATGGGAATTTTATCCCAAGCTACTAATACACCTAATTATTCTATTGATTTTGATGGCTTATATGTCTTGAGTACCTACAAAGTATTTATATAAACTTATAAGTAGGAGAGATTGGATATCCTATTCATGAATGGATACATTCTAGTATCATCTTCTCTGTGTCATATCCAAAACCTCAAAGATCATTATCCCCTTAAGATTAATTGGCTAGATAATGAAGGGTACTCTTCTTTCAATAGTGTTGTAACTTGGGACTCCTACCCATAGTGCTCTAATTGGTGGTATAGAATATATTAAATTATATGAGACACTTTGCATGAAAATGAGTATTATCTCCATGAAATAAATTCATAAATTGATTATAGAGACCCATTTTGATGGATATTGAGAGTTATAACATGCTCTTATGGCATATAGTTTGACATATTTCTTATGTGAGGTAGTTAGTACTTGGTACACTACATAGTTTGGAAATGTATCTTACCTATGGTTGGGACACATGTGGATTGTGATATTATGGTATTGTGGTCCTATAATGTGTAGAGTTCAATGTTTGTAGTCTTATTCTTGTCCTTATTTTGTCAATATGTGTGTTATGTATCTATTTTTTTGTTCTCTTGCTAAACATCCAATACAACATGTCTTTCAAAGATTGATTAATAGAAATGGGAATTCTTAGATACCTTATAATCTTTGTGGGACCACTTCATTGCTAGTTAAATTTGTTGAACTAACTAGGAGGATTTTATTTTTAGATTTAAATAATAGACTTGATTTTTAATCACCTTAGCATTTAAAGCCCCAAAATATATCAAGTCTACTACTTAGAATATTGCTAAAATTAGCCTCATCAAGCTCAAAAAATAATATAATATCATTTGTAAATTAAATGTTAATCAAGGACTCATTATTAGACAATAGATTGGTTTTAAAGGCCCTCCAAATAAAATTGATATTAATATATAATGTAAAACATCATAACCTATAATAAAGTGAGCAAGAAAAGTGGAAACCCTTCCCATATAGACCTTTGTCAAAAGAAAGGTTCGAATAGAGATCCATACACATCAATATAAGTACAAGCATCTTTGAAGAGCATTTAACCATACTAAAAAATTAATCGGTTATGATATTTTTAGTTGGTCATACTCATATGCTTAGATGCTTCCTAGTTGGTTATAATATTTTCAAGGGTTTATTTACCTTTGATAAACCTAATTTGTGTATCATTAATAATTTTAGGCAAGACATCAATCAATCTAAAGGCCAACATCTTGCATAAAAATAAGCATTTAAATCCCCCACCACTTCTTACTAAAAATGAGAGGACCCTAGTTGAAAATAAATTCCATTATGAATTTGCTCAATGGCCTTCAAAAAGAAAAGAACCATTGCATTCAAATGTGGCAAAGTTGTTAGAGTAGAATTATTATTTATTTATTTTATTCTACTTTATGTATTATGCCACCTTTGGTGGCCATGTGTCATTTTGATATTTAGTTGAACTCTTCAAAGATATGTGGCACTTCTCATTTGCCACTTGGTGGACCATTCTTGCCATCTTGAGTTGAGCTATCCTCTAGTGGCTCAAATTCATTATGCTATATGTACATATTCCTCATTGAAGATATCATCCAATTCTATTTCATTCCATTTTTACATTGCATTCTTTGTTTTCAATCTCACAAATTGAATGTGTGCTTGCTTGACTTGCATAACTCAATGGTGTTAGCATTAAAGCAGAGATCTTATTAACATCAACATGATATCAGAGCCAATCTGTAGTTGATTGTTGGCTTGATTTTATCTGCATGTGAGAGGCATTTTTAATAGGCAAGGAGGTCATGTGAAGGCATGAACGAAACCCACGATCTTTGTCTACTTGTCTTTCGATTCTAATCTGCATGTGTTTTTTAGTAACATATTTTAAATTTCTACTGTTTTGACTGGCACCCATAGTCATTCACTGGTTCGTGGTTAGACTTTTGGCCTATCATCATGTTTGTGCAATCAACATACCAGGTTGATTTATCTTGTTGGAATCTCCCTTAGCACATAAGCCATGTCACTACTTTTACCATACCCTCATACAACTTCTCCAATAGTCTTGTCTTGTTGCAGAAGCCAGCAACGCCACCATACAGAAGTTTTATTCTGTTGTCTTTTCTTTTGTAACAACATTGATTTTTGGCAGGGCTTTGGCATGCCTTTGAATACTGCAGAGGTAGTATATCTTATATACATTATTGTTGTTGTTTTTTGAATTATTCCCATGCTTTAATTCCATGGTGAGTTTTGGCGTTTGAGGACAACAAGGTTTGTGCAAGTGTGGCAACAACTGGCCTCTTTTCCATGGGCTCTACACTCACCACATAGCCTCATATATAGCAGCCTTGATACTCTCCACACCATCACCTCCCACACAAATTCTCCAAGTCTTTGACAGATTTGAGGCAAGATTTATGTGTCTATGGTTTTCTTCCGCACATCATCTCCTCCAAGAATCTCTCACGGATCCCTCTCGGAAAGGTTGGTCAAATTGACCAACTACATCATCAAAATCTATTGTTGTAGAGCTGACCTCAAGCGAAGATCTCGAACTGTTTAGAGTATTTTCTCTTTGTTGACAGTCTTATGCTGTTCCTGGGTCCCATAGGCTTTTGTGGATTAAAATATTTCATTTGACTGGATTGTTTGACCATTTAATGTTATAGTTGCTCAAATATTACTTTTACATGTGTAGCATTTAAAGAAACTGTTGGTGGTAACAATAAATATTATTATAACTTTATTTTTTTAATGCTACTGGTTAAGACTAATTGTGTGGGTCATACAAGCTTGTAAAGGGGATGTCTTTTTCATTTTGGTGTAACTTGCAAACTATAAGCCGTTTTTTCAATTGTGAATAGTCAACAAAAATCTTTTTTCATTTCGAAGACTTTAGCATTGAGGCAATTGAAAATTTGTGGTTTTTAACACTTATTTTGTCTTCTCTTTTAAAAAGGAAAACTTTAAGTTTCTAAGTGCAAAATTAGGCAAAAGGGATTATTGTATCTTTTTATTAGCTACTCAAATTGAGTATTTATTTTGTGAAAGTGAATATCACTTGCCCATTTCATTAGAAACAATATTACACTCAATTATAAAGTTTCATTGTTTGTTACATTGAAATTTTTATATGCACTAAACCATACAAAGTGCCAAATTTAAAGGGGATCAAAAATATAATCAAGGGGGTTTGTCTTTTGTTATATTCTACAAAATGGATATAATCATAAATCCATTTAACGTCTATGAATGGAAGCAACCAATGGAGATAAATCTCAATAAACTAGGATTACATCATGTCACTATGGGTTTGGAACCTAAACCTACAAGAGTAGCTGAAAAACAAAAATGACATAATTGAAATGATGAAGCCTATGGAACATTGTGTACATTTATTTCTTCTTACCTTCTCTTTCACCTTAATTATGTTACAAAACCTAATGATGTATGGACAACATTAGAAAATTTGTTTGGTAAAAAAGATGTAATTAGGGGACATCAACTAGAGAATGAACTAATAAGTCTTAATCTACAAGACTTTAACACAATTCAAGAGTTCTTTAATAAATTAAATTTGATAAGGTTTCAACTCAAGCAAAGTGGAATAGAAAAACAAGATGAATAATTGGTCCTAAGCGTCTTATCAAAGTTAGGTCCTCAATATTTAGTGTTTGTTTCTACTTTTCATGCAACAAAGAATGATTTTGGAGCATATTACACTATGTCATCTCTTTCAAACTTTTTTGTTTCTCCCAAAAAGGAGCAAGAAAAACTAATTCAAATGGGTACCATGCATCCTTCAAAGCCACCAGTTCTTGTTCCAACTAAATAGGACAAAGAAATAAAGGATGGTAAATCACAACAAAAAGCGAAGTGTGCTTTTTGCAAGAAATTTGGGCATAATGAAGAAAAGGATTCACCATCTTATGCATCTACTAAAGAGCAACAAGAGGTTCCTACATCCATCATAGAATCTTCATCTAGTTCAGAATATTCTAAAGTAAAGGATATATCTAAAGGAAAAGTACTTTGGCAATTGTAGGTTCGGAGATTGATAAATGGGTTCTTGATTCAGGATCATCACATCATATGTCTCCTTATCTAGAATTATACATGTCCTTTTATCCTTTTTATGTAAATAAAGTAGAAGTAGCTAATAAAACTTTCAAATGTGTTTGTGGACAAGGTAATATTGAGATATGCAATCAAAGTATCTCTAATGTCTTTTTTGTTCTTGAATTATCAAACAACATTCTTTTCATTTATTAGCTTACAAATTCTGGAAAGATAGTTGAGTTCACATCCACATCAATACAAATTTGAGATTCATTGAGAAAATATGTTTTTGCAATGGGTGAGATTGATCATCTCTCTCATGTTTATACATTCCCCACTTTGCTCTAGAGGGTTCATACTCACATATTCATTCTTCCACTTCTAATATGGAAAATTCATCTCCTCCACTATCTCATATTGCATCAAAATTCAGAGGTGCTTCACCGAGAGCATCCAGAGGCTTTTTCCAATATAAGATCACAAGGAACAGTTGAGCATCACCTTTTGAGGGGGTGCAGTCTCTCTTCATTACACTTTCTTGTTATCATCTCTTTTTTGGAGGGTAGCTTTTTTCCACTGGGTTTTCTACCTTTCTCCACTTTATGGGAGATTTTCATTGTACATGGGTACCTCATCAAGCCTAGATGTTGGGACCCATCCATTTTTGTACCCACCTAAGTTGAGCTTAAAGGGGGGTGTTAAAGTAGAATTATTATTTAACTCAAGTTTATTTTACTTTATGTATTAAGCCACCTTAGGTGGTGATCTGTCACTTGGAGAGTTAGTTAAACTCTTCAAAGATATGTGGCACATCTCTTTCACCACTTGGTGAGGAATTCTTTCCACCTTGATTTGAGAACTCATATAGTGACTCAAACTCATTAATTTATATGCACATCTTCCTCATTAAGGGCATCATCCAATTCTATTTCTATTCCATTTTCACATTACATGAACTTTATTTTCAATCTCAATGATCGACTGTGTTCTTTCCTGACTTGCATGACTCAATGATGTCAGCATTCAAGCAAAGATATTATTAACATCAACAAAATTAACTCTTTTTTCTTCCACTTGTAACATATTACCAATATGTTTAATCATTTGACAAATAAAATCTCACATCTATGGTGGCAATTTTTTATAACTAGCCACCTAAGAGCATAATTAGCAAAAAATTCCTTATGCGGGGCCTTAAGAGACAAAGAGATTACCTTAACATGTGTTTTCCAATATTTCAATGCTCCTTATTAAGAACTCTTGTCTACATATTATGGTTTTTGAAAAAATTAATCATCCTCTCCAATTCATTTTATATAATGGAACATACAAACCCATTTTTCCCCAAGACATTTAAAACTCATTCATCAAAAAATTCCTTGAAGTAAGAGTATTTTTCCAAGCATACAAATATAATAACTACACTTTTCATTCTAGATTCTTTTATTTTAACCACCCCGAGCATTTCTAGACTTGGATTAATGTGCAATATTGGAGGATAAGGGGAAACCATATTTTTTATTAAATAAGCAACAAACTATAATTAAGAAACAGTTTAGGATTATATGATGGTGTTGAAACCTAAAACAAAAGGCCCTATGGGCAGATCAAAATTGGCCAAGCATATGAAATTAACAACATAACAATTTAGAGCTTTTTAAAAACATAAACAAAAAAAAAGAAAACTAGTCTTAAGAAAACAACTGCCCTCAATCCTTTGTAAGAATCTTATACATTTTCCCATGCATGGTATTATTGTTGACCTCCTTATCTTTTTCATTCCATTTGAATTCCCCATATTGTAAGAGATAGAGTGTGGTGGTTGATTTATGCATAATTTTGGAGCTAAACCAGGAAAGGAATTTTAGCTTTCGTTCTAGTTCATCAACTTTTCTTTTGAGCGTAGCCATCTTAGTAGCAATTTATTCATATTTTGTACATCCTTCCTAGTTGTAATGTCCCACCCTAGTTTGAAACATTTTTTTCTCAAACACACAGTAAGTTTACTATCTTCTGGTGATCTAACATTTCATCAAACACTTTCCTATTTTATAGTTTTGTTGCAGTTTTCAATGCAATTTAATGTGTTTGTGCATGGGATCATTCAATATGTAGTTTTGTACAATATTACTCAAGAAATGACTCAAAAATGCAATTAAATTTCATACACAATATAGCAAACACTTTGCATAAAATAGAAATAACAATGAAAACTCATTCTGACCTTATCTCCAATAGATTGTATTGATTTTCCATCGAGATAGCTTGTTTCTATACAAATCATTCTTCAAAACAAAGTTGCAAGGCCAAAGATCATAACCCACAATGTTATTTTGTTGTCAAAAAAGCATACATACTATTGTAACTTCATTAGAATGTTGTCATAAAGAGCTTCTTGTTGTAGCTAGAAATGACAAGATTATACCTACAACCTTTATACTTCTAAATATTTCATAATACTATGACACCTGGAAGAATGCTACAACTCAAATATCAAGATCCAACTCCTTTGTAAAGGATGTAACTACTGGTATAAGGTACATGCTTCTTAAAATGATGTCACCTATTTCATATTAGTATGACCAACAACAAAGTTAGAGACTGCGTCCTCCTTACAAATCTATTGCAGTGATACTAGGTCTAAAATCACCCCAAATGAGAATGAATTCCTTTACAACAATAATGAGGCTCCCATGCTTATGGAATAGGGATGTAAATTATATATTATAGACCCTATACTTTCCTTAGCACCACCTGCGGCACCCTTAGTGCATACAAATCCCAGAAAGCAAGTCATCCCTTTGTAGCATGAAGTCGACCCTTTCCCAGAGGACTAATATGAAGGTGGTGGAAAGGATAAGTGCCACATCTCAAACAAATATTTTCAATCTCCAAAAAATATATAAAACTATCTGAATTTGATAAACAGAGGTCAAGGAATACAACCATGAAGAATGAAAAGATGTCTCCTGGAAATATCTCTGTAAGCAGCCTAATATATTATTAAAATTTGTCTCTAAGGAGACTTACAATTTCCTCAAATTGATTCTCCAATCATTGAAGCATAGATTGAATATTGAGTGAATCTACCAATCACCAAATAGGGAGGAATCTTTCACCACCAAAATTGATCTTCCCAAGATGGTTTTTGTCCTCCAGGGGCTAAGATGAACCAAGTTCAATCTCTAGAACCATAAGGGTTTCAATCAAACAAATAGAATAGATTGAACATACCAAATGAACTCTCAGTTCCCCTTTTTATAAGATTTTTAGGGAACTTTCTAGAAACTCCTTTTTTTAAATCACTTTATTAACTTATTAAACCTTTTAACTCCAAAAATATTTATTTTATTTTAAGACATTTCCTAACACTAGAAATCACTTTTCAGCATCCCAACATTTAATTTTTTTTATCCCGATTATAATGAGCTATAACACTAAGGTTCCCCATTAAATATTTTAATTAAAATAACAACCTTAGTGAAATTAATTAAATATAGCTCATTAATACATCCAAATTATGGAAATATTTGAAATGCATCAGAATCAAAAGTTGACTATGTAGGAGTGATCCCAATGATGAAAGATGATAAATGGACCTAGTCGGGTAACACTAAAAATAGACGCTCCCTCCAAGAATTTTGGATCCCAAATTAAAAGTTGGAAATAACATCTGAAAGCATCATATAACCCCTCTAAACCATATAATCTCACCAATAACATCAAATTACCCTTATGATTAGGCTAACACAAACCCAAAAAGTCAACTCCAACTACAAAGCAAGAGAACCCAAAAATGGGGACATTACAGGTTGGACCATGTTTTGGGGCACTATCACAATCATCTGAGTTTGAGATGAGGGCATTAATCTCCCCAAATAGACTCAAGCCCTCAATTTCATCTTCCTCATTTTCATCCTTTTCATCCTTATCTTTTTCATCTATTTCTTTCTCACTTTATGTAGTTTCACTAGAAACTTCCTTGATATTGAGGTTAGGGGTGGGGCGGCTAGAAATACAAGAAAGTGGTAAATTTTCCTTTATAGTATATATACAAGAGAGTGGCATCACCTTTAAATTCTTCACATGAAATATGTTCCATGTGAAGTTTATCTCCTCCCATCTCAATAATTTGTGTAGGATGGTAGCACTATAATATAGCCTTGAAATAAATATTTTTACAGATGCTTGTACTCCCTCTCAACCTCCAAAGCCAAGCTAAACTATTTATATTTCTCAATTTTGTAAAGAAAATAATATAAATATGAGTATTCATCACCTTGGAGAAAATTCCAAGGTTAGAAAACCTTAGAGCATAAGAAACTAAATGATGGCGCATTCCCAATAACCTTTATTACTTAGATCCATCAAATTAATATCTACATTCCTCCTTCGCACAAGAATGATCCTTCACATAACCTCAACATGCAAGTTCATAAATATTCTCATGAAAGTAGTCCAAGTATCACTTTGTAAAGCAATTGATATGACATTGGGGGTGTAACCATTAGAGAAGAACATTGTTGGGTCCCTACCAAAACCAATCCCAACATAAAATTTCAAACTCCACATAATCATGAGTGAGAGATTATCATTTGTTCTAATCCTAATCCCCACCACCTTAGGTGACTCAAACTTCCTTCCAATTCTCAAACTTCCTTGTCATTCCCAAAAAATAATGGGGAATATGTTTCTTAAATGTATATAAAATTATATATTCAAAATAAAAAGACCTTTTTTTAAATAAAATCATTTTAATTATAGTTGGATTATCACTCCTTAAAAATGAGAAATCTTATATTATTGAAATCAAGTTTAACCTCTTCCTCCAACATCTCAATGAATTAAAAATAATTCATAAGTTAGCCAGTTTATCTACTACTCTATTCCATTCCTTATAGATATGTGTTAGTAGGTTACAAAGAAGGGACCAAAAGCTACCGTATAGGACTTGTGGAACCTAAGGTCAACAAGGAAGATGGAGCAAAAGGTTCCTTGTAAGGGTCGCGTCTCTCTAGGAGACAGAGCAAAGATATATGTATGTAATAGATATAGGAGATATTAGAGAGATGAGATAAGAAAGTAGTAGATAAGAATGCAAAGATAGGATAGGAGATAATGCAGAGTAGAGACTAAGACCTACCATTGTATCTATCATATGAATACATATATATGGAGTTATAAGGATTTGATCAATATATATGTGATATATGATTGTTGTTCTTATTTAAGTTACATTTAGAATGCAATTAGATATAGTTTCACTACCACAAATACTTTTATCTCACACTATATCCTCTAGGGTATAAATACATAAGGGATATCAAGGTACATATTTTTGAACTATAATTCCTCATTTGCTCTTGCCAACAAAGTGAGAAGTGAAGAAAATACAACCTAAGGATAATAAGTGGTAGCGATAAAAGAAGAAGATAGTAACAACAAGGAAAAAAATTTTGTAGACGTGACTCTTAGGTGCTACCCTTTTTAGAGTGGGTAGGCACTTAAGGGATGAAAAGGGGAAGGGTGGAGGAATCTAAAAAGATTCTTGAAAGTATGTAATTGTTAAAAGTTTATACTAACTATGGGATTTATAAGGATTAATGGAAACCCAAATCAAGAAAACCCATGGCAAAAGGAGATAACAAAAGGAAATTTGAGCTTATTAAAAGAATTAGGTTGGCAATGAAAATGAACATAGAAGAAAGAAGGTTGAAACAAACTTGGGATCAACAAGAAAGATACAGTGCAAAAGGATAGAAAAATTAAAAAAAGAGAAAGAGACTAGGACAAACAAATAGCGGTAGAAAATATGAATGAAGAGGATGAGTGCACCATTGTGGGTGTAATTGAGTAAATAAGGAAGGAGATACCACAAATAATTTCTATCATGGATAGAATAAGTCAAATTATAAAAAATATAGAGGGAAAAAATCATAGATTATGGAAAACTATAAAGGATTTAGAACAAGAAGTTATAAGAATTAACACCACCCATAACTAGAACACTAACTACTTATCTAGATTTGTCAAACATTCAATTAAGGATAAATGAGGATTGGTTACCGATGGTTACCTTGATACAAAATCTTTGAACAATAACCGTTGATGTAGAATACTTAGATGAGTTAGTAACTCGAAGTGTTATGAAAATATGAGAGGATACAGTAGAAAATAGATTAGATCCTATGAGTTTAACAACATATGGTGAAGTGACACCACTAACTAATCAAATGATATTTACTAACAAAAAGAAATCTTTGAGAATGAAAAGATATTTTGAATAGACACAACCTCTGGACTAAAAGTCACCCTTAATGTCATTAAATTTAAGGAGAATTTACATAGAAGCAATAGAGCACATCCTAAGTTAGCAAGACACAACAAAACAGGAAGGTGAGGAAAATAACATAGTAACCCTGAGAACACAATTATTCAACATAAATGTAGGAGATACAGACAACAACTCTGAAGAAGAAGCATACATGAATACCTCTAGGAAGCTACCTATGTTTGGGAAGGACATCAATGAGGTTGCAGAACATATCTTCATTCTAGAATCAATTTGGCAGAGAAAAAACATAACTAGGGGCAATACTATTTTTTTCAATTTTATTGGCTCCTTAAGAAGTGATGCTCTCAAATGGTACCGTAAAACTTATCCAGATAATGACAAGGAATGGGATGCGGTAAAATAAGAATTTTTGGAAAATTTTGAATCTTTGAAACTACCTATTGAAGGGGTAAGAAAACTCAAAGAACTTACACAAAATGAAGATGAAAAGTTACAACTGAATTTGATAAGAGATTTAAAGAAATAACTAGGATCTTGGAAGAACCACTAACTAATAAGAATAAAATTGAATGGTTTATATCTAGAGTAACACCAGGAATCAGAATTTCCCTAGATGGAAGAATTTTTAATACATATCTAGAACTACTCACTTTAGCTTACCGAATTGAAAACCAGTCGTGGGGGAAATTTGAGGAGAAAGAAAGCAATGAAATGGAAAAAATAAGATTAAAAATGGAACTAAGAGTTAGGTAGGAGATTATGACAAAATAAGATATCTTCTTACAAAGACCTAATATCTGGTGTACCTACTATGGGCGGGAAGGTCACTTAAGAAATGAATTCCCAAAAAAATTAGGAGAGAAGAAATAAAATGCACTAAGGGTAGATCCAAGGGCACTACCTAAAACATTGAACTCAATCTATTGTGGAACTTGCGGAGAGTGGGATGATCACGCAACAGAAGACTTTCCATCACAATTGTTTTAAATAAAAGAGTATCCAAGCCTAGGAAACCATAATGAGAAAAATGATGATTAGGTAGACTTTTGAAATATGCACATTTTGAAATTATTGTATTCAAGATCATTATTACATTATGATTACATTTATTATTTTTATTATATTTTATTATATTAAAGATGAATACATTCTCATTTGTTGACTTTTGAGAGGTGAACATCCACGATTGGAGGGAGATAATCATAAGATGGGGCATTGTCATGGGTTTCTGGTGACATGGGTAGAAGGAAAACGGTTTCATTGTAATTATGAGTTGGCCAAAGAAAGTATCCTTGGTTGAGTTTAAATTTCTCCCTATTGAGACATTCTTGATTTGATTGTAGGACTTGACAATTGGTCAAGACTTTTTGATAGTGGTGTTGATACCTAAATGCATTTTTAACCCATCATCCATTTGAGACTAGGGTTTAAGACCATCTCAATACTTATCTCATGTTACTTTTTTAGTTATATCAAAAATATTTATTTTAATGCTCACTAGGTGCTAAGGAATGGAAATGTCAAATATTAAAAATAAAATATTATGAAGAATAATTAAAATTCAAATATGATAGTATTAAGTGAGGACCTTAAGTTAGCCCTTCTCAACCAATGGTTACATGGTTCGACCTAATGCCAAAGATGGTAGTGTTGAGTGTTTTTATCTTTGATGTCATTTTTATTTGACCTAATTGATGGGTAGTTAGTAGAGTTTAGATTTTATTTTATTTTATTTCATGTAATTTGAGAATATTCCCTATGTTTAAGAAAATAAATGCACTTAGAAAGGAGTATGTTATAATGGTGGTGGACATGCCACCATGCCAAATATGACATGGTAATGGTAGAAACCAATACCACCTTATGTAGTATTGGGAAGCTAAAACATAGTTAAAACATACAAGAACAAATAATTTTTAAAACAATATAAATTTATTTAAGGGCATCACTAGGATAGAAGAAAATATTTTCTTTTTTTAAAAGTTTGGGTTTGTATTTCTCTATGAGAAATATGGTTTTATATCACTTTGAGTCATGGGTCTAGAATGATGTAGTAATTGAGGTTGAGCTATAGGGTACCATTACAAGTAGTGGAAGTCAAGAGAATTTCTAAATTCACCTTTTCTATACATTGGTCATGTCATACAATTATGTAAATCTTAATTTTAGGCTTTAAATAGTACTAAAATGTTAAGTGATGCAATATGTGTGGGTATTTTCTATGGTTTTATTGAAATTTTAGGGGTTGTGAAACCCTTTGTTATCTATACAGCTAGATATTTTGATGAGAAAGGTTTATGCCTCTCTTAGCTAGTGTGTGGACTCAAGTTTTAATTATCATTATTAGGTGTGAGCATAGTATTATAGTGATTGGGTTTTCTTCATACAAAACCTTGTATCATTATATCATGAATCTCAAAGTTGAATATGTATAAATGAAATCTTAGTTAGTAGTACTACCTTCCATTATGTACTTAGAAAAATGTTGAAAACTATGGTTCTTTGGTAGATTCACACAAATAAGTATTTGTATAGCAGGTCTTGGGATTAGCATTAAAAGGATGTATTGAGATTGGATTCAAACACATAATATAAGTCATATTGTATTTTAAAATAACCAATTAAACTCTTATAAATGTGAAATGGTGGGAAAAGGGGAAAAACCCTAGTTCCCTTAATATGGAGAAACTATGATTTGAGGGTCCTCTTCCCAAGATTTCATTAGAAAGCACCAACCACAAAGCCAAGAGATTGACTTCAATCTCAATGGTGAGTCAATTAGACTTGGGTTGGTGGATTCTTTAAGGACATAGAATGATTAGGAATGATTTGAAATAATGTAACTAAATGAACTATATGACCTAGTATGAAAATTACAAATTCTCGAAGATACACAAATTGTAACACTTTAAAGGAAGATCTAAGAGATATATAAGGGTATGTACCTATCACCAAAGCTTGATTTTGGTGTGTGCAGAGGGACTAGTCCACCCCTAAGTGAATGGGTCCTTCATAGGTAATTTGAAAATACTTTTTATAATCCTCTGGTGCTAGATCTGAGATGTTGATTTCCACCTGCAAATTTATCAGAATGAGGGAAATAAAATTTTCAACTTAGTTTTCGTTTCTTAGCAAGAATGATGACAACTTGAATTCAACAATGCAAAATTGCTCTTCAAGATCTCTTCAATCCTTCTTCAACCTATAACCTGCACTTACATAAAGGGGGAACAATGTTTGTTTTATGTCATATAGGGGTTTGCCTCAGTCAAACCCTGTGAATACTATTTCCACTTTCACAATGGCAATGTCAATGATAAAACCTTGAATGGAAAGGAAGGAAATGATGAATGAATACGTGTTGTAACTCACCACCCTTTAATGGCTTCCTTAAAGGATTGAAGTCATACACATCTCTTCAAAGGAATTGGATCTTGCTTGCTTTATTTTCTTGAATGCTTGAATGTATGAAGACCTACAACACTTATTAGCCTTCACAAGACAACATGAACACACATAAACTTGGACATAATGTTAGGTTCTTGATTGCTATTATAAATGACTAATAATGTTGCTCTTGAATGCTCTTGACAATAATATTTTCTCTTGAATTGCTCTCATAAAGTGTGTTAGATTTCAAATGATAAAATGACTATGTATTTATAGGTGTTTATCTAATTTCCCAAAAATCAGATTCCAAAAGCCAACACTTACAATTTGAATTTGGATCAATAAAAGGTCACCAAAAATATATTTTAAATTAGGTCCTAGCACATAAAGGGAACCCATTTTCTCATGGGCGAATGGGTCCTAGCCTATATTTTCAAGACACACATAATCCATTGCAATTTGAATATTAAATGCATTTATTTAATGTTGGTTCTCCTTTCATAAAACGACAAAATAAAGGCTTTGGAATGCATAATTTGACAAATTAGAAGCTTAATTAAGTCCAATAAATTAAGGGACCCAAACATGGTGTGAAATTGTAAAGGTATACAATTTCCTATAGTACAAAATGTTATCCAAACCCTTCATTTGAATTTACATATACTAGCCTTCAAGCTACATATATTTGTATACTCATGTAACATGCATGCTTATAGTAGGCTTTGATCTTCACATAACAATAGTTCAATATATTTAAAGGGAAGCATGCAACAACCATTAAATTATTATAAAAGAACATGAAACCTAGATGACACATATTTATCACATATGTCATCAATATTTTGGAAGGTATGTAATAGTTCTTCCAACTTTTATAGAAAAATCTAAAACTTGTTTAACAACCCTTTAAGAATGGGAATTCTTTTAAACATGTATATGATAGAAATTGAACTAGGATAACAATATTTATGGTCTTTGAAATAATTATTAAACTTTTACAATATTAGTAATAGTCTTTGAAATAGTCATTGAGCTTATACATTAGTAAGGTTAAACTTTATAATAAAACTTGAACTAGGAAAAAATCAATGCTTCCTTGATCTATTTATAATATTTCATATATTGAAAGTGAAAGAAATGCTATCATAAGATATATGTGTTGAAAGAATGATGGTGTTGTCATTGATGTCAACAAGAAGTCTACTAACTAGTGTTGTCATTGATGTCAACTATGGGATGAAGATGTTGAGGATATTGAGAAAATTGTGAAAAAAAGGAAAATAGGTAGTGCATGTGTAGTTGAGACCTTGAGGAAGTGTTGTGAGTACATGGAGCTATTATTTTTGTTGTAGAGTCTGAGGGTGAGTTGGAATGAAGTAATACATTGAGATGATGTCTCTAGTACTTGGTTTCTAGGTGCTTTTGAAAAAAATTAATAAACATAGTAAACTGTGTTGTGCAAATGTTCATAGTGTGCTCTAGTATTGTTCTTCACATTCTTTCTATATTGATTCTATGCTTGTGCGGATCTTACAAGTTATTCAAGGTTTTTAGAGGTTGCTATATTTAGAATTTGGGTTTCTGGATCATTGTACAGTGTGAGATATTTTCACTAGTGTGTGAACCAATTGTTCAATAATGTTTTATGTGGCCTAGGTGAAATATATTTGCTTCACGTTTCTCTACAGTTTGGATTCAAGTCGTGCATATTTGGGAAGATGATTATAATGCTTTTATCTTTTTTAATTCAAGTTTTTACTTGATTTGGTGCAGTACAATGTGAGTTTCATTTATTAGTATGCAAATAAGGGTTACTAGTTGTTCTAAACTGAAGTATTTGTTGATGTGAGCTTGGATGAAGTGTTTGATGAATTTTAAGTAGTTCATGGATTATTTTGGATTGAGTTCAAGTGAGTTAAGTTGTCCAAAACCTTTCAGATTGGTTTAAGGAAGCATGTCCTTAATGATTATAGTTTTTTGCACAAATTTGGGCCAACCTTGTGTTTAACACTACATGTGCGGGTGAATTTTCACCTTACCATTTTCTCTAACCTTTTATTTTCACAGGTTTTCTAGTTATTTCATGTGCAGAGTGACATTATGGGTGGTGATAGGGTGCGAATGGCGCCTAACAATTGTGGTGAATTTCGTAAAGATTTGTTGGCGTGGCACATATGTGTTGAAGGCAATATGGCTCCCCTGATGGAGAATCTAGTGGGCCATGAACCTAATTTGTCTACACAGTTCGTTAACTCTTGGAAAGATTGTTGCGTGACTTTGGGTAGTATTTCCTTTGAAGTGAATGAGGAAGTGATAGTGCATGCATTAGAGCTTTTGTGTTCTAGTATGAAGCACTCAAAGCATACAAAAGACCAGGATAATGAAAGTATGAACATGTTTTTTGTGGGGAACGAGAATCTAGTTCGTAACCAGTTAGACTTTGAGAGAGAGGCTCTTTCACAGCCTTGGAACCATGTCTACCTCGCCCTTATGAAGTACATGACTCTGGAAGGTAGGTACAAAACCTACTACTTCTACCATTTCCCTTTTTTAAATCACCTTTGGCATAAAATTTTGTTAAGCTTTCCCTTCTTCCTTCTAATGGATTTAGAGAGTTATGTTGGAAAATGCATTGAGGCTACTAGCCTAAATCCTAATGATACTCCTCCCCTGCCGCTTCACCAAGGCCTCATTTTGAGGCTCTACCACTTCCATCTTGCATTATGCCCGCCCAAACCCATTTTTTCTATCTGTATTGAGGAAATTGAGCCTCCCACTATGACCAATATTTCCTCACCCAATTCCAAAGGTCCCATCAGAAAAACCCATCCAGTCTTTGCTGATACATATAAGCGTAAACCCGCTGCTAAGAAACTTAAGGGGAATGTGGGTGTTGCCCATACTAGTGTTGCGGCTAGTCTCTGTGAGCTCAAGTTGACTCCTGCCAAGACTATTTGCAAACCCACCCCGAAGAAGAAAGGTAAGGAGGAAGTGAAGGGTTTGATGGAGCCTCCAACTAGGGACAATAGAGGTAAAAGTGTGGTGGGCAAGGATTCTAAGGGGGACACAATGGTCGTGGCTATGGTGGTGACTAGTGGCGATACCATCATCAGGAGATATGGTAGGTTGGCTAAGAATAACAAGAAAGTGCAGGTTAATGACTTGGATTCAGAAGAGGAGCAATCTGACAACAAAGATTCCAGGGATGGGGAGGATTCTGGGGATGAGGAGGAGGAGTATGTTGGAGGGCCCCATTCCATTCCTGATATTAGAAAAGTGTAGAAGGAGAACTCAACTTCCCATTCCTTGGACCCATTCAACGTGGAGCATGATGATACTGTGAAGATTGCGGATTGTGGGGAGGAGCTCTGTGTGTTGTAGGAAAGAATGAAAAAGTTGGACAATTTTTTTTTTTGGCTTGACCCATTTCACTGTCAAGCTAGTCCATCGTGTTACCAACACCCTGTCAGTGGTTATGAAGGATGAAATGGAAAAGAAGAATGTTGAAGATGGTCAGGAATGGGTTGGGGATGATGTTGTTAATCTCCTATCTAAGAACTGGGAAAATGCCAATTAGTCTGTTGTTGGTCCATTTTTTTGTCTATCTATTGTTGGTCCAATGTGTTTGTTTTTTGGCTTAGTCTTTTGATGTTTTTTTCATCTTGAACTTTATATGCCCTTGTGGCTCTCTGTGTAAGGGTACAACACCCCTTAAATGTTTCTTACCTTATCAAAAACACTACATGTGAGACACGTGGAAGAGTGTTGAAGTGTGTTGGGATCTATTTGGGCCCTAACTAAGGATTTATGTAGGTCGCCTTTCATTCCCTTCCACTGTGGGAATGTTTAGGTGTCGATCTATTTTGAATTTGTATGTATAACGACTAATTAGCCTAAATCAATTAATTAAGTAGGTATAAAATAATTAATAAATTTTAATATATTGATTATTGCATCTAATGTCAACTAAGAATAAATTATAACTAAATTGTGTGGTATTCATCTATATTTCTTTCTGATTTGATCCCATCTCCTTTCCACCCCTTAAAGTGTCCTTAGATTATGTCCTTAAATACACAATCATAGACATGTAATTTGAAATTTTTGACACCCATTCCAATGGGTAATGTTATATTCAAGATTTGTTGGCCTTGGAAAACATGAAGTTCAAAATTTAAAACTAGGGACTTGATTACCCCCACCATTGAATTTAGAGGACAAGATTGCAACTACAAATAAATTTAGGATGAGAAATATCCTAAAAACTAGGTCAAGTGTGTTTAAAAATATAATACTTTTGTATTAAAAAACGTTAAGTTCATATTTGAGATCAATAAACATAAAAATAATTAAATAATGTACTATAAAATCTACAAAGAGAAAGATATGCCCTTTTATCCTCTACAATTATGTATGAATTAAAAAACATCCCCTAAATTTCCCTAACATTATTGCATTTACAAATGAGCATAGTAATCCAATATTAAATTGACAACCCATCATTTATATAAACAAGGACAAGGACAACTATTGTGCACACATGTTAGATAATTTAATGTTGTGAAGGACCTTGAAGCTAATTGGAGGAGAAACAAAATCTTCTTAATAAAACATAAGTGTAAGGACAATGTGTGTAAGGTGCTTGCAGATGGTGGATCTATCAACAATCTAGTAAGTACATAAATGGTTAGCAAATTATAACTTTCTTGTATTACAAAATATAACACTTACAAGATTGTGTAATTAAAGAAGGATAATATTGTACTTGTGGGTAATTCTTATCTTGTTAATTTCAAAATTGGTCCTCTTGTGGATGAAGTGTTATGTGATGTAGATATAATCAATGCATGTCATTTGCTATCAAGAATACCCTATAAATATGATTAGAAGCTTATCTATCATGGATGGGAGAATACGTATTCTAGGTACAACATGAAGGAAGGATAAATTAAATAAAAACATGGAAAGAGGAAGGAAATTTGAAGTGGTAGCTTTATCTCTTCTAACATAAGCTAGCTTTGATCTTGAAGAGAAAAAAATTCTAGGCTAATAAAGAATGGAGATGGAGGAAAATTTGGGAGTAAAAGGGGTAAATTATTTGAAGAGTGAGGTATAACAAAAAAATGATTTGTGGAGATATAATGAGATTCAATGAGCAAGATTACAAATGCACCTCAAGAGATAAATATTGAAGTTTTAGTTGAATATAGTGTTCACTCTCATTGGATTGAAGGGGATAGTGAATTGTGAGAGTATGAGGAAAATCATAGAAATCTTCCAAAAATGTGTTAGAAAGTGTTGGTGTTGTCATTGATGTCAACCCCTAGTATTTGAGTTGGATATTCCTGGTAGTATTGTCACAAGTGTCAAGTGTGGATGTGTTGTGGTTTGATGTCACATTGATGTCAACCTCTAATGTGGTGTTGAGAATGTAGATAGGGAGATTTTTGGTGTTTAAAATGTTGTAGATATGTTGAGAAGGTGTTTGGGTGTTGTTGATGTAGCTAGTTCACTTTGTTTCCAAGTTCTTTTGAGAAAATTTGAATAAAAGAGTGTGTAGTGTGACCAAGGTGTGTTTAGTGTTGTGCTTCAAATTTATTCATGGCTGAAGATATGCTTGTGTGGTTTGGATATGATTATTAGAGGTGTTCAAAGATGATATATCTAGAGTTTTAGGTTCTAGACTGTGCGACAATGGAAGTTATGTTTGGCAATGTGTATGTTTGTGTAGAAGGTTGTATAGGAGAAATGAGATTACCTCACATTTCTCTACATTGTGGTTTCATGTATTGAAGATTTGAGAACGTTCTAATATTGTTTGTATCTTCCTTCCCTTGAATTTTTTGGTGTTTAGTTGTTCTTCAAGTTTGGATTTATAAGTTGTGCTCTATGGCAGTGTGGTTGGTTGCACACAATGATGGTGTTCTTAGTTGCAAGTAGTTGTGGTAGTGTTGTAGAATATTCTAGTGATATTGGAATATTTTGGGATGTGTGGATGTTGTGAAGTGTTTCTTTGTGGTCCATATGTCTTTTTTAGACCTACAGAGGTGTGCATGTGGTAACTTTTTAGTGTTAGTTTAGGTTTGGGCAACCTGGCATGCTAGCACTAATTGTGAAGGTTGTTTTTAATTTGTGAAAGCATGGTGAAGTGTGCCAATGTAGATTTGGGTCCTAGTTAACCCTTAGTATGGTCTTCCTTCACTTCTTTCCATTTTGGAGGTTTTTAGTGCCAACCTATTTGGTGTTGCACGTTTGAGGTGCATATGTTTCATTGAGGCTGACCTTAAGGAGTTGTTTGAGGTCACAGATGGTATAAATGCAAGGTGAATTATTGGAGATGTGTGTGGATTTGTGTGGCAAGTGTGACATGTGAATGTGATCAAGTGTGGTGATCTGAGTGTGAGCTTAAATGCTTATGACTTTTAGATGTAGTGAGAAGAAGGTATCTACATTTTAGTGTACATGAAGTTGTTGGAGGTAGTGATCCAAAGGTTGTGGATGGCATAGAGTTGCAGTGGTGGATCTTCTTGTTGCTTTGAGATAGTGAATCTCTCTATAACAATTTCTTCTACCTTCTTTCATCTGGACAATGAGTCATTTGTGCAATGATCCTTCCTCCTTTTCTAGGCAATGAGCCCTTGAAAGTGAGCCTAATTGTATTTGATGTTGTTATTCATATATATGTGAGCTAATCCTCATTACAATTTTTCCATGCTTAGAGTTTTCCATGTAAATTTGGTTTTCTATTGTGTTTGGTTATGTTTGTATTTCTTTTTCATATGTTTACATTTTTACTAATGCTTAATGAGGGTTTAATGTTGATAAGGGTTTGAAATTTAATCAGGGATTGAATGTTTTAATGTGCAACTAATTCACCCCCCATCTCAGTTGTCTTATGCATCTACAATTGGTATCAAATAATTTATGAAGGAGATGATAAGGTGAAGAAAGCAAGGATTTTAGAAATACAAAGAAAAATTTGAAACCTTAAGGATGTTTGAAGATGAAGACATTGCAACCTACATGCTTAGAGTGGATGAATTTGTTAATGCCATCAATGGTCTCGGTGGTAAGCCATAAGAAAGTGAAGTTGTGAAAAAGGTATTAAGAACACTTCTTGAATCTTATAGTTCTAAAGTTTTACTATTGAGGAAGCTCAAAATTTAGATCAATATTCTAGAGATAAGATGTTTGGTGCTTTAATTTGTTATGAATTGAGAGATTTTGGTAAAGATGCTACAAAGAAAGAAAGTACTTTTAAAGTTAGCAAGGCAAAGAAGGATGATGAATTAGATCTTGATGAAGTGGAAGCAAATTTTGTAAGGAGATTGGTAAAGGGAACTAACAAATATAGAGGTAAGTCACCTTTTAAGTGTTTCAATTGTGGAAAGATGGGTCATTATTCTTCTAAATTTCCAATAAAAGTTGCAAATGAAAAACACAAGGATCATAAAGGTAAATCTATCAAGAAAAGTTATTATGTTGAAAAAGGAAATGGTGTATCTAATGATGAGGAATTGGACTATCTTGATGATGATAGTGATGAATTATTTTTCATGGCGATAAGTGTTGAAAATTATTCTACTAATCCTAAAATATGTGTGAAGGAAAGTGCTTCAAAAACATGTCATAACATCAAGGGAACTATGGTGAATTCCTTTCATGCAAGAGAGGAGAGGAATTACTAGATAATTGATAGTGGATGCTCAAATCATATGACAGGTGATAAGAGTAAGTTTTTTAAACTTCAAAAGTATGATGGTGGTCTTGTTAAGTTTGGTGATAATACATTTACTAAGATATGTGGAAAAGGATCAATTAGTTTTGATAGAAAGCATAAGATAAATTGTGTTCTTTATGTCAAGGGTCTCTGACGTAATCTTCTTAGTGTAGGACAAATGTGGAGTAGAGGATACAATTTGGTGTTTCAGGATGGTGGTTGTGAAATCAAAAAAGGAAGATTCGATACTTTGGTTGTTGTAGGAACAAAGAAAAAAGGTAATGTTTTTGAAAGAGGAAAAAACGGGTTTTACAGGGATCCGAAACCACAAAGTTTACAAAATAAAGAAAGAGTCAATAAAGACATCACAGTTGGAAAGGTTGTAAAAATAACAATAGTAAATTCCCACAACCATCATAAAGGCCAACGAAGGCCACAAAACCAAAAAACCAGACAAAAAGCTAGGAACAACTAAATTTGATTCTTTAAAAGATCAGCAGTCTCAGCTTCCAACTCGTTCATATCCTGAACCCCCCTCTTTAAGATCTGAACCATCTATGTAGTGGGAGGTGCTTTCCTTTTGAGATTGGCTCAGGTCCTTTTAGAAATATCTTGGTCCTCATTCTTGCTTTCCTTGTTCTCTTCCAAATCAACAACCAGCGAACCTTGTTGTGTTTTTTCCATATTTTCAAACATAGCATTCATAATAATGGCATTGTGCCTAGCCATTTTATGGTTTTTTTCTATGACTGTTTTCAAGTTATATTTAATTTTAACCATTTCCTCTTCCAAAGACTTGTATTTTTCCTCAATTTCACCTCCTTTCTTTCCAATATTATTCTTATTTCATTTCCCTTCTTCATTGTTGAGAGCGGTCAGTTTTAGTTCCAGCTCCTCCAACTTACTATATAGATCCCTATTTCTTTGATTGAGCTCATTTATTTCTTGATAGGCCCACTTTAAGACCCTAAAAATGTCACTGATACCATTTCTAGCAGAGGCCATAATGTCACCAGACTGAACCCAGTCTAATATGAGATTAACATCGCCCAAGTTGGGGGAGCTAGGAAATCTAGTACCTTCAAATCTGAAAGAGGCAAGAGGGGAGGGAACAAAATTTCTACTGGCTTCAGGGTTCTTGGCTTTGTCTTCTAAGGAGTCCGCAGAGTAGGAAACCAACTTGTTGGCAGGGGATCCCTTGAGAACAGGATTCTTTAAGGGGGCAGAGCAGCCGAGTAAGGACTCAAGGTTAGCTTTAGCAAGCTAGGGTTTTTTAGAATGGGTTTTCTTACCAAACATCTCAAAGGACGGGTGGGTTTCAACAATTCTCTCATGGTTTGGTTGAATCTTTAAACCCCCACTATTAGTATCATAGTCCTCAGACTCTGTAGATGCAACAAGTTTAGATAAAGTCGGCATGCTTTGATAATGTTTATCAACTCAAAGGTGCTGGTTTCAAGCACTTTATATCTCAAATCAATAAAATTTGACTATGGCATAGAAGAATGGATCACATCAATTTTGATAGCCTAGTGAAGATTAATTCTACTGATTTTGTGAGAGATCTACTAAAGATTACAAAGCATATCAATGCAATTTGCAAAGAGTGTCAGTTTGGAAAGAAAAAAAAGAAGAGTTTCAAGACTAAAGAATATTCTACCGTAGGTCCTTTGGAGTTGGTGCATATAGACCTATGTGGACCTACCAAAATAAGAAGCTCTAGAATGACTTATTGATTGATTGATGATTATTCTAGAATGACTTGGGTGACATTTCTCAAAGAAAAATCAAAAGCACTAGATAAGTTTCAAGATTTTAAATCTACGGTTGAGAATGAAATGGATCTGAAAATCAAGTGCTTAAGGTCTAATAGAGGTGGTCATTTTACTTCAAATGAGTTTAATATTTTTTGTGAAGATCATGGAATAAAGAGAAATTTGTCAACTCCTAGGACTCCTTAGCAGAATGGAGTTATGGAGAGGAAGAACAAGATAGTTTAAGAAGTTGCAAGAACTATGATGAAGGAAGCAATTCTACCAAATGTCTATTGGAGAGAAGCAATTTATACTACAGTCTACATTCTTAATAGAGTTCAAGCAAGAGTAAACAATTCAAAGACTCTTTATAAGTTATGGTATGGTAAATTTCTTACTGTGAAATATTTTAGAGTGTTTGGAAGCAAATGCTATATCAGAAGAGATGAAGAAAACTTAGGAAAGTTTGATGCAAGATATGATGAAGGAATTTTCTTTTGATACTCTACAAAGAGAAAGGCATACAACTGCTATAACAAAAGGATTAAGAAGATTGTTGAAAGTGAAAGTGTCAAAGTGGATGAAGAACAATGGAAGAATTTTGTGTTGATAGAAGGATATGAATCTGATGAATCCCCTTGTAGTGAAGAAGAAAAAGAAGAAGAGAAGGAAAAAGAGATGATAGTTGAAGAGGAAGAAGCTTCGGAAAAGATCCCTAAGACTCCTAAGTATATGCAAAAGAATCATTCTGAATATCAAATCATTGGAGATAAGAGAAAATGTGCGTTGACAAGGAGAAAAGCTACTATGATAGAGGAACAAGTAAACTTTTGTTTACTTTCAAAAGTAGAACCTAAAATAGTAACTAAAGCATGCAAGGATGAGAACTAGATCAAAGCTATGGAAGAAGAGTTGGGACAAATTGAGAAGAACCATACGTGGAAATTTTTCCCAAGACCAACAAATGAGAATGTGATAGGAACTAAATGGGTTTTAAGGAACAAATTGGATGAGGATGGAAAAGTTATTTGAAATAAGGCTAGACTTGTGTGTGAGAGCTACTCACAAGTGAAATGAATAGATTTTGAAGAAAATTTTGCTCTAGTGGCAAGAATGGAAGTCATTAGAATGTTTTTGGCTTTTACAACACATAAATATTTCAAAGTGTATCAAAAGGATGTCAAGTTTGCATTCTTGAATGGTGAGTTAGAAGAAGAGGTGTACATTGAACAATTGGAAGGTTTTCAATAATTAGATGATGTTGATATGGTTTGCAAGTTAAAGAAGGCCTTATATAGGCTCAAACAAGATCTTAGAGCTTGGTATGCAAGATTGGATAAGTATTTGTTGTAGAAAGGATTCAAAAAGGGTATTGTAGATAGCAACCTTTACTTCAAGGTTGAGGGAGATCAAATTCTAATTGTGGTTGTGTATGTTGATGACATAATCTTTGGAGGAAATTAAAGCATGTGCAAGAATTTTGTAGAAGAGATGTAGAAATATTTTGAGATGCCAATGTTTGGAGAGATGAATTTCTTCTTTGGGCTACAAATATGTCAATCAAAAAAAGGTATTTTCATTTCATAGTCAAAGTATGTTAAGGAAATGTTGAAGAAATTTGGAATACAGGATTCTAAACTAGTGTGTACTCCTATGGTTATTGGTTGTAAGTTGAGCAAGAATGATGAATCTCCTATGAAGATTATAGCAATTATAGATCAATGATTGGTGGAATTCTATATCTAACTGCTACTAGACCGGATATCATGCATAAAATGTGTCTTGTGACAAGATTTCAAGAAGATCCTAGAGAATCACATGTGGTAGTAGTGAAGAGGATATTTAGATACTGTTACATATTTTTTGCCTCAGCTCAAATGGAGGAGCTGGCTGATTGTTTTTCAACTTTAAGTGGAATTGTAGATTGAATTTTATATGTTGTTTCGCATTACTTTTTGCATTGAGTAATAGTTATGCATTTTAGTGAAGTTATGGAGTTGCAGAGTGCCATTCAGATGTTACAGATTTAAAAGAAATACATAATTGAGTACATGAGAAAAATAGCATTTCAGATGCTTTTATTCATTTCGTAAAGAACTCATATTTTTACAAGGCTTCATTTGATTTCACAATCAGAATAGTATTACAACATTGCATTCAAATGCATTTTCTTTTCAATTGAAAAGAAAAATTGAAATCAAAGATCCACACAAGCCATGGATATAACTGTGACTGTGACAACACATTGCTAATAGCACATTGCACTACTGAAGATGCGAAAGGAAAACACATAAGTAACAACATAATCATCATTGCCTAATTATCGACGCTTGATGTTGAATGGTGCACCTCATCATCTCAAGCTTCATTGACCTATAAGAGGAAAAGAGGGGTGTCAGTGGCTCCGACTATGATGTAACTTATATGATGCACCCACAATAGTACAACATGCTATTAGCAATACATTGAAACAATCAATTAAGTGTAGTATGAAAGAAGTGAGCTGAAGGAGAAATAGCAACATCATAATCATCATTTTCTGTTTTTATGCTAACACTGTTTGTTTCCTTGTGCAGGTATAGGTAAAGTCATGAAGCTGAACATTATTCGAAGACCAAGCATGTGGAGTAAAATGGGCTCCCACAAGGGTAGAGCTCGACATGCTGCCCTGTTCTTTAAATGGGTTGATTTTAAAAGATACTTTGTCATATTCATCAAATGGAATGAGGAACAACTAAAAGAGTAAAACAAAGTTATCCATCAAGCAACGAAACCAACTGTGCATTCATAATGATCAGGGTTGCTTTCTGAAGGCTACAGGTGAACAGTGAGTTTAGTTCACTTAAGGAATTCAACTAAGTACATTTGCATCAGATATGGTTGAATAAGTTCATGTTCTGACTGATCGTAACTATGTATATCATGAAAGTTTCAGTTAATCATTTCTTTCTCAATCGGTCAAGGATAGTGAACAGGCATACATTGTGCCTTATTGTTTTGTTTTGACTTTTATCACGAAAGAGAACGTTTTTCTTTAAAAAGCAGTTTGTTAAGTGGAATATAAAAATGCATGAAGAGTACCATGTTATAGTTGAGAACTAACACAAACAGTTCATTCAAGGGTTGAATTAATCAACAGTTACAGTTGGCTAGTAAAAAAAACACAGTATTATGAATGTCAAGCAAGTAATCAGAATGCAGATTCAAGAAGGAGTTCAAATGATTTAAGGGGGCTCAAATTTTCTACATAGAGAGTAGTTTTCAAATACTACAAATGAGCTTCAAGAATGAAGAGTATCAATGTTCATGCAAATGTCTATGAGTAGAAAGCTATGTTGTTGTATGGATCATCTATCAATGCTTAAGGCAAGGCAACAATTACTGTTCATTCAAATTGCTTCAGAGAGTTACTTGAACAAATTGTCAAAGCCAACTAACCTTTTAAATCTTATGCAAATATTGCATAGCAAGGATTGTTCTATTATGTCTTCAAAAGAGTACAAGTGTCAAAGTAAGACGTCACTTGTAATAGGTCTAGCCATGAATTAAATGCAACAAATATACATGATTTTCATCATTTCCAGATTACTGAATTGAGATCTTGTCAGAACAGTAAGGAAAGGAGCAGGGTTTTGTTTTTCTCTGAAAGACCAATATGGAGTGTACAATTTCGAGCTCAATACACATATGAGATTTTAAACTCAAGACAGTTTTTTCAGAATCTTGTGAACATCATGGAGAGTCATACTGGTTTTCAACAGAAGTAACAAATGAATAGTTTTCCTTCAAGATAATGAGTATCTGCATGAGGGTTATTACTCAAATGAGAGTTCCATTATATTTCAGTATACCCATGTCGGGTTTTGAACATGAATGAAGAAATAAAACTAGTAATGGTGGGTCAAGCCTAGAAAATAACAGAAGGCCTATTTTGATTCATAAGTATGGTGGCATGTATATGGCCATTAGTTGTGGAGCCAAGTTTCAGATTGAACAAAATATAGTTCTCTTCAGAAATCCCAAATACCCACATGTGGGTTTGTTTTCAAAGTGCAAGAAATATGATAATCTATGATACCCATATGGGTTTCTCATAAAAGCAGCAGTAGACTACAAAATATGAAGATTTTTTGTGCTAGGTCAAGCTTCAGAAGAGAAGAAAATGCAATTTTCTTTAATAATCCCAAAGACCCACTTTCAGTTTAGCATCAAAATACAGAAAAATGCAGTTTCCCTTAAAGGTTTCAAGTACCCATTTTCAGGGTTAGCTTCAAAGTGCAAAAGAAATAGTTACAGTAGTAACCCATGTGAAGTATTGAATTAAATAGCAAGAATATACAATAGATGTAAGTTTCTGAGTTGGATTGAGCGACAAGAGGAAGGAAATGCAACTTTTTTTAGCTTTCTATGATACCCATATGCAAAAATGCTTTTAAATAGACATAATGGTCAATTTTATGTTCTGGGTCGAACCCAAAATCCATAAGGAATGCTCCCTATAGTGTGCCTTTGGCATGGCCTGACATGGCCAGAAATCCATGAGTAGAAAAGAAACTATTTAAGTCTCCAAAGAACAAGTGTGTAGCAAAGGAAAATTACCAGTTTATATTTCTGATGGAGCATTCAAGCCGCGGCCAGAACTTCCAGTCTAGCTTCCCAAAGCATGATTTCGAGCTTTTGAAGAATGGTCGGGCCCTCATAGTGAAAATAGAGCACAACAATGGTTGATGTAGTCACAGGAAAGCATACAGAAAATGCAGAACAAAGACATTAGAGGTTGTGTTCACCATGGCCTCAAGGCCAAAATAAGCAAGGATGAAACCATCAAAATAGCTTACTTTTGCATAGTAGAAGAAAGCAAATAGTATAAGGTGAAGCTCTCAAGTGAGCTCTCACAGAGTAGACTGATAGAAGCCAAGCTCGAGTTCATGTGGGCCAAAGTCACAGGAAGCATAGCAATGAGTTAGAAATAAACTCATAAACTCATGTAGGCCACGACCTTAGGGCCTTTTGATTTTCAGTAAGGAAGTAGAAAAAGCTATTATACCATGAAAGGAGGCTTACCCACTGAAGATTTAGCTATCTGAAGTACATGGAATAGTTCCTCCAAGCATTTGACCTCAAGCTTGAAAGAGTCATGGCGGTGGCAGAGGGTGGCAGAGCTTCTTTCTTGCAAGTCGAGGAGTGTAGAATGAGTGATCATTAGGGTTTGATTTTGTTTTGACCGAAACCTAATTCGAGCATTATGATGTTCTAGAATATGCAATCAAAACACATGTGGTGAATTTCAATGGAGGTCAAAATCCATAATGCCTTCCTTGTGATTTATTAAACCTAAGTCTAAATGTATACCATGGAGGTTGAATTCCTAAGTTGGTCTATGGGTTAGGACTTAGTGTTTTTTTTCTTAAGCCTTGGTGAGATATTAAGCTTTGGGGATAATATTGATGAATATCTTGTGATCTAAGTTTAGATTTTAATGCCATATGACCTAGGTGCTTTTGTTTAAAGGTCAAATTATCTATTTTAGGGTTTTGTTTTTAATTGATTTTAGAGAAATCAATTGGAGTTTTGATGAAGGGATAATTGATATGTATTAAAGTTTTTATGATTTTTGAGGAAAATTAGAACATTGTAATGGAGAAATAAGGAGATTTTCTTTTTGCAAAAGATTTTCAATCTTTAAATTGCAAAAATAGACAAATTGTAAAAATCTGCATCTTGTAAAGCAAAATCATAAAAGCGATATTCTATAAATTGCTTTATGTTTTCTTGCTATTTTTAGCAGATTTTTTATTGACTTTTCTTCTTGGTCAGATTTGAGACCTATCTTGGAGAGATAAGGTGTTTTTTGTGCTTTTAAAGCAGATTCAACCTATTTTTAGAGGCTTGACAGGTTCATCATAAAAGCATTATGCTTTTTTCTACTTTTAAAGCAGTTTTTGAGACAGCTTGAAACTTTTTCCTAGAGCTTTTTTCTGAGCTCGGATTAGGGTTTCTTGAAGGCTATGTTTTGATAGACTTAGTTTTCTCATTCTCATTCTGGGTAGTACAAATCAGAGTTCCTGCTCTTAGGCATTTTTTGAGCTTGTGAACATTGTACTCAGTTTTGACAGATTGACACTCTTTTAGTTCTAATAATATAGCAAAGTTCTTCTTTCCACTTTCCTATCTCAAGACTGGTAACAACAGTTTGATATTTTATGTATTCAAGTTTGAAACCTTAATTTCCTACCTTTATGAGTTTTTATGCACAAGATTTCATGTATTTCAGGTTATATGTTGTGTTTGAAATTCTGAATCTTCATATAAATTAATGATGAGATCATGTATTGGTGAGATTGTAAGAATCATTGTAGTGAAGGGATTGTTGTGAGTGGCAGGTTTCAATTTTCTATCAGAGGTTTTAATTAATCATCAGTTAGGCTCAAATTTATTTTCAGTTCATCTCTTATCCTTTTTCCCTTGGAGTTTTTTTTAGAATAAGATTCATCATTCGGAGAACCAACTCACTTTGGAGATTCCTCTTTTGTGCAGATCACCCACATCTGAAAGAGGTTTCCATGTTTCAGTAGTTTGTTGAATATTGTATTCAGCAGGGTGCAAAACTATTGATAACAGATACTTGAAGGGCACTATGGACTTTGGTCTATGGTATCATAGGAATATTGATTTCTCCTTGAGTGCTTATACAAAGGCAGATTGGGTAGGTTTCACATATGACAAAAGAAGTACAAGTGGAGGTTCTTTATTTCTTGGAAGAAAATTGGTTTCTTGGTTGAGTAAGAAGCAAGATTCAGTGTCATTATCTACTACAAAGGCATAATATATTGCAATAAAATCATGTTGTACACAACTGTTGTGGATGAAGTAGACATTGAAGGATATCAAAGTATCATATGATGAACTTATTTCTATCTTGTGTGATAATTCAAGTGTTATCAATATTTCAAAGAACCTGATAATGCATTCAAGAACAAAACATATCTCTATCCGATATCACTTTCTA
The DNA here is from genome assembly GCA_007258455.2 of Sequoia sempervirens. Classification (NCBI taxonomy): domain Eukaryota; kingdom Viridiplantae; phylum Streptophyta; class Pinopsida; order Cupressales; family Cupressaceae; genus Sequoia; species Sequoia sempervirens. The sequence continues at coordinate 22,112,798 of VDFB02270651.1, forward strand.
AGAGAAAAAGTTACAGAGAATGAGGTGAAGTTTGAGTATGTGGCTGCAAAGGAACTACTTATAGATATTTTTACAAAGGCTCTTCCAAAATATACTTTTGAGTATCTTCAGTAGAAGTTAGGGGTTATTGCCCCTACTTCTTTCAACTGGATGCATAAGAGTCTACATATTTCTAGGGAGCATTTCAAGATACATTCTTGGTCTTGGACTGATGTTGAAGGCTACCTCTCAAGGGGGTAGGTAGTAGTGTTCTTGTTTGGTACAGTCAAGGGGAGCATATCTTGTGCTTGTAAGGGGGGGAGAACCAAAAAGTAAGGGCAGTGTAAAGAGAGTGCAAAAAAAGAGTAAGAAGAAAAGAGAGAGAGAGAGAGAGCAGTGTAGTGTGTGCAGTAGTGAGAATTGTATGGAGAAGAGTAGTGGAGCTTGAGAAGTTTCTTGTTGGTGTTGCCTAAAGAGACGTGTGCAAGTGTTGTCAAATGGAGAGATTTTTTCCCTTTGTCATTGATGTCAAAGGGGGATAGTATGATCTAAAAAACACAAGGGGAGAGTGATGTATGGAAAACTCCTCAATATAGAGGGAGAGAGTGATATTGCAGGAAGAATAGAAAGGGGGAGATAACGGTTTCTAAAAGAAACAAGGAAAAGAAGTGTAAGAGATTCCCTGGAATAGGGGGGGTGCTACTTGAGAGTAGCAGATACATAGGTGTTGTTGATAGTTGTTTTTGTTGTTGATGGTTTTTCAAAGCTGTTGTTGGCATCAATGACAAAGGGCAAGATTGTTGGACAGTGTTGGTGTTGTCATTGATGTCAACCCCTAGTATTGGAGTTGTTGGAGATTGCTGGTAGTATTTTCATCAGTGTCAAGTGTGGATGTGTTGTGGTTTGATGTCACATTGATGTTAACCTCTAGCATGGTGTTAAGCAGGTATTATAGATGGGGCGATTTTTTATGTTGCAGATGCTATAGATATGTTGAGAAAGTGCTTGTGGTGTTGTTTATGTAGCTAGTTCACTTGGTTTCCAAGTGCTTTTTGTTGGAGGTTGAAGGTTGCATCAAATGGTTTTCATTGATGTCAACACTGTACTGCATATATGGCTCATTTACCATAAGTTATTTCACATTGAAGATGACTATTATGTGTGGCCCAATATGTTGGTTTTAGGTTTGGTTCCTACCGTGTGACAAACTATGAGTCATATATTTGAAGATCTTGGCCGACTTAGCGTGTGCAATACTTTATGGATGTTTTGGCTGACCTAATTGATGTGTAAGATATATATGTGTGTGTGTGTGTCTCCAAAAAAGAGAGGAGATGTGAGGTTATGCAAGGACATAGAGACATAAAAGTGTGTGGATGCAGCAAATCAGAATAAGTGAATTAGGTGAAGACAAAAGGTGTGTGATCAGATCAAAAGTATTGAGTGACTTTTGATATGTAGTACTATCTTTACAGAACTTCATCTGGAACTAAATTCAAGACAAGAAAATATGTAATTCATCAGTTCTCTTTTGGTGGTAAGCCATAACTTTTGTATTCTGGCAAGGATCCATCTTCTTTGTATCTTTGTGGTAGTGAGCCCTTTGGATTGTAGCCCCGTGGACAGTGAGTCCTTATTTCAAGAAGTGAGCCTTATCTCAGGTAGTGAGCCTTTTTGTAATCAGTTTTGATATTCTCTACAGTGTGAGTTAATCCTCACCATGGTTTTTCCCTCATTGGGTTTTCCATGTAAATCTAGTGTTACTGTGTTTATGTGACGACTTTTAGTTTTGCATTTATTAATGAATCCTTCATGCAGTATTTGGATCTAGTTTCAGTATATGGTTAAATATTTTAATTAGGTGACAACTGATTCACCCCCTCTCTCAGTTTTCTAGTTCAACAATTGGTATTAGAGCGTGGTCCTTTGGAATAAGTTTAACAAATTGAAGGAGATCTTGGTAGGTGTAACTAAATGATGAAGGGATCTAACTTAGATGAAGAATTGAGAGCAAAGACCTCAGAGTCTAAGAATGAAGACCTAAAAGAAAATGTCAAGCAGGTAAGTGAATGTATTCAAAAATTAAGAAATTAGATTTGAAAATTTAAATTGAAGCATAAAGAAGTTTACCAGGAACTAAAAGAAGCAAAGGAGACTATTGAAAATATAAGGATGAAAATTGAAGAAAGCAAAATAATGGAAGAGAATCTGAAATTGGAAATTGGACAAAGCAAATAAATTATCAATCAAAAGACAAAAAAATGTGAAAAGCTTGAATAGGAAGTAGTAATTCTCAAATCTAATCTAGAAAGGGAAAAAAAAATTGAAGACAAATTTAAGATAAGTTTGGGAATGCTTGATGAATTGATTTCATCTCAGAAGCCTGCTAAGGATAAAGGTGGTCTAGGACTCGAAGAAGGACAAAGTTCAAAGACTAATCCTAGTTTCAACAAAATGAACAGTCAAAGGAAATTTCAAGGTAGTGCTTATCAAGACAAGAGTAGAAGGATCAATACCGAAAGGATACCTAGCTGATAGCCGAATAATCAAAGGTACACATATAATAATGGATTTTGTTACTCATGAAATAAATTTGAACATAGAGAAACAAAATGTAGAAGAATGATGAACCAAAATAGATCAAGTCAGAGTGTTGGATTCTTTGGTGGACAATGTTATGTTTGCAACAATTTTGGACATAGATCTACAAAATGTAGAAGTCAGATAATGATAAACATATTTAATACTGGTAGAAGATTTCATTCTTTTCAAGGCTATTGTTATACATGCAATATTTTTGGACACAAGGCTAATCAATGCAGGGAAAAGATGAGTACAAACTCTCTTGATCAAATATTTGTTGTATGTCACTCTTGCAACAAACCAAGACATATCTCAAAATTCTCTAAGAGAAAATTGGGAAGAAATTGAATCCAAAACAAAAGAACAAGCTTATAAACAAGGTGAATCTAGAAGAAGTGAGGAGAGAAATGGAAAAGATCTAGAGAAAGAAAGAAGAATCAGAGAACAAGAACAAATCAAATAATCTTGTATCTGCATCTGGTGAAGATACCTCTTCTATGAATTGAATCTAGTAATGGCTTTAGGGGGAGCAATCACAGAAAAATCTATCAAATCCCCGGTATAAGAAGTGCCATGCACGACACAAGGGTATGCGATGTGAATTTTCATCTTGAAGGCAATGAAGAAAATTTTGGCAGAAAACAAGCATTATAGAAGATTTGTGGAACCCTTTTACTTACAGTGCATTTCACAAAATGGTTAAAAACTTTGGTGGAAGGAGGAAGTGATAGATTGAAGTACAAATGATGATGTCATGAGCAATAAATTATCCTTTATGATGAAATTCTAAAAGCGATAAGTTAAATAAGGAGGATTGAGTGGTCATTTTCATTTTGAAGTGAACGAGTTGAGAAATAAAGAGCTAAGGTTAATAGCAAGTGAAAGTATGAAGAATAAGGCTGAAGTAATGTAGTCAAAGGAAATGGTGGTATTTAGTTTGCACAACAACAAATTGCAAAAATTGAGTAAGTTACAGATTGATGAATTTTATCATGAAAATATTCAAAATCTTGAGGCTTCTCTTTCATTTCAACAAATTAAAAAGGCCAAGAATTTAAAGCACAAGGGTTTATACATTTGGAGCGAATTTCCATAATTTTCGAATGTGGACATTATTTAGGTTATTTTAAGAAAAATTAAAGGTGATCAGATGATCTTTGACAAACCCTATGAGATCACAAAGGATGCAATTGCAACAATAACAAGATTATGCAATAGCGAACCCATTCCAGTAAAGAAATTCGTAAAGAACAAAGAGGTCAAAGCCCTAACTAGGGTAACAGGAGATCAAAGGGAACTTATAATTCAAACCATAATTGACCCAGTGATAAGGTATGTGGCATATGACATATCATATAAGATTTATGTTAGGAATAGGGAAGGTTCTACCTCGGCAATTGTTGTTTATGTTGCACATCAAATGGTTAAGAAAAAGGAGGATTTTGACTTGTGTGAGTTGCTGAGAAATAAATTAATGGAAAATATAACTATGAAAAAGAATGACAATTATCCTTTTCTCTTTGGAACCTTAGTTATATGCTTGATGATGTATTTTCTAAATTCATTACCATTAAAAGAAAATGTTGTGTGGAAGTCTGCTATACCAATTGGGAAGCAAGTTAACCGATATCTGAACTGTCTAGTAGAAAAGGAAAAGGTTTTCAAAGAGTATTTTGAAATCAAAATAAATGCATGGAATTTTGGTGTGGTTTCTAGTCCAATTATGATGTTTGAGGAAGGATTCTCCTCTGAAAAGAGGAAAACAAGAAGAATCAGTTCATGTCTCCCTCTAGAAATGAAGATGAAGACAGAGGAGAAGGAAGAAGAAAAGGAAGCAAAAATTGTAGAAGCACTTGATTTGGTATCGACATATGATGATGAAGAAAATGTTACTAAAGAAAAGATGTTAAAGTTTCTTGAGCAACTTGATGGAATGAAGAAGATTGGAGATATATGATTGTCTAGACCATTATATGAACATGATGAGATTATAAATGCTCTGACTATTTACATAATTCATAATGATATTGATCTAAGCGAATTGAAAAGTATTTTACTAGAAGTATTGATTAAACATATTGAAGATAGAATAAGGGAATAGTCACCTGGTGAAACAATAGAAAAAGACGAAATTCAATTGGATTTAGAAGAAAGATGCTGAAATGCACAAAAGAGGTTGATTGAGAGTACAAATGAACTGAAGACCTACATCAAGAGTGTAAAAAGTGTGTATAGGTATTGTCTCTGATGGCCTATTGCTATTGGGAACTATAGAAAAAAATTGATACTATTGAGCATGAATTGAACTCTATTGGAAAAACCTATGATGTTCTTAATGACAAGTATGGAACACAAAAGAAAAGGTTCAATTCCTTACAATCTGATCTTGTAGTCATCATGGTACAAGGGATGGTATTGTGAAGACCTTTTGTAAAGTCAAAGAGATAATTGAGTTAAGATTGGAACAACTTTTCGGTCTCTTGGTGGATGCTAAGAAAAATGCACAAAATATTGCTATTTCGGATACTCTTTTGGAAATAATTGATTCAATAGCGAAGAACAATGATATTTTTCTATACATTAGGATGGCAGTAGATTCCTAGAAGAAATGTCTTCCAGAACTAAAAGAAAAATGCAAGGAAATATTTTAAGGAAAGAAGAATTGAGGTAAAGTATCATTTTTGATAACCTTTTTGTAAAAGTTTTTGAAGTAAAGGAGAGATAGAATATTTTTTTCATTGATGTCAAAAGGGGAGAGAGAGAGCATGTGAAAAAGGGAGAAAGGAAGCATGTGAAAAATGAAAATAATTTCATCTCATTAAAATATTTAAAAAGGTTGTTGTTGTTGGATTTTCACGTCTTGTGTTGCCAACAATGACAAAGGGGGAGATTGTTGGAGGTTCAAGGTTGCATCAAATGGTTGTCATTGATGTCAACACATTACTACATATATGACTTGTTTACCAGAAGTTATTTCACATTGAAGATGACTGTTATGTGTGGTCTGATATGCTGGTTTTAGGTCTAGTTCCTACTGTGTGACAAAATATGAGTTGAATATTTGAAGATCTTGGCCGACTTAGCATGTGCAATACTTTATGGATGTTTTGGCTAACCTAACTGATATGTAAGATACATACATATATGTATACATATACATGTGTCTCTCTGGAAAAGAGAGGAGATGCGAGGTTATGCAAGGACATAAAGACAAAAAATGTGGATTTAGTAGATCAAAATAAGTGAATCAGGCGAAGATAAAAATTATGTGATCAGATTAGAAGTATTGAGTGACTTTTGATATGTAGTACTATCTTTATAGAACTTCATCTGGAACTGAATTCAACAAAAGAAAAGGTGTAATTCATCAATTCTCTTTTGGCGGCAAGCCATAATTTTTGTATTCTTGCAGTGAGCCATCTTCTTTGTATCTCTGTGGTAGTGAGTAGTTCGGGTTGTAGCCTTGTGGATAGTGAGTCCCAACAGTGAGTCTTTATTTCAGGCAATGAGCCTTTTTGTAATCAGTTTTGATATTCTTTATAGTGTGAGTTAATCCTCACCGTGGTTTTCCCCTCATTGGGTTTTCTGGCATTACTACGTTTCTGTGATGACTTTTAGTTTTGCATTTATTAATGAATCCTTCATGCTGTATTTGGATCTAGTTTTAGTGAATGGTTAAAGATTTTAATTAGGTGACAACTAATTCACTCCCCCCTCTCAGTTGTCCTGTTCAACACTTTTGAGAAAATATGAATAAAAGAGAGCGCAGTGTGACAAAGGTGTGTTCAGTGTTGTGCTTTGTATTTCTTCATGGTTGAAGATATACTTGTGTGGTTTGGATATGACAATCAAAGGTGTTTAAAGGCACTAAATCAAGAGATTTAGGTTCTAGATTGTGCAACAGTGGAAGTTGTGATTGATAGTGTGTTTTTCTATGTAGAAGGTTTTCTGGGATAAATGAGATTGCTCTACATTTCTTTGCACCATGGTTTCTTGTCTTACGAATTTGGGAATGTGCTAATATTGTTTGTATCTTCCTTCCCTTGAAGTTTCTAGCATTCATCTGTTCCACAAGTCTAGATTCATAAGTTGTGTTCTATGGTATTGTGGTTGGTTGCACAAAATGATGGTGTTCTTAGTTGTAGGTGGTTGTGGTAGTGTTGAAAAATATTTTGATGATAATGGAATATTTTGGGATGTTGTGTACTATGAAGTGTTTCTTTATGGTCTACATATTATTTTCAAACCTGGAGAGGTGTGCATGTGGTTTCTTGTTAGTGTTAGTTCAAGTTTTGTTGACTTGGCATGCTAACACTAATTATAAAGGTTGTTTGTTGTTTGTGGAAGCATAGTGAAATGTGTCGGTGTAGATTTGGGTCCTAATTAACCCTTGACATGGTTTTCCTTCACTTCTTTCCATTGTGGAGGTGTTTGGTGCTGACCTTTTTGGTGTTGCATGTTTGAGGTGCATATGTTTCATTGAGACTAACCTTAAGGAATTGTTTGAGGTTGCATATGGTATAAATGCAAGGTGAATTGTTGGAGATGTGTGTGGATTTGTGTGGAAAGTGTGAGATGTGAATGTGATTAAGTGTGGTGATATGAGTGCAAGCTTAAACACTTATGACTTTTGGATGTAGTGAGCAGAAGGTGTGTACATTTTAGTGTGCTTGAAGTTGTTGGAGGCAGTGAGCCAAAGGTTCCAGATGGCATAGAGTTCTAGTGGTGGATCTTCTTGTTGCTTTGAGATAGTGAATATCTCTATTATGGTTTATTCTATCTTCTTTCTTCTGAATAGTGAGTCCTTCGGGAAGTGAGCCCTTGGTAATGCACCTTTCTTCTTTTATGGGAAGTGAGCCCTTAGTGTGAGCCTAATTGTATTTGGTGTTTCTATTCATATATATGTGAGCTAATCCTCACTATGGTTTTTCCTTGCTTAGGGTTTTCCATATAAATCTAGTGTTCTATTGTGTTTGGTTGTGTTTGCATTGTTGTTTCATATGTTTACATTTTGCTAATGCTTAATGAGGGTTTAAATGTTGATAATGGTTTGAAAGTTAATGAGGGATTGAATGTTTTAATGTACAAATGATTCACCCCCTCTTAGTTGTCCTATGCATCTAACATAATGTGGCAAAGAGTTTGGTCAAAAGTGACTACGTAAATAGTTTAAGCAAAGTGATATGAAGTACAATTAGGACAATATGAAGAATTTTAGGTTTATTGGTGGTAGTTGTAGTGATTAGTTTGTCAAATTTGCATTGGTGACTTTGGCTAACTTTGGTTTCCCAATCAAATGGTGGAATCAACAAGGAATTCCTACCTTGGAAGAAATTGAATTGAAAGATTTAATATTGGCTTAAATCATGCCACAAAATCCCAAGAGAATAATCTAAATACAAGCCTAATAGAAGGTATAGGCCCTCATATTGGTGGCAACATAGTTATGCTCTTTGAACTAGGTGGTTCAATTTTAAAAAATGGGAAGGATGATACATAATCACCTTCTTAATGGTGGGGTCCCTCACTCTCCCATCAATTCCTATTAATTAGTTTGTGTTAATTTTTCTTTGTAACAATTTGTAGTAGTTGTTTTTGTGGGCTTATTTTTGGGGGTTTTCCTTTTGGGAGCACTCATTTTTATTTCCTAGGTTTCAATAGGAGTTTTATCTTTTATGGGAATATTTTTTCTCTTTTGGATGAGACATGCTAGGAAGATGAGTAGATTAGATGTATTAGAGTTGTGATAAGTTGAGTTGGGTAGTGATTTTTCCTTTGACTAAGACAAGCTCTACTAGGTGTCTACTTTTAGTATCTATCTTTTTCTTTTATAAACAATAAAAATAGTGCAACAACTTTTTCATATAGATTAAACATGAATTCCTCCATACCTAAAATTTGAATTTGGTGTTCCTATTTATAGCCTCAAGTATGAATAGTAGGAATAGAGTCTTCTATTAAAATTGATGTGTAGGGAAAAGTATTCATCTTCTCAAGACTAATTTGTAGCAATAGGAGCTTATATGCATCATATAGTTTATTACATGATTAATTGGATTAAAACACTTTAATGCTAATATTCTCATTATGTTATTCACTTTGTATTCAAAAATCCTAAAATTTAGAATTGAATTAGTGATTAGAGACTTGTGATGATTAAAGCTTGAACTTTTAGGATATTGAGATCGAATTACATCCATAATTTGGTCTAGATGACATGGTTTTATCCTCAATGACACAATTTTGTCTAATGTAGAAGTTATCCTTCACTAGCTTTAAGAAATGTTTGTCTATGAGTTTAATCTATGTTTGAGAAAATGAGTATGCTAAAGAACATTGTTTAGAACTTTCTAAGTATATAGGGAAGCTTGAAACTTCATTGATGATAATCATACCCTTAAGTTGATTTGATAATGCTGAAAAGGGGATAAAAGGGGCAATGGTTGTTGATTAGCTGATCATTATCTCCAATGCAAGATGTAATTAGTACAAGTTAAATATGATGCTAATTGAGTTTGACATAAATTGCGATTGATAATTGAATTCTAGTGGTCTTTCAATCAACAAGATAGAGGGAAACTAAGATGTAATAAATGTTGATAGATTGATTATTATATTAAATGCCAACTAAGAATAAATTGCAACTAATGTGTGTTATATTCATACTTATATTTCTTTTCTATTTGATCCTATATCCCCTTTCTATCTCTTAAAGTGTTCTTCTATGATGTCCTTAAATACATAATGATAAACATACAATTTGAACTTGTTGATGCCCATGCCAATACATAATGATTATACCCAAGGATTGTTGATCTTAGAAAATAAAAAGTTTGAACTTCAAGTATCAGACTAAATCATCCACACAAATGAATTTAGAGGAAAAAATGACAAATACAATCTAATTTAAGATGAAAAATATCCTAAAATTTTTAATATATTTTAAACTACAAGATTTGATAACAAAATATTAAACTCAAACTTGAAGTCAGTAAATGTTTAAAAAATCTAATTACATATTATAATATGTAAGGAAAATGATATAAAATGAAAGAAAAGAATACAATATACTTCCTTTTATCCTCTATAATTATCATCGACCCTTAAATTTTCTTATATTTTTAGCCGCTAGACTTTTATTGTGGACTTGATAGTCCACAAGCCATCAAAATACTTGTCTCACATATCGGCATACCGCTTGACACCCTAACATACCATTTGATCCATTGGTTTCCGTGAAACTGTGAAGTAATTGGTGGTTTTGAAATTAATTTTCTCTGCACGATAATTGCTATTTAAGACAAATATTTTAAACAGATCTTGTAGCTATAAAATCACTGTAACAAGTGCATTCAAATTGTATTTAATCCATCTCAATCAAATCGGATTTCAGGTGATCAAATCAGATTTTAAGATCTACTTTATGCTAGTATCATCACTGTCTATGAGACCTCATTGGCACTATGCAGTTTGTCAAACAATCGGTGCACCTTCTGCATGCTTCTACATTTTTCATACACGTCTATCAACGTGATAACAACTACAACATCTGAGAGACAACTGCTTTCAACTATGTTTTTATGAATCTCCTTGCCCAACTCCAAAGCTCCCATTTCGGCAAACAATGAGAGGATGCTTGCAAATGTTACTGTGTTTGGTTTTACCTCTGCCAACTATGTTTGGTTAAAAAATTCCATGGCTTTTAATCCATGTCCATTTTGTATGCATCCAACAATGATTGCAGTCCATGAAACAATGTTTCTTTGATGCATTTTTTTGAATAGTCTTAAGGCCTCATCAAGAGGACCATTTTGAGCATACCCAGTAATCATAGCAATGAATGAAACCATTTGTATTCCTTCATTCTCTCTGTTGTGCATATCTATTCAATATGCTCATGAATGTGAGATTTCATTTCTCCAGTTCAATCCTATTTCAGTTATGCTTCCAACTCTCTGTTGTAGGACAAACTAAAATGAGAATTTATATGCATAATCTCCTCTGCCATATTTTCACATACAACAGAATTAGAATTAAGTGTTTTATTTTCTAGCTATTATTGTCCAGCCATATAAGTTGTATGAAGACAATTTTTTATGTATGCTTTGAAATAGGAAAAAAGTAGTCAATATTGTTGAAGCGTAGTTTTGAGCAACCAATGAAAAGGGCATTCTATTATCTTAGTAATCAAAGAGCAGCAGCTCTATGTCTAAGTTTTAAGGTTTAATCATTGTAGTTTTAAAATATAAATCATTTTTTCGTTCATCTTTGTGTTTTATTACTATTATTTCTTCTCTCTATTTCAGTTTCTATGCTCCTCTACCTCTCTCCTTCAAACCTAAGAACAAAAATACATATGCTTTGGAAAGGAAAGAAAAAATCACATAGGGTCAGCACTTGCAATCCAAGCCAAGCAGGAAATTTGGTGTCCACAACTAGTCTACAAAGTCTGTCGACTACTATTCTTTCCCATGACCTCCTTGGATGCATTTCAATCAATATCTACAGATTTGTGTTCTAGGAAGAAATATTTAAATATATGTCATGTTGAAGTCTTCATACATGTCATGAGTGAGCTATTCATAAAAAATAAGATTCTCTATACTTGACAATGTTTAGATCTTTTTCATGAGTAAATTTGATCATTCAGACTTTTGTTCACAGTTAGCCATTTGGTAACATGGATTATGAGCTACATATTTAGGTTATATCTATAACTTGCATCATGGAAAGTTCTTTCATGTTCGCTAGCCTATATAGTACTATTCCTATGTAAACATCATTTAAGGTTTTAAATTTTAACTTTATTTGCAACCCTTATAGACCTTCAATCTTTATCCTATTGTATGGAGTGCTATAGAGTCTGGAAAATATCATTTTGGGCATAACGAGTCCCCAAGTTGACTTTTTAGTAGCTCTTATGTTATGTATTCAACTCAAGCAATGGTTGGTCAGGCTACTCAAGGTTATAAATTTCAAGAGGGTCAAATGTTTACCTATTCAAGCTATTGTATTACTATCTCTAATTCATGAATTCTACATTCTTCAATGGGTATTGATCAAGAAACATCCCCATTTCTCTCATGACAAAGAAATTTGAAGGAATGCAATTAATAGAACAACATTCTTTCATGGGTATTCTTGGACCCTATGCTAGCACCTCAATCCCAAATTAATTTAATCTTCTTTGATGTCAACTTTGTAGATCCTGGGGTGAACCATTTGATCCCTATATATGTATTGACTTGAATTTTATAATTTCATACATATTTTTTTGAAAACAAAGGGGTAAAAACTTTATTAGAAATCAGAAAAGAGCATTACAATAATAACCACGGGACCCAGTCCCAGAAAACAAGGCGAAAACCCCACAACATAAAACAAAATCAACTATCCCCATGTATCCTCCTATCCTCTTCCAAGAACTGGTCTAAATCCAGATGCAGCTCAGGGTTAACTTGAACCCAATCCTCAACCTTCCAACCACTATCTTGCTCAGAGGCCCATTTGGCCAAGCAGTCAGCAGCACGATTCCACTCCCTTGGGATGTGAACAAAGGATGCCTCCTCCATCCGAGAACTAACTTGAAGAATCCGTTGAACCACCGAAGCCAACTGCCAATTTATATCAGATATCTTTCGCTCATTCAAGAGATTAATCAAAATCTGTGAATCAGCTTCACATATAACCTTTCTCCATCCCAAAGCAAGGGCCCTCTCCATAGCATGAAGAATTGCTAGACCCTCCATGAAGTTAACAGTCTTCACCCCCTCATGTATAGAGAATAGAAAAATCACCGAACCAGCCGAGTCCCTGCCAACCCCACCAATTCCAGCAGGCCCAGGATTTCCCCTAGAAGAACCATCAGTATTGATCTTTAAAAATCCATTGGGAGGAGGTAACCACCTTCCAACCCGTTGGACCCTCTTTTTCCCATGCCTACAGTTCCTAGAACTGACAAAAGATGAATGAATTTCTTGAAGACCTAGTCTGGCCACCAACTCAGCATCACCTCTCTCCAAGGGGAAAACCACATCACATTTAGCTAAAACAGACTCCTGCACCATTCCAAGCATACGCATCCAAACTTGCCGACCCACCAACTTCTGATCACGAAAAATTCTGCGGTTCCGCTCCAACCAAATCTGCCAAAGCAGAAAGGTAGGGCCCACGAACCAAACTTCCTGCAAAAAGGAAGCCATAGAAGGAGGTCTTCCCATACTATCCCAGAATTCAACCAAAGAGCACGCATGAATACAGGGAAGCTTCCACACCTCCCACCACCAATGCCAAAGTTGCACAACAAAGGGGCACCGAAAGAACAAATGTGAAGAATCCTCTTCCGCTCCCCCACACAAAACACAAATTGAAGGTCCTTGAAATCCCCGTTTACGAATGTTATCCCAGGTCAAGCACCTATTCCAAGCCAAAGTCCAAACAAAGCAGTTGCATTTAGGCCACGAGAGTTTATTCCACACCCTTTTCCACCAATGAACCTCTGCCCCAGTTAGCTTCTGAGCCAATAACACCTGATAACCAGAAGCAACAGAGTAAACCCCCTTAGGATTATGGGTCCAAGCAAGAATATCTTCTTCCAGAAGAGAACTACAACTCCTACTATGAAGAATCTTGTGAAGCTCAGCACTTTCTTCCGCAAGTCCCAAATCTGGCCACTCTGCGGGATCCTTCCAATGAGCTACCTCCAACTGACCAAAAGAAGCAACAGACTTGAAGTCACTCACCCTAGCCCAGCCAGCCTCGAGAAATCTTTGGCACAAAGGAAGTAGATTGGGGAACTGAGAAGTAAGTGGAGGGAATCCATCCCAAGAATCCGACCAGAAGAGAGCTTCAGTTCCTCGTCTACAGATCCAAAATAAACCTTCCTTAATAAGCTTTGCACCCTTCTGAAGAGTATTCCAAATCACTGAACCTTTCCCCTCAAGAGGGTAACGAGGAAGATCCTGCCGTGGAATCCCCGGGAAATACTTATGAGATAATATCCTGGCCCACGGCTGATCCTGTTCCACACACCATCTCCAAAATAGCTTAGCAGCCACAGCCACTCCAGATAACGCAGACTGTCGAAGACCAAGACCACCAAATTGCTTTGGGCTGCACACAACATCCCACCTAACCAGGCTCCACTTGGAAGAAGCCAAACTTCCCGCCCATAAGAACTGCCTTTCAAGAGAATCCAACTCCCTCAGAAAACCCATCGGAGCCACCTGAAGCATACATCTGTAGGTAGGGAGAGCCTGCACCACCGACTTGAGAAGCTGAACCCGCCCCGCAAAAGACAACCATCTGTGGGTCCAATGATTAACTTTTGCATGGAGCTTATCAATAATATTCTGCCAAGAACCCTTGGGAAGATGGCGAACAGAAATTGGGAAACCCAGATAAGTCAAAGGGAGAACCCCTATCTGAAACCTTAAGATATTAGCAATTCTTCTCTGTATGGGGCTCGGCGTGTTGAAGAAGAATATGGAAGACTTCTCCTCATTAATCAATTGTCCTGAAGCAACAAGATATATGTCCAACACCTGCCTCAAGTTAGTAGCTTCCCTAACAGTAGCCATCCCCATCAGGGCAGTATCATCAACAAACTGCAAATGAGATTGCGGAGGCAAGTCTCCACCCCATCGCCAACCTTGAATGATGCCAAGCTCCACCCTTCTTTTCAACAAACGACCAAGGCCTTCCACAAGAAGCAGAAAAAGATACGGAGAAAGAGGATCCCCTTGGCGCAAACCCCTAGAGGCACCAAAAAGTTCAGAATGATCTCCATTTATCAAAACTGAGAAGGAAACAGACGTGACACAGCTCATGACCCATTGGATCCACTCCTCACCAAAACCAAAAGCAACAAGGATCTTCTGCAAAAAAGACCATCTAACCCTGTCATAAGCCTTAGCCATATCCAGCTTAATGAACATAGCCTTCTCATGGGAGTTGTCCATGGAGTGGATGGTCTCCGTAGCAATGACAACCCCATCAAGAATCTGCCGACCTGCCACAAATCCACTCTGTTCCTCTGAAATCAACACTTTAAGCCACTTCTTCAGTCTCTCAGCCAATAACTTTGAGATGATTTTATAAGCCACATTGCAAAGAGAGATAGGCCGGAACTGAGATAACCTATCAGCCCCTTCACACTTGGGTATGAGAGCAAGGAAGGTGGAGTTCAGAGCACGAAGCATCTGTTTATTCCTTTGGGACTCAAGGACAACAGCCAGAAGATCCAACTTTATGATATCCCAGAATTCCTGAAAAAATTCAATCGGGAAACCATCGGGACCAGGAGCTTTACCCTTCTTCATCTGAAACACAATCCCCTCCAGCTCATCAAGAGAGATATCTTTCATTAAATACTCATTCGCCTCCCTGGAGACCAACTGAGGAATACAAGAAAGAACCTGTGCTTCCTCAACAGAGCCCCCTTGTGAATCCTCCCTAAATAAAGTAGCAAAATACTGAGATGCCTCAGCAGAGATTTCTTGAAACGAGGCAAGACGTTCACCCCTATCATTCACCAGAAAAGGAATGGAATTACCATGCCTCCTATCCTTCACAGAATTGAAGAAGAAGGCGGTGTTTTTATCACCTTCCTGTAACCATTCAACCCGGGCCTTTTGCTTCCAATAGATTTCTTCCCGCAATTCAAATTCCTCAACCACTTTCAAAGTCTTAGCCTCCTCCCTTAGAAGATCCTCAGAGGCCCCATTCTCACGAATCAACCGCGTAATATTATTCAACTCCTCCTGTGCGGCAACCTTAGCATGAAAGATATTACCAAAACATCGCCGATTCCACCTTTTAAGCTGATATTTGACAAACTGAAGAAGCTTGGAGAATGTGTACATTGCCGTACCAAAAGTTGGTCTACCAATCCGCCACCACTCAGCCACATAATCATGAAGAGTGGGATCCCGTAACCACATAAGCTGGAACTTGAATGAGGGAGACCGAGGCCCCCGTGCAGAGATAATACTAAGCTTAATAGGCCAATGATCAGAACCTCTCCAATCAAGAATTTCAGATCGAGTGGACCATAAGTTTCCAACCCAATAACAGGAAACCAAGAAACGATCTAGCCTCTCAGCAACACAACTCTCACCAATTCTCCTATTATTCCAAGTGAAGCGACCATTACTAGGTAGAACATCAATAAGATTTAATTCAGAAATGCTATCTCTGAATAACAGAGCAGAAGGCTCCAACCTAGGAATTCCACCTCTTTTCTCAGACAATTCCACAATAGCATTAAAATCGCCAGCCATAACCCACGGATGGTAAGGAGCTAAGCTACGAACAAAACGAAG
Source organism: Sequoia sempervirens (assembly GCA_007258455.2). Taxonomy (NCBI): domain Eukaryota; kingdom Viridiplantae; phylum Streptophyta; class Pinopsida; order Cupressales; family Cupressaceae; genus Sequoia; species Sequoia sempervirens. The sequence continues at coordinate 22,128,682 of VDFB02270651.1, forward strand.
ATGGGACCATAGAAGTTGTTTACCCAGAAACTCAACAGGAGCATACACATTAGAGAGGAGAATACACTCACCAGTCTCATACCAAGAGGCGACAAGGGATATAGAGGATCTAGAGGACATCCACCATAGGGGGAAAATCTTCCGAGGGTTCCAAAAGCAAGCCACCCCTCCAGAAGCACCAAGAGCCCCCACACACTGGCATTCACCATATTTCCATAGCTTAGGAGCCATGGCCAACATATTATCTACAGATAATTTAGTCTCCTGAAGAAAAAGAACATCCGGAGAATGATTCCTAACCAAATCACGAACAGCTTTTTGTCGAGGGCCACTGTTCAAGCCCCTTACATTCCATGAGAGAACAATCATTTCTGGGGGCATGAAAAATGTGAATCAAGAGTCTTGACTGACCCTGACTCCACCAAAGTTTCCCCAGTTAATTTAATCTTCTCCATATCCTTTTTCCTTCCCAGCTTGGAAGTCCTGTCACCAACCCCTTTCTTCAGTTCATTTTGCTGAATACCTAAACGAGAGGAGGCCAAAGAGCTCTTCCCCACATCCTTGCCACCTTTCAGGGGCAATGGGGAGCCACCTCCACCACTCTTCGAAGCTCCAATAGAAGATTCTTGTTCAGTCTGGACAATCAATTGTTGATCTGTATCCATCTGCCCAACCCCAATCTCCTGCACATCCTGCATGGCCTCCAATGGTGGCCCATCCTGTCCTGTACCCAAAGTTCCCTGATCCAAGTTCAGCAACCCCGGATTCACTTCCTCCTGGCTGAGATCATCCAGCACCTCAAACCTATTAAAAGTTTCATCATCCTGCCTCTCCCTCAAGGTCCGCTTCTGGCCCCGATTCCTATTGCGAGCCTTAACAGGGACATAACCATCATCTCCATTACCATCACCCGGAATAGGCTCCTTACCATTATCAGTCCTAGGAGGATTACGAGAAGGCTGAGAAGGTTGGGGCCCCACAGGCTTAGCCCTAGGGCACCTACGCTGCAAGTGACCATATTCATGACAAAGACGACACCGAAAAGGTAGGGTTTCGTAATCTAGCTGTTGAACCCAAGTATATGATCCAGCACTCACTTCAACAGAATCTGGTAGTGGCTTGCTTAAATCAATTTCTACACAGATACGAGCAAAAGTCATTACCTTTTTGTACTGCGTCTGTTGTGAAGACCCAATAGGTTTACCAAGCATTGAAGCCACCAAATGCAACACGTCATCCCGCCAACACTCAACTGGAAACCACGGCAACCGAACCCAAACTGGAATCCGACTCGGTATTGCCTCAGTCGGGTTGAAGCCAGCATGCCATGGCTTGATAAACAAACCCACCTGGTTATAAAAATAGGGGCCACCCTCGAAGACCTTATTCCGATCTGCCATGCAATCAAAAGAGACCATAAAAAAGTTGTTCGCAAGGAGCCTAATCTCCATCTCCCCCTCCGGCATCCAAGTCCGTTGAGCCCAGGATTCCAAAAAATGCAGCGAGACTCTCAAACCCATGAACTTGCAATAAAAAGAGTGCCTTGAATAGTATTCAATATCATCTGCAAGCATTTCCATCGGGATAATCAGCTTCGGTCGCTCTTTGCATCTTTCCAAACACCCATTAATCTTCGTAATTCGGGAACCATTAACCGATCCTAGATCATTCATCTCCATCTCTGAAGAAAACAGCGTATTATCAAAAACATTCACTCCATGCGCCGAAGGCTTCGAACCAAATGCTGAACGGAAATCCAATTTGGGGCTAACCCCAGATGTTTCCCCACCCGGCATAGCAAAAAACAAGATCCCCAGCAGGCATGCAAACCCCCAGGACACTTTAGCAAGAAACGGAAAAAAGAAAAGACCCCAAGGGCAGGATCAAAACCCTTCCACCCACAAGCCACCCAAACAGTAGCAAGAAGGCCACCAGAAAAGAAAAAAACCCCACCACCACAGCCCCAATAGCTTCAAAAAACCCCCCCCCCCTAATTTCATACATATTGAGTTTTTATTGTTGATTAAATAATTTGGGATTTTTATTTTTTGTTTAGAAGGTGTGCTCTTAGTGTTCTTGAAAAGCCAATGGGTGCACAACTGACAAAATTCTATGCTAGGCCGGTAAATAATGATGTTCCTATAAACAAGATTTGTTTGGTGTTTGAAATATGTATTTTTCATTATATGTACATTGTAAGGTAGATCCATATGTTATTGAGTATCATTGCTTGTAACACTAAGAGATTGTTTCATAGAGCAAACAAGCTTTAAAGGATAGAGGGTTGGCAGGGTATACAATACAATTGTTTTTCCCATCTTCTAAAGTTCTATTTTTGAGATTATGTACCAAAAAAGATCATGTAATTAGATGAGGTAGATATTATCCTTATTTAATTTGCATATTTTTTCATATGTTTATTTTCATTTTAACAAACAACATTTCTTGTACTTATAGAATGTAAGCAATGTACTGATAGAATGTAAGTAAGTATGGATGTTATTTATAGGCTCAAGCAATTATGTTTCTGGCTGGCAATGGAATTCACACTTCTGGAAACACAGACACTATAGACTTTACTTCAAAAAAATAGTTAATAGCTCAGAGCCTTACTGATATGGATCAAACACATTCAAAACAATTCACATTCCCAATGGTACAGGGCACAAAGTTTCTGAGGTAGAGCAGTCCAACAATTTCAATACAATATGAGGCTATGTTTTTTGAGCCTCATAGCCAAATAAACATAACCTAAAAACATATGCCCTTATAGATAGTCCACATTCACAACTACAAATATCTAAGTGGCTAATCAATTCCTAATCACATATTACACAACTTGAAAATAGGGTTTTGGACAATTTAGTCTTCCATATTATCAATAAGTGCACCTACATCAACTCAAGTCCTTTCACTCAATGGAAAATCAATAAACCATAAAAATAATGTGGGTGATGGGAACTTTTTTCACTCTTACCAGAAAACCCAATTATATTCTTACTAGGATCCACTAAAATCAAAAGCTTGGGGCCTCTTAACCTGAGAAAAACCGAGCATGTTCTAGTGGAAATTAGTGGTCCTCAAGTCACTTATGTCAATTATTCTTTTTGGATATGTTGTTTAAGAATTTTCTTTGTATGGACTGTGGGGTGTGATTTTTTTCACCCATATTTTTTTGAATATGATATTATTATCTCCATACAAAATAATAGAAATGGCATTGGAGTCATACAACACTTACTAGGATAGTAACACTAAATTGACCTAATTTTAGGTAAAACTTTATGGTTAAACATCCTTGAGTCAAATTAGTACGAAGATGAATGATCTATAGAGAGACTGAAATGCTTCATCTTTGTGAACATCACCTACATACAATTAATTATAATTAAACTATTTATACTCATAAAATGGATAGCCATGAATGCAAAATATTTATTTAATAATAACCTTCATACTTATTGTCCTCTTATATTCAATTAATATTTTAAATTAATTTTTTAAATTAAAATGTCAAAGTCAAAAACAAGAGGAATACTAAGATAAACTCCAATTTATGAGTTTTTCACATAGTCATTCTTGTAAGTATATATATACCCAAACAACTTCTTATTCATACCCACTCCTGTGGTGTTAGGCTTATGAACAATTAAAGCCAAAGCCTAGGAAGAGATACTTTGTTAGCTGGAGCAGCATATCTACTCACCACCTTCAAATTCAAAAGCATCTCTGCCACAACTTACCATTTCATTTTATTGAGGTACTTTTTCTTCTTTTCTTTTCTGCTTCATTACTTCTTTCCTTCTCCATGTACAACTTGTGTTTGGGTTTCCTTTCCTACATATGAGATGCTTTTCATGCATTGATTAATAAGAGATTTGATCCTTTGGGTGCCAAAGTCCTGCTTACTAGGAAATCCTCCACCCCACCCCTACTCCTGTTTCTGCTAATAATGGTAGCAAATCCATCAGTCATGGCAAGGATAATAAGAAGAAGCACATATGTCGTTCATATCATGTAGGCCTCCAGGTTTTTACCTGTTTGTGCTACTTATCATGCTTTTTAGGAGTGCCTCTAATAAATCACAAGCTAATTTCCATGTTAGAAGGCGACCATTGAAAGTCAAACTAGCCAAATTATTGCAATATTGCCTAGCACTAGAGATCCTGATACAAATCAAACTAATTTTACTTTTAACAATGAGCGCCAAACTTCGAGGTCAACACCAATGTCTATTTATGACAATTGTAAGAAATTGTTACTAATTAGTTTGGGACTTCTATCTTGTACACACGTCTCATTTACCCCCCTCTTTTTGGTTTTGTTTTGAGTATGTTTTTCTAGTTTCTCTTTTTTAAGTCATCAGATAAGATTCATATGTTTCATATTCCATTCTTTTGTAAAAGGATAATCTCTTAATAAAATTGTAAAAGGATATTCCATTTTTACATATTTTTTCATAAGATGATTTAATGTTAAAGTATGTTTGAAAATTGGTTTTGCAAAGTTTTAATGTAGAGCCGGGCATTCAATATGCCATTCATACCTCCCAATGTGTTGTTTACTTTTGCATACCTTTTAATCATGACATAAAATTGCAAAATATTTTTTCTTGCAAAATATTTTTTCATTTTACCACTTAGATTGTAAAATCTCATGAGCACTAATAATTGGAAACCCTCATGCAACCTCCAACAATATACAAGTACAAAATCAATGAATTTGGACACCACATTTCACATATGAATGCAATCCCAATGTTAGTTGAACACTTCGAAGTTTAATTGCTACCATTTGAGCCTTCACAAAAAGCTAGGACTTCTCAATTCAAACTATTTCAACATCCTCACTAGGTTTCTCAAACCAATAGTTGAATTTTCTTGTTTAAATTTGAGAATACGATAATTTGAATGATGAATTGTGGTGGTCTTTTAATTTTTCTTGTAATTCACTTTGAATCATGGATACAACATAGTTGTTAAAAATAGATTATTTCATTGATTTGTCGAAAGACAAGTTTTTTCTCTCATTTAATGGTAAATCAAGTGCAATTTAGTGGTAAAAGCCTCCAAAATCTCACTTATCACGTAAAATCAAGATAAATATTATTTCCAGTTGGATGGGAACATTTTATTTCCATTTGCAATGTTTTTGTCAATTTGATGACAACATTTTTTTTTTTCATTTGAATTGTTTTATGTTTTAAATAGATATATAAATATTTTAAAATAAGATAATACTTAATTTCTTTAAGGAAAAAATCTAGATTTATATAAGTATATTTCATTCCATTATTTAGCACTTATTATTAATTGTTTAATCTAGCCACATACAACTAGAAGTTTTAAACACATGGCATCTATACACACCCATACACAAATGCCTACTTTCTAACATATTAACATACATATAATTTTGTATCAACTTATCCTTGAACCTCCTTTACGTACAAGTGCTAGTTTTTATTTATAAATAAGCATAGGAAATCTAACATCAAATTGACAACCCACCGTTAATATAAACAGCGGGCCAAGGCCAGCTGGTTGTGCACACGTGTGAGTTACAACTAGAGACTTGGAGATTGGGTGTGAATTCGGTGGATGCGACTGTAGTCGGCAATGAACCCTTCCTCACGCGCTATAAATAAACCACTCCATCCCTTCATTTGCATTCGTTTTCAAATCTCTTCTGCTTTTCTCGTGCTGTTCACGCCAGGCTCTTCTTACAGGTATGTTAGCCTTGATTATTGTCCTTCTGTTAATGGAGTTAAACTGGTTGCGTAGGGTGTTGTTTTCAATTATTCATGATTAATATCTCCATTAGGGTTTGCGTTCGAGGGTTTCTATTAGGAGGAGAAGTCCTGCTCGTTAATTTCAATTATTCATGATTAATATTTTCATTATGGTATGCGTTCGAGGGTTTCTATTAGGAGAAGTAGTTTTGCTCGTTTATCTTTTTTTCGGTTTAAGCTGATGTGGTTTAAGGCTTAATTAAATATACATCTACCTGGTTGAGTACCAAGTTTGTTTGTTAGAAAAGATGCACATCTATCAATTAACCCCGAGTGATGCCAGTTATTTCACATGATTCGAGCTGTAGGAGGAAAGCTCAAATCCCTGGCGAAGATGAAGCCTTAAAAAATCTTTCTCGGCCCGAGAGATAGACTCCTTAAGTAGGGTTTTGACCTATTGAGAATTGCCTAAAACTGTCCAGAGTTACTGTTAGAAATATTGTAAATCACGGTGTACATGCGCGCCGAGCTATATGAAATGCACGCAAAACTCTCTGTATTGAATCTGCTCCTTTCTCGTTTGCAAATTTGCTCGGCTTTAGTGAACGCCTTTCATTTGCACTGCTTTGCATGGGTTTCGTCCAGTTTTTTGTTCGAGTTGGAGCATTAATATGCCTTCCTTAAATCAAATCTTAATAAGCTTTACAAATTTCTGTACAGAAATATTGTACGGGATGGTGTGAAAATTTGTGCAGCTTTAGTGAACGCCTTTGATTTGCACTGCTTTGCATAGGTTTTATCCAGTTTTTTGGTCTGAGTTGGAGCATAAAACTTGGCCTTTAATTTGCACTGCTTTGCATGGGTTTTGTCCAGTTTTTTGTTCCGAGTTGGAGCATTAAGAAGCCTTACTTAAATCAAATCTCAAAAAGCCCAACAAATTTTATATTGTACGGGATGCTGTGCAAATTTGTGCAGTTTTCTTGAACGCCTTTGATTTGCACCGCTTTGCATAGGTTTTATACAGTTTTTTGGTCTGAGTTGGAGCATAAAACTTGCCTTCCTTAGACCAAGTCTCAATACCATAGGTTCAATAAGATTTCAGGTCTTATGGATGTTGTTTTTTCTACCCAGTTGGATGTTCACTTAAAAAATCTTTTTTTCTACCTAGTTGGATGTTCACATAAAATATCTTTAAGTCTTTTAGTTTAACGTTTAGTTTTTAAACGAGTAAGACATGGTTAAGCTTTCCTATATCAGTTAGTTTGTTAAAGGAGAGAAAGGGTGGTTAGAGGTTGTTCTTTACCTAATTGAACTTAGATGCATTGCTCTGTTAACAATACAAAGTGTATCGTATTCTGGGGTGGTTTGACTCCAGGCACTTACCTCCAAAAAATAATGCTCCTTTTTTGGAATCGAACATTCAGGGCGTGCTCCTCTTTTCATGAGTTGAATCATCTCAAAAATGTATACTGAATTTTGCAATTTGTGTGCCAACGACTGGTAGTATAAGTTTTTAGTCTGGTTTCCATTGTTTAGGAGTATGGTTTTTAAAAGCATATACTTTGTTTGTGTAGAAATATGAAATGCTATATGATTGGCATCTCTAAGTTTCATTCTTGGCTACGCTAACGGGTGTTTGTTTTTTACAGGTGATTTAAGACTTGTTTTTAGCTTCAACATGCAGATCTTTGTTAAGACCCTCACCGGTAAGACCATCACTCTCGAGGTTGAGAGCTCCGACACCATTGACAATGTAAAAGCCAAGATCCAGGACAAGGAAGGGATACCCCCGGACCAGCAGAGGCTTATCTTTGCTGGAAAACAGCTTGAGGACGGACGTACCCTAGCGGATTATAACATACAAAAGGAATCCACCCTCCACTTGGTACTTCGTCTCAGGGGAGGTATGCAAATCTTCGTGAAAACACTCACCGGAAAGACCATTACACTTGAAGTAGAGAGCTCCGACACCATTGACAATGTGAAGTCCAAGATCCAGGACAAAGAGGGCATTCCCCCAGATCAGCAGAGACTTATTTTTGCTGGAAAACAGCTCGAAGATGGTCGGACATTGGCAGATTATAACATCCAAAAGGAGTCAACCCTCCATCTTGTGCTTCGTCTCAGAGGTGGCATGCAAATTTTTGTGAAGACCTTGACTGGGAAGACTATTACGCTGGAAGTTGAGAGCTCTGACACTATTGATAACGTGAAGGCCAAGATACAGGACAAGGAAGGCATCCCGCCAGATCAGCAGAGGCTGATTTTTGCTGGTAAGCAGCTTGAAGATGGACGTACTCTTGCTGATTATAACATTCAGAAGGAGTCCACTCTCCACCTGGTGCTTCGTCTCCGGGGGGGCATGCAAATTTTTGTGAAAACCCTCACCGGAAAGACCATTACACTGGAAGTGGAGAGCTCTGACACTATCGACAACGTGAAGGCCAAGATCCAAGACAAAGAGGGCATTCCGCCAGATCAACAAAGGCTCATTTTTGCTGGGAAGCAGCTCGAAGATGGACGGACATTGGCTGATTATAACATCCAGAAGGAGTCGACTCTCCATCTTGTGCTTCGTCTCCGAGGTGGTATGCAAATTTTTGTCAAGACCTTGACTGGAAAGACCATTACTCTGGAGGTGGAGAGCTCTGACACCATTGATAATGTGAAGGCCAAGATACAGGACAAGGAAGGCATCCCTCCGGACCAGCAGAGGCTTATTTTTGCTGGTAAGCAGCTTGAAGATGGACGTACACTTGCTGATTATAACATTCAGAAGGAGTCTACCCTTCACCTGGTGCTTCGTCTCCGTGGTGGGATTTAGGAATTAGTTGGGCTGAGTGCGACTGAATCATATGTTCTTAGGTTAATTTGAACTTCTGAATGGTGAATTTCATGATTTTTTAAAACAGACTCCGTCTGTGTGATTTCTTTCTATGTCTTTATATGGAATAATGCCTGATACGATATGGTTTTTAATCAAATCAGTTGAATCCAGAATTGGTTCCCTGGCTGCCTATGTTGAAATTCTGTAACAGACTGTATATCAGTGTATGTCGTTTTAAGATGAATATATCTTTAGTCCTGTTTGTGTTTTTGTTTTGTATTTGCATTGTAGTAGACTATATGTGGAGTTTTGTGGTTAAAGGAAAGCTTTTGGATCAAATTGTTAGTTTTTTAATACCCCTGTGATGGATTACAAAGTCTGTATGATCATGAGTTGATTGGGATTATGATACCATGACGTTTTCTTGACATCATACAAGAGTTGGGGTTATTAGTTTCCTGATGATGCCTCCTGCGATGAGGTTTAATATCTTTGTTTTTCTTGAATATTCTTTGTTGGTTGCAAGCGCTTTTATTAGAGAATTGTACATGTACCTCATGTGCATTCATTTTTTTTTCTGTCAATTTAAATGAAGATTGTTTTTCTTATTTTTTCGCTTGGCGTAGATCTGTATTTGAATTGAAGTGATCACAATTATAATTTTAGAAAAATTATTTGTATTGATGTTTTTGATATTATAAATAAAAAGAGATAAGAAAACTACCACAATAGCCACCAAAACCAACAAATAGAAACAGTTAGAGAACAGCACAGAGAAGAACAACAAATAGAAACATCTATAGGACTACACAGAGAACAAGAGAAAACTTAAATAGACCTATGGCGGGTGATCAAATCCTTCCAAGCCTTTTTAAAGGTATTCAATTTGTCCTCCCGAGCAAGCGTCTGGACACGATCATTTTGTTAATCTTTATCTGTCTGCATTTTCTTGCACTTCTGAACAATGTCTTCATGCTTTCGCTTACTAAGTTCGGAGTGCAACAGTACAATACCAAAGGCAGAATGTCTTATATCATTATTGAGATTCACTCTCTCATGCAAGTCAGCAGCCCATTTGGTGCCATATCAATTGCAGGTATGAACTTTAGCATCCATATCTTGCTCATTCTCTCTAGGCAAATCAAATTGAACTAAGGTTTCAGGTTGGACATTCTCAGACTCCTCAAGGGAGGAATCTGCCTCATCATTGGAAAATCTTCCTCATCGCTGCAAAGGCTTTCAGTGCTTTTAGAACTACGAGGACTGAAATCATAATTCATATTATTTAATCTATATATACCAATAGTGATAATAATCAACCTTACCATAAATGAGGAAAGGCTATTCATCATGACGCGGCATATCATTTCTAGTAAGGGAGTAATAGACTTTGGCAAGTCAGTGATAGCTGTCCAGCTGTTCCAATTCATTATATCAAGGCCTGCATTGGCCAAACCATCCGTCATGTTGTTACCTTAACGGTAAACATGGTTAACAATTTAACGCTTAAAATGTTTTAAAACATCTCAAATTTTCAATTTGTGGTCGCATAACTTCCCTGCAGGGATCTCCTTCCCTTAATTAATTAAGTCTTGACGATTTTTTAGTCCCCTTGGATTTGTAATTTTTTAGTCCCCTTGAATTTGTAAGTTTTGTATGCCTCTAGAGATAGCTTTTTTTCGCCCCTCACCAAACTACAATAACCTTTGCCCCATTGTTGGTTTTTCTACAAGTCAGACCTGGCTTCCTTTTAGAAGAACCTCAAAGTTAAGTTTTGCTTAAACTCCTTAACTCCTATTATCTGTATTGGTGCTCAAACTCCTATTTACGAAGATGTTTTGGGTTGAGAAGAGAACTCATTTGAAATGAGAATTAAGGTTCATAAGGTTGTTTAGGAGTGTCAAAAGCATTGAATTAATCTTATAGAGGAAATTATGTGCTTCTTGGGTTGATAAGATAACTCATTTGAAATGAGAATTAAGGTTCATAAGGTTGTTTAGGAGTATCAAAGGCATTGAATTAATCTTATAGAGGAAGTTATGTGCTTTAAAATTAATCTTATAGAGGAAGTTATGTGCTTTAAAATTAAGAGAAGTACTTGGAGACTATCTTCACTGCAATTCAATGCGCTTTGTTTAGAATGAACTGTGTCACTCCTATAGCTTGGATAATGTGAGTCTGGTGTATGCTGGTAGGTCAATTGACAAAAGATTTTCGTTGTCATTTGAGGAAAATCATCAGAAATGAATCACAACACACAACTTATAACTAATAGATCATTACTATATCTATCTTGGACTTCATTGAGATTGAAGCAAAAATTAACAAATATACCACATTCTAAAAAATAACATATTTTTGCATCTCCACCTAGCATTCTGCCAAACAAAAAAACATACTCTAACCTACTATGTTTCTTGAGTTCTTATTAAACTTTATACCTCGAGTTGGAAGGACTCATTAGCAGTCAACAAAATTTATCATGATAGCTATTTAATAAGCCCTCAACACATATTTATTATAATCATAGACATCCATTAGGCTCTGGATTTTGTCAAAGAATTCTTCTACCAAAATTACTTTTCCACATTTTGCATACATGTGTATGTGTTGGTTATATAGATAGGATTTTAAAATCCTCTTCTTATTATATATGTTTTGAGTAAAGTATTAATATGCAAATTATTATGTTTAATATATAGGTTAGATAATTTCAAAGATTACATATTTTTTAATAATGGTCTTCATTCAATATAAATAAATAAGTATTAATATGCAAATTGCCATACTTAATATATAGGTTAGATAACTTCAAAGTGTACACATTTTTTAATAATGATCCACATTCAATATAAATAAATAAGTTGTATAGATACCTCAAGACAATCCCTCCCTCAACTAAATTGTGATGTTCCCTTACTAGATTGGCTCTAAAGTTGCTATTTGCTAGGGAATTAGACTCTTCTCTTAATGCAGGGCCGAAGCCTTTTTTCTAAATGCCATTTAGAGATTTATTTACCCTATTTCGAAATTACCTGTCAGGCCTGAACCATAATAGGCTCTCAAGTGAAAGAAGCTCAACACATAAATACTGTACAATGCAAGCATTAGCCATGCGTTGTGGCGTCTGAGTGTTTGCAGTGATTATGACATCTAAAAGAGGAAATCCTAAACATTAAGGTTAAGTGAGTGAGCCTCACTTGCATCTGGATCCGCCTTTCTTTACACGTCCCTATTTTCGACCCTTGCTACATTTGCCTTCCTCCATTTGAAGGCATCAAACCAAAACAAACCTTCTCCACATGGACGCGACTCTTCCCAGGGCCGCGATTCATGACTAAAGCTTATTTGGTAATTTTTAAGAATGTTCAATATTAATTTATTGAAAAATGATCAATATTTTATTAATTGGTCATATTAATGTTTTAGATATACATCCAAATAATAATAAAAGAAGTATTTCTTTTGAGTTTTGATGTAATGTAGGTTTTTTTGGGAAGAGTCGCGATTCATGACTAAAGCTTATTCAGTAATGTTTAAGAATGTTCAATATTAATTTATTGAAAAATAATCAATATTTTATTAATTGGTCATATTAATGTTTTAGATATACATCCAAATATTAATAAAAGAAGTATTTCTTTTGAGTTTCAATGTAATGTAGGTTTTTTTAATAGGGTTTATGACATAAACCTTCAACTCACCAATGTAGCTATAATTTTGATACATGACATTCATGGGATCAAAGTGCAAAAACCATGTGCTAATGTATTTTATTTTTATAATATTGATATTGTGAAATTTATACATGTTTTCTATTTATGACATATTTAGGTGGTCTATATGAATATTTGGAAGAGGATGAAAGACACTTTCTTTCTTTGATATTTCAATTAACTTAAAGTTACTTAAAGTTGGTAAATAAACTTTTTTCCTTTCAATTTTCAATCCATTGTATTTATTTGTTTGTCATGATCAATGAGTTGGCATGCATTATGATGGTAGTTATCTAGCAATTGGAAGACAATGAATACACTATCTTTCTTTGATATTTCAATATAACTTAAAGTTGGTAGATAAACTTTTTGCCTTTTAAAATTGAATCCATTTTATTTATTTGTGTGTCATGATCAATGAGTTGGCATGCATTATGATGGTAGTTATCTAGCTTTTGGAAGACAATGAAGACACTTTCTTTGATATTTCAATATACCTTAAGTTGGTAAATAAACTTTTTGCCTTTTAAAATTGAATCCGTTTTATTTATTTGTTTGTCATGATCAATGAGTTGGTATGCATTATGATGGTAGTTATCTAGTGGTTAAAGAGAAAATAGATCAAAATCTTTATTGCATCTCAAGATGCCAATGCATTCTCCTATAACCAAAGAAGAGCTTGCATAATCTAATGCCTTGTCTTAGATCCCATTTGACCAAAGGTCGAATCCTCAAACCATATGAAAGGCAAATTAGAGATTAGCACATTCACAAAGGGTAAAAAGGTGACAACCTCAAGTTTGAATCCTTGTACCACATGAAGACAATATACAACCAACACAAGAAACTCCTTTGATATTGAATAAATATTTATACTTTCTATAAAAAACATGACTCTTTGTGCAAATTCATGATGATACTAAAAATAATAATGCAAAATAATAGTAAATTTTGTAAAGCAGAGGTTTTTTAACAAATAAAATCTTGTGATAATTTTTACTAACACAAAAATAACTACTTAATTCAAACTTGATATGTAATCATTTCTCAATCTCCATACACATCTTACTTGTGACTATAATTGTAATTGCCCATTTTTCTCATGCAACTTAATACTTCCCCATTACCTCTGTTTATATAAGTTGATACCATGTTAGTAGATTAGGATTCATATAGCTAATAATAATTAATTACGAAATAGAAGCACACAAAATAATAATAAAACAATAAATGAAATAAAATAAAAATTAAATAATACATAGAGATCAACAAATTACATAGTATACATGGGAGAAACCCTTTTGATAAAAAACCCCACAAAGCATCATTCATTAATGAGAAAACTTAAAAATATTGTACAAGTGCAAACACAAGAAGAACATGCTTAGTAATATCTTCTTCGATATGTTCTCCCATAATGGTCTCACATGATGCATATACAATGCATTAAAAAATATACCTCTCATGTAATTCTCAAATGCATATTTGAGATTTAATGTGATTTATCAACCACTCATGTACGGGTTGGTGACTTGTCTATATATAACCATAATTTAAGATTATTGAAATTATTTAACATTTATAAAGTAACACTTTATAAATTACCCCTAACTTAATTTGATTTATACCGTATTTTAAATTAGAAGGCTAAACCTTATAAGTTAGACCTTTATAAATGTTATTTAAGACTTAATGTTAAATGTGACCCTTTAATTAACATTTTTTTCTAACAAATTATTTCCAAAACTCTCATTGAAAATGATCCAAAGTTTCCCAAGGCATTGTGATAAAACATTCTCAAAACCTTGAAGATTATTTTTTTGCAACCAATAAATTTAAACCTAATCATATCACTACTAAAAGTCTAAGCATATTTTATCAAGACCTTCCCATGGAAGCATACATCAAGTACCAAAACCCTCAAGTCAATACAAATATGAGATTTTTTCTTGGGACTAGATTATTTCCCTTTAGTAGAATTAGAATCACCAACTATAATGCTAGCATCTACCTTGTACAAAGTCTCATTGAAAACTCTAGTTACTAACATGGTGTTCTCAAGCATCATCTTGCATTACTTTGCTAAAGTTGACATGAACACCCAAATCACACATATTTCTCATAGATAATAGGTTGTTCAACAAGCCAAGGATATGCTAAACACTAGTTTGAGACATTTTCTTCCAATCTACAAGAGTAAACATGACTGTTCTACAACCTATAATCTTATGAATAGAGTCATCTCCCAAGTCTACCACTCATTCATCATAGCTCTCATAATCAACAAATAATTCCTTCAAAGGATTCAAATAAAAATATGCAAAGAACCATTCATGCAACCTCATGTACCTGTGTAGGAGAAGCTATAACAAAGACATCACCTCTTTCATAATGGAACAATTTGGAGTTTGAATAATCTTTAGGATCATTCTTGGCCTCCTTCTCCCTACAGTTCTTCTTGATGTGCCCATTCTTTTTGTAGCTCTAAAACTTCACCTTGGATCTTGCAGAACACTTAAATATCACCGTAGACTTAGCATGCCAATCATCCTTCTTGTTCTTTCCTTTCGTCTTTACATAACCTCTAGTGACCAAGGTATACTTTAGTAGTGCTTTGGTTGTGTTGTTAATGGAGTATGCACCCTTGCTAACCTATCAATTCAATTACCTATTGAAACATGGGAAGACTTTTCAAAGTGTGAGCTTTGGCGAGTTTAAGTCAACCTCTAGAGAGGGTTGGCTCCCTTGTTGTAATCACCTAAACTTGAACTAAAAAGCTATTGTTGTTATATTAAGAAAAAGGGAAGGAAATGACTTGTAATGAAACCTAAACTCTAAAAAGGTGATGCACCAATTTTTTTTGAGACTTCTACTATTGTTTTGACACAGTTTTTCAATAACCAACAACTTTTACACAATCCAAATGTTTTTGTACACCAATACATCAATATTTTGTAAAAATGTTGAATGTGTTACAATTTTGAAGGAAAAGAGGCTTTTCACAACTAACTATGTTTCACATCCACTACACAACTTACAACTTGCAAAAAATGTACTTTCTATGTCTATAGGTGCTAGAATGAGACATACATTAAAGGATTTGCATGAAAAACACAATAATATTTATTAATCATTATTTTTGCACACAATGAGACAATATTTGAGAAGGAAAAATCACTAAAAAATTATTGACAAAAGGTGTCTTACAAGTATGTGTTTGAAAATTGACCAATATTGCTTGAAAATGGAATTACATTGCTTGCTTCCAAAAAATAAAGTTTATTAAATTTTATTGAAAATTGGATTACATTTTCTTGCTTCTTAAAAAGAAAATTTATTGAATTTTATTGAAAAAAGGTGTCTTCCTCTTAGGCTTGTTGAATTTTATTGACAAAAATTATCTTATTGATTTTTTTGAGTTACAATGCCAATATGTCTTAGGAAGAACTTGGTCACGAGTTACAACTCTTCTAGTTAAAAAAAGAACTGTCAGAAAAATTGATCATAATCATCCCCTTATGCTTTACAACAACTTCCTATTGTTTAGGCACAAGTTTTGAGGAAAAGGGATAAGAATTTATTTTGGTTGTTGGGTCAAACCTTCTCCTTGGGTGCCCAACTAAATTTTCTCCTAGTTTTGCTCCTAGATGCTTGTTCCATGATGGTGACTATTGAAAATTATTTATCACTTTGACCTCCTTTGGTGTAGATGTTCCTAGAAGCTTGGATATGTCTTAAACTATCCTATATTCTCTTAGCCAAATTTCCAAGTCACCCAAACTGCCTTATATGCTTGTAATTGCTCATAACTTGCCAATTACATCCCCTTAACTATTGTAACCTCCATCAAGCTTGCTTTTAGAACATGTGACAAAGTAGATGAAATTGGAAAAAATCTCCTAGGGGCATAGGAGAAAATTTAGGGTTATAAATTGACATTTATCTCATTCATTAGTAGTCTCTCTCTCATGTTTTCATCATATCCACTTAGGATTTGATAAAAAGGCCACCGTTTCCTTTACAACATAAACTATGTTCATTCATGCTTTCAAAATATTTGCCTTGTGAATCCCCAATTGTCATGAAATAGAACACCCATGGTGTTGATGACTTTCTTTGTCTTTAACATACATATACAATGATCTTCTCATAGTGTTCTTTTCTAACCTAGTGGATGTCTCTTTTACATGTAATGCCACTATGTTGAGTGCTATTTGGATTCCTTGTTGAGGCCACTATCCTTGCACTTGGTGGCAGACCATTTCCTTTGCTCCCATGATTGTATTAGCTTGTAGGTTATCTTTCAAAAGGTTTCAAGATACAAAGTTGTTGACTATCACTTACCTTAAGTATGCACCCATGAGTGTGTTGTTTATCTTGTTTTCCCTTTGAACTATCATCCTTACCATGTTCTCATTGTACATTGCACCTATGCATTCTCATGACTGTGTATTGGGTGAATTGGCATGATAATTGGCTTGAAGTTTATTAAGAAACCTTGTCCTCTTAGTCTTCATATCTTTGTGCATTGAAAAGTATTATCATGTGTCTTTTTAGGCCATTAACTATCTTCCATGGTTTGATTTTTCCTATGGTTATCACTGCAAAAACTTCCTCTTAAAGCTTGACAACTCTCTTGTAATTGTGTTTAATATTGTCACACTTAGCACTAAATTGTTCCTTTCTTTATTGAATGTCAATTGTTCTTTCTAGGTCTTCTACACTTCATGGAGGGTTTATTAGTAGACCTTTCTAGGGTGTCAATAATTTTGGCATTGCTTAAGAAAACTCAGTTTTGAGAAGGAAGCAATTCTCAATATGGGGTATTCATAACGGCTTTAACAATCAAACTTGGAGTACCCTCCAATACAATAAACTCTCAAATATTTTCATACATCTCTATCATTTCTATCACCGTCATCAAATACTTTTTTGTGCCTTTGTCATCTCTCACATTCATAGTTAACTGTCCCTCACATGAAATCTTCTCACTATCCTTTTATAATTACTTTGTCATTTATCAACATGTGTAGTACTATCTACGTTCTCATGCTTATCATTCAATTCCAATCATTTGATTTCCTTTACACTTCTTTCAACAATCTCTACTAACTCTTTCTTTAGATGTAGACCTTTTGGTGAAAACCATAGAGGGATGAATAAAGATAATGAATTTCTTTGCCTTCTTGATTTGGATTTTTCCTTCAAGATGGATGTGATAAAAAAATATTTCTAACCGTCCTCTTATTCTCATGACCCTCTTCTTTGTATGTTCAACTATATTAGTTAACTTATCATTGTCATCAAACTCTAGGGACCTAAATATCATTGTCATATCTTTTCCTTCGAGAATTATTTGTGTATTCCTTGACTTGTATGGCTTTCACTCTATGTACCTTCCCTATCCATCCTTTCATGGCTTCAAACTATGACCTATCCCTTACAAAAGCATAAGCTCCTTGTCTTTTTAGATATCATTGAACTGCTCAAAATATTGTTAATTTTTCATGTGTACCTTGAATATCCTAATGTGTTTTGGCTTGAAAACCACTTACTTATCTCTTAACATTGTCTTCTACATCTCATATTAACTCCATGTTATCATTAACCAAACATTCCAATGATCCTTGTCTTGGGAAACATCTCATAACACTTGGATAGGGTTTATGTAGATGGTTTTAATAAAATTCCTTAAGTTGGTGAAACTCTCAAGACATATAAAAAACATAGACCCTTCATAGAAACCTAAAGACCCTTGACAAAAATCAATGAAAATACAAGAAAACTTTCATTAGAACTCTACCACTACCTTAGATGCTCTTTCTATCGCCCTTTTCCTTTATATGTTCAACTAAGAGAACATGACCGTCACTATGAATAATGTTATCCATAAATAGATTTAAGTCCAAATACCTTACTATCATGTCTATGTTAACCCTCATTATCCTCTTCTTAGCTTTTGTAGTTTTGAAGGGCTTTTGTAGAGGGTTTTAGGGTGGTTCTTCATTCCTTTTTGTTTCTATGAGACCCCCATTCTATATGCCTTTGTGCTAGGCCTATCATTGTATTTCACTCATATTGAAAACCTTGATTGCTTACAAAAGTATTCCTTTCTACTGTGTTTTCTAAATTGTATTGTAACAAGTGTGTAACAAGGGGTTTTGACATCCCATATGACCTTTCATAACAAACTTTATACAACTCTTCATGACCTTACTATACTCTAGAGGCTTGATAACTTCTTCATGAAAACCATAAACTATCATCACACCAAATAAGGATTCAATAGGATGTATATTCTTCACCAATGATCTCACATGTTTCTTGTAAGGGCTTGTTGTCAAGCTAAGAACATTTCTCTTATATCTTGAAAAATCAAAAAGCATTGGATGATGAATAATAGTCTTCTCTCTCTACACAAACCAAGTAGGAAACCTTTTGACAATCACATGAAACTTTATATTTCCTTTCCATTGTGAAAACCTCATAAAATATATCATAGATGCACTTGAGTTCCATTAAAAATAATTATAAAATCACCACAAAATGTAACCTCCATAAAAACAAAGGGTGCATACTTCATTGACAATAGACTGGTACATTTAAATCTCTTCCTTTAGATCAATGTGAAGGAAATTTTTCTTCACATCTATCTACTCAACCTCAAGATCATAAAATTTTGTAAGAGATAAGATAAATTGAATGGATTTCAGCTTAACAACTAGGAAGAAAAATCACCATAGAAATTCCCTCAACTTGGGAATAACCCTTCGCAACCAATCTCACTTTGTAATATTAAACACTATCATATAAATTGATTTAATTCTTGAAAGCCTATTTATATCCAATAGGTTCATGTCCATCAACCAAAGGTACTAGATCACATGTATTATTTTCCTTTAACTCTGTCCTTTATTCATCCATGGAATCTTTATAGGAACCAACACCATCCATACCCAATTAGGGGGAGTATACCTTTCTAGCTACTATCAATATTAAGTTGAACTTCCCAAGAGTTTAGTTTTAGGTTATACATCTCTTCGAAACTATTCAAACTATATGAGTTGTCCTCTTTAGGTCCTTCATGAGATTTTGGTTCAACTTGCTCAATATTTGGGTCTAGATGAAATACATTTTTTATTTTTCCTTTTCTAGCTATTATGCAGTGGAAGAAGGCTTAGAATATATCAATTTAATAATTATTCTATATACAAACATTTTTACCATAAGACCCAAAATATTGTATCGTTTCACGACAATACCACAATTGGTGAAGATACATGTAACAAGATTGTCCTATAAATCTTACCTCTTCTCTCTAAGCACATGTGCCAATGCTTTTCAACTAAAAATATTAGATGCATTAATGAGGGATTTTACTCCAACCACACACCCATAGGCATCTTGTAAACAAGATCTAATGTAGGAGACTTGTTAACTAGGTATCAAGCCATGGCAACCACTTCTGCCAAAAAAAGAAATTCTAGAATAGCTTTACTAAACATACTCTTATCCCTCTCTAACAAAATCCTATTAATCCTTTCTATAACTCCATTTTTAGGGGTATATGGATTTCTATTGTGCCATTCTATACCATTATATTTATAGAACATATCCAAATTTACCATTAAAAACACTATTATTGTCAGTCCTCAAACACTTAATCTTTTAACCAATATAATTTTCAATAAGATCCTCAAGCTCTTTAAAATGACTGAAGGCTTTAATTTTACTTCTAAGAAAACAAAACCATGTCCTTATACTATAATAATAAATGATAGATACATATATATAGATTTATAAATCAAACAAATACTAATAGGACCAAAAACATTAGTATTTACCAAGTCCAGTGTCTCAAAGGATTTGTGTGAACTAGAGTAAAAATAAACATGATTTTTTTTCCATATTTGAAATGTTCATAAAAATCAAACTCAATATTACAATCATTAATCCCCTCGACAATGTTTTTACTTTCCCCTCAACAATGTACTTGATACGAGGTACAAGGAGGGAGGAGATTATTGCCCTTGATAAAGTTGTTACATTGTAAAAAAAAAATATGTGAACACAAGAAGGGAGAATATGATTTCCCTTGGAAAACACAATCCTAAAAGATTTTGGAAGGGGCTACATCAAAAGAGAAAACAAATAGAATCAATATCACAAGTTTGCAATGACTTGAATATACAAAGCTTCTATATGAGCATGATTAAAATAAACTTTCCCCTCAATATTACAATCATCCATCCCCTCAACAATGGTGGTGTTGTTTCCCACCTTGTTTCCTTTCCTTTTTGGGTGGCTATAACCATGGGATCAGGGCCCTTTCCCTGCTTATCTAATAAAAAACAATGTTTTTACTTTTCATGGTTTGAAGACCCTTCTCACCCATGTGACAAATTATTTGGCTCCATAACATTGTTTTCTTAGTAGGAAGTTTTGTTCCCAAAGAATGAGAACCCTTGAGTACCTAGAAAGAATGACCGTCAAAAGTGGATGCAACACACCTCTTTACTATTAGCTTTAATGGTGAAGGCGAATACTATAGATATCTTCACTATAGTAGAATAATTATTGCATTGGACCATACATGCATCAATTTGAAATAGAGTTCTAATATGAACACCCTTAGCTAGCACCATAGCTCCTTGAACCATCTTGCACCCTCCATTTGAGAAAACAATCTACACACCATTCAATTTACCTACAAATAAAAGGTTAAGTGCCAAACTAGGGATATGTAGCATTTGATTGATCATTTTCTCTCATCTATTAGAGAATAGAATACAAATATTCTATGGCCAATGATTTTTAGGTGAGAATAATTACCTAAATGTACACCTTCCCACCTCATGTGATGTCATGTGGAAATATGCAATAGAATCAATAAGCTAAGAATATTTTGATGTACGTGTAGCCAAGGCTATGATAAAGGCATCACCATCATCCTTGGTGGATCTATCAAATTTATCTTCATAATCATACTTCTTGTTCTTATTCTTATTCTTCTTCTCCTCTTTGCAATCCTTTTGGAAATTACTAGGTTTGTTGTAGTTCCAATAAAGTTCCTTGGACTTACTAGGAGACTTAGATCTCCCATTAAATTTGGATAGCAAACTATCTTTCTTTCTATCCTTATTTCCTTTTCCTTTGTATCTTCCATTAATTACAAGGGCCTCTTTAGCCATTTTAGAAATTTTCGTTGACATATTGCTAGAAAATAATGATTTAACAATCTTATCCATCTTGAACTTGGCGGTAGTTCTCCCAATGGCCATCATAATATAATATAATCATACAATGAGCCCCCTCCTCTATTTTCACTCCAATAGAGCTCACCCAAGCAACTAAAGGAATTCAAATGATCAGTTGCAAATTCATCATCATCCATTCTAAGAGAATACAACTTATTTCTTAGGAATAACTTATTCGCCAAGGGTTTATCTTGATAAATTTCACCAATTTTTTTCAAATGTTTTATGATTGTCTCTTCATGAACAATAAAAAGAAATAAATCTACCAAATAAAGTTTCATGAGATCCTTAGCCTCTTTGTACATCAAGTCCTATTATTATTGTTTCATACCCAATAAAGTGGTGCTAGATATTGTAACCTATAGATCTCTATCCATAAGCATATACTCCATCTTAAGTTTTTGAAAATTAAAATTACCACTATTAAAATTCTCTATTTAGACTATTCTTTTGGATGTGATTATCTTGTATTCCCATAGTAAGATAAAAAATACTTTGCACAACCTCCCACTCAATCAAATATTAGTAAAAAAACCATATACCCAACAAATAGGATCAAAGGCATTAATCAAGCTTTGATACAAATTGAAAGGAATCAAGGTATGTGGAAATGCTTCCCACACCAATCTAATGAGAAGAGTATTTTATAAATATTTTAATCTTTTCAACTACATAAAGTAAAAACACACATGAACAATAAATAAGCAATATACCATGACACAAATGTATGTAGGGAAAACCATTCCAAGAGAAAAACCCCACACTCTAAAGAAACACAACTTATTATTTAGTAAACCAAAGGAATGAAATACATTTGTAGAGAAAGCTATTACAAAATTATCACCAACAAGTAAAAATAGAGTAAATATTATGACATAATGGTAGCTACAAATCAACCATATAAATTACAACTCCAAGCACCAAATAAATAGATGAATTACAAACTAGAAACCATGAATGGTTTAGGAAAAAATATTTACAAACCTATGAGATGTATGACACCAAAAATGATGGTTTCAAACTCCAATGCCCCTTCTTAGTATTGGTCTTCTTGTCTATTTTTACAAAATCCTTATACAACTTAAATTGTCATATTTTGTCATATTTGACCACCCAAAATTGGTGTACCAATTTGTCCTCATTAAAAATTAAAAAAATGCTCCATGAAAAGTGTACCAACCTATCCTAATGTTGCAAATATTACAATGTAACCTCCTTGTTATATGATTTTATGTGTCGTAGAATCTCTCATAGATACTCCCTTCATGATGAACTTACACACACCACAAGCTATTGATACATGGACAAAATATGATGCCTCAAAGGGGAACACCTACCTCCTCATGTGAGGCCAAAAAATCACTAAAGATGAAATCCACTTATCCTCCAAATTGGATGCCTAGTCTCTCACAAGAAGACAAAAATATTAGAATATGAAAGAGCAAGTGCATACAAAATGTATTGGAAATGATCATTAGGAATGTAAGGTTGATATACCTTTTCCCAACATGAAAAAAATTATGGTATTGTAAGTAGCCCAACCTATTTATGAATTTTAGGCCATAAGTCACACATCTAAAAAAAATCTAGAGAATATAAAAACATTCACTCTTCTAAAACCTACTAATAGTACCAACTTATCTCCACTCACATAGTTATCAACTAAACCCCATGAAGAGTATAAAATTGTAGACCAACTTGAAAACACCCAAGTCATCTGACAACAAGATTTGCAATGTTTTAGTCCAATCTAACTCAAGGTCGATATATGTTTCCACCATGTTAGATTCCATAAATTCTAGAGAGCTTCTTTCGTCATCTATCATTTAATAATAATTTATTTTACTCATTATTATACAAGTTACAATAAAATTTCCTTTAATTACACCTTAGTAGACAATAGTTTTTAGTATCAACTATATTTTTGCGTGAGATAAATTTTAATAAACCTAAATTGTAAAAAAATAAGTTTAGTACCATTACTCTACCTATCATTATTGCTTTGGTTTCCTTGAAAAGTGATTCCTATTGTTGAGATGTTCATCATATAATATACTTGATCTATGTGAAATTTAATGAAACACACACTTTTACACATTAGTTCAAAATAAAAATATTCCATGCCATGATATTCGCTTGTGTGCACATTGTGCACCGACCTACATTACACAAGAAAGTAGAATATTCACACATTTAAAAGAACAAATTCTAAATGTCCCACAAAACAAATAACAAGTGAACCATAGACACACTCTCAAGTCACACCAGATAATTTCAAGGGTCTATTTTACCTTCAAAAACAATATTGCAAGCTCCTGCACCAATAGGCACCAATACATTTAGCTTGGATCTATATAAATCTAACACTTGGTTGCATCTAGCTCCACCTAATCATGCTAGCATTGTCACCATATAGGTTTGACATGTAGCATAACTACGATCTTATGGAAATTGCATCATATGCCCTTGATATTTGTTAGTATGTTACTTTTAGATGTAATTGATGACTATTGTATACAAACAATCTCTATACATAATTTATGTTACACCCCGTTGCATTACTACTTATTTACTTTTACCTAGTTAGGTGAAAATGCTTTAGATGAGTGAATTTATGCTTTATGTGTTTTAGAAATATGAAGAATAAATGTTGTTTTATTTGATGTTATGAAATGTCTTGATTATGAAAATATATGATGCAAGTGAATGTATTGATTTCAGCTAACTACTATTGCAAAGTGTAAAGTTGGATGTAAGAAAAGTATCAAGCCTCCTAAAGAGAGGGGAAGTATCACTCAGAGAGAAGAACTTGGTTTGGTAACCTTTGATAAAAGACCTAAACTGAGCTTTCACACAACACACTTCTATTTTGTCAAGATGAGATAATAGATGGGGAATAGTAAGTTATCTTTAGTCTTGCTTGCATTTATAATTGTGAATGTTCTTTCTTAGGAGTCTAAGTATTGAGTCTCCTTGATATATGTGAGTTCTTTGTGTGTTTTTGTTCAATTATATATATATATATATATATATTGACCTACGAGTATGTACTGACAAAATGGATATGTCCATACTAGTATGTTAATATATATATTTATACACTCACACACACTTACATTAATATGTGAATATGTATTCAATTGTTGAATAATGTGTTATATAAACTTGTGAATTGAAATATATGTATATGTATATAAATATATATACATATATACAGATATATTATATATAATCATTATGTATATTTGATAATGATAACACTTGATTACTTAACCAACGTATAGCATTTAAAGCATAGTCTATGCTAAGTAATGTGCACATCATAGTAAACAAAGGGTTTAGCGCTATGTAAACAACGTGTATATATTAATAAGCGATGCTAAGATTAAAGTGTTGTAATGTAATATGGAAATCACTATATAAGTAAGCACTTAAGTTACCATTACTTTCTTATGTATTAACTTGGTTGCCGAGATTTTGTCAAAGAAAAACAATGGTAAGTGATCATGTGCAAAAAAAGTGTCGATCGAGCCAAATAAATCAACGACCATGAAATATGACATGAATGATATAATGTGGCACCAACTAATAAAGGCATGAATCGATTAGAAGTCTATCTTTTAATATTAATTTATAGATTATGAAGCATTTTGAATATGTAGAAATAGTCAAGCACTTAGATGCGCCAAGTAAGTCGACCTTTAGGAGGAAAATACCTTGCATTACTGATCATCATTCTTCCAGTCTATACTGGTATCGACTCATTCACCTTTGTTGCATATGTGTTTGTTGTGCAATGAATTTAGTGGCCACCTTTTATTTTAATTGTTGAGTGGAACCTCCTGAGCTAAGAAGTGTCATTCTTAATGCTCTCTTTCTAGCCTTTTGTTATTGATATTTGTGTATAAATAGAGGTGCTCTCAACCTCAATAGGGACACATCTTTTTTGCATTCATGTTGTGTTTTTTTTGAGTTTTTATAATCTGAATTTTTGAGTGTGAGACTTGAGAGTTGTGAGAATAATTTGTGAGTGAGATATTGGTGGAAAGTGAGGAGGTTTACTTGGGAAATTGCACACTGAATTGAGAAGAAGTTGAGAAAGGAATCCAGTTTGATCAATTGGAGCAATGCAGAAACAAGCATGTTGATTTCTTCTCTATTATTCTTTTTATGATTGGAATGATTGTGCGTTATTGGATGTTTTGGTTAAAGGATTGTATCGATTAACATATTATTATGTTCTAAGTGAAATGGAAAGATTTCTTGTTGTACTTAGTGAAAATATATACATTTCTTGAAGTGTTTGTACATATTCAAAATTAAGGAAAGGGTGGATATAGTGGGAATAAATACTAAATTGGGGATATAGCTTTAAAAAAATAGCTAAAAGTTTAAACTAGTTGAGTTATAGAGTTACTATGAATTACTTAGTATATGATTTAGTTAAACTTAGAGGAAATAGGTTATTCCTGGGGTTAGGATAATCCAGTGAAAGGGATAACCTATGCATATATTATGAATGGTCAATATAAATCGAACTAGGAAGGTGGGTAAAGTATATGATGTCCACTCAAAGTACTAGGTAATGAATACTTTGGCCAAAGTAGTGTAAGTTGCCACTATTTACACTGTCAATCATTGTGATCCAGGTTTACATACTAGGTAGAGGAATGTCATACATGTAGGTTGTAGCCATTGTGTGATAGATCTAGATATGTAGGACACAAATTCAAGCTCATAAAAGGTCAATATTTATTATGAGGTTACCAAACCAATTTCTTCATCGAAGGGTAGGGCCATCTATCAATTTGATAGTTGTGTGAGAGATCATAGCTAGTCCAAGGTTGGTGGAAAAGAGCTTGAGTGATGCTTCTCCTCATCAATAGGTGACCAAGATTTGAATGAAGGATTTCCAAGACTATTCATACTTCTTTTGCTAGTAAGCTCTGTGGAGCCTTGTTTATGTATTTTGTATCCATTATGATGGAAAGATTGTAAAAGAGAAATGATATCATGTTATCATATTCTATGTAATAATTACTTTGGAAAGTTGCAATACTTTGATATAATGCAATGAAAAAGTTTTGAAAGATATTATTTCAAATGTGCATGCTATCTTTATAGTTTTGAAAGAAAAAAAATTACTACTCACAATAGTTAGATGCTTAAACTATTTACTTGAGGTTAAAACTTAGGAAAGTTACTATGTAGAACAAAGGGCATGTTATAATTTATGTAGATGATTTCCAACTCACAAGGTAGAATCAGTTTTGTGGAAATTTTGTACATGTAGCCTTATGGAATCATCATTATCATGGGTTGTACCTCTCAAAGGAACTTTTGTATGTTAGTCAAGGATGTTTTCCTTTATTGATCACAAGAACCTAATTTATAACCATAACCTTCATAATCAATTATACATTCACACAATACTAATGGGAAACATTCTTCATATTAAGTACATGCTTTTCTATCTCATTTCCTAATTCTCCTATACATATTCTACATAAAAAGCATCAAATGGACAAACAAACAATGAATGTAAAATTCAAAACTTCCACAAGATATTCAAGCACAATATATTATCCAATAAACTGTCATAAAATGTGTAAGTATTAAATGAACTCTCCTTATATATATGATAAGGAGGAAGAATAAGATGAAATAGAAAGATTGAATAACCCTTCAAGATATGTGACACATGTAAAACACTTGTGACGAGTGTAATGCCTCTCGTGTTATTGAACTCCCATGATACCTTTATGTGCATGTGGTTGTTGCTGTTCGAATATTGCTTATGTTTGTTGTATACTCATGATTACGTTGGTGATTGTTTCATCTATTTGACTTATATGTTTTGCTTGGATGCAAATGATACTGTTTTATGATGTTAATGATATAATGATTCATGGTGTTTGTCTTTAACTGATTATGCTATACTGTGTGGTTATGCAAATTGTTTAATACTCGCTTCATGATGTTTATGATGATGTTCTATTGTTTGAGATTTGGGTGAGGGGGACGGTGTTGCATCGCTCATCTGTGAGCGCCCTGCCACACTGCAATTATCTCTCACGGTGTGTAGTACATTGAATATATATATATGTTGTTTCGACACTTGGTTTTATGCAGGTTTGCAGGTACTAGGCACCGACTCCACCCGCACTGTCGGGTCAGAGCGTGCCCAACATACCCAATGGATATGATGTGGATTAAGGATTTGGCAAGAAAGTATCCCCGTCCATGTCCGTTGTCACATCGTTGTTTGATGATGTCATCCGTCAGTTCCCACTCTGTTTGGTATCATCTTGTTTTACGTCGTTTCTTTTTGGGTGGAAATTTTAATGTGTTAATTGTTTGATTTAGATGGTATCATTACTGTTAATTAGTTAAATTAATACAATTATGGTTAGTATTATGATTGAAATTAAACATTAAATGTAATTATTAATGTGTGTTGTGAAGATTTAATTAAATGCTAAATTAGTTTGAAAATTTAAAATTATGTTTTTAAAATTAAAAGAATAATATCTTAATTGGAGCTTTATGAATTTTCAATTGGCAATTAAATAATATTGTTTATTTAATTAAATAATAATGTTTATTTAATTAAATAATAATGTTTAGTTAGTTAAATAATATTGTTTATTTAATTAAATAATATTGTTTATTTTATTAAATAATATTGTCCATTTAATTAAATAATACTATTTATTTATTTGTTATTACTTGGATTTATTCAAAAATAAATAATTTTGTTAATAATTGTATTTTGTAAATTTTTATACTAAAAGAGTTCTCCGTTAAATTTATAATGGGATAATATGTTTACCGCGTAAAATATTAAATGGTGGAAGGGTTGTGCTTAATATAATATAATTTAATATAATATAATATAATGGTATCCAAATAATGGTTTTCCTCCTCGTGCCTTGTAAACCCTTTTCACTTTTGCATGATTCTTTCAACATGGAAGGAGTGAGTTTTCACTTTTGCATGATTCTTTCAACGTGGAAGGAGCGAGAGTAGCTTGGAAATTTTCTTTACACCTGTCATTTACATGTTTTTGGAGGGGTACATTTGTTTGAAGAGGGTAAAAGCCCGGGGATTTTTCTTTCTACGGGGGACATTTTTTGGAGGAAGGGGAAAGAACTCAGGAAAAGAGGCACAAAAATCACTACGAGAAGGGGGAAGCGGTGGTTTTTGAGAAAGGAGGAATTACGAAGGAGCTAGAGAAAACACGGGAAGGGTGAAGGTAAGTCCATTTATTTTTATGTTTCGTATGCTATTTTCTGAGAGTTATGGGTAAAGAACCAGCATTAAAAGATTAAATACAGTAATTTCTTTTGGAAGACTGTAACGCTGTATCACATGTATATAGAGATTTTTGGAAAAATTTAAATATTTTGAAGTATTGAATTTGTAAATATAGTTAGTGTATGATGTTTTTCTTTATTATTTGGTGCATGAACTGAATCCCACCCAGTCAGCCATTGCTACTTCTGTTTAGCACCCTCAAAATAAAAATAAAACTTATGCACAACTTCTCCTTTGAAATCAGTTATAGCTTCTTTCTACTTTCAGCATTCATTATCTGTCACCAAATTTGTATTTTATGCAATTGTTACTCTTGTTTTCAGTCAACCCTAAATAGGTTTTTAGCATAAAGATTTTTGCATAAGAATCGTTAGATGATATTTACCCTCCACTTCTTTTACCTCTCCTTAAAATTAGGCATGATATTTACCCTCCACTTCTTTTACCTCTCCTTAAAATTACGCATGATTGGTATGGCATACTTAGTTCATGCCTACATTCCATTTAGATACGTGAGAAATGAAGCTTTAAGTTAAAATAGTACATGTTAATTCTAATAAAGAAAATGAGGTTAGATGCTACTATACCTTTAAGATTGATTTTCTCTTTTTAAAATACTCCTTTTAATTGAATAGTTGTAGGTTTAAATATTTTTGTGAAGATAGCTCTTTTATTTATAATATTTAGAACCTATGTGAGTATTTAAATAAATAAACATATTTTTTTAAATTAGATTTATTTAAAACTTGTTTTTATTAGATATGGGTAATTTCTTTACCCTGTAAGTTACTGGAATGGTAATTCATCTTTGTAGTATATTTAAAATTTGATTTATTTAAAATTAGATTTATTTAAAAACTTGTTTTTATTAGATATGGGTAATTTCTTTACCCTGTAAGTTACTGGAATGGTAATTTATCGTTGTAGTATATTTAAAATTTGATTTATTTAAAATTAGATTTATTTAAAACTTGTTTTTTATTAGATATGGGTAATTTCATTACCCTGTAAGTTACTGTAATGGTAATTTATCTTTGTAGTATATTTAAAATTTAGATTTATTTAAAACTTGTTTTTATTAGATATGGGTAATTTCATTACCCTTGAGTTACTTACTGTAATGGTAATTTATCTTTGTAGTATATTTAAAATTTGATCTATTTAAAATTAGATTTATTTAAAACTTATTTTATTAGATATGGGTAATTTCATTACCCTTGTAAGTCACTGTAATGGTAATTTATCTTTGTAGTATATTTAAAATTTGATTTATTTAAAATTAGATTTATTTAAAACTTGTTTTAATCATATATGGGTAATTTCATTACCCTTAAGTTACTTACTGTAATGGTAATTTATCTTTACATAGTATATTTAAAATTTGATTTATTTAAGACTTGATTTATTAGATATGGGTAATTTCATTACCCTGTAAGTTACTGGAATGGTAATTCATCTTTGTAGTATATTTAAAACTCGACTCGTTTCAAGTGCATTTAAAATTAGATTTAATTACAAGCTTATTTAAAATTAAATTGATTTTCAAACATCTTTACTTTTAGATTTGTGACTCTGCATAAACTGTATATGGTAGATTTTAAATTAAAATTTATTTATTTTGAAGTCAACAAAGGTAAATGTCATACTTTTAATTAAATTTAATTTGCAGTAAAAATCAGGTTACATTTGAATTAAATTTATTAGTTTAAAATAACAGATATATAGGTTAAGTTTTAATCAATTTGAAGTAAACAAAAGTACAGGCTATGAATTTTAAATCAAAAGAAAACTGATGTTTTGAATACTATAGGTTTTCCCAAGTGCTTATCTGTTTAAAATATATTATAAAGGAAATGCTTTTAATCATAGTGGATTATTTAATTATTTATTACATTATCTTTAATAAGTTTGGATTATGTTCACG
The DNA here is from genome assembly GCA_007258455.2 of Sequoia sempervirens. Classification (NCBI taxonomy): domain Eukaryota; kingdom Viridiplantae; phylum Streptophyta; class Pinopsida; order Cupressales; family Cupressaceae; genus Sequoia; species Sequoia sempervirens. The sequence continues at coordinate 22,159,454 of VDFB02270651.1, forward strand.
TTCAAATAAGTGGGTATGTATAGTCCTTTTGAACATGTTTGGATATTTATTTTGGTTATACTTTGAGTGCTCGTTGGAATTGATTTCTTATGCATACTAGTGGTTCCATGTTGATCATACTTTCCTCTTGCTTTATTTCGCTTTTGAGGTAATCTTTATGTATAGACATGTTTTGGATAAGTTGGGAACTCGTAAATGCTTAAGCCACTCCCCTTTGATAAGATATGGGTGGTAGATTGTTAGGCTTCCAAAGGCGATGGGAAACCTATTTCATGTGGAATCTTCCCATGATCAGACCTTTGTGTTCCATTGATCGTATTTCTATTTTGAGTTCGTGGGTGTACCATGTTCCATGATTTTCCTTGCCTTTGGTTATGATTATGAGCGAGATGGTTCATGCCTCACACGTGTATTTGTTTGGTGGCTTTTATGCATTGGTACACCCTTGTTGTTGTGAGTCTTGTTTCAAAACTGTTCGAAAGAGTCTCCTAATCAAGCAATGTTGTACTCATTGCATGTTGTTTTATGTCAGTGTTATAGTGTTATGTGTATGAAGAAAGTCGAGTCGTTCATTGGAAACTAATGGTTATATCCCATGTGGGTGAGTTGGAGCAACTCAAGTTGTCGAACTACGGTGCCTCTGCGAATTATATACGTAGGCAAGGCCATCAAGTGATGAGCCCCCGAGGCATTAGGTCGGGCCCCTAGGACTGTTCTTCTGAGTCTTGTTTGAGACTTGTCGTTTATTCTCGATAACGTAAAAACTACCATTGATTTATATAGCTTGTCTTAGTAATCATGTGCTAACTATCTTTGATCTTATGTGTGTGCCAAGTCATGTAGACCTTGTAGGTATAGGCATTGGGAGCAAGGACTTGTTGATAAAATAGAATGTAAGAGGTATGTTAAGCTGACCTAAGTAAGTAGACTCTATTGCCAAAGTTAGTAAATCACTTCTATCTTTCTTGTAACTTGTGTGATCATTGAATATAGCTATAAGTAGTGAATTGTGTTGTTGTTGTCTTATAAGTAAACACAAAAATTAAAATAAAATAAAATAAAATAAAAATTATTGCAAAATTAGCAAAGATGCTACAGTCTTGCCTGGTTGTTTAGTGTGTAAAATGTGGGCATGAGATTGGTCACTTTGTACCTTATTTTTCATTAATTTCTCATTCTTGTACTCAATGTACTTCTCCCATTGATATTAGGAAAAAAAAATTAGGTGATGAACTAATGTATCTTTGATATGTTGTATCTGTGGAAATATGCTCTGTAGTTGTATTATGGAACTGTGAATTGAATTGCAATGAAATGATGTATCGTTTTCCACGCTTGTGATCATTAATAGTAGTGTGTCATCACTATGTGTTCTTGGTTGTTTAGTCTCTTCCTTTTGATAAAAGTTTATGATTTGTAATGACCATTTCGTGTACCCCAGAGGACGTGAATGATTTAGTAAATGCATAATTGCTTTTCGTGTAATGTGAGCACACATTCATTATATGCAATGTTCCGCAATGTTTCACTTTCAAAAAATAAAAAAATAAAAAAATAAAAATTGTACGGTGTTTGTTGTCCTTTGGGGTTCACACGGCGGGGCATTACAACGAGTGTGAGAGCATGTATCAAGTGTCTATGAGGTGATACAAATAAACCACTAAGTGAACTTAAGCTAGTGTGAATAGGGCTATGAGGTGTATGAACTAGATAAAAGATAACTTGATGAATAAAGACTATTTTCACACTAACACCCCCTTTAAGTGATACTTGGGGAGTAAGTCACTAAAATATGAGTCTTGATAATAAGGCTTGATGGGGTGCTCATGTACAAAATAAAAGTATCTCATAAATGAAGTAAGGGAGAAAACCCAATGGAAAAAACTCCTCTCCAAAAAGAGAACTAAATACAAAGGAAGGAAGAATCAAGATCTACTTATAAGTTTATGGTGAACTCTTCAACACCCCAGGATCACTTGTAAGACAAAATAAATTCCACAAGAGAGATGGAAAAAATATCATGCTATGATTATGGATGCAAGAATTCCAAAATAAATATATCAATATACATATGAAGCCTTGCTTATATATGCAAGGTAAGGGATAGGATTAGACAAGATCATGAAAAGTGTCTTAATCCTATCACATGAGACAACTAACTCATAACAACCTAGGATACAAGCATTAAATGAATTCCAAATAGATAAGATAAGTGACAACTAATGCTTAATTAAAAATTTTCCTTCCTAGGACCTAAGTGGACTTAACATGTAAATAGGACCCCACTAAGTAACTAGTTAGGAAATGTACCTTTTTACACCAATACCCCCATTGAGTACAACACAGGGAGTACTTATGCAAATGACACAAGATGTGTCTTGGTTACGAGGCTAGTTAGTTACCCATGTACAAACGTAAATGCAATCTCTCACAAACAGATAAAACCTAGTGGGACAAAACTCTTCCCCAAAAGAGAGAAAAGATATAATCAAGATGATACATGGAGAACTCAATGATAGGCCACTTGTGGCATGAGCCAATGGTGGCTATGTGCACCACCCAACACAAGCCACCTACATAGTAGCTATTGGTCATAGCATACAACCACAACGAGAAGGGCTTGATTGATGCAAACCATAAATACGCCATCAACTACAATAAATACATGGTTCAAAAAATCAAAATACCATGAGCTCTACGACCATAAATATGATTAAGTCTATAACATATGGTCAATGCAAGGTAATTAAGTTGTTGGTGTCGTAGGTAATAATAAATATAAACCCTGCAATTAGTAATAGTTTACCGTGTGATAGGGACTAGGAAAGCATGCATATGAACTCATAGAGACAATTGAAAAATCATGCAAAAAATTGTACTAGGTGACACCAGGTGATGCAAAGATGCCTCAGAATATTCATTGTAGACTATACAATTGGTACGACCAAGTATGGATTTGTCTGACTACACAACCTAAATTTTTTTGCCTCATGCCATGATAAAAAGTCTCAAATTTTGATAATTTGACAGTTGATCCTTAGGTTCTCAAGCCTTTCAAACACAATGAAAAGCTCAGTTTTCAACCAAAATGCTTTAAAAAATCAGCTACCTCCTAGATCTAGCAACTAAAACCCTTCTTCAAACCCTTGTAGATCAATTAAAATATGATGAAATTTGATGAAACGAAAGCCAAACTTGACTTTCTCTAACACCATGGATTTAATGGCGATGTTTTCAAGACCCCAACTCACACCCAACAAACATTTCATGCCAAGAAAGGTCCCTCATATATGGTAGGAAGTCTACAAAACTAAAACTCTGATACCGTGCAAGAGTTTATGGTAAACTCCTCAACACTCTGGAATCACCTACAAGAAAAAATAACTTCCACAAGAGATATGGAAGAAATATCATGTTGTGATTATGGATGAAAAATGCTAAAATGAATATATCAATGTACATATGAAGCCTTGCTTATATAGGAAAAGTAAGGGATATGATTAGACAAGATCATGACAAGTGTCTTAATCCTATCACATGAGATAACTAACTCATAGCAACCTAGGAAACAAGCATTAAATGAATGTAAACTAGATAATATAAGTGACAACTAATGCTTAACTAAAAATATTCCTTCCTAGGACCTAAGTGTACTTAACATGTAAATAGAACCCCACTAAGTAGTTAGAAAATGTACCTATTTACTCTAAAACCCCCAAGGACAAATTCCTTTACCCCAAGAAATTGGTGCAATGCAAGATAGAAAGGTGATGCTAAAGGTTTAGTGAAGATGTCTACAACCTAATCCTAAATACACAAATACTCTAAGGATAGAACAACATCTTGGACAAGTTGTTGAATGAAGTGCGTGTGAATCTCAATGTGTGTTGTCCACTAATTCTAATCTAGGTTGCGTAAAATGTGAATGAAACTTTCGTCACCACATCAAATTATAGTAGGATGATTAGGTGGAAGACAAAACTCTATCATAAGCTATTGAATCCATGGTACCTCTTGGCTAGAAAGAACTTCTCCTTGATACTTAGTCTTAGTGGATGATAATGTAATAATAGTTTGCTTCTTGAAAGACTATGTAGTTGGACCATAATCAAGATAAAAAATAAACTTGGTAGTGGAATTTCATGAGTCAACATCTCTTTCCCAATTTGAGTTGGTTTAGTCTACTATTTGTGAAGCCCCTAGTGTGTACTAAATGTAAAAATGAGTGGTGCTATGAATATACCTCAAAATATGCTTGGTTTCCTTTCAATTACTCTCATGAGGGTCATGTGAAAAATGGGAGACATACCCAATAGCAAAGGTGATATCAAAACAAATGTGTGTCAAATACAAAAGACTATGAACTATCTATATAAAGTAGCATTAACACTAGATGTTATGCAAGTGGTAGTCTAAGTGACACTAGACTGAAATGGTTTAGGTGTGGGATTACAATCACTCATATGAAATTGATGAAGTAAGTCAATGACATATTTGTATTGATTTATGGAGATCCCCTTGGTATACTAAAGAACCTAAAGCCCAAGAAAGAAATGTAGAATCCCAAGATCAACCATGTCAAAGTGTGCTATAAAATTGTGTTGAATATCTTCAAGCATGGATGAGGAATAACATACAAGACTAGTATCAAAAGAGCATCCCCATGTCTCTAGATGTATACAATGTGATTTGAGTAGTAGCTAGTGAAACCATATGCAATTAAGAAACTATCAATTTTCTCATACCAAACCCTAGAGGCTTGTTTGAGACCATACAAATAATAGTGTAACCTAGAAACAAGTGAATAGTCCTAGAAAAATCTTGGAGGTTGCTCCATATGGATATCTAGATGAATATCACCATGTAAAAAGGAACTCTTCACATCTAGTCGATACATTGGACATCTCTGAGATGTAGTAATAGAAAGAACAAGGTGAACTAAATCCATTTTGGCTACAAGCACAAATGTCTCTAAGTAGTTAAAACCCTCAACCTGTGAAAAACCCTTAGCTACAAGGTAGGACTTGTATCTCTCAATGGAACCATAAAAAACATAATTGGTGTGGTACACCTAGTTGCACCAAACCACATTTCTACTTATAGAAAGAGAAACTAAATCCCATGTATCATTCTTCATTAGTGAAGAATATTCCTATGCCACAATACTATCCCACTCTAGAATACCAATAGCTTCTAATTTTTTTTAATGTATTTGGAGATAGAATGACCCAAAAGACTAGTGTTGAAAGTCCACAAGTGAGTGTGTGAGAGGCCATAAGATCACCAACTAAAGAACCAACCTCCTTAATAACACCACATATCCACTTGGGAAAAACATGGGTATTACGAGGTGGAAGTAGTGGTAGAGGTTACATATCAAGACCATCATTTGAATTATCCTCGAGTATAAAGGGATCCTCATGAGGTGAAGAAGGAAAAGTAGGTAGTGATGAATAAGAAGTAGATGAATGATCCATCTATGTGAAAGAATCATCAAACTAGACATCTCTACAAACTAAAACATCTTGTGATAGGATTAAAAAACCTATAGGCTTTCACATCCTCACAATAACAAAAAAATGTATTGTCGATTATTCTTCTCCATTTGCTTACACCAACCATCCAGTATGAATTCCCTAGCCTCACTACCAAATACCTCGAAGAAGGAAAAATCAGGCTTGATTTTGGACTAGCCTTCTTTGGAGTAAGATTTTGAATTGCCTTGTGGGGAGTGTAGTTCTTAATATAGTTGGCACAATTGATTGCTTCAACCCAAAATGATGTGGCCATAGACCTAGATTGGAGCATACAATTTTTCATCTCCCTTAATGATATATTATTTCTTTTGGAAACACCATTCCATTAAGGAGCATAGGGATCTAAATACCAATGTTTAATTCCATGCTCAATGTAATATTCCATAAAGGATTGGTTCACATATTACCCCCATTATTTATGCATATCTACCAAATAGAAGAACTTGAATACTTATCCATGAACATCCTAAAGTTCTTCAAAGTGATGAAGAAATTACTTTTGTACTTTAGAAAGTATGTCCATGTGTGATGAGAGAAATCATAAGTGAAGGTGAGTACATACTTGGCTCTTTAAAATGAAGTTGGAAATGACACAAGGTCACTATAAACCAACACATGTAAGGTAGTAGCATGATGTGACTTACCATTTGGAAAGAGTTCCTATGTTGGGATTAAGGGGTCTTAACCTTAGAGAGTCCCAAGATTCTTTAATTAATTAAATTAGTCCCTTTGCTTCATATTTTATTAATTAAATCCTAAGTGATATGTTTCTATGTTGATAAATCAATTTGTGGGACCCATTTGCAAGTTGGCTTCTTGCATGTTTGGTGAGAGCACAAAATTGTGGCACTTGTCACCTGGGTACTCATATGGGAAGAGGTGTTTGTGAAAACCTCTCAAAGATGAACCATAATGACATGTGTTCTTGCTTTTGGAGTTATCATTTGGTGGGATTTTGGAATGTTGCTAAATGAGATTATGACAACTAGTTGGGTTGACTTGAAGTCAAAGGAGAGGTCAAAATTGGCAGTTGGATAGATTTTTTCTAGTGGAATGCCATTCATGTCAAGGCTACTTAATATTTGCATGAAATAAAGGAATTTTTCGCCTTGCATGTTGTTTCATGTTATTGCCTGTTATTGCATGTTAATGCATGTTGTTGCATGATTGACAGGTTGCTTTTTTGGTCATTTAGGACTTGTGCATGTTCTTCATTTCAATTTGCATGCATGTAGAGACTATGCAGATGACACATGACATTCCTAGATGCCTATATAGAGGTTTATAAATATGTGAAATTTTTATGTATTTTTAAGAAATAATTTTTGTATTTTCTGAGAAGTCATTATGTTTCCAGAATTACTCTAGATTTATTTCACCATGTAAAGACACCTGCAAGAGCATAGAATATGTTATTGTATTGTATCCACTTTTTTACTAATAATACAATTAATCTACTCTTTGGTGTGTGGGTTTTTTCTCGAAAGGGTTTTTCCACATAAATTTGTGTGTTATGGTTTTATGTGTTTAAATTTGAAAATTAATTAATGAATGTGCATCTAAATTGTAATATTTTAAAGATTTGAAACAAAGTTTTGCAACGCTTTCTTGCTTCAATCCATGTTTGGAAGTTGTTTCCACACCTAGCTTTCCTTTCAATTGGTATTAGAGCTTGGCCAGCTTTGTTTTTGTTGTCCAATTGAAGGGTTTTTTATATTGGTCTTAGTTTCAGTGAGAGTTTTGCAAGATTTTTTTGTAATATTTTTGCAGGATTAAGATGGAAAGAACATCCGATAGAATCAAGATGGAAAAGTTTAATGACGAAAATTTTTAGTTGTGGAAACTCAAAATGGAGGTTATGCTCATGGATAGAGATCTATTGGATACAATATCCAACACAAAACCAACAACAACCAAAGAAGATTAGGATCTAATAGACTAAAAAGCCAAGGGTCTGATAAGACTTTTCCTTGCTGATTCTATTCTCCTGAATGCCCATGAAGAGAAGATTGTAGTGAGTCTTTGGAAGAAACTTGGAGACATTTATCAAGGGAAATCCTTGGTAAATAAGTTGTTCCTATGAAAGAATAAGTACTCTCTAAAGATGGAATAAGGATCCATTGTAAATCACCTCAATTCCTTTAATATGGTTGTTGAACAGTTGGGTTTGGTTGGTGTGAAAATAGAGGATGAATAAAATTGCATGCTCTTGTTGTGTTCTTTTTCAGACTCATGGCATCACTTGGTGATGGCTATCGAAAGCACAACAACCACTTTCAAGATAGATGATGTGGTTTCTTCACTATTTTTTGAAGAGATGTGGAGAAATTCTTTTGAGATGGACAAGGAGGCCCTTGATGTTCTTGAAAGACCAGAGGAGAAAGATAATAAGTCTAAGTTCAAGTCTCCTAGAAAGAAGTCTAAGGTGAAATGTTGGAACTGCAACAAGATTGGTCATTTTTGAAAAGAATACAAGGAGGAGAAGAAAAATAAAAATAAAAAAGACTCGAATTTTGATTAAGATAAATCCTCTAAAGATGATAGTGATTTTTTTTTTGCAACATTGGCAATTGGTGCAAGAGCACCTTGTGCATTTTATGCCTCCAATAGGAAATTTTGTAAAATTTGAATTTTCATCATGGAATGCATGTAAAAGGGTCATGATAAGGTCATTTCAAATGTAATCGAGTCACCATTAGGTCTCTAGGAGGTCAATTAAGTCAAATTGCAAAAAAAAAGTCATTTTGTTGCACAAATGCAAAAGTTGTAAGATTTAAAAAAAACAAGAAGATGAAGAGTCATATGTGAAAAGGAAAGGTTTAGCCATTAGAAGTTGAAGGGGAAGTTGTATTAACTGATGTAACATCGCTATAAGAGCATTGTAAGGGCGAGAAAAGTATTAGACATTGTATCTTGAAAAAAATTTGTTAATAAAAGTACCCTGTATTGCTGTAGCAACATTTTCTTCTTGATTTTCAGGCCTAGTACAGTTTGTAAAACATACTTAGGTGGTGTTCTCAATTTGAATTCTTAAGAAGATTGTGTTAGCATCCTTTTCGTGAAGGTTTAAAGAGTTCTCATTAGGTTTAGGGTAATTAAGAGCATATTTTCAAGGAACTATCTTGAAACCCTCATTTCAGGGGTTTTGAGAGTCTAATAAGAGTCTAATCCACCATTTCACCGATGGAGGCTAGATAGATTGGTAGAATGGGTTAATATAGTGTGTGTTTAGTGGTGTGTGTGTATAGATGCAAGGGAAGTGAAAATACATTGTTATAGCTGCTACCCTCACATGAAATTTTGAGTTTTCCATGAAAGTTGATGGCTCCAAGTTTGAATCAGTTGAAAATGCATTTTAGATGGTTAGAAGATGGCTCCTAGAGCTTATGCACACCTATACCAAGGTGATTGAAGTAGTGGTAGGTTGATTGAAGGTTTGGAATACACTTTTTTTAGTAAACCCCCATTGATTTGAGCATAATGAAGTCAAAATCAAGGGTTTGAGTTTTGTTGCCTTTGGATGGGTTGGAGTAATCAAAATATTGTTGATTTTGTAGTTTTAGAACATGTTACAAGACTATTCATGGTTATTTGAGGTTTGAGAGTTTAATTATTGGTACTTGCTTTGTAATTTAGTCCTATTTAAAGCTTGTAGTAGCGGTACAGTCAAGTTTAAAGGGGATATTTTCAAAACAACCCCACATTTTTGATATGTTAATATATTCAATAATGGGTCCCTAATTTTTTTTTTCTTGTGGAGATTTAATTTTTTTTAAAGAAATATACCTATTTTTGCTATTATGGACTACTACAAGAAATTAGGTCTTCGAGTGCAAGAATTTGTGAATCTAATAAAATAGAGCTATAAGGCAGTGAATTTGGAATCATGATTTGATGAATTGGTGTCTTTTGGCCATGTGGAAATCAAATTTCAAATAAGTGTAAATTGGTGAATCTTTAGTTGATCTTCTCAAGTTTGAGTTTTGGGTCTTAAGAACCCTTAAAGTCTCTAGATTCTCTACATCAGAAATGCATGTGTTAGATGTGTGGTTGATAGACTCAAGTGCCTCTTTCCACATTACCTCTCATAGAGGTTGGCTCTCAAAGGGTGAGGAGTATGATGGTGGGAAGGTGTATCTGGGTGATGAGTCTCATTTGAATATTGTTGGTCATGGAAGAGTTAAGATTCAATTCCCTAATGGTAGAGTGAAGGTAATTTATGGTATCCTGCATATACTTGGTTTGGCACAAAACCTACTTTCAGTAAGTTGAGTGATGTGGATGTGCAAGTTATTTTCTTGAGTGGTGGATGCAAGATGACTAGAGGTTCTATGGTGCTTGCTAAGGGTTTTTGGATTGGAACCTTGTATAAGATATATGCATGCACGATTTGGTGCAATAGTAGTTTTGTGGAGTCCAAGAAGAGGGATTTGGATTCTTCATCCTCACCATCATATCGAGCATAGAAGAAAACTATGGCTGATTGTCATGCTTTTTGGGTACCTAAGGGTGCCAATTCTTTGGAGATGAAGCTCCCAACGAAGAATACAATGCTATGGAACCAAATAATTGGCCATATTGGAGAGAAGGGTGTTAGAGACCTAAAAAATAAGAGCATTGTTGAAGGCCTTGTTGATTGTAATACTGAGTTTGATTTTTGTGAATATTGTATATATGAAAAACAACACAATGTTTCTTTTTATTCTAGTTCCCATAAGTCTTCGAGGGTATTGGATTATATTCATATAGATGTGTTTGGTATTGTTAATATTCCTTCATTATTTAGATCTATGTATTTTGTCTCATTCATAGATGACTATAGTAGAAGGACAATTGTATCTTTCCTCAAAAGTAAATCTAAAGTTTTTAATTGGTTTAAGGAATTCAAATCCTTGGTTGAAAATCATACTAGTCAAAAAATTAAGTGTTTGAGGATGGATAATGGTGGTGAGTTTTGTGCTTGCTAAGGGTGATGGTGATGGAGAGCATCCTAAGAAAGGGTTACCAGAGAAAACATGTGGAGAATATTCTCTTGAATTGACACAACAAGATAAGGAGAAACAAGCAACTAAATAAGAAGAGGTAATCAATGTGCCTACTTTCTACTCCCAAGAAAGTGTTCCCTCTACTCCTAGTTCTTCCCCTCCAAGAGAGACAAAAAATAATCCTAAAATAGGTCCTAATCCACCATCTTCTCCTAAAGTTAGACCTTCTGATACTCCTTTAAGGAGAGTTTTACAATTTAGTTCTCCTAGTTCTAGATCAATAGTTATACCTACTCCTACTTCATGGCTTTAGAAAACCTTGTCAAAGAAAAGGAAAATAATCCAAGTGAACCTTCTAGACAAAGATCTTAGTGGCCAATTGATCTAAAGGACCCCAAAGCCCAAGAAGTTGAAGACCACATCTAGATTGTAAGAAGATGATAACATTGGAAATATTTATGTGGAAGCAACTCATCCCTTTGTATAGAAGAAATAAAGTCAAGCTAATGTTAGTGATTTTTAATATCACTAGGGTGAATTTGGGACCTCCTACAAGGGATGGTGATGTGCATAGTTTTTAGGTGACAACAACAAGATTAGTAGAGAGAACACCCAAAGAAAAAAGAGCAAGGATAATTGAAAAGCTAGGTTGAGATTTTAGCTGATTGCTTAAAATATGTGTTAAAATTAACACCACAACCAATAAATTAGGTTGAGGTAGTGTTTGACCCAACATTCTCTATGGGAAGAGAAGTGGTGAATAAAATTTAGAAAGGCTTATGGAAAACCCACCGAGGAATGAGCTGCTAGCATTTTAACTAAGGGAAACAAATTTATTGCTGATATGAAAAAGGTATGTGAAGATATTGATATCATGAAGAGTGAAATCAAGAAGGATTTAGCCTTAGCTAAGCATGAAGAGGCAGTTTGGATAAAGACATATGGTGATTTCAAAGGAATGATGGAATTAGGTCTGAGTAGATTGGCTAGTGAAAATATCTTGCTAAATGTTGTTGATAACATATGCATCATGTGGAAGAGGAGTATAGAGTTGAAACTCTTTGTTGCCAAACATAATATACTAGAGCAAGATAAAGTGTTGAAAAAATGTAACATAATGAGTGAAATTCAAAAAAAATCCTTGGCATCATTCTCCACCTAAGAAAAGAGGTAGCTAAAATGAAAAAGATGAGGAAAAATTGAAGGGAGGCCTCAAAAGGGTTATTGATAGCCTTTGTAACAAATAATAGTTTACTGTGAAGAGTCTAAGAAGGCTTAGTAGTATCAATTTGGTTCTATCTTAGTTTAATGGGCTTGCTACCACCTACATGAGAAACCTCGAAGTGACCAAAGAAAACAAAGCTCTTTGGATACTAAGAGCTTAAAATGTGATAATTCCTCAGCACAAAGATATGCCACCCATTGTGAAAGAATATTAAGTGTATCAAGTAAAAAGTGCCAAATCAAACACCCAATCGTCTAGAAGAGTTCCCAGTGACATGCCACCTCAACAATGATTTTATTTTTTTTAATTGTCTCTTGTAAACTTTATGTGATGCAATTGAAAATACTTTCTTGATTTTGAGTGTTTACATTAAAGAAGTGGTTATATATGTTTGATATATATGTAATGGAAGATAGTTGAAAATTCTTTTTGATAATGACACAATTTTGAGATAGCATATACACAACTGAAAGCTTTTATTTATATGTGTGTATAGTTATGTCATTTGAATGAAGGAGGAATTTTATTTGAATATGTGTGTTTAATCAATTCCTTGACTTATACCATTTTTGTGTGAATGAGTAATAATTTCATTTAGATGATTGATTTTAGTTTTGGTGTTCTTTTGAGTCAATGATTTCGTTTTACTTTCTATGGGATGTTATGTTGGTCTATGTGCTAGTAATTTATATTTGTTCTTGAATTAATTCATTGTATTAGATGCTTAAAAGCTTTTGAGTATTGAAGATTTATGCCTTTCTTGCTTTCTGGTAAAAAGCACACACTATTTCAAATTCATATTTCTAGCATTTTATTGAAAATATAAAGAGGGAGTTGTACCTCACAAAAACATAGAGAGTAATTGTTTCACATAGAGACGGTTAACTCAATTGTTGGTTATCGGTTGCATTTCATTTGGGAAATAGAGTTAAATTTATATCATAAATTTAATGGTGCAAATATGTTAGCCAACAAATTTTTGGTGACTTTGCTAGGGAAAAGTAAAGATAATTACAAAGTTGCCTTATTTATATATTCTTGTTTGGTTCTTTCATAAATAGTAATGGGTTTTCCTCATAATGATGTCTTTACCATGCTCTAACTGAATCTAAATTAGGTACAAGATGAACATGACGTATTATCGTAGTTAAACACTTTGACTTGGAGAGTTAGGAGGAGTGTAAAGGAGTATCACAAAGTCAATCAAGTGTTGGAAGAAGAAGAACTCGATGATGAAATCAAAAGGCTTAGACTAGTGAAACAACCACAAGTCATTGATAGGATCATTGTTCTCCCAAGGGATCATATTAGAAGATAAGTTCTTAAATCTTTTCATTTACACTGGACTCTAGAAGATATACCAAAGGTGAACAAAGAAGAGGTATTATTGATCCAATTTTTGAGGCCTTGAAAGAAGGTGATTTCTCTATCTCTACACATCCAAATAGGAGAGTTATATCTAGAAGTAGGCCATCTTCACCAACAAAAGAAGCATAGTGTTCTCCCACCTTCCAGGCTCTCATCCTACATGGTACTATAGGCCCCCTAGTTGCTAACTTCACTAAAAAATACTGCTCATGAATTTCTAGTTCCATGGGGGCAGCTATAGGACCTTTGGCCCTTGGCATTCAATTGCATGAATTACCTAAGGGTTCTAGGAAAAACATTCTGAATTTTAAAGGAGACATGGAAAATTTTCCACTGACGAACACATTAATGCTTTCTTTGTTGCATGTGGGGTGCTTGGGGTACAACATGAAGATGTGGTAGTTAGGTTATTTGTGGAGTCACTCACTGATGTTGTTGTCTGAGTAGTTTTATCACCTTACTAATATTTCTATTAATTTATGGGATGCAATGAGAACTCGGTTTGAGAATAGATTTAAAAGGGTGGAAGCTGAACACACACTTCTTGCTCAATTAACTCAACTGAAGAAAAAGTTCATGAGCCTATGAGGGAATTATTGGCTAAGTTTAATAAATTGGTGAATAAGATTGAAATACAAAAAGACACACTAGAGAATTGAAAATGCTTTTTCATTAATGTAAAACCACTAGATATTATCTTTCATCTAAGAAGGGAATGAGTAGCTAATTTGGATGTAAGGCACACCCTAGCAATTGAATTAGAGGATGATTTGATTACCGCAAGGAAGTGGAAAATAAAATTACATTCAAGTAAGTATCAAGCATCTACCTCATCAGATCCTTTGATTCAAAGATTAGCTAATGACATAATTTCCTTGAAAAGACAAATTCCTAAAAGTTCCTAACCATCTCAAGATATAACTAGAAAAGGGAACATGCAACCAAACAACAAAACTCTGCCTCTTCCTCCCACTCAACAAATATTGGTGATAGAAGCACCTCTAGGTGGGAGTAAGAAGAATATGTGTACTTTTTCACTTGACTACTGATCATGACAGTGAAGATTTCCTAGAGATGAATAAATTTATGCAGATGACTTTAATGAAAGAAATTATTGAATAAACCACTAATGAAGAGGGCATTTCTAATCAATGTGGCGACTCTACAATTAAATTTCTTGAATATGAGTTTGATTCTGAGAGAGGTGGAGATATTTATACTACTCTACATGATTATTCATGTGCAATATTGACTCACAACCAAAAAAAAATGAATCATAAAGATACACAAAATTTCCTTTTTTAACTTGTGAATTTTTAACTTGGAGAAAAATACATACATCTCCCACTAAATTTTTGCACTCCTTTTCCTCATTTTCGTTTTCCACATATAAGGAGTGTTGGAAACACAAGGGCAAACAACTGAGAGGGGGGGTGAATCAGTTGTCACAAAAATTCAAAACTTATTAAACTTATTAACCTTATTTTTAGATCTGATCAATAACCATGAAAGTATAAATCAACAACACATCAGAAACACACATAACACCAACATTTTTACGTGGAAACCATGTTAGGGGAAAAATCACGGTAGAGGTTAGTCCACAAGATTATACCCTATTAAAAGTATAAAAGAAATGTGAATGGGGAATGCACATGCATTCAAGCGCACTGCCTAGAGCTCACTACTCAAATACAGAAAGGCTTACTTCCCAAAAGAAGACACACTATCTTACAAAGATATTCAGATTACATCCACAGGGTTTTGAACTGAGAAAATAACATCTGCTAATGCCTGGTTATAGTTCCGGTTAAGCACATGAAAACTTCTTCACACTCTACTTCTACCTTCGAATGATTAGTAAATTATTCACACATCTCATACACACGCATACCATCAAATGGAATAAACAATTGCTTATATATATCCGCAACAAGAGATTACATCACTATATGTCAGCCTCAACAAAATAATAAAACATATGCAAACTGTCGGCCCAAAACAATAAATAATTTTCAATGCAAATCGACCAATGTCGGCCACAACATAATGAAGACCCAAAATAAAATACTCAAACATGAAAAACCTTTAAATAATTATTCCTTGAAGATCCACAACACACTACAACACCTATCAGCCAAGAACATGAACATACAAGAGAAAATATCTAATCACGAGCACAACAATCAATGCAGACGTGCAACATAGATAGAGCACGATCTAGAAACATCCAAAAACATCATGAATCACCAAAGAAGCATCCGCAACAACTGAACTTGCTAGAATCACATCATCTTCATTCAGGATCACCAACTGAAGCAACAAAATGACTGTCAGAACAAAACTGCTCATAACTCAATCAAATCTTCATGCCGATTTCTAAAAATTGATGTGGATAAACTAGATATAATAAAAAACAAACCCTTTAATCCACAACCTCTAATCATCAATGTACTGAGCTAACCAATAGACTGAACTTCACTTCACCACTGACAACCTGCAACCTACTTTATTACAATTTTCTCAATATCCTCAACATATACAACTTCTAATGTCTTCAAGGCCAATAGTGTTGACATCAATGACAACCACAACATCCAACAAGGAGAATGATGATTCATCAATACCATTTCCTCATTTATGATACGATATCTCTGAATCTCGACATTCTTGTCTATTTTCCTACAAAATGTTAGGATTTTCTTTATAATAATTGCAGTTTTCAAACTATCTTGATGTATTAGTTAATTTTCTAATGTTTCCAATTCCACTAGGGTTAAACATTTTTCTCGCTAACGGTTCTTTTCTTCTAGCATTCATAACTTCTTCTATCAATGGAATCACTTTACACATGGCCAAGCTTACCCTAGTTAAAAAAAAATCACATTCGAGTTCACCATGATCAATTGTATCATAAATTCTACACTCGGTGACTCTACCAAAGGTGAATAAACTCAAAGGATGTAACTTCAGGTTAATTTTTTTCCAAAGTTTCTTGACTTCCATACTGAAAAACTAGCTTGTACTCAATTTCACTTTATAAGCTTCCTTCCAAAACTCAAAACTAATATAAAATTCAAAGATAGGCCTACAATTCAAAGATAAGGCCCCTCCTTCTAGTGCCAGTTCCTATTGATGATGATTTTACTCATAACAATAGGGCGAATAAATTCTTCATAGATAAACCACAAAGATCCTATCCTTCTTGAAAGATATGGAACAAAGAAAATCTAAAAGGGGATTATGCTTTAACAAGAAAAGATTGACTTAGTTCAATCCCAAGTCTCCAGTAATGAGGTCTTGATTGTACTAGGTTCGCTCTCGGGTATAATGTGATATTGTTGTTAACCTGAAAGGGAATATGGTTACCTTCGATTGAAGTCTCATATATTATACACTAAGTTTTAATTTGGAACTTAAGAACAAATATCATGAAATCAAAAGATTTGAAATAATATTTCATGAACATCAACAATTTCTTTGCTATCACTTAAGTAGATTTAGCATTATGCATTCAACAATTTTGTAGAAAAAATGAAACATTTTCAACAAATTTCCATCCATTCACTTATTTTTTGGAACATTTTCAAAGAATTTAAACATCTATTCTAAAATAAAGCATAAAATACTAAAAATTTAAATTTTCTCCCAGTTATTCTCCATGCATGCCCCAAAGAATCAACTAAAACAGAGAAAACCACTTTATACTTCACTAGATTGCTTCACAGCTACATATAAAATAGTGCGAGCTTTTAAAGAGAGGGATTTTAGTTTGGACACCGAGTAGGTTCTACATGCACCCTTAAACGAAGCAACACATAGTCTTGTTCAGCTGAACTAACAAAACCAACTACAGAATATTCATAAGATAGGTAGCTATCTAATTGGTTCTAATATTAATCAATGTCTACGTGCATACAAAGTTTTACACCAGAATGATTCAAAAAAAAGGAAAAAAGAACAAAACTTAAAGAATTTTTGGCTCTTCCAACATCCACAAATCTGAACTTAACTTAAAAAGAAAGATCCTTTGTCCTTTTATAGAACACAAGGCACAAGTATGATAAGAAAAATACATGAGAGGAAATCCAAGGGACAAATCATATCAAGGCATGTGGAATGCAGTGATTGATAAGAGAATTGCAATTGAAGTCAATGAAGGTCAACTCCAATTGCACATGAAAGCTCTTCGGGTTTTAATCTTTAATCATCATCAGGATGATGCTTCGAATCAGGAAAGTGTGTAGGAACTTCCCATACATTCAGAATGATCAGGTGGAATTTTCTCTCCTACACTTTTTTTTGCTCTAGGTCTGCTACTCTTGAGAATGGGCTCTCCCAAAATTGACATGTCTCCACCGCATGTATAATACCGAGATCTCCAACATTCCAATGGATTCAAAGCCCTTTTCCTTATAACCTCCCAGAATAAGCAACCTGAATTGGATATAATTTTATGTGTGATTAAATTTTTCCTAACCATCCATACCCGAACTCTACATCACAATCTATAGCTCTTGTAATCACAAATTCCACACATTAAATCACTTTTAAAGAAAAACATTTATAAAAATCTCATGTAAATAAAACCACTATTCAAATGTTAGTACATAAATCTCATAAATAACACACTTTCTAGCATATCATAAATCCTTGCATAATTATCTTCTACATATACCGGATTACCGGACTATCGAAATCATTAGAAAGCCTTAAGATTTCAAACAAAATTCAATTCACATCGTTCCCTAGTACTTGATACCCAGTATTAAGCTTTACCCATGAACTTTCCCCAGACTTCGGTTTTACTGAAACTTCCATTTTATCGGACTCCAAATATTAGACCAGAACACTCTACTTATATACACACCACCTTTTACCTTTCAAACGTTTCCGGTTCCCGGTATCCGGCACTCAAAACACTTACATTACAAAGTACTCTTTGATTAAAGATTTCTCTTTATTTTTCACTTCTGGTGATCTTTTCAACTTGCTAGCTCCTGCCATAAGAGTTATTATTTTTCACTTGGGTCCCCAAGTCTTACAGTCTTGGGGTATGTTGTGAGAACACACAACAAAACCTAGAGCCAAAAGCTAAATTTATGGTGTTAAAGTTAGAAGATCCTAGGTCACAAATCTTGTTTGAAGAATCAAAATTTCTGAATTATATGCTCTTTTTAGAACAAGGAAAAGATACATAACTTATTGGTCTAGATATTGCTTATGAGATTTAGACCTTAGAGTTTGATGGAAGTTGTTCCAACTCAAGATCAGGTGCATGTATGGTCCTAATTTCACATACTGGCAAGAATTTTCCTTTTTCATACAAATTGGAATTTGGTAATACTAACACCACTATAAAATATAAAAAGAAAAAGGGATCAAAATGTTACGGGCTTTGGAGATGTTGAACTAATATTCAAGCAAGTGCATAAAATTTTTACAGTCAAGAATGAAAGGTTAAAGCATTATTGTAATAAGGGGTGGGATTGAATTGAGAATTTTGATGCATTCTCAATTGAGGCCATACCTAGAGACCTAAATTCTAAGGCTAATTCATTGGTTGTATTTGCTTCTTTATTATTACCCCATATGGATTTCAATACAAAATCATATAGGATTGAGATGGTGTATACCCAATGTACCAAACAATTTCAATCATTGGAAAGTGTTTGAAAATGATAAGAAAGATTCAAGCTTTCTTGGAAAGTGCAGAGATATTTTCCCATTCTTAATTTGAAGTCAAAATTGATGAATGTAAGGAGTTCCATCCAAATGATGTGCAAGACATGGAAGAAGGTATTATCCAATTGAAGGGTGACAAAATCCCTAAGGGTATGGTATCTTTGGAAGATTTATTTGATCGACATGATAGGGTACTTAAAAGGAGAATTAGTGAATCTATCAATAGTTCAAGAGAATATGAAGTAGTAAATATTGGAAGTGTCGATTCCTCAAAATTGGTTTATATTAGAAAGTGTTGCACACCTGAAGAAATAGAGAAGATGATTACACTTTTGGTCAAATATAAGGAAAATTTTGCATGGTGTTACAATCACTAAAAGAATTTCATGGATGGGAAACTCAAACATCACATCGTGCTTAAAGATGGTATGTGTCCCTTTAAACAAAAGAAAAGGACATATAATCCTAAAGTGGATGACACAATTTTTAGGTAGGTGGATAAAATGTTAAAATCTATAATAATATATCCTATTCATCATTCAACTTAGATCACTAACATAGTCCTAGTTCACAAGAAGAATGGTGAGATTAGGATTTGTGTTGATTTTAGGAATTTGAATCAGGCATCATTAAAGGATAACTATCCACTACCTATGATGGACCATGTTCTTCAGATAGTAGCAATATCATAAATAATGTTGATTCTTGATGACTTTTTTGGATACAACCAGATCAGTGTTGCATAAGAGGATCAACATAAAACCACTTTCACCACCCCATTAGGGAAGCTTTGCTTATAACCGTATGCCTTTTGGTTTGATTAATGTCAGTGATACTTTCCAAAGAGCTGAAAATATTTATTTTGGTGATCTTAGAAATAAGATTAGTGTTATTTACTGGGCTGATTTAACTATGTTTTCCAAGAAATGGGAGAATCACTTCAAAGACTTGGAAAGGGGTTTGCAGAGATGCAAGGAGCATGGTATTTCTTTGAATCCAAAAAGTCAATTTTTGGTGTTATTGAAGGGAAAATTATAGGGAATGTTGTGTTAAAGGAATGTATTAGGATTGATCCTGAAAGTGTTAAATTCATTTTACAATTGAGTTTTCCTTCTAATAGAATAGGGGTTAAATCCTTCTTTGAGTAGATCAAAATTTTAAGGAAGTTTGTACCACATTTCTCTAAAAATATAAGACACAAAGTAGATATGATAAAAGATAAACAAGGTTTTAGATGGAATGAATCTTAAAAAATTTCTTTCAAAGACATTAAGGAGGCCATTGCTTGAGCACTGGTGTTAGTATATCTAGATTTCAATAAAGATTTTATCATTTGTTTCTATGTGTTCGAGCATACAATGTTAGCTATTTACTTGCAAACTAATGACCAATGTATTAAAGCACCCATTGATTTTATGACTATTACCCCTAAGAAACATGAATTGAATTATTATTAGATTGAGAAGCATGCTTTTGTTGTGGTAAAGGTAGTTAAGCAATTTTGGTTTTATATACTGCACTCTCATTCTATGGTTTATGTGCCTGAACCTTCAATTAAGAGTTTTATTATCCAATAGGATAGTGTTTGAAACAAGAGAAGGGGATGGATAGTGAGAGTTCAAGAGTATGATTTGGATATAAAACTCACTAAGTTATTCAAAGAAAAAGGTTTATGTAAATTGATAGTAGAGAATCAACTAGAAGAAAAGGAGGATCTGCCTATGGTGTTGTTTATCAGTCTTCAAGATGAATGGTTCTCTAATGTTTCTTGATACCTCACATATGGAGAGTGCTCAAGCCATCTATCCACAAATGAGAAGAGAAATATCAAATTGAGAGTAGCTAAGTATGTGATTTTGGAAGATAGTTTATACAAAAGGGGTTAGATGGTACATTCTTAAAGTGTGTGGACAAGGATAAAAAAAAAGATATTGGAGACATTCCATAACGAATCTTGTGAGGGATACTTCTCTTCCTTTATGAATAAAATATTGAGATAGTGTTATTACTAGCCAGGGATGTTTAAAGATGCATATTACTAGGTGTCAAAATGTGAGAAATGCAAATAATTTGTTGGAAGACCTCAACTAGCAGCACTCCCTCTAAGGCCAATGGTGGTAGAAGAACCTTTTCAACAATGAGGTATAGAATTTATAGGACCTATAAGCCCTTAATCTAGTGTTGGACACACTCACATCCTTATTGCCATTGATTGTTTTACTAAGTGGGTGGAAGATATTCTAGTAAAGTGTACAACTTCAAAGGTAGTCTGTGATTTCAAAAAGGAAAACATTCTTGTGAGGTTTGGTGTGCCAAAAAAATTAGTGACTGATAATGCCACAAGTTTCTAATAAAATGAGATATCTCTCCTTTGTTATGAACATGGAATTACCTTGTCTCATTTTGTAGATTATTATCCATAAGGCAACGAGCAAGCTGAATCTAGTAACAAAAATATTGTCACTATCATGAAAAAGTTGGTTGATGAAAACCAAAAGAACTGGCACACGAAGTTGTATGAGGCACTATGGGCTAATAGGATCACACCAAAAAAGACAATAGGGAAGTCTCTATTTGAACTGGTATATGGGATAGGTAATGTTTTTCCTCTACCTCTAGAATTATCTGCTATTAAATTATAAACTATTGTTGAGGATTGGGAATTTTAGAATTCTCTAGAAAAGAGGATCATGTATCTCACTAATATTGAAGAGCATAGAGAAAACATGGTTGAAAGGATCATTATGCATCATGATAGAGTTAAAAATATTTTTGATAGGAAAGCTTGGACCAAGAATTTTATGATTGGAGATTTGGTATTGTTATGGGACAAAAGAAGAGAGCCCAAAGGAGCACATAAATTTTTTGAATCTCTGTGGAAAGGGCCTTTAAGGTAACTCAAGATTTCTACCCAAATACTTTTAGGCAATCTTATCTTGATGGTACATAGTTTCCTATTCCTTAAAATGGAAAATATCTTACATTATATCAAATTTGAAGTATCAGTATGAGTTTCTTTCTAAAATATTATGTTAGGAATTTTTGGTTTTTCTTGGTTTGTTCCCTTTTTTCTTGTGTCATTCCAGGAGTTCTTGGTTTTTTCTTTCATTTGTGTCTTGCAAGTATTGACTCTATTGCCTAATGGGTAAAGCACTAGTTAATTACTCTGGGTTCTTTCATATCCTTTGCAGTCTTGATCCCTAGTTAGAGCCAATTGTTACCATGGTTTTTCTTATATCCTAAAACCATATCCACCCATGCAAATTTTTTCCTTGTTTTGGTGTGTCGGTTCTTCCTTTTGTTTTTTGAAACCATGTTGGGTCCTACTTAGGTTGTCACAACTATGTTTTTACTTGATGTTTTAAAGTTAAGCCTAAAGTATTCCTTTGTAATCAACATATTTGTGAGTTTCCAGAATTATGTTAGAGCCCAAAGCAGTTCTCACAACCTTAGAAAATATCGCTAAGGAGAAAGATAAAGTCAAATTATAATCAAGTTATGACATTTTTAGAACTTTATATTAGTTTCAAAAACTCTATCGGTCTTTGACAAGGTTGTCAAAACCATATCTTTCTCTAGTAATGTGTGATTTTGATTTTCACTTCTTTCTCAAGGAGCATCTTGACAAAGATTACATGATAGAGAAGATATTTCAAAGCTATAAATAGGTTTCGAAACCTTTGTTGATCCTTGAAAATGTTATCAAAACCATGGAGATTACCAAAATACTTCACAATTAGGGAAGTTGAACTTTCAAAGAAGGTTTTGGTTGAGATTTCACTTTGAAGGAAGGTTTCAAAACCTCTATTGGCCTCTGAAGAGGTTATCAAAACCAACCAATTCATCGAAAGATAGTTGTTCTTTTCAATTTTTTTAAAAAGTGTCAAAACAAAGAAAGAGATTGGAAAGCTCGCATGCGCCAAACATTAAGGGTGTCATTAATGGATATCTACCACTCTTGAACATTTATTGCTATCATTTATAGGAAAATTAAGCTAATGAAAGAGCTCATTTAACAAGGATTTGATGAATATTTTTGCGAAAGGAGAAGGAAGTGAAATTGTAGAGAAGCAGTTGGTATTTTTGTTGGAAAAACAAGGACAAACAACTGAGGGGGGTGAATTAGTTGTCACAGATTATTTAAACTTTTAAAACTTAACTTTATCTCGGATTTGATGAAAGAACAATAAACCATAAACAATCAACACATTAGAACCACAGAGAACACCAATATTTTTTACGTGGAAAACCTGTTAGGGGAAAAACCACGGTGGATGTTAGTCCGTAATATTATACCCTGTTAAAAGTATAATGAAAAATAATGAGAATGAAAATGCATTCAGGCACACTACCTAGAGCTCACTGCTCAAATACAAGAGGGCTCACTTCCCAAGAATACAAAGCAATTTAGATTAGATTCGCAGGGTATGAACTGAGAGAATAGCTTCTACAAAAGCTTGATTATAGTTCTAGTTAAGCATACAAATACTTCTTCACACTTCACTCAAACTTCTTCACACTCTGCTCTACAATCAAATGAATAGATCACTATTTTCACACATTCAATTTCTTTGGCTCTTCCTCACTTCACACACACACTAACTTCGCACAAACAACCACTCTTATATATCCGCAACCTAGATTTACGTCAACAACTTCGTCGACCAAAATATAAAACATATTTACAATGTTGGCCCCAAATTTACAAATAAATTTTTAATGTGAATCAAACACCATCGGCTAATATTATGATGCAACCCAAAACAATATCCTTGAGTGCGCCAAACATTCAAATTTTAAACTTCAAGGATCCGCAACACGTTATAACTATCATGTCGGCCAAGAACATGAAAACCCAAGCACACACAAAAAAAAATCTTCAACCACGAGCACACCGATCAATGCAGACATACAGCAAGGATAGAGAATGATCTAGAATAATCCACAAGCAACAAGAACTAACAAAGATGTATCCACAACAACTGAGATTACCAAAATTACATAAACTTCAATCAGGAGCACTAACAAAAACCACAAAAATACTGTCAAAACACAATTGTCCATAACATGATCAAATCTTCACACAAACCTCTGAAACTTCCGATAAATGAACTAGATACTCTCAGCAATAAACCCTTTAGTCTACAACAACTAATCTTCAACGTACTGAGAAAGACACCTTCATGACCTTCACCGATCCACTAGCAACCTGCAACTCTTTCTTTAACAATTTTCTCAATATCCTCGACATATACAACCTTCAATACAATAAATGCTAATAGTGTTGACATCAATGACAACCACATATCAACAACACAATGACAAAATACGACAATCTCCCCCTTTGGAATTGATGGCAACACATGATGTGAAAAATACCATCAGCACAACTACACTTCCCCTTAGGTTGTGACTCTTTTCCTTAATTGCTCTTCTCCCCAAAAAAATTTTTCGCATTGCTCTTCTCCCCTTTTGAAATAAATGGAAAAGATAAGCATTAACTTCCCACATACAAGCTCTGAACCACATATCTGGACATTTGAATACTCCCCCTAAGTAGCAGCCACAAAAACATCAATTTGGATCAAAATATAGCTTTGAAGCATACAAATTGATGCAAGCAAATGCATCTTTAGTTCATATTAGGATGGGTAATCACCGCTAGCATCCCTCTAAGTTACTCAAAAGTATCCTTTGGCAACGGCTTGGTGAAAATGTCTACAACCTATTCTTTGGTAGGAACATACTCCAGTCTGACTTCTTTCTCACTCACTTTCTCCCTCAAGAAGTGAAACTTGATTGATATATGCTTGGTCTTAGAGTGTAGCACTGGATTCTTTGATATGTTAATTGCACTTGAGTTTTCACAGTATATGGCAATAGGCTCATTATATACTACTCTGATATATTTCAACATCTATTTCATCCACATCACTTGTGTACAGTTATTTGCAGCAGCAATATACTCTACCTCAATAGTAGATAGAGAAATGGAATTCTTCTTTTTACTCATCCAAGACACCAACTTCTTTCTTAGGAAGAAAGCACCACCATTAGTACTTTTCTTGTTATCTACATCTCCTTCCTAATCTACATCAGTATATGCACTCAAGGTAATATCATCATCCTTAGGGTATCAAAGCCCAAAATCAACTATTCCTTTCAGATATTTGAAGATTCTCTTTATTACAACAGTCACATGAGATTCTTTTGGATCAGCCTGAAATCTAGCAACCATACATACAACATTCATAATGTTTGGTCTGGTTTGAGTTAAATAGAGAAATCCACCAATCATTGACCTATATCTTATTTGATTTTCCTCAAGAGAATCATCATTTTGTGTTAACTTGCATCCGATTACCATGGGAGTACCAACAAGCTTTGAGTCTTCCATGCCAAACTTCTTCAGTAGCTCTTTCACATATTTAGACTGAGATATGAAGATTCCATTGTCTAACTGAGTAACTTGCAATCCCATAAAGAACTTCATCACTCCAATCATACTCATTTCAAATTCACTCTTCATTTCATCAACAAACTTCATACATAGATTGTCATCTCCTCCAAAAATAATGTCATCAACAAAGACCTCAATAATCAACTCTTTGTCATGATCCAATTTGAAATACAAGTTGTTGTCAACAATACCTTTATTGAATCCAAGATTTAATAAATATTTATCCAGTCTAGCATACCAGGCTCTAGGGGCTTGCTTGAGTCCATACAAATCTTTCTTCAATCGGAAAACCATGTCTTCCTTGTTAGTCAGTTGAAATCCATCCAACTGTTCAACATATACCTCTTCTTCTAATTCACCATTCAAAAAAGCTGACTTCACACCCATTTGATAGACTTTATAGTTCTTCTATGCAACATAAGCAAGAAATAAACTTACAGCTTCAATTATGGCAACAAGGGGCAAAGGTTTCTTCAAAATCAATACCTTCCATTTGTGAATACCCTTTACATACTAGTCTTGCTTTATTCCATACTACTACACCTTGTTCATTCAGCTTATTCTGAAAGACCCATTTAGTACCAATCACATTTTTTTCTTTAGGTCTAGGAACAAGAATCCATGTATCATTCTTTTCAATCTGTATAAGTTCTTCCTTCAGAGCTTCCATCCAGTGTTCATCATTACAAGCTTCATTGAAATCTTTAGTCTCAATCTTGAAAATCAAGTAATACTCTTCTGCAATCTTTCTTCTAGTTTGCACACCTTTATTCTTGTCTCCTATAATTTGATTTTCAGATTGATTTAGCTTTACATACCTCATAACCTTAGGATTCTCTCAAACTTCTGGTTCTTCTGTTCTTTCTTCTGCACTTTCACTTGTCTCTTCTTCCTGACTTTCTTGATTTACCAGAACAATTTGAAGTTGATTATGTGTCTAAGCCTTCTTCCCTTTGTCTGTACAATCTTCCTAGTCATCTAAATCATATCCACAGTATCTGGATGATCTAGCAGAGTCCTCATCAACTTTGACATTCACACTTTCAACCATTTTTCTTAATATTTTGTTATAGCATTGGTAGGCTTTGCTTTTAGTAGAGTAACCTAGAAATATTCCTTCATCGCTTCTTGCATCAAAATTTCCTATGCCCTCATCTCTCTTAATGTAACACTTGCTTCCAAAGATCTTGAAATATTTAACAGTAGGCTTATAACCAAACCAAAGTTCAAAAGGGGTCTTACCATAATTACCATTGACATTTACCCAGTTTAAAGTGTATACAACAGTGCTTACAAATTCACTCCAATAGATGTGAGGCATATTTCCTTCAATCATCATTGTTCTAGCAACATCCAGAATTGTTATGTTCTTTCTCTCTGCAACTCCATTCTATTGAGGAGTTCAGGGAGCAGATAATTGTCTTTTGATTCCATTTTCTTCATAGAAAGAATTGAACTCCCTGGAGGTGAACTCACCACCTCTATCTGTTAGGCATTTGATTTTCAGACCTTTCTCATTCTCTGCCATAGCTTTGAAACTTTTGAACTTCTCTAATGCTTTGCATTTTTCTCGTAAGAAAGAAACCCATATCATCATAGAATAATCATTAATAAGTGGCATAAAGTACCTTTCTCCATGAAGACTTCTGAATTTGGAGGGACCACATAGATCATTATGCACCAGCTCCAGTATTCCATTAGAATGATGTTGTTTTCTCCGAAAAGAAACTCTAGTTTGTTTTCCCATTTGACATTCCTTGCAATTGTGTTAGTAGGATTTACTAGCCTAGGTAGATGTCTTACTGCTTGAGTGGAGCTTACCTTGACAATGTTATCAAAATTTACATGACATAGCCTCCTATGCCATAACCAACTTTCATACTTGAGCAATTAAACAACTTTCACTAGAAGCACTCATGTGAAAAATATTACCTCTTGTCTTTTTACTTGAAACAATTACATTTCCAGAACTTCCAAGTATCCTGCATCTTCCACTTTTGAACTGAAGATCATAGCCCTTGTCCACCATCTATCAAGAACTCAAAAAGTTGTGCTTCAATCCTTCAACATAAAGTACATCATTAGTGTTATGCTTACCACCAGGACAAATAGATCCTCTGCCACGAATTACACCAGCATTGTTATCTTTGAATCTTACAACCCCACCGTCATATTTCTCTAGAATTACAAATTTTCTTTTGTCACCAGTCATATGATGTGAGCATCCATTGTAAATAACCCACTTATCCTTTTCTTCAATTCAGGTTGCAAGAGCTTTCTCAACTGTAGCAGATTCAGTAGCCACCAAACCATTTTCCTTGATAGCAAGGAACACCCATTCATCTTCATTTCCATTTTCTTTATCAGCCTCTTCATCAGTCACTCCTTCAGCATAGTAACATTTCTTTTGAAATCTAGATTTGTTAGGCTTAGACCTAGGAACTCTTTTAGGACACCTTGATGCAAAATGACCTATTTTATTGCAAGAGAAACATTTAATAGGAAACATTCCTGTATACTTACCTTGTTCTCTACCTTCTTTCTTCACAATCAGTGATTCCAACTCTTCTACTTCTCTTTCTTCATCTTCAAGTTGTTTCATTTCTTCCTCATACTTGAATGAATTTATAGAGCACTCTCCTGGATCATATCTTTTCTTATTTCTTCTAGATACAGTAGCCTTAAATGCAAATTCAGTCTTGGGAACAGATTCACCAAATTCACTCAACTCAAAGGTAGCAAATTTACCAATTAGTGTATCTCTTGTCACATTCATCACTGATATGATCTCTTCAATAGCATGAGCCTTTGCTTTGTAAGAGGGAGGCAATGATCTAAGCACTTTAGCTACAATTTCTTCCTCTTCTAGGGTACCACCGACACATCTAATGCTCATCACTAGTTCATTTACTTTTTACATAAAAGAATAAATATTTTCATCTTCACCCATCTTCAAATTTCCATACTTTCCTTTCAAACTCTGTAGCTTAGCCATCTTCACATGTGCATCTCCTTCATACAAAGTTTCCATTTTCATCCACATCTCATGACCTATCTTCAAACCTATCACATTTGTCATTTTTGAATCCGTTAGAGCACTCAACAAAGCTTCCATAGCCCTGATGTTATTCTCAACCTCTTTAATTTGATTAGGAGTGGAAGGACCATTCTAAGGAATAGCATATCTATTCTTTGTGATCTTCTAGAAGTGTTCACCAATACATCTCAAATGACACTCCATCTTGGATTTCCATAATGAGTAGTTTGTTCCATCAAATCTCAGACTGTCCTTCTTGTATGATGTCATCACAGATCACCTCAAGATTTTAAACTTCTTTAGAGGAACCTGCTCTGATACCAATTGTTGGAAAAACAAGGATAGACAACTGAGAGGGGGGCATGGGTAAATCAGTTCTCACAAATTATTTAAAATTTCCAAACTTAACTTTATCTCAGATCTGATGAAATAACAATAAACCATAAACAATCAACACATTAGAACCACATAGAACACTAAGATTTTTTATGTGGAAACCCTGTTAGGGGAAAAACCATGGTGGATGTTAGTCCACAATATTATACCCTGTTAAAAGTATAATGAAAAATAATGAGAATGCACATGCATTCAGGAACACTACCTAGAGCTCACTACTCAAATACAAGAGGGCTCACTACCCAAGAATAAAAAGAAAATCAGATTAGATCTATAGGGTATGAACTAAGAGAATAGCTTCTACAAAAGCTTAATTATAGTTATAGTTAAGCACACAAATAATTCTTCACACTTCGCTCAAACTTCTTCACACTTTGCTCTACAATCGAATGAATAGATCACTATTCGCACACTTTCACTTTCTTTGGCTCTTCCTCACTTCACACACACTAAATTTGCACAAACAACCACTCTTATATATCCACAACCTATATTTACATCAACAACTTCATCAACCAAAATATAAAACATATTTACAATTTTGGCCCCAAATTTACAAATAAATTTTTAATGCGAATCAAACACCATCGACTAATATTATGATGCGATCCAAAACAATATCCTCAAGTGCCAAACATTCAAATTTTAATCTTCAAGGATCCTCAACACGTTACAACCATCATGTCGACCAAGAACATGAAAACCCGAACACACAAAAAAAAAAAAAATCTTCAACCACGAGCACACCAATCAACGTGGATGTACAACAAGGATAGAGAATGATCTAGAAGCATCCACAAGCAACAAGAACTAACAAAACAAAGAGAAATACACAACAACTAAGATTACCAAAATTACATAAACTTCAATCAAGAGCACTGACAAAAACCATAGAAATAATGTCAGAACACAACTGTGCATAACACGATCAAATCTTCATGCATACCTCTGAAACTTTCGGTAGATAAACTAGATACTCTTAGCAATAAACCCTTTAGTCCACAACAACTGATCTTCAACGTATTGAGCAAGACACCTTCATGACCTTCAATGATCCACTGGCAACCTGCAACTCTTTCTTTAACAATTTTCTCAATATCCTTGAAAAATACAACCTTCAATACAATCAATGCTAATAGTGTTGACATCAATGACAACCACATATCAGCAAGACAACCACAACATCCAATTTTTTTCTATAGTTCAGGAGTAGAATTCAAAGGTATAGTGCTATCACTATTAAGCTATAAATTGTTGAGAATAACCTAGAAGTACCCTAGTATATTGGGAGGAATTGCATGTTGTTTATCACCTATTCATACAATAAAATTTAGTTGCTTCCCATTACAATTTTTTTCTACGACTAAAATTCTTATTCACCATGAAGTTTATAATCTTGGGCTATGAGAATTTGACTAGTTTATCTAATACTATGCTTGAGATTGGCGATACAAAATTATGGAATATATACATAGGAAAGTTTTGGGAGAGGATGAAAAATCTAGAATGACCACCAATTACTTAGAGATTAATTAAGAGCAGACTATTACAAGCTGCAATATTTCCAATAGCAATCTAATGCACTGATTTGGTCCTGAAATGCATAAATCACTATAACTTGTAGACAAGGGAGATCAAGATGAATGATAACATATTAATTGTGAAGATGAAAGAGATACCTTCGCTTCTTGTTTGAATATTTCAAAGATAAGTGTATT
Organism: Sequoia sempervirens; assembly: GCA_007258455.2. Lineage (NCBI taxonomy): Eukaryota > Viridiplantae > Streptophyta > Pinopsida > Cupressales > Cupressaceae > Sequoia > Sequoia sempervirens. Next base: position 22,189,865 of record VDFB02270651.1, read on the forward strand.
CAGAGTTTATTTTTACCTCTTCTCATCTACATTTTCAAGAGAAGAAAGGGTAATAGAAGAATGTCATCGCCAAAGAATGGTTTGCTACACCTAAGAAGGGTGAATTTCAATTTCCCAAGAAGCTGCAAAGGTCTCAATTTGTGTATGAAATATCTGATATAATTGTACTTTTGTATAGATTGAAAGGTAGTGACAAAGCTCATGACTTTGAGGATTGAATGTATTTCTTCATCTAAATTATTATTGTGGAAGATCAATATTTAGATTGGGCTCAATTAATATGCAATCAAATGGATTTGATGATCATCAACTTTCCCCTCAATAAATTCTTCTACATGTCCTCTTACCTATTTTATGTTATTGCCAACACAAGACCTTGTCCAAGTCTGAGACCCATTGAGCTACATGATTAGGATGTTAAAATTTATGATTATTTTGACACTTCAACTAGAAAATCTCTATAAGCATTTTAGACGAGTTAATGATTCCTTCACTATGAGGATGGTTAGAGAGATTTAGGGTGACATAGGCCTAAAGATCTCTCTTGAAGCTATAAAATTGATTGACACTTATGGCATTCATTTTATCCAAATTTAGAGATTCCCTTACATCAAAGTTGGAGGCTTCAATATAATTCCATAAAAGCTTCCAAGTATGTTGAAGAAAAGTTTTTCTTGATCAAATTATGTAGGCAAGGTGCAAAAGTTAATAAGAGGTGTCAAGAAACAAAGAAGGTGGGTATTAAATTCCCTATTAGACTCAGACACTAATATTTCAATTCCATGTTTGATGCCCTTAATAGTGAGAAAGCATTAGTGAAATACACAATGTAGCTTTACGATAGAATATTCCAATTTGATCTTAAGAATTTTGTTAAAGAAAACCTACAACTAGGTCTTGGTTTCTACCATGTTCTTGATTTATACGTCTATTGGGAAAACTGTGCAGATGAGTATGGAGTTTGGAGGAGTTGGATGAAGTTGACTTTGAGACAAATAGTAACATTCAAGTTAAATTTGGATATCCAAGGTCTTAAAGATGATGAGTTTGATTTATTAGATCCCATCTACATCAATCATATACAAACCTAACCGATTGTGTTTATGCATTGGAGTATCAAAGAAATAGAGACCATTGAAGCCAAAACAAAAGTGGTCTTGATAAGTACACAAGAATGGGTGGTGAAGAATGTAGAGAAACAAACCCCTCCTCCAAGGCCATAGAATACTCAGCTTCAAGGTGAGAGTAGTCAAGAACCCTTTTCATCAGGAATGCAATCATCGCCTACTCAATAGATAAAAATTGGAAGACAACATGATGGTGATGAAGAGCCTCTTGAGAAAGGGTTACCAGAGATAACATGTGGAGAAGATTCTCTTGGATCAACACAACAAGATAAGGAGAAACAAGTACCTGAAGAAGAAGAGGCAATAAATGTGTCTACTTCCCCTTCCTAGGAAAGTGTTCCCTCTTCTCCTAGTTCCTTCCCTCCTAGAGAGACATAAAATTCTCCTAGACTAGGTCCTACACCATCTTTTCCTAGAGTTAGACCTTTTGATACTCCTCCTTTAAGGATAGTTTTACAATTTAGTTCTCCTAGTTCTAAATCAACAATTACACCTACTCCTACTTCATGGCTTGAGCAAACCTTGTCAAAGAAAAGGAAAACAATTCAAGTGAACCTTCCAGATAAAGATCTTGTTGGCCAATTGATCCAAAGGACCCCAAAGCCCAAGAAGTTGAAGGCCACATCTAGATTGCTAGAAGATGATAACACTGAAAATATTATGTGGAAGTGGCTCATCCCTTTGTATAGAAGGAAGCAAGTCAAGCTATTGTTAGTGATTTCAATATCACTAGGGTGAACCTAGGACCTCCTATAAGGGATGGTGAAGTGCACAATTTTTTAGGTGATAATAAAAAGATTGGTAGAGAGAACAACCTGAGACAAAAAGAGCAAGGATCAGTTGAAAATCCAAGTGAATATTTTAACCGATTGATTGAAATCTGTGTTAGAATTAACACCACAACCAATCAATCAAGCTGAGGAAGTTTTTGACCCAACATCCTCTATGAGAAGAGAAGTGGTGAATAAAATGTAGAATTATAAGGCTTATGGAAAAGCCACTAAGGAATGGGTTGTTGATATTTTAACCAAGATAAATAAATTTATTGTTGATATGATAAAGATATCTAAAGATGTTGATATTATGAAGACTGAAATTGAGAAGGATGTAGCCTCAACTAAGAATGAAGATGTAGTTTGGACAAAGACTAATGGTGATTTAAAAGGAATGATGGAATTAGGTTTGATTAGGTTGGTTAGTAATAAGATCTTGCCAAATGTTGTTGATAACATATGCGCCATGTGGAAGAGGAGTATAGAGTGGAAACTCTTTGATGTTAAACAAATAATACTAGAGCAAGGTAAATTGTTGAATTCATTTTATGCGTATCAAGCCAGAAGTGCCAAATCAGTCACCCAGTCATCCAGAAGAGTTCCCAGTGATGCGCCGCCTTTGCAATGATTTTATTTGTTTTAATTGTCTCTTATAAACTTTATGTTATGCAATTGAAAAGACTTTCTTTATTTTGAGCAGTTACTTTAAAGAAGTGGTTATATTCATTTGATATATATGTAATAGAAGACAATTGAAAATTCTTCTTGCTAATGACACAATTTTGAGATAGCATATACAAAACTGAAAGCTTTTACGTTTGTGTACATATTGTTATGTCATTTGAACGAAGGAGTAATTTTATTTGAATCTATGTGTTTAATCAATTCCTTGAGTTATATCATTTTTGTGTGAATGAGTAATGATTACATTTAGATGATTGATTTCAGTTCTGGTGTTATTTCAAATCAATTATTTCATTTTACTTTCTATGAGATGTTATGTTGGTCTGTGTGCCAGTAATTTATATTTCTTCTTGAATTCATTCATTGTATTTGATGCTTAAAATATTTTGAGTATTGAAGATTTATTCCTCTCATGCTTAAAATTTAAAGAGGGAGTTGTACCTCACCAAAATTAGAGTAATTGTTTCACAGAGATAGTTAAATTAACTGTTGGTAATTGGTTGCATCTCATTTGGGCAATAGAGTTAAATTTATATCATAAATTTAAGGGTGCAAATTTGATACCCAACAACTCTATCGGGGGAAAGAACAAAGATAATTACAAAGTTTCCTTCTTTATGTATTCTCATTTGGTTCTTTCATGAATAATCATGGTTTTTCCTCATAATGATGTCTTTCTCGTGTTCCAACCAAACCTAAATTGGGTACAAGCTGAACAAGAAGATGTATTATCATAGTTAAACACTTTGGCTTGGAGAGTTAGGAGGAGTGCAAAGGAGTATCACAAATTCAATCGAGTGTTGGAAGAAGAAGAACTCGGTGACTAAATCAAAAGGCTTGGACCAAGGAAAAAACCACAAGTCATTGATAAGATCATTATTCTCCCAAGGGGTCATATTAGAAGATAAGTTCTTGAATCTTTTTAGTTACACTAGATTCCAGAAGATATACCAAAGGTGAACGTAGAAGAGGTATTATCAAGAAGGAGAGTTATATCGAGAAGTGGGCCATCTTGACCAACAAAAGAAGCACACTATTCTCCCACTTGTTAGGCTCTCATCCTACACAATACTGTAGTCATCCTAGTTGTTAACTTCACTCAAAATATGGCTCATAAATTGCTAGTACCATGGGGGGTAGCTATAGGACCTTTGTCCCTTAGCCTTTAGTTGTGTGAATTTCCTAAGAGTTCCAGGAAAAATATTCCAAATATGAGAGTTATATCTAGAAGTAGCCCATATTCACCAACAAAAGAAGCACACTATTCTCCCACTTGTTAGGATCTCATCCTACATGGTACTGTAGTCCTCCTAGTTGTTAACTTCACTCAAAATATGGCTCATCAATTTCCAATACCATGGGGGGTAGCTAAAGGACCTTTGGCCCTTAAAAAAACATTCCAAATAGGAGAGTTATATCTAGAAGTAGGCCATCTTCACCAACAAAAGAAGCACACTATTCTCCCACTTGTTAGGCTCTCATCCTACATAGTAATGTAGTCCCCCTAGTTGTTAACTTCACTCAAAATATGGCTCATCAATTTCCAATACCATAGGGGGAAGCTATAGGACCTTTGGCCCTTAGCGTTTAGTTGCATGAATTTCCTAAGGGTTCTAGGAAAAACATTCCAAAATTTAAAGTAGAAGGTAAAGTTTCAATTAACAAACACATTAATGCTTTCTTTGTTTCATGTGGGGTGCTTGGCGTACAACATAAAGATGTGGTAGTTAGGTTATTTGTGGAGTCACTCACTAATGTTGTTACTGAGTGGTTCTATCACCTCCCTAATACTTTTATTAATTCATGGGATACAATGAGAACTTAGTTTGAGAATAGGTCTAAAAGTGTGAAGATGAACACACATTGCTTGCACAATTAACTCAACTAAAGAAAGAATTCCATGAGCCTATGAAGGAATAACCTTATTGGCATAGTGCCATCCAATGAAACATTCACATGGAACAATAGGCACTTGGGGATTACAAATATCACAGAGAGTTTAGATCACTTCTTTATTTCATCAAACTAGCTTAACATTCCCATGCTCCCCACATCTTATTTTAGACTTATTTCAGTGTTTAATCACTTCTCGATTGACTTGTGCTTCACCGAGGATCACCCACTACCAAAATATCAATTCTGATTTGAAAATATGTGGTTTAAATGAGAGGATTTAATGGGATTTTAGATAATTGGTGGTCAAAACCACAAGATTTAAATGGATCACAAATATAAAGATTCAGTAAAAATTTCAATTCATGAAGGAGAAATTGAAAGTTTGGAATAGAACATCCTTCAAGAACATATTTCAAGAGAAAGAAATTATAGAAGTAGAATTGGATATCATTGAATGAAATGATCATTTCAAATGACATGTTTCATGATGATAAATCATAGAAAAGCACAATGATATCCTAGCAATGAAAGAATGTTATTGGCACTCCAAATCAAGGGAAACATGGTTGGAGGATGGAGATCTAAATACAATTCTTTTTTTAGGAGGAAATAACTTAATCTCCCAAATCACCACAAGTGATAGAAGGAATTTGACTAAGAATGAAGAAATACAAAATAAAGGAGTTCACTTCTTTCACAATTTATTATCAAGAGACAATGCAACCGAACCTCTTTATAATATTTTTTTGGATACCATTCTCCCAAGCATTAAAAAAAATGATTTTCTCAATTCACTAGTATCTCTCAATGAAGTAAAAGTGCCCCTCTTCCAAATGCATCCTGATAAGGTCCCCAATATTGACAAGTTTATGACATATTTCTATCAAGCTTGTTGGAAATTCATGGGAATGGATATATGCAAAGTTGTTGAAGAGTCTAAAAAATTAGGGAAAATACTTAAAGATCTGAGCAACAAAAACATAGCATTGATCCCCCCAAAAATACATTGTTCAACATTGTCAAATTTCAAACCTATATCATTGTGCAATACAATTTATAAAGTTATTTCCAAGGTAATAGTGAATCATTAAGGGGTCTTCTTCCAAAAGTTGTCTCCCAATAAAAAAGTGGTTTTATATCATGGAGGAATATAAAAAATGGAATCATTATTGCACATGAATAAATCCACTCTATCAAAATAAAAAAATTGAAAGGCATGATGTTGAAGCTAGACATCAGCAAGGCCTATGATAGAGTAAGTTGGAGATTATTAATGAAGTTTTTGGAAAAAATTGGCTTTGAAAAAATGCCTAAAATGGATATTTGCATGTATTTCCTCTTTGCGATAATCTATATTAATTTATGGATCTCCCTATGGGTTTCTTGAGGTGGCTTGAGGAATTAGATATAGAGATCTCTTGTCCCCATTTCTATTTGTGATTATGGAAAATACACTTAGTAGGTAGATTACACACAAGTTTGCAACGAGACTTTGTAAAGGAATCATAATTGACAATAATGTTCCAACCTTAACCTACCAACTCTTTGTGCATGGCACCCTTCTATATGGAGTGCTTATGGCGGGGGAAATAAAATTCATAAAAGTAAATTTGGATGCATATGTAAAGTGCTTCATACAATTTGTTAACAACAAAAAATTACAGATGTATTTCTTCAACACAAAAATATCCACCCAACATAAAATTGCCTCTACTCTTGGTTTTTCCATTGAATCCCTTTTGAGCCCTTACTTGGGTATACCATTATTCAACTAAGTGGTTAGGTCAATCCTTTAGTTGAAAAAAAATAATAAATGTAAGAAAATTTTTGAATCATGGAAGGGGGTTGTGTTTTCTCTTCGCAAAATCACTATGATCAAATTAGTTCTTGCTTCCATGCCCATATACATGTTGTCATGTGTTGATCTGACGACCAAGATGTAGAGGAAATTTAATAGAATATAGAGAAGGTTCATGTGGGGAAGGCTAAAACAACATAAAGCACATTCCACTCATTACATGGGAGAAAGTTAAAAAAGACAAGAAATTTGGTGGGGTAGCCATTTGAAACATACAAACAAATTTTAGCGCTAGGGGAAAAATTATCATGGAAGATGTATGAAAATTCAAATACATTATGGTGCAAAATCCTTAGGGGGGAATTTTTGGGTAGTGATGATCCGAAGAAAATAAACACAATAGCTAATCCCCCAAATGGCTCTCAACTATGAAATTTTATGATGAAATCCTAGCCAATTATAATAAAACATCTAATATGGGGAATCAAAAATTGTGTGACTACCATATTTTGGTATGACTCATGGAATGTATATACACCTTTTTCAGAAACAACAATCATTAAATAAAGTATTCAAATAACTATAGAAAGATATGGGGATAAAGTGAGAGAAGACATAAGCATATCCAACATAGATGGTGGATTGGCATTTACATGAAAACCATTCAATTTACTATCCACATAGATTAGTAAACTAATGAGTAGAGAACTCTCAACAAGGAAGATAATCTTATCAAAGGAGGACATACCTTTTTGGTGTGGCTCCAAGTCAAGGAAATATACAACCAAAATAGGATATGAGATTCAAGATAGGGAGATCCAAATGGTGAGCTAGCCTACTAACCTCTATTGGGGTCCCAATATATTTCCCAAATTTGGGGTGTTCACTTGGACCACTCTTCACAACCAAATACTCATAGGAGATCAACTCCAGAAACTTAGGTTTATGGGGCCTCATCGTAATCCACTATACAAATTCAACAAAAAAATCATGGAAAATATTTTATTACAGTGCAACATGGCTATTGAGTGTTGGTCCTTTTTCCTATAGAAATAATTGTGGCAAGGCCCCTTACCACTAACTATTACATCCCTCTTCTAGAATTGACAAAGGTTACACAAAATTTCATAATGGGTTGGTCTTTGGTTAATTATGTCAACTTTGATCATTTGGCACATATAAAAGGAATCAAATTCATGTATATTCAAGGAAAATTTTATGACTATGAAAACATTGATTAACAAAATCAAAACACCAAAATATGATATTACAAAATAAGAAAAAGTGGGCATTCTCGATTTGGGATAACAACATCCTTTCCACTTGGTCATTGCTAAAGGTCCCTTTCATTTACAGTGGTTCCAATGAATTTGGGCAAGATAAATAAAAAAAATGGGTAAGTGGTCTCTCCCCCCATGGACATTTAAAACTCAACTTTGATAGAGTTGCAAGAGGGAATCCTGAGGTTTTAGGTGTCAAATTTATAATTTGAAATGATAGTGGTAATTTGTGATGGGAAGGTGTAGTCAAATTTCAAGATGGCTCCAACAAAAAATCCAAGTTCATAGCACTCCATGAAGGTCTTAATTATGTGTGAGCATGGGACTTGATTCCATTGACATAGAAGGGAACTCATTGAGTATAGTCTATACTATAGCAACAAAGAAGGTACTAAGTTGGAGACTATCAATGTGGGCGGATCAGATATGATTTATCCTATGTAAGATAGGAGAGTACAAAATAAAGCACATATACAAGGAAGCTAATAAAGCTATAATTTACATGTCCAACATGGCGATTGATCAAACAAACTACTCCAAGATACCTATCAAAATTGAGGATGGGAGATGTAGACACTAACAAATGTCCTAAGTCCACGATAATCATTTTTCTTGGTCGTTGTCCTTCGATAATTGAATAATTTTAATTATTCAATTAAGTTTGATCGCATTCCTCTATTAATTAAATAATTTTTAATTATTTAATTAATTCATCTTCTCATCTTTATTCTATCTTGATCAATTAAATTATTTAATTGTGTCGCTAATATATCCCTTTCTTCAATAATTAAATAAATTATTTTTTATTTAATTATTTATCTTTCATCTATAGTTAAATAATAATAATAATCATTATTTGACCTTTTATTCTTCTATAATTAAATAATTGTCAAAATTATTTAATTGTATTTCATTCCTCTCTTTTGCATAAATAATTCAAATTAATTATCCATGTCTAATTTCCACCTCCCCATTTAATTAAATTGATTAATTTAATTAAATTCTCCTTTTGTCATTTTATCTAAATAAATAATTTGGTTAAACTATTTATTTGCCACTTGTCATTTTCCTCAATTTTGAATAAATAATTTAAAATAAATTATTTATGCACCTCCACTTGGTCAAAGATACCCTGTCATTATTTCATGTCATAGTTTGCATGTCCCTATCATAGCATGCATGTCCCTACATGTTTGTCATAGCTTGCATGTCCCTGCATGTTTTCTTGTCATGATTCCTCCAAGAATCACATATTCTTGGTGCATTAATTATGGACCATTGATCTTGGAATCCTTCTAGAGGATTAATCTCAGCCGTCCATTTGAAGGGTTGTCTATAAAAGCAACCTTCCTTCTCCATTTTTAGCTTAACAACTAATTGTCTCCAACTTTCTTGCTACCATTTGGAGGTTTTGCACAAGTATTTCAACAAATTTGAGGGCAAAGTTGCATAACAAGGAGAGTAAGAGAAGAAATCAACTACAATATGGGGAGTGCTTTATTTTTTTTGCTTTCATTATGATATCTGAGCCATTTTTTTTGTATTCTCTTGTTGATGAGATTAATCGTTTAGAAGTGTTGGCTATCACTTTGTCTATGCTATTTGATTTCTAACCCCATCTCACAGGAGAGATCTAATAGGTATTTCTATATAGATTTTGTTCAAGCAAATGAATCTTGAAATGATCTATTGGGGACTCACAATAGACATATGACATAGTAAGAACACCCTAGGAGAATGGGTGACTATGAAAGAAGATGTTTTCTTGTTCTCTTGAAGTATGTTCAAAGATTGTCTCAGGAACATTTAGATTCAGGATTAGAAGATCTAGAAGCTCTAAACAATCATGAGGAACATAGAAGATTCTAGTCCAAATGTAGCATCATAAATTGTCACCCTTGAAAATTTCATACTATGTTTTTCTCCCCCTAAGTGATTGGACCTAATTGTACACCTAATCTCTTAAATTATGCATCCCATGGCCTATTTTAACACTTATCAAGAAATCAAATGTTCAAGACCCAAGTATACACTTAATATTTTGCTCCTAGCACTTTGGATCCTGAAAATTGAGGGATCTAGACTAGGGAATCCTTGTGTCCTATTGGTGTGAATGGAGTTATTTCCTAACTAGTTACTAGTGAGGACCTATTCAGATTATTATAATTTTACTTAGGAGTTAAGTTTCCTAGTTGTCTTTTCTAGAAGTTAGTTATAATGGGGCCATGTCTCATCATTTAATTTTAGTTATCTAGCATTTAATAATTCTCTCATGCATTTATTTGCATTGAGGTTGTTATTACTTAGTTGTATCATGTGATAGGATTAAGACACTTGTTATGATCTTGCATAATCCTATCTCTCTCCTTGCCTATATAAGAAAGGCTTCATATGTACATTTCATCATCAATCCAAAGCTCAACTGAGTGTTGTGTAAGTCTAATATATCATTGCAATCTTGTGTATTGCATATTGGCCACATCTTGCATCCATTGTTGCAATTTCATGTTCTTGCTTTTCTCTCTTGTAGAAGGTTGTTGTTGGCTTTTGCAAATGATCCTGGAGGCTTGAGTCCTTGAGTGACTCAAACATGTTCTATGAGCTATATCTCAGCTCCTACACGCCCTAGTCCCCTTAATGTGGCCCCAAAATTTAAAGTGTTGGTGGTAGTGATTTAATATTTGAAACTAAAATTCTAATTGTCAGCAATCGAGATTTATTTTATGATAAATTAGAGAAATTCCATACAAATACTAAGAATTTTCACAATTTCAATGAATAACAAGAGCAACAAGAAGAACAATAAAAGAGAAGAGCAATTATTATACTTCAAAATTCAATTCAAGACCAATCAAAAGCAGAATCTAGAGAATTATTACAACATTTCATCATCAAAGCATCATGTCAATTTTTATGTGAGTTTGTTTATGTTTATGCATACATTCATTTTGTGAGTACTAACACTTGTAGGTCTTCAAACAATATTGCAATCAAGCCTTGAGGAGATGTGCATGACTTCAGTCCTTTAAGGAGATCATATATAAGTTGTGAGTTGGAACAAGTTGTGGATTCATCATTCATTTATCATTTAGCCTCTATCCCTCAAAAGGATAAGCTCTCTTTATCATCAATTTCACCATTGTGGGGGTGGAAACACCACCATGGGGTTTGATTTAGGCAAGCCCCTATATGGCACAAGTCTTCATCTCCTTTTGAATTTGTAGGTATAAATTTGAAGAGGATTGGAGGAATATTTGAAGAAAATTCACTCATTCTTGCATTCAAACCTTACAACTTGACAAGATACAAAAACTCAATTATCTCGACAATCGACGAAGATTCAAAAATGAGATCCAAAAGGGAGAAGCTAAATCAGTTTTAGACACTTGGACTAGGGCATCCTTGCATCCTAGTCCACCCAAAATCAACTTAATTTAAACTATAGGTACACACATGTTTTCTCTTTCCATTTTTGGTTCTTAAATTTGACTTTCAATTTCTATTTTTCTATATTTACATCAAAACAATGCATTTTTAGTCATTTAGTTGCATCATTGTATTTTCATTTCAAATCCATCTCAAACCCTCAAATAAATTTAGATCCAAGATTGATTGAATCACCTTTGAGGTTACAAGTTAATCTCATACCCTTGTTGATCTAAATTCTATTGTTTTAGAGTGAAAAGTAGCTAATCCCAATTAAACCATAGGATCACTCTTCCTACATAGCACCAAACAAATATTTAAAGCTATGAATGATTTCAGAACATAAATAGACTATATATTGATTCCTAATTGCAAATGCTCATGTACCCAGGAAGATTTGTCTACTCAAATCCATAGAGTCTTCAAGACTAAATACCCATATGTCAAAAAAGCAATTAAAAAGGTGATTGAAGCTCAGAAGGTCATTGTGGGCCACACCCATGATAGATATTTAATAGATATTTTCCTCTCCATGATCATTCTTATCATGGGCAAGAAAATAATCGATAAACTCATGGCCAACAACTACCTCATAGAATATCATGCTTAGGCATCCATTCCTGCCCATCCTTCCTTTCAACAAGCTAATGAAAATAGGGCTCCTATGTGATGTAATAGACTACATGAAGGAAAGGAAGGATAAGAAGACGACATAAGCAATCAATATTTATTGAGAATGATTCTACAAGAAGAATTTGGATCCCTTTCTAAAATTCACTTTCTTTGGAAATCAAAACTTACTCTCAGCGGTCTAGGTGGAGAGAATACTAGAGTTGGAAAATGGGTTCAAGACACTTTACACATATAATACCAAGTAGCAATAGAAGATTATATTTATGAATATGTAATTAATTTTTGGTATTAATATAAAGGACTTACCCCTTGGTAGAAATCTTCCAAAAAAAAAGTTTTTTATGTTTATCTCACTTGAATTTGAGCTATGGATGTGTCTTGAGCATCCTTATTAGTCTGAATCCAAATGTTTTTATTTTATTTTAAATCTCAAAAATGATATACTTGGTATTGTTAAATTAATTTCATTCATTTTAATAATCCATCAATACAATCATTCCTATGAAATTTTAGATGCATCCACTTAAGGTGGGCATGGAAAAACATAAAGGAATTCAATTTCAAAGCATGGAAATGAAACCATTACCTCAATTCAATGCACAAAAAAGAAATGAGAGATATTTTAAATGAAGATAATCTTCTTCCCAAAACAAAAAATTAATCCTCCACTCAAATCCCATCCAACAATCCCAGCAAGCAATCATAGATTCAAATCCAAGCCAATTTCCCAATCTAGACATCCAAGAAATATGGAGAGAAAAAATACAAGCAAAAAATAATAAAATAAACAAATTTAAAATGAACTCTTTTCTCCTTTTATGTAAAATTCACTTTTTAAAAACTTCCTCTTTTCTATTTTCAATTCAAACCACATAATACAAGCTATTTTAAATAAAATAACTTTTTTATTTATTTTTCACTTTTAATCCTTATTTCCCTTTTTATTTTTCAAATAAATCCCTTTTGGATGCTATTGAATCGTCTCACCCCCCTCATCCCTTGTCAACCCAGAATGTCATTGGTGATGTTATTTTTTGTAGTAGTTGAATGCCCAACAACTTGCTATGAAAAGGATCCAACAGATCATTGAGGAAAACTTTGGAAAAGATAAGGACCCCTAAAAACCCTCGATGCTCAAAATTAGGAAGAGCCCAAACCAATTTTCTTCTAAGCTATAGCCCCTGAGCCAATATTTGGTTGGGGATAATGATGTGGGAAAGGGCCCCTAAGAACCAACTTTAGGGCTGACAGAGGATCTTGTGGTTCTCACACTGCTAAGGTTGCAACCCATTCAACGTCTATACTAAAAGTTGGTGAAAATTTAGAGCTTGGTCATACAACTATGGTATCCTCCCCCCAAAAGATTGATTCACATGGGACCCTAGAGAAAAACACTTGATCGTGCCCCACCTTTGGCTTAGCGGAAGCCTCGGTGGCTGCAGGGGAGCCTAATGGAGAGCCTCTCCTAGTTTTGAACCATGAGGGTATAGAATTCTAGTCCGTTCCATCCACTAATCCCTATGATATCCTAATCCTTGACCAAGGGAAAGACCTGGTGTGCGAAAAAGATGAGAATGTCACCCATGAAAAAAGTGACCCAGTCCCAAAACCAAAGAATGGCCTAGGGAGGCCAAGAAAGAACAAAGGTTTAGTCTCAAATGGGAAAAAATTAGTAGTGACCAAGCATAAAAGAAAGAAACTTAGTGTGGTTCACTAATCACCAGTAGCAAAAAAACAAGAAGTGGAGGAAAAACTAACCAAATGCTTTGAGTAGTTTAGGAAAGACCAAAGTGAAAATCCCATGACTGGGGATGATGAAGCTTAATTGTGTTTCTTGGAATGTTAGGGGCCTGGAATCCCTTGATATAAAATGCATAATTAGAATTTTTTTAAACATAGATAAAAATAAAGATTTTGTCTTGCTACAAGAGACCAAATCTATAGGTTTCATGTTGGAATCCAACCTAATATTTGTCTAGAATGGGGCCTTTGAATTCTCCATCGCCCATGAATGTGGCAAAGGAGGGGCATCCATACTGGTCTCCAACTAATGGTCACAATGGATCACTAGCAGTGGCTATTTTCCCTACAATTGGGTGGTGTGGATCACTTTAAAAAAGGAGAATCAAGAGTTTGGGGTGTGTTCTATTTATGCTTCAAATGACTACAAGGAAAGAATCTCCTTGTGGTAGTGGTTAGCCAACCTCCCGGAGATCCCCTAGATCCTAGGTAGAGATTTCAATATGGTTGAGCAAGCAGAGGATAAGTGGGGTGGGATAGACATGGCTTGGAAAGGAAATGACAGACATTTTTGGTATAGGATGAAGCATAAGCTCAAGCTAGTGGACCCTATGGAAAATGGGAAAAGATACTGTAAGGGGGTTTGGTTCACTTGGTGGAATTCTCATAAAGGTGGCAACAAGATATATTGCAAGCTTGACAGATTATATGCCAACAAGGACTTCTTTAACTTTATCTCTTATCCCAAAGGCACTAAAGTGCGTGTATACCCCTATACACTTTCTAACCACAACCCCATTAAGGTTGTGATTTCCCCTTCTCAATACGGGGTGGTGCAACTGAGGAAGAAGTCAGCCTTTTGTCTCAACACCCTTCTGCTAAACAATGAGGACTATAGGGAAGTTATTACTTCCATCAGAGAAATAAATAAATGGATGCTAAAAGGGGCTACAACCATTGAAATATGGAACACTAATGTGGAATCTTGGAGGAAACTCCTTGAAACAGCTGGAAAAAAGGGAACTAGATGGGAGAAGGGTGGAAAATAGGCTCTAAGAGAGCCTCTTCAAGGTTGAATCTAGGCTCCAACAATTTCCTAATAGTATCCCCCTGAATGAAGAGCTGGTTAGAGAAAAAGATGGTCTAAGGAAGATCCAAAATCAAAAGATAAATGGCCAAAAATTTAGATCTAAACTGAATTGGTTAAATTTTTGGGACAAAGGTTCCAAGTTCTTCAAATTCTTAAGAGAAAAGAATGCCAAGGAGCATATTGAATAGATCTAGGATGGGGAGAAACTTCTCAACTCCCAAGAGGAAATTTTAAAGACATTTCAAGTATTCTTCAAAGAAATTTTCACCTCAAAAGGGGGGGAAGAAGAATTCCATTCTACAAGGGGTTGGTGGAAAGGCACATTCCCAAGAAAATATCATATGTGGATGCATCCATGCTATTAGTAAGAATCTCCAAAGATGAAATTCTAAGGGAAATATCCTCCATGAAAAATGACAAATCACCTGGGTGTGATGGGTTTCCTATTGAGTTTTATAAGTGCTTCTTAGATTAGGTGAGTGAGGATCTTCTCCAGGTTTATGAGGAATTAATTGATAGTTGTCCATTGGCACCATTATAAATAAAGGTGTTATCAACCTCCTCCCAAAAGTGGGGAATAAAACTCTAGTTAAAAATTAGAGACCTATAACTTTGTTAAATGTATCTTATAAGATTTTGGCCAAAGTGATGGCTCTAAGACTGGTCAACATTCTTCCAAAGTTTGTTAGCACGACCCAAAATAGCTTCATTAAGGGAAGATACATCTTATAAAACCTCCTAACAAGCTAGGAGGCTATGGAATGGGCTAAGGTGTCTAAGAAAAACATGGCAATGTTACTCCTGGACTTTGAAAATGCATATGATAGGGTGGAATGGGCATTTCTAAGGTATATTCTCAAAGCCTTTGGCTTTCTCATGGCCTTCTACAAATTGGTGGATACTCTTCTAAAAGATGCCTCTGCTCAAATTGATGTAAATGGGTCTCTTTCTGAGGAGGTTAAAATGGAAAGATCCATCCAACAGGGCTACCCCCAAGCTCCAACAGTCTCTGCCCCCTAGCTCCAACAGTCTTTGTGATTGCGTCTAATGTAGTGTTCTATTTGTTAAGAGAACACTCCTACTCACCAAGTGTGAAAGATATCAAGCTGCCTGATAACAATGAACTGATCAATGTACAATTTCTGATGACACCTCCCTATTCATTGAACTGGATGAAAATAATTTGGACTCTTTGATGAAAAATTTGGACCTATTTTTCCAAGCCTCAGGTGCTAAAATCTCCAATGCCAAATCAATCATGCTGGGATGGGAAAACACCCCCCATATTGGGTAAAGGACTATGAGTTTCAATGGGGTGGCCCAAATTTGCAAGTGAGATACCTAGGAATACCCTTTTCCATTTGTACTAATCTTAAAGAGATGTGGGATTGGAGCAGGGATAAAATAGACAAAAGCTAGAAAAATGAAATAGGCATTACTTGTCCATGGCAGGTAGACTACAAGTTTGTTAGAAGGTGTTGTCCTCATATAGTATCTATTTTTCCTCTGTTTGGTTCTTATGTAGCTATAAAATCAATGAAATCCAAAATAAAATAAGATGCTTCCTTTGGTCAGATGGTAGAGGGGGCAAGAAGAAACACTCGGTGAAATGGGAGTGGTACTATCTCGATAAAATACAGGGGGCTAGGGTTAAAGGACTTAAGACTTCAAGGGATTGCTCTAGCCTCAAAGTGGATTGTGAAATATTTATCTGCTAATGAGCCCTGGAAAGTACTTGTACACAATAACATTCAAGTTGTTGTCCCTAAACGGGCTAAAAATTGGAAGCTACTACCCATGAGTGACATTCTCATCAACAAGTACCCCATGTCCCCTATTGGGTCATTGGTCTTCAAGAGCTTGTGGAAGGCTTGGGAACTCATCAAGCACAATTCCTAGTTTAAATCCCCTAGCATGGACATCCCTATCTTTCCTTGCCTTACCTCTAGCTCCATCTGGTGGAATGCCTAGCATAATGGTAAGGCTTTAGCCCTCCTTTAGGGGTGCTCTGCCAAAATTTGGAATAAAAAAGGGATCAAGGTATTCAATTATGCTCTTGAAAATGGTAGTCTTAAGACCTAGAATGCCCTCAAGACCACTTTTGATTTCCCAAATTCAAATATGAGAACCCTATCCACTCTAATGGAGGCTTACAAAGATGTTTGGCTTCCCTCCCACTTAGATGGGGAGATGGACCTAACCAATGAATTAGTTTGGAAGGATGGGGGGGATCTTGCCGATCTCAAGGCCAAAACAATTTAAAGAGATCTTAATTATAATAATGCTATTTTTGATCATCTAAATCAATGTTGGGGAACATCTCTTTCTGTGAAAGATTGGAAAAAAATTCTTTATGATAATTGGCATAATACTATTGAGCCTAAAAAGGCGTGTTTTAAATGGCTTGTTTTGCTTCAAAATCTTCCTTTTAAATCCAACACTAACGACATTGAAATCTGCAACATCTATTGCACTTTTGAATCGATTGCTCACATCTTTTTGACTGCTTTTATGCTAGAGAAATTTGGAATATCTTTTGTCACAATTTAAATGTATGGGATAATGATAAAATCAGCTAGAAGAAATTTCTAGTAAATGATGTTAAATTGAGTAAGGAATACAATATTTTTGGAACTTTTTATCTATTGAAATTATGTGGCATATTTAGAAAGAAAGAAATAATGATAAATTTAAGGGTTGTTGTAGGAAGGTACTTACTGAGTCTACAAAAAGACACATCTTTCTATTGTTTTGCAGGTCTCTCTCCATATCGAGGTCTCCTTGGACAAGTTATATAGGCTTTGTATTTTTTGGGTGCTCTGGTTGTAAAGCTGTTAGAATTGTGTGTATAAAGAGAGAGCTATTTTGCTAGTTTTAGCAATCTAAACTAATACAAATCGTATCTGTATGTAACTGTTTATCCAACTATTATTAATATAAAAAAATAAATTCCTTTTGATTTTCAAAGTGAAATTTTACAATTTTCGTTTTAAATAAAATTACTAGTCATCCAAAAAATTATTTACCAATTTTCAACACACTTTCCTAATAATTGATAATTTATATAATTTAATCATTTCAATGAAGGAAAACATATGAAATATATTTGCATAATATAAATTTAAAGTTTTAATTAAAATATTTTTTCTAGTCAACAATATTAAATACATTGTGAGGTATAAAAACTTTAAAATTTATCCATTAAAATAAATTTGTTTTGCAAGAATACAAAAAAATATTAAAAATTGTTCAATAAAAATAATCATAGAATTCAAACAACCTACAAAACTTGTGTAAATAATTTTATGAGTTTCCACATGAATCAGGATGTAAAATTAATTGATTCATAATTAGGTTTATAGGGCCACATAAGATGCAACTAATAGCTCAAACTTGAGCAAGACACACATAAAATATAAAAAAATTACCCAAATCAATTATCTCAATTTAAACCATCATTAAATAAAACCTACCTACACACTCAATAAAACATTAGATGTATCTACACAACACAAGATATCTAAATCATAGTATCTAGCAATTGACAATACACTATCTATAATATGATAAACTATATCTAATACAAATCATCTACCTCAAGAATGCCTTGAATAAATAATACATGGTAAATAATCAAAATTTTGAGTTGGATGAATATATACACAATCAAATCATAGTAAAAATGGTGAAGAAAAATCACTATAAAGTTCAAGCATAAAGAAATCATCAAATATAATAGTAGTAATGGAACAAAAATGAATCCAAGCATATAAAAATCCACATACGTGAATACAAAATACATGGTTCATACACCCCAATCAAATACAAAGATAACATTATTAAAAACTATAGTATTAAAATAAAAAATTGATAAATAAAATGAGGCACATATGCATGGGTTCTTACACCTTTGAGAATAAATTTATGAGTTTAAGCAAAAAGGATCTTCATACAACCAAGTAAATAATATTATGTTTGTAAACTAAGAAAATATATATATGGACTTAAACAAGCTCCTTTCAAGCTTTGCATGAAAAAACAAGTAACTTCTTTATAACTCTTGGACTCTCTATTTCTAATTTTAATAGTGATATTTTATTAAAATTGATAATAATCATGTCCTTGTAATAGTATTATGTGTGGATGCATTAATCATTTGCAAGTAGTCTTAATTCCTTAATTCACAAAATAAAAATAAACTAAATCATATCTTTGGGAAGACCGATCTAAAAAATTTACATCATTTTCTAAGTATGTCTATCTTTCAAGATCATCACTCCATTGTGGTATCATGGTTAAAATAGCACAAGATCTACTTATAAAATTTAACATGACTAACTACAAAACTACTACTATTCCTATTGATTTTTTTTTTCAAACTTGATTCAAAACCTTCATTTCAAAAATTAACCCTACCTTGTATTGTCAACTAATTAAAATCTTAATCTATCTTACTATATATCATCCGAATATCACTAATGCAGTAGGTATTGAATCGTGATTCATGCAAGATCCATTTATCCAAAATTAGAAAATGGTTGAGTGCATTCTAATATACTAAAGGAACTATAAAATTTGATCTCTACTATCACTTAAATGGATATTTTGATGTTGACTATGCAAGAGACTATTTTGAAAAAAATCTACTTTTAATTATGTGTTTAAATTTGGAATAGGTGCAATCACATAGAGTTGTAAAAAATAAGCTAATATGCCTCTTTCTTCTATTGAGAATAAATATAGAAATGTCACTTAATAGAAATGTCACTTAATCAATTAAAGAATAAATGTGGTTTAATCATCCACTATAGGAGCTTCATATATGTACTAATGGCACTACCATCTTACTCGTGATAGCTAAAGTTGTATTATTCTTGCAAAAAATCAAGTTCAACATTAGAAGGAAAAATCACAATGATGTACATGCTCGTTTTATTTGTGAAAAAAATCTCAATTTAGATATACTCTACAATTATATCAAATTGATGATCAAGTTGCTAATATCCTTACTTTAAAACATAAAATTTTCCAATTTTTTTTAGACTGCAAGAATCAGTTGGGTATCCATCCCCCTATAAACTGCAGTGCGTTGGTAAACTTTTTTTCACGTGACTGGTGGCACTGGTGCGACACGCCCTCTAGTACCACAAGTTTGGGGGGAGACTAGACCTTATGACCTCTTTCCTACAACATGATGCTTTAGCCAATCGAACTAAACCCTCGTCCCAAAATTTTCCAATTTTTAATAAACTTGATTTTAGTTAAAAAATATTGTAATTGACAATTCTTCTAACTTCTCCTATATTGATATCATGATGTTATGTTAAATTATTAAATCTCTTTTCTCTTTATATCATTACCCTCAATGTAATAGACAAATTTAATTTATCAACAAGAACCTTATGATGTGTGAATTAGGAGCTATTGGATTTTCTCCTTTTTAATTAGTGTATGGAGCAATGCCAACTTAGAATTTAGAGCTACTAGCTCTTAAATTAGCCTAGGCTATTGAAGAATACAAGTTCAAAGATCCCATCAAGAATAAAGCACTATTTTTTACCAAACTTGAAGAAGAGGGAGGATGTCATGGATAAAATAATTGAGAATTAGAGGAGAATAAACAAGATATTTGACATGAGGAATTTATAGGGTAGAGATTTTATTTTGTTATAGGGGCAAGAGAGGGGGGCTTTAGAGCCCATGAACAATTGGACTCTCAATAAATAAACTTTCAAAATTAGAGAGGGGGGCTTTAGAGTCCATGAACAATTGGACTCTCAATAAATAAACTTTCAAAATTAGAGACCATTATGGAGAAAAAACATACTACTTGGCATATTTGGATAGTAATAATCTCTCATTGCCCTTCAATCGAAAAATATCAGAAGTATACAAATAGTAAAACAACTTGTCATGTACTTTATAAATAGGTAATTTTGATTTTTAGTGTGTTTACATTTTAGTCGTGCTTTTCCTCATAATTTTTCAAAGCCACTCTTACGAAAAATAAATAAAAAATAAAAAATAAAATTTCTATTTAATTTTTACTTTTATTTTTTTATTTAAATCTTATTTAAAATCAATATATATATATAATTATAATTATAATTTTTTAGAAGGTTTAATTTTACTAAAAATTATAAATAAATATAATAAAATCAATAACTGTATTTTATTTTTCCTTTTTCAAATTAGAAGTCTTTAACTTATTTATATAATTTAGTTGCATATAAAAATATGGTAGAATGCCTCATACTTCTATGTCTTGATGGACATTTATACCCTTCTCAAAAATTGTCCATATTATGTAAGCTAGAAATATTAATTTGGTTTACTCCTACATTTATACCCTTCTCAAAAATTGTCTATATTATGTAAGAAATATTAATTTGGTTTACTCCTACATATGCAAGAAAATAATATATTTTTTAAATTTAATTTATAAAAAAATATTTGAATCTAACCCCATCCTCAAAAGAAGTTATATATTTTTTCAACTAAAAAAATTAACATTTTCTAGTCTTGAAATCTTTTGAATTTTATTTGTGTAACTTAAAACAAAATTAAAAATTAAAAATTTCTATGTATCTCACATCAATATAAATTTTCTCATATGTTTAAAAAAAAAAAAAATCCTATTTTCCCCATTTCTTCATTGATTAGATGATGAATTGAAGACCTAAAAAATAAAATATCATAACCTAAAATTATACTTTAAATGAACATACAAAATATAAATAAAATACAATCAAATATATAAATTCACAAAAAAATAAAAATAAAAATAAAAGTAAAAATAAAACTTATAAACTATTTTTTTTTGTTGTTTTAAATTTGTTAAGTTGCAACCCAAAATGAAGAGTATATCCCTAGGGCATATCTCCATAATGGAGGCCAAAACCCACTATAAATGGGGTGTGACTCCATTATAGAGATCACAACCACCTTTTTGGAGAATTTTTTTAACTATATTTTACCTATGATCCCCTTCTATGTTGGTACATAGATTTTCATATGTTGCAATTGCTCCTCTATAAAATAAAATAAAAAATATTTTTTTTTATTATATCTTTTTAAATATGAAATTTTAGGTTTTTTATCCAAATTTTATATTTAAAATAAAATGACATTTTTAATTTATTTTTTATAAAAAGAATAAGCTTTTATGTAAGTGGGCAGTGTTGGCAGGGAATCAGCTAGCAGCCAAAATAGTCACATAAATCTTACTACAAACCTTTTAAAAGAGGTTGTGGAGCTTCTAGTTGAAAAGACACTTCCGAGATAGTAGAGGAATGTAAGGGACACATCCCACTAAGTATATATTTGTATAGGATAAAATACAATGTAATAGAGTAAGAGGATGTAAGAGAAGTAATAAGGAATAAGTAGAGGGAAATATATAATAGGAAATAATAGAAGGAAAGGAAAAACTATTGTAAAGAGGGTAAGACCATAAGAATATGTACATGAAAAAGAATATATATATATATATATATATATATATATATATATATATATATATATATGTCAAGACTTGTATCTGATATGTGTTATATGGTGATTAGTTTTGTGTATATATAATTATGCTAACTAGTTTATGCATTGCTTGAACTAACTCTTTGCTCTTCTCATATGACTAAGTCTCGGGTATAAATACAACATATAGAATTGGGACTTAGAACTCTAGTCTATTTCTCCCCATTTTCCTTGCTAACATTGGTTATGTTGTTGGGACCCTAGTTAAGTTATATAGAGGAAAGCAAGAGAAAAAAACAAATATTAAATCCAAATAGAAAAATTAAGAGAGATAAAAAAAATTATCATAAATTGTTGCACTATATCCTTGGTTTCAGCCTCGTGAGAGGGGGCTAGGCACTAAGGGGAGGGGGAATGAAAAAGGGGGGATCTCTGAAAAGAAATCCATGAAAAGATGTGACCTATAAAAGGATGTTACAAAATAACTACCATAGGAAAATAAAAAGGAGTAATGTAACACCAAACCAAAAACACCCATGGAAAAAGGAGAGAAGAAGAAATCAAGAGATATTAAGGAGGATATTGAATTGACCAAGAGAGTTAACATGGCAAGCCCAAATGGTGTAGAAAGAAGACATAGACAAAAAATTGAAAGGGAAGAAAGATACCACAAAAAATTGAAGAATACGAAGAAGAGAAAGGATGAGTGTGTCAATGTGGTATTGCTAAGCACACCAAGGTGTGTGTTTCCAAAAGTAAGAAAGGAAAAGAATCGAAAAGGAAGGATTGAACTATTTAGAAAATTTGAATTCACATTGAGATAAAGTAGGCCAAATTTTGATAGATTTAGATAAGAGAATAAAGGAATGTGGAAAATCTAAAAAGGAATTGGTAGAGGATTCTAGAAGCATGGAGGCTCTAGCCCTACCACATCTCCCAAAGATTCTAACAATAGGACCAAATATATCAAACATCACAATCAAGTTGGACGACAGATTCCTTGAATTCCTAAAAACTACAGAGAAGACCCTATGCATTCAAGAAGAATATCTAGAAGAATTATTTAATAGAAGTGTAAGAAAGTTAAGAAGAGAAGAGATAGAAAAATATAACAATGTCATGTTTAAGTTAAGAAAAGAATTGTCAACATTAAGTAGTGAAATGTCATTGAAAAATAAAAGAACATCACCAAAAATGAAGAGATGATATGAAAAGTCACAACCCTTGGACCAAGACCCATCCCCTGTGCTCTATAAAACAAGAAGGATATCAACTAAAGAGATACCATAGAAAGGAGAAGACAATTTGTAAGAGAAATAAGTAGTAGACTTGGTAGAAATCATGAGAACAAATTATTTTGAGATTAACATGGAAAGAGACAAGGGAAGATAACATAAGCTCACGATAGTAAGAAGTGTAAAGAAGTAGAAGAAAGACACTCTGCCAATCTGTAAACTAAAACAATAAGTCACATATACAATGGAATCATCAATCAAGCTTTCAGTATTTGGAAAGGAACTATAGAAGTTGTGGACCATATATTCCTTCTAGAATCCCTATGGAAAAGAAAGAACATTGATGAAGATAAAATTAATCTATTAGACTTTGTGGCATCTTTAAGGAAAGATACATTAGATTGGTTTAAGAAGACGTACCCAAAACATGATAAGGATTGGGAAGAAGTGAAGAAGGACTTCCTAGATAACTTTGAAACTCTGGAAATACCATCAAAATTGGTAAAAGACTATGATAAAATATTTAATGAAGTAGCCCACAAATTAGAGGAACCATTGAAAGAGAAAAAAAAGGTAGAATGGTTCATTTTTAGACTATAAAAAGACATCAGAGAAGAAATAGATGGAAGGATGGTTGAAAATTATCTAGATACAATAACCATGCACTACCACATTGAGGTGCAACCATAGAGGAAAGCAGATAAATAAAATTAAAGGGAAACAATAGAGAAATTACAATTAGCAGTTGAGCAACTTATTTGATTCCAGGACATCATGGCAAGAGAAGACGTGAATGAGGTAAAATAAAACATCTCATGCTCTTAGTGTTATAAAGAAGTTTAGTTGAGAAATGAATGCCCAAAGGAAAATGAAGAAAAAAGGGTAACAAAAATCAAATTCAAGCTCCAAAAAGTTCCACAGAAGCTCCAATCTTGCATATTATGGATTGTGAAAAGAATAGGATGACCATGAGACATACAATTGTTCATATAAGACATTCCACATCAGAAATACATCTACTCAATGTATGAGATAGATGTAGATAGGAAAAGGGACTTGTGGAGCGACCCTTGTATACACATGATGTAGGATACAAATAACCCCCATGGAGGAATAATAGGAATTCCAACACCTTGCAAAATACCCCTTTGTAGAATTATTAGGAAGATAATAGAAAACTCAACTATAGAGGAGGTCGAGGATGCAGAAGGGGAAACACCAGAAGAGATGATACAACTTTTTTTAAATGTGATAAGTCTAGACACTATCCCATAGAATGTTGATTCAACAAGAAGAAGAATTGTGCATTTTGTTGTAATGAAGACCATGATTTATACAATTGTGAAAGGGCTCAACAATACTTTCAGAATGCTCCACCCCAATCTGAGAGTGATGATCTTTAAGGGTTGAATAGGGGAGCAAGGATTATTAGGAAGATTCTTCTACAAGGGGCCAGAGGATGTCAAAGAACAAACATTTAGTCATTAGACACATTCAATGAGGAATATTTTAAAGAAGAATACCAACCAAAGATAAGATTTCAAAATAATCAAAAATAAAATAATCAAAAAGAAAAATCAATAGTACTCACCTAACAAGGGACTAATACCAATAAAAATAAGAAGAAAATAAATAAGGAGATAAGTGAAGACCAATTTTTAAGATGAGTATAGCCACTTCTGACCTTTAAAAACAACATGATAGAATAGTGGATAACATTAAACAAGCCATTATACAACAAAAAAATGAAGAAATTGGTTGTTTTTCATAGGAAGAGGTGATCATGTCGAATAAGTTAGCTTCCTTAGCACAACAAAAATATTTATTAGTGAAATTACAACAATGAGGTAAATATTGAAACAAACAAACACACCAACATCTATAAATTCATAGAATATCAAGAGACCAAAATTGTAAGAATGGACCACTACTAATAATTGCACATTTGAATAATCATAAGGTAAAACATTTCATGGTAGACTTGGGTGCATACATAAACATTATACCTAAAACTACTAGGGATAAACTAGGAACACCCAAGTTGGTGAGAAATCCATTCAATATTAGCTTAGTGGATGGCTATATAATGCAAACATTGGGCACATGGAAGAATGTTAAAGTGAGTGTATAGGGTATTAAATTAACAATAGATTTTGAAGTGGTAGAGATGAAGGAACCTTTTAACACATTATGAGCAGTACTAGGTCTAAAATGGTTTGTAAATGCTAATCGAGTAGTAGATTCTAGTAAAGAGGAAATTTCATTTTTTGATGACCCCAGGGTAATCCATATTCCCCTAATAAATTATTAGGATATTTCATATGTGGATGAGATTTCCCAAGAATATTGGAAGAATATAATTCAATATTGATATGCTCAATCTCTAAATTACCTACCATGAACAAAATAGAAAAACCACAACAAGCCTCCTATAAATTATATAGGTTTAGACAAATATTTAAGGTACAAAACCACCTTGAGAAGGTACCACAAAGTTCCACAAAAAATTCACCTTATTGGAGGAGTCAAATAGCACAATAAGAAAGAATACAAATTATATATACCACATTCAAAGAGGCATCTCACATATCAAACTCCCTAGATCCTCAGGAGTCAGTAACTTGGATGAATACATAAGGGATGCAAAATGAAAATTTGAAGAGGAACAAAAGTAGATCTTAACAATACAAGATACATTAGTTTGTAATGCTAAACATTGGTGGAAGACAAATAGAAATAAAATTCCTCACTGGTATGTGTTTAAAATTTTAATCAAAACACAATACATGCAAGAAGGGGAATATACTATCATTCCAAAATATAATAGTTCAATAAACCTTGAGGAACACCTACAAATATGCACAACTACATGGAAAGGATATAGAGAATATGATCACCAAATGTATATACAATTTTTTTATTGGACACTAATACAAGTGGTCCAAACATGGTATATAAACCAAGAGAGAAGGTATGAAACAAAGGATTGGAAGGACCTCCAAGAAGATTCAATTCATACATTCTCATTTTGGGATGAAAATGACCATATATGTACCACATTAAAGAAAATAAAGGAAATTATATTTAAACTAGTTCCATAAGCTAATGCACAATAACCACATCAAAATCCTCCACCCCAAAATCAAGGCATATGGAAATTAATCGAGTGGATGGATAAACAAACACATCACATGGAGAATTGGTGCTACACAACACATCAAGAGGAAGTGGACCCCAAATTAGAAATACTAGTGGAAAAAAGAATGATAATTATAACTTCACAATGAGTCAAAAGATCAATATTATAATCAACCTCTTAAACTTAGGGAAGAAACATAGCACCAAGTAATAAACCCAAACTAGATAAAATCATATACTATTGGAATGAACAAGTCATTACAAATGTGATTGGGCTCTTGTTTGAGTATGAAGAATTATTTCCTCAAACATTCACAAAAATGAAAGGGATTAAGGACTTGAAGCAATCATAATTAAAATAAAACTAAAGGAAGGAGCCAAAATACAAAGGAAAAGACCATACAAACTAAATCCCAATATGAAAAATAAAGTCAAGACACAACTAGATAAAATGTTAGTAGCAAGAATCATAACACCAATCAATGATTCATAATGGATTAGTCTAATGATAGTTCAAAACAAAGATAGGAGAAATAAGGATATGTGTCGATTTTAGGAAATCAAACAAAGCTTGTATTCATGACCCTTTCCAACTCTTCATTGAAGAAATATTAGAATATTTTACAAGAAGGGAGATCTACTCATTTACTAATGGTTTCTTCAAATACCGTCGGGTCAAAATTAGAGAAGAAGATCAACCAAAAGCAACATTTGTGATAAAATGGGGTTCATTCATGTATATGGTCATGTCATTTGGCCTAAAGAATGCACTAGTAGAATTTAGCTAGATTATGGTCAACAAATTCAAAGAGTGCATCCATGACTTCCTAAAAGTATACTTGGATGACTGGATAGTTTATGGACTAGTTAAAAATCATGTTCAATCCCTCCACATAATGCTAGAAAAATTTCAAAGTATGCAAATATCCTTGAACATCAAAAAATACATATTTGTGGTACCCCTTGGGACACTACTACATCATATCACTTGTAAGGAATGATTAATGGTGGATCCCATGAAGGTAGCATTGATAATGACCTTACCCCCACCAAAGTTCAGTGGCTTGGCCCCTATCTCATTGATGAAATCTTATAATCTAGAGCAATTAGGTTAAGAAGACTAGATGGGACCATATTGCAATGCTACATCAATGGGGCCAGACTTAAACATTATCATACAAAGTATTTTAGTGGAAAATAAATCTACACTAATTAGTGAATTAATTTAGATAAATATTTTCCCTACTAAACATTGGAGCACAAACCAACAAAGATGTTATGATTGGCTAACGTTCTCAAAGGAGAGCCAAGTTTCCTGGGTTTTATTCCTTTGTTGTGAAGAGAACTAATTGATAAAGTATGATTTCATTAACCTATGAGATATAAAATCCTAATTTAATTAAACAAATTATTACATAGATAAATATCACAATTTACAAAAAATAAATATAGATAAGGAAGGAGCAAATAGAGAGGTACATTTTATTAGAAGTTGAATGTAATTAGTTAGGATGCAGGCCTTCCACATTGATGACAACGCATAGTGCCAGAGTCCTCACTGCACTGTACAAATTAGGTGACAATCTAAAAATTTCCATATTGATCTCCTCTGTCAACTCTTGCTATTTTTGGTCCCAAATCTGAACTTGCATAGGCACAAAGGAGAAAATGTGGCTGTGGCTATATGGGAGTTTTCCTCAATCAAAACCCCATTTTGGTATTCCTACCTCCACGAATAGCCAAATTGATAGAAATAAATAGTGTGTGCTTTTAATATTAAGTGTGTCTAAGATTGTGATGAATAGTGACAAATAAAATGATAATAAAAACCATACTTAAGTTTGTTAGAGTGGATTTCTATATACCTCAAAACAAGATAATGCAATATCCAACCCAAGAGAGAGATATTGTGTTCAAGGGAAATAAATCATAATAGTTCAGCTCACCTCAATGAAGCAAGGTGATAAAAGATTGAATGTGAGAACAAACCATAAGGTTTCCATACCAAATCACAATGAAGAGGTACAATTCAATCATCAATTAGGGATCCCAACCATTCTGCAACACTCGTAGAAATTCAACCAATGTAGCAAGAGAAAATAGTAGTAAATCTTGTTCATAATTGTAGAGCTAAATGTTCATTTCGACAAGGCTTCATCATAGTATTTGCAATGTTGTCTAGTTGCTAATGAAAAAAAATCATGTTTAAATAGGGAGCAACATAATGACCTTAGCTATAGGCTAACATGTCCAATTTGAATTTAGGAACTATTTTAGCATGTAAATGTCAAAATCGAGGTCACGTCACTCAAGAAAAAGGTTGACTCTTATAAATTCCCTATTTTTTTGTGCATACGAGTAGGACGCTAGCGTGTACTACTAGGGTCCACATGTCACACATTCATCTAGATAGGATCAACTAATAGGAGGTCCCCTAACTTAGGAAATAACTTTGATTTTGGCATTAGCTAAATTTTTTGGGCATAGGATCATCGGTGAGGTTTTTAGGGAAACATACAACATCTCTTATGTTGGAGGTAAGGCCAAGGCCTAATATGATCCTAAAATGGACTAGTGAAGTGCACACTAAAGAAAGCACCAAATAGAGCATGAAATTGTGCTTACGCCATCATGGAGCAGAATTTACAATGCTACATTAGCCCCCACTTTAGCGAGTGTATGACACTACATGCATATGCAAGCTAAAGTACATGAAAGTGAATACTGGAAGAAAATAATCATGTAAAGGATACCCAAAAGGATAATGTAGAGGAAGTTGAATGTTTCAAAGTGAGAGAATGAAGCCCCTAGTGTAGGAACCTTCAATACCATGGTGTTAGGAACTTAATCCTACAAAACTACTTTGTTAGAAAACTAAAATCATCCTACAAGTAAAAATAGATGTGTTAGTCCAAAAAAATTCTAAGGAGAATGAGGATGTGATCTAGAGTGAAATTCAGGGGTAGATATATGACCCCTATTTTTGATTGCTTTTATGGATGTAGAAATAGGGTAGCGATCTTTCCACTACAAATAAAGATGATGAAAATACATTTGATAGGGTCATTTGATAAAATAAAATCGACAAGAAAAGAACTTGGGAGAAAAGAGGACGGAACCAAGATTCCTAAATAATGAATGACATGAAAATCAGAGTTTGCAAGCCCAAGTTATGAAGGTTTGAATGAAGGGCACTTAAAGGAAAGGGGTAAATTTTTTGTTTTATTATATTTTCATTTTTACTATAAATAGTAAAAACCGTTCTATTTTTTATTATTTATTTTGACTTTTCAACTTCTAAGAATTTGGAGAGGCCTAAGTAGCCCCAGGAGCAACAATGTCATGTAGATGACCATACTAACCACCCAGGATATAAGCACTAAGGGACATCATAACGCAAGGGGATAGTCCCATGAGGTAAGTAAAATTTTGTTTTTTTCTTATTAATATGGTCATTTTTCATGCCAAATGAACCCTACAGAGCACTAACATCCAACCTAGGTGCTAGCATCTAGGAGGAATGCTAGGGTCTAGAGGACATGCCAACATCTAAAATAGGCACTAGGTTCCTAGGGATGTGCTAGCATCCTAGGCGCTAGTGTCCTTAGGTTCTTTGGAAAAAAAAGGATTTGATTGTGTTGATTTCATGATTAGGAGGAACTAATTATGTTCTATTTGATTTACTTGCAAGTTCCTCTAGAGATCTGGGAGCATGAAGGTGGAAATATGTATACATTGGTGTGTGGCCATACACAAACAATGAAAACCATAGAGATGAGATATCTTAGATATGTCAAGTTATGGTGGGTATATACTATGCCCACGGTGAGATTCCATGACCTAATATAGATGGCTCTCATAGAGCAATGGGACATTGACAACTCCACTTTCCATATTCTAATGAGGGATATGATGGTCACATTAGAGGATGTGTACTAGATCCGATGGGTATTTGTATGAGGTTATACTATAAGGATTGAGGAGTGTCGGTTGATGGGCTACAATTTTCCTAACTAGATGTACTATCTCGGTCAAGCAATACCCAATGATACGACTAGTCACATCTACATGTGGTGGTTGTTACATGACGTAGCAACCATACCAGTCATTTGTCACACCCTGGTTATGACTATCACTCTCATGGTAGCACCCAATGGATGAGGATCACACCTTCATGGGGGCCTCGTTCATACTATTTGAGCGATGGAAGGATAGAGGACCATCTTTACTTGGGATGGAGTATGTTGGCTCATTTGTACCATGATCTTGGGTTTTATGTGCACTATGAGGTGCATAGCTTGATGACCAACACACTTCTTCAGGTGTGGCCATTCGAGCAGATTACATGGATGCGGCCCACGGGTTTCCCAATGGAGCTAGTGTGGAAATTCCCATAGGCACATGCCTATGCACTGAGGAGGTAATGGTAGTTTGGTGACCTATTGTATTGTTGGGTCATCTTTAGTAGATTACAACTTGCAAACATCCTATGGATGCCATATATGGATCTACAACATTATGCAGGGAAAACTTGGTAGATGGTGAGGATGTAGCACAACTAGCTATTTATTGGTCGCCTAGAGCACATCATCATGTCATTCTACTACAACTAGATGATGAGATAGTTTGGTCGTGTACATGGGATTCCCATTGTGTGGCTGACCTACATACACTTGACACATAACATTTCAAGACACAAAGACGTGGCACGGTCTACTACCATAGATATCATGTTGAGTTACTTTGATGATGAGTGGTACCTAGCTCCAATGTCCAATGCTGATGATGTGGGCGTAATCCCAACAAACATGAAATGGTGGAGCACCACTCGTCTTATCCTTGTGTTTCCCACAGACCACCCCATCAATGACCCCAAGTTGTGGGAACATCAAGGAGATGATGAGGGTGATGATGGTGATGATGAAGATCATCTAACACTAGCAATAGGAGGGTGATGGGGGGAAAGAGAGGAGGTTGATGATATTTCCAAGGGGAGGCCCAGGTCCCAACCTTGTGTGTTATGAGCACTACCTATTCTAGTTGTAGTGTCAAGTTGACACGAGTGTGGAGAGATAAGTGGAGCTACTACTATAGTTCCCCCAACACCAAAGGAAAATATAGGAACAATCACAATCACTACCTTCATGGATCCCCATTGGTGGGTCGACGATCAAGGTGAGAAGTTTACATTTATATTTTGATTTTTGA
Source organism: Sequoia sempervirens (assembly GCA_007258455.2). Lineage (NCBI taxonomy): Eukaryota > Viridiplantae > Streptophyta > Pinopsida > Cupressales > Cupressaceae > Sequoia > Sequoia sempervirens. The sequence goes on from VDFB02270651.1 coordinate 22,221,369, forward strand.
TTGAGTAGAACAATAAATATTGTATTTGATTTTAATTTTGATATATATGATGAGATGTATGATATGATTTTTTTTTCATTTTACATTTGGAAAATAAGCATGGATCAACTTTATAGGTTAGGTCATAGTGGAGATGGTCCCCATCATGTAGACTTGACAACTGGTGCAAGCCAGTTACAAGACTTGAAAAACTAGAGGATGACACATGGAAATTTTTTAGCTCATGGCACAAATGAGAGCAATGCATGAGGAAGGGTTGGAGGAGCTCAGTTAGTTTATGGCTCAGAGAGATCAAACTATGATGGACCTTCATGAAACTATAGTAACACCAACACCCACATTTTATCATCCTTGTGTGGTGGCTCTACATGTAGCTAGGAAGACCATCTACAAGCTGAGAGAGATTGATTACAACAATATATAGATTCTAGGGCGGATACAACAAATCTTAGGGGAAAGGTCAAGGGTCTGCAAGCATAAAGTGGACCTAGGAGCCACTAATGATTGACAACCTCACAACAACAACCATTCATCCCTCAACCACCACTAGATCTCAAGGGATTTGGTAGCCATGGTCCTATAGGGTGATGAGACCCATTATACTTTATTGTATTATTATGTCACACCATTTTTTTTGAGGTGGCATTTTTTTTGTATATCATGTATCGAGACATTTGTATATATATGAGCATTTTAAGATTTTGATTGATATTTATGTTGTGAGATGATTTAATTTAGATGTTATTTGTGATCTAATTGAAACAATGTAATGTATTTTTAATTAAATATATAACAAATATCTAATTAAATGTGGTTATTGACATGTATGGTTAATTAAATACAATTGTGATTTAATTAAACAACCTAGTTTAATAAATACAACAATGATCTAATTAATACATGTATTGGTGATATGTTACTAAATCGGATGAAACATGTGATTTAATTAAACAACTTAATAAAATTGTTTAATTAAATACAAAAAATGGTTGTCTAGTGTACCCACATGTTGAATTAAAAATACACATGAGCTAACTAAATAATGTAATAACATTGTTTAATTAAATGCAACAACAGCCTAATTAACATGATGCACAAATCACTAAATTGTATGCTAAGAAAAGCAATTCTCACTACTAAGAAAACTACTTACATGATTTAAGACACCCATATGTTTTTCATGAACCAAGCGACATATACCAAATAAATGAGAAAATTAACCATCTAACATAATGTGTTTTTAATAAATTCTAGAACACCCTTCAAAAATCAAATGAAAGAAAATAAATTAAGCATATAATCTATGTATGTGCATAGAATTAATAGGTTATTGGAGAGGTGTATCGTTCATTGTAGATAAACTATATGTACTTGATCCATAGACTTCAATGATGATGTAAGGTCCTAACTAGTTTGGGCTGAATTTCCCTTTTCACTTGGAGGAGCATTCACATTGCATTGATTTTCATAGAGCACCAAATCACTAACCACAAATGAGCGATGAATGAAACGCTCATTGTAATTACGTTGAATTTTCTTTTGGTAACCTTGGAGATGTTTGAGAGCGTGTGTATTGTTTGTGTAAATAAAGTCTTGTACCTAGTTAATTCATTACTAGGGGACTTAGGGGACTTATTTACATGTTAATTTTACATAGGTCCTAGGAAGGAATTTTTCTAGAAGGTGTTAGTTGTCATTAGACCTTATCTTATCTTTTGACTTTTAATACATGTGTCCTAGGTAGTTGTGATAAGTTGTAGCATGGCATAGGATTAAGACACTTGTCATAATCCTATTTAATCCTATGTCTCACCTTGGCTATATAACCGGGTGGTCTCATATGTATATTATCAATATTGTATTCTTGGATAATTGATTCCATTGAAATATTGAGTGTTGCATATTGATCTCTCTTGTGATTTCATGAAGTGCCTAGAACTTGGTTAGCTATAATCTTCAACCAAATCTTGCATGGTGTAGAGTTATTCTATACCAACTCTTACATGGTATCAGAGCTTGTGGAATTGCTTCTTGTTAGTCTTATTAAGCAACCTAGGTTGTAAATCTTGGTGGATCTTGACAAGTTGAGTATGCTCTTCTCTTGCATTGAATGATGACTTGGAGAATCAGAAAAAGCTTGAAATAAATACCTAATTTGGGGATTTCCTCTTTGTGGCATTGTATTGCAAGTTCAAATTAGAGCTTGTTGGTGCAAATATGAGCCCACCATTGAGATTAGAGGGTTTGAGAAAGTCAATTTTTCCTTTTGTTTCATTCAAATCAGACATATGAGGCCAGATCTATGAGGGTTTGAAGTTGAAGAGTGATTGTTAGATCTAGAAGGTAGCTACAATTTTGGAGCACTTCTAGTCGAAATCAACCCTACCATTGTGTCCAAAAGGCCTAAAAAATCTAAGATCGATTGTCAATTTGTCAAAATTTGAGTTGGAAGCCATCGAGGCAAAAAAAAATTCCCAAGGAGCCGTATGACCCCCCAAGTCGCCATTAATGTTGGTCGTATCATAAAAAAATCAATAATATGGGTCGCAAAAATTTTGAGGTAAAATTTTTTTAATAATTTTTTTTGCATTTTATAGTCTTTTTGAAAATTTTATTTAAAAAGAAAACAAAAAGCAGGGTATGGGCATGTGCATCATGGTATGCCAAACAGCCCTTAAGTGGCAAAAAATTCAGAAAAATCAGTGTTAGGCAAAGTAAATATTTGAATAAGTTATCTATATTATTCAAAATATGTAAGAATAGAATTTGTGAAAATTGAATGTAGTTTCTAAAATACTAGGTTTATTTAAAAATAAATAAAATCTATTTGGTGAAAATTTGAAATTTCAATGCCTTAAATTTTAGGGAAAAATAAGAAGTAGGTGTTGTCTGACCACCTAACCATAAAAAATGATAATATTTTTTTTATTTTATATATAAGTAGGGACTCATGTTCGGATGTGATGCATATTTTTTTGTAATTTTTCCAAGTAAATAATTAATTATGAATTTTTTATTACAACTTTTAGAAAATATAAAAACTTGACCACCTTAACTTGGTCAAAAATTCATGAAATTTAATTTTTTTTTTTAATTATAGTATGTAAAGCATAGAATGTGACACATATTTTGGATTCAAAAATATGATACCTTTTGAAAGTTATAGATGTTTTTCAATCGCCTATCGATCAGACTTTAGTCATAATTCTAATAGAAAATGAATAATAATTATTTATTAAATTCAAATTAAATCATAATTTATATTTTGGAAAGCTGAATCTCCTCTAAAAACCCTTTTTCATTTCATTAATTTTGGGTGAAAAAAAGTCATCACCACATACCCTACAAAAATTGCCACTTTTGGCATACCATGATCCTGCACATATAATGTGCAGACTTATGCAAGGTACCAGTGTCATCAAACATACTACAACATACCCACTGCCCACACCAGTGTAGGCCACATGGCTTTCTATGGGCCACACGTACAACAAACCTTGCCACCAAACAAACCTACCAACATCATCATCTAAGGAATATTTTGTTCATTGCAATGAATATTTTGTCATAAATCTGTCGATGTTGGAATATTCCACCACCCAACCGATAAGGGAATATTTTGCAAGAATATTCCATATCATATTATTTTTGACGGTCACATGAACGTCACTTTTAATTGCATAAGATGTTGATGTCATCACTATATCAGCAGTGATGCCAACATCTTTAAAAAAAATTGCCCCCCTCTCCAATGAACTTTTTGATTTTACAGTCCAACTTTAGGGGACCATAACTTGGTGATATGACCTCCTTTTCTCTAGCAATTTTTTTGATTTGGGGTAGAATTATGTGCTCTACATAGTGGTGAAATTAGTTTTTGATTTTGGTGTTTGGTTTTTCTAGAAATTATAGATTCTCATAGGTGTTGTTGAGTTGTTCTCATTTTTAGAACTTCAGGAGCTCTGTTCTTACTCCTACAGTAATATTTTTAGTGAATTTTTTTTAAGTGCATAATTTTTTGTGTAATTTCTAGTTTTGTGATCAGATTGATCTCATTCTTTGTAAAATTTTTACTTTGAGCTTCTCACGTAATTAGGCAATTTGTATGCACTAAGACCAAGTCCACTTCATTGTTGTTGGCAAGTGGCACTTGTAATCACACTAATTATAAAGTGCCAAAAATCATATTTTCTTGGGGGGTAATCTTGCAGTGGTTGGTTGTTTTCTTTTGCTTGATTTGTGTTCTTACAATTGAGAGATCTCAAATTGAACTCCTAACTCCTTATAATTATGCTACATGGAGAAAATCAATATGGAATTATCTCATGATGAAAGGTATAATAGGCTATCTAAAGGAAACCATTCCTCAACCTACTGATGCTAGAAAATTGGGAAAATGGGAGCTTGATCGTGAGAAAACACTTGGATGCATATGTTCATTAGTTTCATTTGATTTACAATTTCATGTTGAATCATGCAAAACACCTAAACAGGCCTGGGATTCTTTTGAAAAATTGTATGGTAAAACTAATAATATTAGGGGATATAAAATTGATAATGATTTGATGAATCTTGATCCTAAAAATTTTGACCACATCCAAGACTACATCTCCAAAGTTAAACAACTAAGAATGCAACTAAAATATTGTAATATTGATAAGGAGGATTTACAATTTCTTCTGAATGTGTTATCCAAGCTTGGTCTTGAGTATTCAATGTTTGTTTTTGTCTTTCATACCCATCAACTTTCTATGGGAGCATCATATATTGATCCTAAGTTTGATGACTTTGAAAATCTCCTAATCTAAAAGGAAGCTAAGTTAACTAATATGGGTCTAATCAAGTCTTCCAAGTCACAAGCATTATTGGCTAGTGAGTCTAAGGTACAAAAAGAATTAGGGAATCTTGATAAGAAGAAAAAGAAGAAAAATAACAAGCCACATTAATAATTTTAATCCTCTCCCACTATAGGGGAATCATCTAAGAAGGAGAAGCCTACATGTGCATATTGCAAGAAATCAAGGCATGATGAGCATCAATGTTATTCAAAATAGATTGATGAGTTGAAGCATCTTCTTAAGAAGGCTCAAATTAATTATTCTTCATCAAAGGGTCCATCATCTTCTTCTTCATCCAATTCCAATAAACTCAAGAGGCAAGCACTTTTTATAGTTGCAAATTCTAAGTTAGAGAGGTGGATACTTGATTTAGAAGCCTCACATCACATGGGTTCATCAAAGAGTATGTTCTCTTCATTTGAAACTTGTTCATCACCACACATCTTGATGGAGAACAACACATACATGCATGTTTGTGGGAAGGGATCCATTGACATGAATGACATAGCATTTAATGATTTTCTTTGTGTGCATTCATTTTCAACCAATATTTTGAAGTAATTAGGATAATCACTTGATAATTAATTATTAAGTCCCTTATTACTTTAGTTCACTTAAGCTAAACTTAGGAGTGCTTTTTTATTATTAGATTGGGATAATTATAGTTCTAGTTGTCTCATTGCATGAGATTAAGAAACTTGTAACAATCTAATACAATCCTCATCTAGGGTTTGCTTTTTCATGCTTTTATAAGCATGCGCATTCATTGTAATCATTAATTCAGAACCATTCAAGTTAATACATTGCACACATCAGTTTCTTTCTAGATTCAACCTTTTCTCTCTTTGTTGCATAGAAAATTAGTTGCTTTGATCTTTCTTTTGTGATAGGATAATTTCTTGTAGGTAATTTTTAGTTGTTGTAGAGATCAATCATCAACTTCAACATATCCTTTCTATCTATTAGATAACACATGGTGGAGTAGGAAAGAGTGTTGAGTTCACACCAAATTCTTTCATAATCCAGGATTTGCATAGAAGAGATATAGTTTCAGTTGGGGAGGTTGATCATGAATCCCAAGTCTGCAACTTCTCACATTTTTCTCCTAATGATTTGAAAAATGTTCACATTGAGGCATCATGTGTGGACACCTTTGAGGAGATTCAGTATGCTCATTTGAATCTTGGTATTGTTTCATCTACTAAGGATCTAGTGACATGTGTTGATATTTCATCTCCTTCATCTACTATTGTACCTAAGGATGCTTATGTTGCCACAATTTTGGTTCCTTGTGATTCAGTGCAGTTGGACATTCATTGTCTTCTAGAGTTGGCTACTTGGGATGAGTACTTGATAGACATTTTTGTTTGTTTTTTGACTCTCACATTTCAGATTTGGGATACATCATTATTGACATTCATATTCTCTTTTAGTTGTTGTGAGGGAACACTTTGACCCTCTTGTTCATTATTTAAATGATCATCCTTTGTAGTTTGACACCAGTGTGGATACTTTTAGAAAAAAATTGGAGGAGGCTTCTTTGTCTTCAAATAAGGTATCCTTGTCTGGTATCCTTGTCTTTGGATTTTGTTCTTCAATCATTTCTAGGAGATTTTGGATTGTCTTCTTTGACAATGTGGCCTAGAACACCTATTTGGAATGTGACAATTTTCAACATTGACATGGAGACACTTGAGCATTCTTCAGAGGCATCATCATCCACCATCCTTCTTCCTGCATCTTTCTTTGAGGAATGGGAAGACATCCTACATATCATCTTGGTTTTGTTTCTTCCTAAGGGGAGGAATGTTTTTCAACACAATTGGATCATCTTCAGTATTCAATGCCAAGCTTCTACTATCATTGCAGGAGAATCAACATTGAGGGGGGTTGCATGGTCTCTCTTCATATTCTCTTATGGGGGGAATTTTTCCTCACATGGGGTTTTTTCCTTCTCATTCTTCATTGAGAGCATTTTGTTTTCATCTCTCTTTTGGGGAGGATTTTTGTCCCACTGGGTTTTCTAATTTTCTCTATTTGTGAGAGATTTCATTTTCATTTGTACATGGTACCTAACATGGCCTCATAGCTAGGACCCATCTTTGTGTCATTTGCATAATAATTTTCTATTCCCTAAGTTGAACTTAAGGGGGGGTATTAGTGCAAGTAAATTATTGTACCTAGTTAATTCATTACTAGGAGACTTAGGGGACTTATTCACATGTTAATTTTACTTAGGTCCTAGGAAGGAATCTTTCTAGAAGGTGTTAGTTGTTGTTAGACCTTATCTTAATTTTGAATTATAACATATGTGTCCTAGGTGGTTGTGATAAGTTGTAACATGAAATAGGATTAAGACACTTGTCATAATCATGTTTAATCCTATGTCTTACCTTGGCTATATAACTAGGTGGTCTCATATGTATATTTTCAATATTGTATTCTTGGATAATCAATTCCATTGCAATCTTGAGCATTTCATATTGATCTCTCTTATTCTTTCATGAAGTTCCTAGATCTTGGGTGACTATAATCTTTAGCCAAATATTGCATGATGTAGAGTTATTCTATACCAACTATCACATATGTGTTGTTCATAAAGCATCTCAAGCTATTGGAGTCATTGCTCCTTGTAAGAATTTTCATCGAGACATTTTCCATTGATAGAAATTATAATGAATAAATCTCTAATTCCAATGGCATGGTTACATCAAAATAATACACAAGATTGTACCGGGTGGTATTACTATTTGTATGAACACTTATTTGATAATCCCGTAATGCATAAGAAAGTTGAGTATGTCAATACTTGGCATGCTTATTAGCAATCCTTTGACTGATTTTCTTGATTGTTTTATTAGAAGCTTCTACCTAACCATTTGATTGAGGATAGTATAGTGTAGAGAAGTAGTGTTGAATATGAAACTTCTCAAGGAATTTATTCACTTATTTTTTCTTAAATGATGAACCATTGTCAAAAACCAAAGTAGAAGAAAGTCCAAAGTGAGAAATGGCATTATCAACAAGAAAATGACAGATCACTTCAATAGTCATGGACTGAAGCAGAATTCCTTTAACCCATTTCATGAAGTAATTAATAGCTATGAGATTAAAGGTATTTCCTTGAGAAGGAGCAGAAATTTTTCCAATAAGATCCAAGACCCACATGAAAAATGACCAAGGGGACACCTGAACACAAAGTTACTAGGCAAGAGATCGAATCAAATTTTTATGTTGTTGACATTGAGGATAATTTTTGATGAAGGTAAAAGAATCTTGTTCCATACTTTGCCAATAGTACCCCATATGAAGCAATTTTTCAACCAAATATTGACTACCAAAATGTCCCTTGTAGGCACATGAATGGGCTTCCACAAGGGCAATGGGGATCTCTAATTTATTAAGACAACGAAGAAGGAGATTGTTGTATCCTCTGCAATAAAGGATATTAGATAAAATGATATAACACACTGCAAGCTTACGAATGTGAGCTCAATTGATTTTAGATGAATGATTAGGAAAGGTATCACCACACAAATATTAGAATATTTGGGATTACCATTCATCTAAATCAATGTTGTAACATAAAGTAATGTTAGAATATTTTTAGAAATATATGTGAAGAGATATTATGAATGATAAATTGGAAATCCACAAATGAATCATCAAGGAATATAAGAGAGACAACACTCACCATTGCATCTGCATTTCGATTTTTGTTTCATGGAATAGTGTCAATAGTGAAAGAAGAGAACAAAATCAACAGTGATAAGGCCAAGTCACAATACTAAGAACTTTTTTTTCTTTGCTTGATAAGATCTAATTATTTGACTTATAATCAACTGTGAGTCATCAAAGATATGAAGATGTTGAATATTAAGAGACAATGCAACTCACAAGCCAACAATAAGTGCATAATACTCTCCAATATTCTTAATGCATAAAAATGAGACAGTAAGAGAGGGGAATTGACTTTCCTAAAGGAGATATTAGAATGAAACCACCACTAGATCTAGTTCAACACCGAGAACCTTCAAAGAATGAGTCCCAACTCTAATAAATATCCAAGGGGAGGACACGATCATTGAGGAACGAGTCTTGATTTAGAAGATCAAGTGGTGAAGGAGCATCGACTAAGTGGATGATCAACATTGACCCTTAATTTCCTTTTGGGAGACAAATTTAACGTAATTTTTTTTTAGCATCAACCACTTAGCAAGACATTCTAAAAGATCAGTTTTAGAAAAGAGATGTGAGACTGCCCAACAAATGGCCTAAATTTTTCCCTATAAACTACAAAGTTGAGAAATATTTTTTTGGAGGTCACATGTTGACTATAGCATTTTTTTTCTTTGTTTCCTCCTCAATACCATGATATGAAACAATGAACTCCAATAGCTTGTCACTATCAACACCAAAAATGCATTTACATGGATTCAAGTGTATGTTGTATTTATGAATATGTTCAAAGATTTGATGGATGATTTTGACATGATCTTGATAGAAGATGGGATTAGCTAAGATGTCATTGATATAATCATCTAAAATATTGTGAATGAAGTCATGAAAGATGAGTGTCATAGAACATTGGGATGTCATGCTAGAATTCTTTAGTCCAAAAGGCATGACCACCCAATAAAATGTTCCCCAAGGTGTAATAAAAGTTGTTATATATTGATCTTAAGGATTAATAAAAAAAATTATTATATCTAGAGAATCCATCCATAAAGGAGAGTAAAGCATGGCCAGTAGTGGAATCAACAATCATGTCAATGTTACGAAGATGAAATCATCTTTTAAAGAAGATTTATTTAGATCCCAAAAAATAGTGCACATCTAAATATGGTTGTCTAGTTTAGTGATAGCAATGATATTCAATATCCAAGGGGAATAGTCAATAGGGTGGATAAATCCAACTTTTAGAAGCTTATCAATCTCAACCTTAACTAACAAAGCCACCTTGGGATTCATTTTTTGGATGTTTTATCTTACAGGTTTGGCATAAAGATGGAATATTATATTAGTGTCACAACTTTTGGATCAATACTAGGCATATCCTAATATGACCAAGCGAAGAGATAAGGAAATTCATGTAGAAGAGCAGAATGATCACATTGTTCATTAGAATCTAAGCACTTTCCAATTGGGATAACCTTCTCAAAGTTAGTCAGGTCCATCAAGTCATCAATATTATATCCAACAAGGAGAGTATTATAGTTTGGGACATTAGGCAGATGATGGAATATCTAAGGTGTTCCTTGAGAAATTGAGGTGTCATCCAATAAACAAGCATCTTTCCCAAATCATGCTTCAACATTTAAACAATAATGGAATCTGTGATCATGATGATACTAGGGAAAGTGCTTGTAGACTCCAAGAAATTCATCCAAGGACTCATTTGTTGAAAAAATATCAAAAGGTGTGCTAGAAGAAAAACTTGTGTCTATTATATTAGGATAGATTAAATTAAGTGATGATGCAAAATTATTTTGATATGTGGATATCATATTTATATTGAGATAGGGTTGACGAGAGGCTCTTGTGGGATTTGAGGGGTGATAACCAAGACCAATCAAGGAATCATGTGGATTAGGCTCTAAGGGGATCTTGATACCCTACTCGTTTAGACAATAAATATATATAAAGAGATAGAGAGAGGGAGAGATAGAGAAATAGAGAGGGTGAAAGTGAGAGATAGAGAGAAAGAGAGGGAGATGGATATGTATAAAGAGGGAGAAAGAGAGAGGGGAGAGATATAGAGAGGGGGAGAGATGGGATGAGAGGTATATATATAGAGAGAGGGGGGGGAGATAGAGAGGGACAGTGATAGAGATAGGGAGAAGGAGATATATACATAGAGAGGATAGAGAGATAAAGAGATAGAGGGAGAAATAGAGCTATAAAGAGGGAGGGAGGGAGAGAGAGAGAGAGAGAGAGATAGAGGGAGAGAAAGTCTCGAAAGAGATAGAGCTAGAGAGAGAGGGATAAAGAGGGAGAGATAGATAGAAAGGAAGATATAAAGAAAGAGAAACATAGATATAGAGGGAGAGAGAACATCTAGTTTTAAGAAATAGGATCACATTTTTTGTTTTATAAAATATAATATTTTATGTTGTATAGAACATGATCAAATCATCATATTTACACATTGTATAATCACATTTAATTAAATTACCACCAAAATTTCACACATCTTAGCTTTCTAACCATCTAATTTTTTATTATTTGAAATATATTAACATATTTATTTTTAATTTCTTTTCCTAATATTTTTAGATTCCCCATATACATATGTTTTGATTTTTATTTATAACTTTAGATCTACTTATCAAAATTTGAAAAAAAATATACGATTGTTTTATACTTCATTATTTACATATTGAATATACATGCACACTCAATGATGTTCTTAATGGCACCAACTTTGAAAAAAATATTCAATAAAAAATTACAAAAAATATACAACTTATAGTACTCACTCTTAGCTATATTTCTAACAATCATTTTTTAAAAATACTAAATGTAACAAAAAATGGGGCCACACACCAAACGCTATGTTATACTTTAGTGAGAAAATAAGGAACACTTTTGTGTGCATGCAACATTTCATGATGAGGGCCACATCACCCAAAACCCACAGAAATCACAACAACAAATATCAACACAAAAAATGCAAGACAGAAAAATGACTCACTTTCAATTATTTTCAGAAAATGAAATTATAGATTCAAAGCTTACATGCTACAACCTTATGGGCTTAATTCATTACAACAAAATCAACTCAAAAAAGAAAATCTACTATTTGGAGCCACAATCTACACTATTAGGGCCACCTTCTACAACCCCCACTTAACCCATTTTATTTTCCCCAATAACCACCCTAGAATGTTCTAGAAAAATTAATTTCCCCTTTTGTTTTGGTGCCAAAAGTTCCACCGTTTGATTTCTGGCCTAGGAAGAAAATTTTAAGAAATTCACTTTTTTTGAGGAACAACTTTGCGAGGCCATAACTTTTGATCTGATTGTTTTATTTTCTATTATTGCATATCGTCAGAAAGCTTTTGATGAGCTCTAGAACACATGAACCCACCGTAGGTCAGTTCATCCACTTTTTGAGCTATTTCAGGGCCTCTAAAGTTTTATATCTGAATTTGAAGTCGCATTAGAGAAATTTCTCAGGACTGAAACTTTAATTTCTCCCAAACCATGTAGGATATTGAGGTGATTATTTCGTGTTCAGAAATGTTTTTCAGCTCTACTCCTTGGGGTAAAATTTCACGTCCATACAAGCCCATTTTGGCTAACTTACTAAAAATAGTAAATGCCTATTTTTTGCTATTTTTGATGCCTGATAGTCTTATACCCCTTAAGTGCCATCATGGGACTCAAAACAACTAAAGAAAATAAAGAATTTTTTTTTTTTTTTGGGTGATGCAAGATTTCCCTGCACTGCTAGATGCTCCTGCATCAGACACCCAGGGTAATTTGAAAGTGACCCTGTCACTTCTTAGGAGTTGGAGGGAAACCTAGATAGTTAACCTTAGCCTCAAATAACCATGATGAATTTTCAGCAGGCCTTCCTCTCCATTTCACCAAGTACTTTGCATATTGTCTATTTCTTATGCTTCTACCCACACAATTATCCAAGATTTCTTCTCTCTCCCTTCTTTGAAGTAGGTGCTAGAATTTTCAATTGTTCATTTATTAGACCCTCCTGTATATCACTTTCATGTTACTCTGTCAAATCAGCAATGTTGAACATAGGAGAAATGTTTATACCACTAGGAAACTTTACCTCATAAGTATTTCCTGAATCATGCTTCTTCAATCTCTTGCATGGTCCAAACTTCTTCATCTTTAACTTGTTGTATGTACCAGCTGGAAACTTTTCCTTTTGCAAATGAACCATGACTTCATCTCCTACCTGGAACTCCTTATACTTCCTTTTTTGATTTTCCTAAGCCTTATATTGTGAGTTCATCTTATTGATATGTTTCTTCACCTCTTCATGCAAATTCTTCAGGTGCTCAACAAAATCTCCAACCTTAGCACTACTCTTCTCCCCCTTATCCATCTTTCTCAGTTCAAAATAATTTCTTGGACTACTCCCACATACAATCTGGAATGGTGATTTACCAGTGCTCCTAGTGACAAAATTGTTGTAAGCAAATTTTTTCTATGGTATAATCAAATCCCATCCCTTAGGATTATCTCCTACTAAGCATCCTAGCAGGTCATCCAAACTCCTATTCACCACCTCTATTTTTCCATCAGTTTGTGGGTGGTGTGTAGAACTAAAATTCAAATCTTTCTTCAACTTCTTCCATAATGTCCTCCAAAAATATCCAAAAAAAATTTGTCTCTATCTGAAACTATACTCTTTGGTAGACCATGTAGTCTCACCACCTCTCTGAAAAACAACTCTGCAACATGAACAACATCACTGGTCTTATGACATGGAATGAAATGTGCCATCTTTGAAAATCTATCCACCACCACAAATATGTAATCATGCCCTCTATGTGTCCTTGGCTATCCAACAACAAAATCCATGCTAATATCCTCCCATGGCCTCTCAGGTACAGGTAATGGCTGATACAATCCAGTATTTTGACTTGTTCCTTTCGCCATCTGACATACTCTGCAACTTTGTACAAACTTCTTCACATCTTGTTGTAACTGTGGCCAATAATAATTCTCACTAACAAGAGCAACGATCTTATCTCAACCAAAATGTCCAACCAATCCTCCACTATGCTTCTCCTTGATTAGATTCTCTCTCATAGAACTCCTTGGAATGCACAATTGGCTTCCTCTAAACAACATCCCATGTTGGATTATGAAATCCAACCATCTCGTCCTATCCAATGTAACAGGTTCCAAACAAGCCTTCCAAGCTTCTGCAAAGTCTAGATCTTCTAGATACAAATTCTTGAGTTCATTGAACCCAACAATTTTTATATTCATTTCTATCAACATTTTTTTCTTTCTACTCAAGGCATCTACAACACTATTTGACCTTCCACTCCTATGCTTCAAAACAAAAGTATAACTCTGCAAAAACTCAACCCACTTTAAGTGCCTTTGATTTAACTTTCCTTGACTATTGAGATGCTGCAAAGCCTAGTGATCAATATATATAAAAAATTCTTTTGGCAAAAAATAGTGTCTCCATTTCTTCAAAGCCTGAACTATAGCATAAAACTCTTGATCATAGACAAAATATTTGTTCGTAGCATCATTTAACTTCTCACTAAAATAGGCAACAAGCTTTACTTCTTGACTCAAAACAACTCCTATGGTAGTGCCACTAGCATCATCTACCTTGAAAACCTTATTGAAATTTGGAAGTGCAAAAATAGGTTGCTCAGTAACTTTCCTCTTCAACATGTCAAAAATTTTGGATGCTCCTGTGGTCCACTTAAACTCTTTTTTATCCCCTCTCATCGCTTTAGTTAGAGGTGCACAAATACTACTAAAATTCTCAATAAACTTTTTGTAAAAATTTGCTAGACTATGAAATGATATTACCTCTATAACACTCCTTGGAGTAGGTCATTCAATGATAGCTCTCACCTTATCTCGATCCATTTTGAGACCCTTTGTTGAGACAACAAATCCCAGATACACCAACTCTCTCTTCACAAAACTACATTTCTTCAAATTAATCAACAACTTCTCCTCCCTTAGCTTCTCAAAAACACTTCGGATATGCATCAAGCACTCTTCTAATTTCTTACTAAAAATAAAAATATCATCCAAATAAACAATAAAAAAAATTCTCAAAAATTCTTTCAATACCTCATTCATAAGCCACATAAATGTGCTTGGTGCATTGGTTAGCCCAAAAGGCATGACTAACCACACATACAAGCCCTCCTTGGTTTTGAAGGTTGTCTTCCATTCATCTCCTTCTCTAATCCAGATCTGGTGATATCCACTCTTCAGGTCTATCTTCATGAAGTACTTAACTCCACTCAGACAATCCATTATGTCATCCATCCTTGGCAAGGGAAATCTATACTTGATGGTGATCTTGTTGATGGCTCTAGAATCTATAAACATCCTCCATTCACCATCTTTCTTTGGTGCTAGTACTGCAAGTACTACACATGGACTCAAACTCTCTCTGATCAATCCCTTCCACAACAACTCTTGCACTTGTCTGTTCAACTCTTCACTCTCTGCTAAAGTCATATGATGAGCTTCCTTATTCGAAAAACTGGCTCCAAGAATTAGGTCCATCTGATGACTAATCTTTCTGACAGGAGGCAAACCTTTAGGTACATTATCAAAAATAATAGCTTGAAACTCATTCAACAAATTTGAAACCTCTACAAGTACCTCAGTAGTATCTTCTTTATCAACTCTAGGGATCAATGCAAAATACATATGATCATGCTTTGTACCTTCTAGGAACTTTCTTCCATCAACCAAAAAAATTCTTGCACTACTGCATACCTTTTCCTCTACCTCTTTCAAGGGCTTCAACTTATGAAAAACTCCATCCTTTGTCAAAGAATAGGTGTTGGCATGTCCATCATGTATTTCTCATGAATCAAACTACCACGGTCTTCCTAACAACATATGACAAACATCCATAGGAATAATATCACATAATACCTCATCATGGTAATTTCCAATCTTGAACTTTACTACAAATTGTTCATTTACCAAGGCTTTATGGTCCTTCTGCAACCAAGCAATTAGGTATGGGTTCAAATGCCTTATTCTCTCCAACCGTAACTTACTAACCATTTCTTCTGAAACACGGTTATCAGTACTACCTCCATCAATAATAACATTGCAAACTTTACCTTCAAACTTACATTTGGTGCGAAACAAATTCTTCATTTAAGTTGGCTCATTCTCCTCACTCAGCAAGGCTTTTCTGGTAACAAGAGCCTCTCCTTTTTTTGCATCCTCAAAATGTGAAGACTCAACATCTTCATCTACATGTGCAACTCGTGCATTACCCTTAGGTCTTGTATTTTTCCTTCCTTGATGTTGAGGACACTCATAGGCCCTATGTCCTTCTTCTCCACACTAGAAACAGGTTCCACATAAGCCTCCTCTTCCCGGTCCTCATCCAAATCTTCCCCTTCCTCTTTGGTCTCCATTATTCTAATTACAAGGACGGTAGGTGTTATCTCCTTTCTGGTTCTGGTCGCTACTAGATTCTTCACCCTTCTTTTGATCTTCATTTTGACCTCCATATGACCACCCATCGGTCTTTCCTCCATGGCCTCCACCTCATTGTTTGTTCTCAAACCTCTTGTTCAATGGTTCTTCAATCTTTAGAGAAAACTGGTAAGCATCCTCAATGGTGGTCATTCTTACCAATGCCAATTCTTCCTATATGCTTGGCTTCAACCCGTTAATATAATGGGCAACTTTCTCCTTATTCACCTCAGAATGTCCTATTCGAATCAAGACCTTATGAAATTCCTCTAAGTATTCTTTCACAGTCCTTGTCCCTTGCCTCAAGCTCTGCATCTTCTTGAGCAGCTCCAATTCGTAATCAACTGGAATAAATTGTTTCTTCAATTTTGACACCATTCTATCCCATCTAGAAATTTTATCTTTCCCTTGTCTTCCTCTTTCCAACTAGACCTCTTTCCACCATATACTGGCGTGACCTTTCAATTTTTTCTTTGCAAACCTCACTTTGTGAGGGTATTCAATCTCCTCAAACTCAAAAAATTCCTCCATGTCATTGATCCAATCAATCAATTCTTCAGGATTCAAATTTTCACTAAAAGTTGAAACCTCCATTTTAGGTCTCTTCCCAATGCTTGAGATTTCTTGCAACAATCTTCTTTCTCCAGGATTCATTGGATCCTGCTCTTCCTCTTCCATTTCTTCTTTTGTTTCATCTTCATTGCCATCTATGTCTCGTTGCACATCTCTTCTTCAAACCTCTTGTTGCAAGGTTTCTAATTGCCTTCTACGGGCTTTGATTTCATCTCTAGGTGGACCTCCTCCACCCCAGCCTCCACCTTTTCCATGCTAGGCACATCTTGGAGGCATCTTGAATTCAACCCACACTCATAGGTCCTACTACAACTGCCTCATGTTCAGTGATCTGGTATAGGCTCAGGGACTCCCGCTCTGATACCACTTGATGAGGGCCACACCGCCCAAAACCCACATAAATGACAACAACAAATATCAACACAAAAAATGTGAGACAAAAAAATGACTCACTTTCAATTATTTTCAGAAAATGAAATTACAAATTAAAAGCTTACATGTGATAGCCTCATGGGCTTAATTCATTACAACAAAATCAACTTAGAAAAGAAAATCTACTATTCGGAGCCACAATCTGCACTATCAGGGCCACCTTCTATAACCTCCACTTAACCCATTTTATTTTCCCAATAACCACCCTAGAATGTTCTAGAAAGATCAAATTTCCCCTTTTGTTTTGGCACCAAAAGTTTCGCCATTTGATTTCTAGCCTAGGAAGAAAATTTTAAGAAATTCACTTCTTTTGAAGACCAACTTCGTGGGGCCATAACTTTTGATCCGAGCATCTGATTCACTATTATTTCATATCGTCGAAAAGCTCTCGACGAGCTCTACAACACACAAGCCCACCGTAGGTTAGTTTAGCCACTTTTTGAGCTATTTTGGGGCCTCTAAAGTTTTATATCTGAATTTGAAGCCAAATTGGAGAAATTTCCTAGGATGAAAACTTTAATTTATTCCAAACCGTGCAGGATATTGAGGTATGATTCTTTCATGACCATAAATGTTTTTCAGCTATGCTCCTTGGGGTAAAATTTCATGTCCATACAAGCCTATTTTGGACGACTTACTAAAAATAGTAAGTTCCTATTTTTCACTATTTCTGATGCATGATAGTCTTATACCCCTTATGTGCCATCATGGGACTCAAAACAACTAAAGAAAATAAAGAAAACAATTTTTTTTTGGGTGATGCAAGATTCCCCTGCACCACTAGATGCTCCTACATCATTTCATCCTCTTAATCTTAACTATTTTTAATAACTTTAGTAATTTAGAAACTAGATTCAAAGTGCTACAATTCTTATTATTTTTGTATCTTCAAATTTTGAGTGTGCGCATCTCAAATTACTCATCCAAGTTTAGGCTAGCTAATTTTAGGAAAAATAAGTGGCCACTTTTGACCCCCTTTTTATATACCATTTCCATCCACTTACCCATTAATCTTAAAGTACACAAAAAATTATGCACTTCCAAAATTTGTACAAAAAATTTACCATATGAGCCCAAATAAAGCCCCATATGTTCCCAAAATGATAACTAATTAGCAACACCTATGAGAATAATTAAAAAAATAGACACCAAAATAAATAAATAAAATATGTGATTGCTAAGCTCATGAAATCCTACCCTAAATAAAAAAACAAAAGAATGCTCACAAAAACGGACAAAAATAAAATTGCAAATTGTGAAGGGGGTTGGTTGGGGGTGAAGATATCTGACATCAAGATGATATCATTATAAAATCATAAATTCTTATGAATAGAATATTCCCTAGGTGTATGGAAAATTCTTTCTAATAGTAAAACTACCAAATATTTTCCTAAAACTACCTTTGATAGCTAAAAACTATTGCTTCTTTGTCTAAAACTATCTATAACCAATGGGAAACTACTTATCATATAAAATAGGTGATTTTGTGGCCAAGAGAATAATATCAAAGCTTAATTACCTTCCATTTATAGTGGTAACAAGGATTACGGGATGTGAGCTACATGACACCCACTAGCAGGTTGTGGGCACCCTACATATTATGTTAGGTCCTATGCAAGCTATATGTTGCAAGTACCATAAAAAAAAAAAAATGAAAAAATTAATAATTAAAAATAGATTTAAAACCTCTATTAGCATCCACATGTGGTTTTCCCAACCATATAGACAATCATGATTCATACAATAGATAAGCCAAAAAATCTTCTAAAGGTCTAGGAAAATATTCCCAAAATTTGATGAATTGAGAGTTGATCCTTGGGTTCTTGAGCCTTCTGGATATGATGGAAATGTTTGATTTGACCTAAAATACTCCAAAAATACAAATACCCTCCAAATTTGGCAACCACCTCCTATATCTAGCCCCTAATGTCTAATGTAGACAAAATAAAATGAAAAACTAACTTTTTTGGATTCCCTAAACTCAATTGTAAGCTTAAATTTGCACCAACATTCTTTAAAATAAACTTTCAATACAAAGATACAAAGATACAAAGATAAACTTCACAAAATTTATTATTTCTATCAAGTTATTATAATTCCCAAGTCATCATATGATGCAAGAGAAGAGCATACTCAAATTTTATGATCAACCAAGATTTGCAACCTAGATCTCTCATAAAGACTAAAAATAAGAAATATCACAAGCTCTAAGACCATGTAAGAAAAATATAACTTCCACAGGAGAGAAATGGCAGAAATATAATGCTATCATTAAGGATGAAAGAATACCAAAATGAATATGGAAGCCAAAATGAATATGAAAATGTACATATGAATCCTTTCTTATAAAAGAAAAACGATGAATAGGATTAGACAAGATCATGAGAAGTGTCTTAATCCTATCACATGAGACAACTAACTCATAACAACCTAGAACATAAGCATTAAATGAATGCCAACTAGATAAGATAAGTGACAACTAATGCTTAACTATGAATATTCCTTCCTAGGACCTAAGTGGACTTAACATGTAAATAGGACCTAGATAGGTAAAACACCTATTTACACCAATAACCCCCCTTAAGTACAATTTAGGGAGTACTTATACAAATGACACAAAGATAGGTCATGGCTACGAGGCCATGTTAGGTACCCATGTACAAATGAAAATGAAATCTCTCACAAATGGAGAAAAGGAGAAAACCCAATGGGAAAAAACTCCTCCCAAAAAGGGAGATGAGATACAATAATGATGTCCATGAAAAATGAGAAAAAAAAACCCAATTCAAGGAAAAAGACCCCCATAAAAGAGAGAAAGAAGAGACCATTCAACCACCCCTCAATGAAAAATCCATCTCAATTCCAATCAATCTCCCTCCATACAAAGGATAAGAGAGACCATGCAAGCCCCCATAATGAGATAACCTAATGCAAAGAAGCACTGAAAGCACACTTATTAAGTAACACTTGAATCCTTAATTTGGAAAGCAAGGAAAGATAAATCTGATGCTAGAAATCTTGGAATCTCTTTAGAGCAATCCTGGAAGACATGATAAAGCAACAACATGCTTGATGCCATGGAACAATGGAAAACTCCCAAATTGGCACAACCCTAGAATTTGTGAAGTAACAGTTGATTGAAAAATGATCTAGAACTGAAATGAAGTGCAAAGATCAAAATTGCACCCTCTCAACTATCAAAATATCCAAATAATATCTAGGACACCCATCAAGAAAGAACTAAAATAGTGATCAACCTAGGATAGATACAAAAAAAGTGCATGGATAGCAATGTAGAGCTCCTCAATAAATTTCCAACGCTACAAGAATTGTGAAAACCAGAGACCGTGGAAAAAAATTATGAGCTCAAGAGCCAAAAAATGAAGATCTAACTTCAAACAGTAATAAATGCTGAAAACAACAAAATTTTAAAAAATTACTTGTACCACTAGAAAATTCATAGTGTTAGCTTTTTGACAATATTTCATTTGAAAAGTTTCACCTTCAAGATAAAAAATTTATCACAAAATGTAAAAAGACCCTATCTAGGGCATGCACAAACTAACGAGGTGAAAAATTCAAACACCAAGGGGTTGATAAGTAGCATGCCATGTGACCACAGGTAGACTAATCAAAAAATTAAAAAGCATCACTGCTCGCCACCAATGGAGCGACACATGAGAGGAGCACGTGTGGCGTGGGGGTAGCGAGCAGAAGCCACGCCGCTTGGGGACGCCCCTCCCACCTCAAGTCATATGACTGCAAGGCCAATGCTTGAAACCACAAGCTACAACATAATAAACACTATCAATGGATGAAAATAAATTCAATAAGTAAATAAAATACAAAACAAAGTTTATTATTAATAAAACTTGTCAATACCAAAATAAATGCAATTCATACCAAGGTACTTGGTGATATGACGCAACTTGACAATGGATTGAACAAATAACATAGGTTGATGACAACAAAGTATGACCCTGCATAGACTTCAAAATATGTTGTATATGCCCAAAATCAATACATAATATTTTTCCAATACTAGCAACTATAGATCTAACAACAGTGACCACCATATTGCACAAGTTGTATGGCCAAGTATAAATATGTATGATTGTATGGCCTAAAAAAATTTTCCTCACACCTCGACAAAAAGTCTCAAATTTTGACGATTTGAAAATTGATCCTTAGTTTCTCAGGCCTTCCAAATGTAATGGTGAGGTTGTTTTTCACCTAAAATTCTCTAAAAAATTAGCTACCCCCCAAATCTAGCAACTGAAACTCTTCTTCAAACCCTTGTAGATCAATCAAAACATAATGAAATTTGACATAACATAAGCCAAGCCTGACTTTCTCTAATGCCCTAGACTCAATGGAGAGGTTCTCAAGACCCTAACTCACACCTAGCAAAAATTTCACACCAAGATAGGTCCCTCAAATCCAGGAAGAAATCTATAGCACTGAAGCTCTAATACCATGTAGGAGTTTATGGTCAATTCCTCAACACCCCAGGATCACCTACAAAATAAAAATAACTTCCATAAGAGAGAAATGGTAGAAATATAATGCTATCATTAAGGATGCAAGAATGCCAAAATGAATATGGCAGCCAAAATGAATATGAAAATGTACATATGAAGCCTTTCTTATTAAGGTAAAATGAGGAATATGATTAGACAAGATCATGACAAGTGTCTTAATCCTATCACATGAGACAACTAACTCATAACAACCTAGGACACAAGCATTAAATGAATGCCAACTAGATAAGATAAGTGACAACTAATGCTTAACTAGAAAGATTCCTTCCTAGGACCTAAGTGGACTTAACATGTAAATAGGCACTAGATAAGTAAAACACCTATTTACACCAATAGTAAGAGTTGGTATAGAATGCTCAATATTATGCAATATTTGGCTATGGAGATAGCCACCTAGAATATAGGGACTTCAATGAAAGTATAAGAGATACCAAACATAAGAGAATAAAATTATTACATCAAATAATTCAAATGCACAATATTAGTACAATAATATGATTCTATATGATTGATTAGATTACAATGAGATCCCCTTGGTCATATAGGACAAGGTGAGAAATAGGACAACATAAGATTATGGTGTGTATCTTAATGTTATGAATTGAGAAACAAAGTGATAATTCCTTGAGAATTCCCTAAGTAAATTATTGTGAATAGGACTTAATAGGAAAATTGGTTAGGTAAAATACCATGTTCACACCAACAATCTTAAATGACTAAAATAAAGTTGAAAAAAAAAAAAAATCTATCATTTGTTATTTTCAATGTGACCAATTACAACTAATTTTTATTTGAAAGAAAAGATATTTAAGAAAATTTATGATACAAAACTAATTAGGAAACACATAATAATATTTCTAACTCATCTTACAAAAATTATAAAAATTCTAATATGCTTATCTAATCAACAAGATCATGTAAAAAAATTCTTGATGATGAGTATTAATTTAGAATTTTTAGGTGTATCCAAAAACAAAATGATAAAAGATGTAGATACACCTATGAATTTATTAAATTAGTAAGCATGAGATACATAGAAGAGTAGACATAAAATAGAATATTCATATCCCTCACAAATAAAAAGATGGAAACATTCTAAAGTAAACCAAGGCTGGAGAAATATCAAGGAGGACTACCTAAACCAGATAATTAGCCATTAAATAATATAATAATATCTGGAATCATTATTTATTGGTGGTTGTGGAGGATTAGGAGATAGAGAAGAATTAATGGCATGAGGAGGAGACTAAAAAGGGATGTGACAATGAAGAAACCTATTAGTAGAAAAAACTCTAGAGATCCTGAATGAAAAATGAGCATCTAACTGAGACCTGTGAGAATTAAGATCATGTATTAACATGAGATTGTAATTGTTTAAGAGTCTTAATTGCAGTTTAAGAGTCTTAATTGCATTTTATGATAAACATATGCCAATGATAGAATTTCCTAGTTGTTTGTGATAGAAAAAATGCCAACCAAAATAGAGCTAACTAACATGTCATAATCTACAATTTATTGGTGAAAAGAATCCAAAAAAAATCTTGAATGAATCCAAATCCAATAAATTATATAGACTTGAGATCTTGTGCTAAATCTATGATATCAAAAAGAAAACAATATAAGTATGTAGTAGCACCCTAGAAAAACTCATAATGAGGTCTTCTCCAATCACCTTTCAAATATCCCTTTTTGAACCTTGGATAGTTGATAAAAAAAAACATCTACTAGCATCAAAAAATCATAGGGCCAAATTGCAAATGGCTCCCACTTCTGAGGTGATAAATACATCCCCGTGTTTCTCTCAAGATCATTCATTATAAAATTAAATTTACAGTAACATGAGAAATTCAAAGGTGAGAAGAACCAAACAAATACATAAATAAAAATAATATATCATTCAACATAGAATGGGAAATAAATTATACCACTAGCTACACAAGGCCCAAATGTTGTGAGAGCATAGCAGTAGTGGCATTAAGTTAATAAAGGGTGGAATCAAAATGATGATGAGATTATTTGTAACACATCAACATTAAATCTTTGAATTAAAAGTGTGAACACCACGTAATAATTAGAGGCAATTTATAAGACATGACTTAATTATGGATATATCACCTTGCTTTCACATATATAACTAAACCATTGGCAAGGAGACCCCAACAAAGGGGATTAAAAAGGATTGAGGCAAAGGGGATTAAAAAGGATTGAGGGGAAATATATTTTGATTCATTCAACAAAAATTTCCTTCAAATTCTATTTTCAATTTCCATGGTAGAGTTGAAGTCCTTTGATTCTTCTAGTTGTTCAATAGCCAAGTTTTTCTAAAAATCAATAACTTTATTTTCTTCTTTATAGCAATGCCCAATTTCATAGGATTTAAGACTATTCAAAAACCTCCAAAATAATTGCATAATATATTAAAACTTTCATTTGTTTGAATTTTATTTTGAATATCATTAATAAGCAACTATAAATCACCTTCATTTTGAATACAATTGAAATTTCCTATATTTTCTATTTGAAGGCCAATAAATAAGGCATAGGCTTTAGCTTCATTATTAGTACCCATATGAATTTTATTCATTTTGGCCATCAATATTTTCCCTACATTATCCTTGATTATACACCTAGCTCCAAAAGGGCCTAGGTTTCCTTGAGAGGTACTATCAATTTTTTGTTTTACCAAAGATGATTAAAGGGGGACTAATAAAAAAAAAAAAATCTGTTGTGAGATTATCATCAATAATAGATTCAACAAGGGGAGTGGGTTTAATAAGAGGTCATTGGTTTAACAACTTATTGTTCACACCAAATAAAATCTTATTCCAATTTTTACTCTTGTTTATAATGACACAACTTCCAAATATTGATTTCTCAATTTTATAAATTAAATCTTCAAATTTGACAATAGATTTTCTTAAAAAAATGTTCTTGTATTCTATCCACAAGTTCCATACGAGGAGAGAAGGTCTTACCTTCCAAGCGCAACCATATGTGGAGTCTTTTAAAGCATTAGTTGGCCCACAAAATGCTAAAATAGAGTAAGGAAATTTCCTTTTCAACCTAGTTTAACATAGTCATTCCAACTCTATTTAACATAGCCATTTTCAAAACCTAAAGCAAAAGTTGCAATTTAGTATTATCAAAAAATACATTTAAAAGATGACAAGATGCCCAATTTATCTAGCCTTTATAGTTAAAATCCTATAATATAAAGCAAGCCATGCAAAAACCACAACTTTGGCAAGACATGCTTTGCTCCAATAGAGACCAAAGGACTAAATTTTTGAAGAAGAGGTATGAGAGAAATTTAGATAACCCTCTTTTACTATATATTTACCTAATTTTAAAATCATCCAAGAAATGTCCCCACCTTGAGAGAATAAAATAACTATTTAAGAAAGAATAATGTAGCTTTTTATTTTTGAGGATAAGACAATCATAAAAAATCTTCCATTTGGATTTTGAAACTAGGTTTCCTTAAGAAATTATAAGATAGTCTTTTATTTTGACCTCCAATTTTTCTTCAAAAAGTATTTTACCTCCACCAAATCTTGTCTTTTATCTAATGGATTATACTAATTTCAAGAATCTTCCTAGAATAAAGTTTTTCCCATTGCGAATTTTTTATTAAAGATGGGGAAAATCGCATCTCTACAAGAACTAATGAAGTTCCACATCTTGGAAACACTTAGAGTATTTGCAATCATAAAAATTCTCTCTTTATCTATCATGTCAGGATATTTGGCTTGCATAATTTTACTCCTAAAGCCAATTTTTGTGCTTTAAAACAAAGATGGGAACCACTATAATATCTAGAATTACAAAATTTGTCCCAAGACA
The DNA here is from genome assembly GCA_007258455.2 of Sequoia sempervirens. Taxonomy (NCBI): domain Eukaryota; kingdom Viridiplantae; phylum Streptophyta; class Pinopsida; order Cupressales; family Cupressaceae; genus Sequoia; species Sequoia sempervirens. The sequence goes on from VDFB02270651.1 coordinate 22,246,777, forward strand.
TTAGATTGTTCTTATTTCTATTAGAATATCTACTCCACAAAAATCTTCTTAATAATTTCTCTAGTTTAGTTATGACATCTATTAGGATTCTTAAAGTATACATCATATATATAGGGACTAATGTAAGGATAGCCTTAACCAATTTTATTTTACCTACCAAAGAAAGCCACTTACTCTACCAAGATGAAATATTATACTTTTTTCTCAAAACTTATTTTTGTTTCCCCCAAAAAATAAAGGGATACCCAAATACTAATAAAGTAGATTTTTTTTATCTAAACCCCAAAAACCTATAAATCCTTCTTTGAATATACATGGACGTGTTTTAAAAGTAATTGGACTTATCAAAATTTATTTTATGGACTCCTATTGTGTCAAGGTAAGTTTAAATGAATTTATTGATAGTTTGTACTTTACGATAAGAAAATTTTCCAAACAGATGGTGTCATCAAGAAATAGAACATGAATAGTTGGGTCTAGAACCTTCATAATGTTCATGCCTATCTAATTTTTCTATCTATTTTTTTTTATAAAAATTGATCTACTAATGGATTTTTCCATTAAAATTAATAAAAAAGGGAGAAATGGGATCTCCTTGTCTCATACCTTAAGAATATTTGGAAAATTTTATTGGATTTCTACTTATACTAACTAAAAATCCAACCCCATATATAGAAGAGTAAACCCATTTACACCAATCATTTGAGAAGTTAATTTTTTTTGGAACTAGCATCAAAATCCCAACTAACCCTATCATACACTTTCATCATGTACAAAAACCTATGGTGGTGCACTACTCATATATGAGCTCTGACGCTAGTGATGATGAGGGAGATGCCTTTGTTGAAGTGCATTCTCTTCCACCATCGAAGGATGAGGATCCCAAGAAACAAAAGAATTCAAGGAACAAGAAATCCCACAAAAAAAAGCAAGAAGACAGATTTCCTGGTTCGAGGGTTCATGGATTGGGGAGGTGAATGAAGGGGATAACACTAAATATACGAGAAACAAATCTTAAAAATAAAAGGTGATGCAAGAGAAAAAGGTGAGGAGAAGGTTGTTGAAAAAATTGACTAGAATGAACCCCTTATCTAAGATGGTTAGTGAGAAGGATGGACAAGGTACTAATAATATCCCTTATATTCTGAAGGAGTTTTCCTATCTCCATGTGAATAGAGAATATATTTATGATGTCTTGGGCCTAGCAAGAGAAGGGATAATGAATCATTTCAAACTCTTAAAATGGTTATTCATTGCAATAAACAAAATCAATATTAAAATTAGAGCCCTAGAGGAAAAAAGCTCTAATGAGGAAAGGGATCAACCTGAACTTGGGGAAAATGAGGTGAAGAATAGGATTGATGACATGGATAAATCTATAAATGGTTTTAAAAGGAACTTTGAGTAAAGAATGACTAGCCTAGAGGAAAAGATATAGGACACTGATAAAAATTTGGAAAAAGTTTTGAAAATTAGTCATTGTTCCATTAAAACAACACCAAGGGAATCATAATTTTAACTGAAAAACTCGAAGAGCTGAGAGAAGAGAAAATGACTAAATTGATCCCCAAGGAGACTAGGAAAGAAAAATAGAGTAGCAAGGATAAAGGTAAGAAGTTGATGTATACCAAGACAAAAGGGCCCAACTCTAGGACTTGTGGGAGTAAGAAGAAATCATTTGAGGAAGAAAAGAAAGAGTTAGTGAACCTTTAATATATGAGCTATTTAATTTAAATGAATTTTCTACAAATAAAAAATAAAAATCTCACAAATAATATTCATCCACACACACAGAGAAATAACAACACAATTTCAAGGCCTGGTTGCAATGTGCAACTAGAAATTTTTCTATTATTAAATGGGGAAAATCAAGCAATTACACTTCAATCATGGATAATGGTTGTAACAAGCCATATGAAACCTCTAGAAAACATTCACAATCTGATTTGCAATAGCAAATCAAAGCCTAGAATCAATCTTCTCTCAAGCACTTGCAGCTTCAAAACCAATTTCACAATCAATGTCTTCAATCTACTCAACCTTTGTTGATTTTTCCTCTATTAACACTCTCAAATCTATCAATCCAACAATGGAATCACCATTTAGAGGTAAGCAATGCCCATCTTCTCTTCTTGTGTTTTTCCTCCCTAAAAAACTATCTCCAAATGAAAGAAATTCAACTTTTATCTTCTCATGATTTCCTCAAATTTAATTTCAAATGCATTTCACTATCATTTTGCTTTCATTCCAAACACCTCAAGAAAATTAACACCCCACCTCTAGGAAGGGAAAATAAAATGCAATTTAATATTCAATCCTAAATAAAATATGTATTTTAATCCTCTAGACTTAGACAAAATACCTTATGGGCTTTAAATGACTTTCATGCTTTCTCAAATAAAGCAAAAAAGCATATTCCTCAACCTGGGCACCCACCTCCTGGGTTCTTATTTTTTAGGAGCTGTGAGAATTCAAAATGGGAGTTACAAATGGTTTTAATGACTCCCAAAAACCAACACCATTAATTACTTTTTCTACTTTTTTAGTTTTTAAAACATATTCTCCATGATTCCCTTTCACCAATTTGACCCAAATTGAAATCAAACTCAAATTCAAATTTTCCCACATTACAAGATCACAACAAAATATAAATTTCAATCATCAAGCATGAAATCCAACACATCAAAATTGCAAAATTCAAAAATGACACCTTCAAGTTGACATAGGATTCCACTAAGCCATGGATGCTCCTACATTAGACACCCATGGTAGAAGAAAATGTTTCATGAGTGAAACTCATAAACATTTGTATACTTTGTGTCTATCTTGGATCCACCTCTGCTCCTTGTTCACTGGAATTTTTTTGTTCCTCTCATCTTACAACTTTACATTAGTATTCCCTTTCATCTTCCCTCCTTTTCTCATCCCCATGAAATACAAATTACCAAACTCTATCTCCCATGAATGTGCTTTATCAAAATGAAACAAATCAATTGTATGCATACCTTCTTCAACACATGTGTCTCGTATTACCTTTCTTGTTGCTACACCTTCTACTCTTCCTTTTGCCTTTTCTTCAATGCAACTTTCCACTCTATTAGTGTCTTTAAAAAGACACTCTATTGCTGCAAACTGATTTTCTACACCCAAAACAATGTCAAAATGATATTTGTGTAACTCATCATCCACCTTCTGCAACAAGTAATCAAGTTCTTCTATCAAGGAATTTTCACCTTCGTCATTCTCAAACAAGAAATCATCAACAATTCCCAACTTCACATTCACATCTTGCTCATCACTCTCACCTATCTCCAACATATCTACTATTGCAACTACATCTTTATTCTCATCATAGGAAGTATAAAAATCAGAATTTACCTCATTACCTTTGGCTGCAACCTTTGTGTTAGCTAAAATTTTCTCATTCCTCTCTCCTACAATTTCTTCCAATTGCATTAGAAAATCATCCTCCTCACCTTCATCATTTTCCTCTAACTATTTCAAATCACTAACCAAAATAATTCCAACCTTGCTACATACCTTGCCTTCTCTCTCATCCAATGGCTTCAACTTATGATGAACTCCATCCTTTGTCAAACTATAAGTGTTCGCACATCCATCATGCACTATTTTCTCATCAAACTGCCACAATCTACCCAACAACAAATGACAAACATCCATGTTCATAACATCATGTAATACTTCATCATAATAACTTCCAATCTTAAATCTTACCACACATTGTTCATTTACCAACACTTTGTGATCATCCTGCAACCATGAGATCCTATGCAGATGCGGGTGCTTCTTTCTCTCCAATTGCAACTTCTCAACCATCTCTGTAGAAATAATATTATCAATACTACCACCATCAATAATGACTTTACAAACTTTACCTTTGCATTTTCATCTTGTATGAAACAATTTCCTCCTCTAAATGGGTTCACTATTTTCATTCATCAAAACTCTCATCATCACTAGGCTTCACCATCTTCTGCTTCTTCAAAATGTGTTGAATTTGCATCTTCTCCATTTATGTTTGTTGCACTATTCTGATTCACAGTTCTTCTTCTTGGTCTTTCCTCTTCATGAGGACACTCGTATGATGTGTGCCCCTCTTCTCCACACTTGAAACACGTTATTTTAAAATTTCCTCTTTGAAATCCCCTACCTGATCTTTCTCTTCCTCTAAATTTTTTATCACAAGGCTTGCTTGAGTTTTCATATCTTTCATCATTGCTTCCCTTAATGTCTCTAATCTGTTCTTCATCCTTTTTTTGCTACACATAAGTGCTATCCCTTCCCCTTTTTTTATTCTCAAACCTCTTGTTTGTCCTTTTTTCTATCTTCAATGCTATTTGATAAACATCTTCCATTGTCACAACTCTAACTAGTGTCATCTCTTCTTGAATACTTGATCTTAACTTGTTTATGTATCTTGCAACATTTTCCTTGGTTTCCTCTAAATTTCCAATCTTTATAAGAATTATGTGAAACTCTTCTATGTACTCCTTTATTGTCTTGCTTCCTTGCTTCAAGCTTTGCATCTTTTTAAGCAATTCCATCTCATAGTCTACTAGAATGAATTGCCTCTTCATTTTCTCTACCATTTTATCCATCTTGTAATCTTCTCTTTTCCTTTTCTTCCTCTTTCTAACTGAATTTATCTCCACCAAATTGAAGCGTGTCCCTTCAATTTTGTCTTGGAAAACCTTACTCGGTCTGGGTCTCCAACTTCCTCAAATTCAAAATAATCTTCCATATCATTTATCCAATCTATCAGTTCTTCTAGATTCAAACTTCCATTAAAGGTAGGAACATCAATACTTGGTTTTTTTCCCATTTTTGTTAAAACCATTAATAATGGATCTCTTGCAACTACTGCAACTTCCTCTCTTTGCTCAGTATTTAAACTAGCATTCTCTGTGTTCACATTTTCTTCACCATCACTTCTTGGGTCTCTCATTCTTACAAATCCTCTCCTTATCTCATTTTGCAAAGTTTCAACCTGCCTTCTCAAGGCTCTAAAATTATCCTCTTACAAAATTATCTCCTCTTCCTCTTCCTCTACCATGATGGGCTCCTCTCCCATCCAATTTTTTTTAACACCCACAACACAGTCTTGGTGCAACTACCTCTCTTCGGTGGTCTATTACACACTCAAGATCTTGATGCTTTGATACCACTAATGCATGAGCTATTTAATTTAAATGAATTTTCTGCAAATAAAAATTAAAAAGCTCACAAATAATATTCATCCACACACAGAGAAATAACAAAACAATTTCAAGCTCTGGTTGCAATGTGCAACTAGCAATTTTTGTATTATTGAATGGGGAAAATTAAGAAATTACACTCCAGTCATGGATAAAGGCTGTAACAAGCCACATAAAACCTCTAGCAAACATTCACAATCTGATTTGCAACAACAAATCAAAGCATGGAATCAATCTTCTCTCCAACACTTATAGCTTCAAAACCACTTTCACAATCAATGTCTACAATCTGCTCAACCTGTATTGATTTTTCCTCTATCAACACTCTCAAATCTTTCAATCCAACAATGGAATCACCATCTGAAGGTAAGTAATTCCATTCTTCTCTTCCTGTGTTTTTCCTCCCTAAAAAACTATCTCCAAATGAAAGAAAATCAACTTTTATCTTCTCATGCTTTCCTCGAATGTTATTTCAAATACATTTCATTGTCATTTTGTTTTCATTCCAAACACCTCAAGAAAATCAGCGCCCCACCTCCAAGAAGAGTACATAAAATGCAATTTAATATTCAATCTTGAATAAAATATGTATTTTAATCCTCCATACTTAGACAAAATACATTATGGGCTTTAAATGGCTTTCATGATTTCTCACATAAAGAAAAAAAGTAGATTCCTCAACCTAGGCACCCACATCCTAGGTTCCTATTTTTTAGGAGTTGTGAGAATTCAAAATTGGAGTTACAAGTTGTCTTAATGACTCCCAAAAACCAACACCATTAATTACTTTTTCTACTTTTTTCAAATTTTAAAACATATTCTCCATGATTCCCTTTCACCAATTTGACCCAAATTGAAATCAAACTCAAAGTCAAATTTTCCCACATTACAAGATCACAACAAAATATGAATTTCAATCATCAAGCATGAAATCCAACACATCAAAATTGTAAATTCAAAAATGACACCTCCAAGTTGACACAAGATTGCACTAAGCCATGGATGCTCCTACATCAACCTTGTTAATCTTCATCAAAACTTCTACAATTAGGAACTACAAGCTGTTGACACTCTGAAGAAGATGAAGATGAAGTTTCTCTTTGTTGTTTTTTTAGCTATGATTTATCTTGTAGCAGTATTTTGTATGTAGGGTTTCAGATCCCTACAAAACCTATTTTACGTATTAATCAAAAACATTTTAATGTTGCTTTTGAAAACTTAAAACAAGCCATAACTAGTGGTATGATCTTACCTAAGTTAGAACTTAATAAATCCTTCATTTTATATATCAATGTCATTAATAAATCCATAGATATTGAAATCTCTCAATATTTTGATCAAAAAGAAAAACCTATTTATTATTTCACTAAAATTTTGAAGGATTTTGAAACAAGGGTTCCTTGAAAAATTTGCACTATCCTTAGTTTCAACACTTGTCAAATACAAATATCTCTTGATGGGTAATAAAGTGATTATGTGCTCAAATGTGTCTGTCTTATCTCACCCCCCTTGGTGGCCTTTTATTGATGGAAGATTAGAAAAATGGATCTTCAAGATTCAAGAGTACAACTTGGAATTTGAAAGATGCAAAAATATCGAGGGTAGTGATCTTACAAAACATATGGATAAAATGTTAATTTTGAGGTAAATATAGTTATCCTTGTTATATATGAAAATTCATAGGCAACACCTTGTTTTCATATTATAAAGGGATATATAATTATCAAAAAAGTACATCGTACTTTGCATGTGGGAATAAGATCATTATCTTTCACAAGATTATTGGTATCATGATTTGATTTACTTTTTTAAGAATCAAGCTTGTCCTTAACCTTGAAAAAAAGGAAATGAAGATATTTAAGGTCCTAGGCTCTTAAGTTTATTTTACTTCAATATTTTATCTTTTTTCACAACAAAGAGTATTTTGTTGAAATCCCTAAACCCAATAGGTTTTCAAGAGCTATCATGAAGGGATATGTAGAGGAAATCACACCACCAAGAAAACATCTCATAAATTTTTGAGGGTTAGGTATTATTGGTTGACTCTATTCAAATATGAGTATCATTTGGTTTGTTCTCGGGTACCTTGTCAACTATTCACTAGGAGAGATCATCTGCCATCCATGCCACTAAACCCTATAATACCTAAGAAACCTTTTACAAAGTGGGATATTGATTTTATCTCATATATTAGGTACATTTTGACTACAACTAATTATTTTACAAAATGATCTAAAGCAATTGCCCTCAAAATCTTAGTAAGAATTGAAGTGGATTCCTATTTCAAAAATTAAAAAAATCCAAGTTTGGTGTCCCTTATGAAATCATTTCTAATAATGGGCATCAATTTATTTATCATGAACATGTAGAATTTATTTCTCGTTATTCTATTACTTCAAGTCATTCATTGAAATATTACCCTAAATGTAATCATCAAGTTGAGTCTACAAACAAAAACTTGATTGTTATCATGAAAATGAACACTTGTAGAAATATATGTAACTGGCATTTAAAGATATGAATCCTTCTGGGCTTATAGTACCATTATTCAATCTAGCATGGTTTTCTCTCCTTTCATGTTTTCTTATGGTTTTGGCATGACAAAGCCTATTGAGCTACAAATTACTAGTACCAAGAGCCTTAGAGCATAATTTAGAATACCCAAATGTATTACAACAAAGGTTAAAAAAATTTTTGGTTATGGATGAGTTGAGGGTCATATCTTTTCAAAAGTTAGAAAAATAAAAAAAAAGGTGAATAATTTATTCAGTAAGAATGTTTTGAAGAAAACATTTAAGTTTGATGATCTTGTCTTGTTGTGGGACAAAGTGAGAGAGGATCCCAAATAACTTCACAATTTTAATTCCCTATGGTTAGGACCCTATAAAATAATGTCATTGTTGGGAAGAATGCCTTTTAATTAGACGATTTAGAAAGGAATTAGTTGTGAAACATAGTTCATGGGCATCATCTTAAACCTTTCCACAATTAGTTTGTGTAGATTGATTTCTTGTGTCAATGCTTTTTTCTTTTCTTTTGTTGTGTCATTTTTCATTTTCTTTATTTATTTATTTTTCTTTTTTGATATAAATCTATTTATCTTTCCAAAATCATTCTTACCATAACACTCAATATTCATTAGTTAGAAGTAAGTTAGAATCAAAAAGAGCTACAACTATATAAGTATATTTATAATTATCAAATTGTTAATTTGAAATGTTAATTGAAAAATAAAATGAGAGGTTACTAGAAACTATCTAATTTTTTTTATCAAATACTTGATCTTCAATTGATTTAAAGGTCATACTTGATCTTCAATTGATTTAAAGTGATTGACCTTGGCTATTATTCATCCAACCCTCAATTTTCCAATCTTATTATTTCCCCTCCTTCATATCATGCTAAGTCAACTAGCCAATCTTGTAAAAAAAATACACACATAAAAGATTCTACACTCAAGAAACAACTTACATAGGTTGCACTTTTGAGAAAATTTAGCTTCACTTAATCCAACCCTACTCCATGTATGAAGTAGGCCAACATGATTGCTAGTGTTGTCCTAAATTTTTGTGCCCTTCGTGTCAAAATCTAAAACAAATCCATATTTGAAACATTCTAAAGATCAGATTCCTTGAAATCATATTTGGTATGACTACGTATATAACATTGCAAATGTTTACATTTATTGGATTGTATTGGTTATATATTGGTGTTGGAAAGGTCACATGAATCTTCATCAATCAAGTGTTCCTCTCTAGTCATATGTAGGCTCTCCATTTATCAATCAACATGTATAAAGGAAAGGCTTAATATGAATAATATATGCCCTTGTTATTTGATACCCTCGACCCAATACATATGGAATGCATGGAATGCGAAATTTTGTTTAAATGGGAAATAAATTTATATGCCTATAAAGGTATTATTAAGACCGTACGCTAATGCATGTAAAATCAAATTCATTCAAACAAAATTTGTATTGTTTGATCACCACCCAATAGTAAGAGGCAAAGGATATAGAGGCAACAATTTCTACCGGGCCATGGATGCATGTCATGGATGGCAGAATTTACGAAATTTATAGAATTTGCACGGAGGGCGAGAAAAACGAGGGAGGCAGCATCCATGACATGCATCCATGGCCGGGTAGAAATTGTTGCATCTATAGCCTTTGCCTAGCCTTTGCCATAGTAAGATAGGGGAGAGGACTCAGTAGTTGTGCACCCTAATTTCGCACTTGTAATTATTCTAGATAGAAATTTCAAATCACTCCCAATTTTTTATAGTAGCTTACTTGGCAAGTCCCCTACTTATAACTTTCGTTTCAGGGTCACACCAGCATGCTTTTTGTCAAGGTGTCCAAAAAGACCCAAAAAATAGTGAGACCAATACTTGTGCATTCACATCATGGGTAGTTGAGCAATGATGCGGCATCACATGATTGGTTGCTTTTTAGATCAAAGAAATACATTTTGTTTAATTATGAGTAGTCAAGTCACAACTATTAGGCATTATATAAACAACTCCTATCACAACTATTAGACATAATATAAACAACTACTATCACAACTATTTAAACATGCTCAACTATTTACTCTCAATTTTTAATTTTGGTTACCTATTTGTTGCATGACTATTATGGACTATTGTTTCAATCTATGGCATTTCATTTGATCATTTTTCATATTTCTATTTTTTGGTTATTGGAGATCCTCAATTTGACCTCAATTGTGTTCATGCATTAGGTTTTAGAGTTTAAGGTGCGTAACCAAGAAGTAACTATTATAAAGGGAACTATTTGTTTTGTAGCATTACTTGGTTCATTTACAATTTATTCGTGAGTTCAAGGTTTCGTGTTTAAATTAAATAAACACATTGAGTTTTTTTTATATCATTTTTTTGGCTTTGAATATATTGTAATTCATTGAACAAAGACATGGCAATAATATTAAACAAATTTAAGGTTGCATGAAGTTTTTATGTCTCTTTCATTTTGTTATGATCAAGGGTTGCAAATGAAGGATTTGGTGTTTTTTTTTTTAGTTTGAAATGCTTTTGAAATAAAATAAAATAAAAATTGTTTCTATAGTCTAAAAATATTGTTCAAATCCTAGCATTATTTGATAATGAGTGAAGAGTTTAAAGGTCATGGTTTTAAATTTTCTTTTTCTATCATCAAAAGGATGCATGTTTTTAAGTGGTTTAGTTTAGTTCTACTTTGAGCATTTTTGAAATAAAATTTAAAGGAATTTATTTATTTTGACACAATTTAAATATTCATTCATCATTTTTTTTTTAATGAGACCTAGGCATTATTGATTTTTTGTATTATTTCCATTTGTGATGACAAAACCTGTTTATAATTGATTGGAAAATTGTCACAATACAATTCTACTTGTTTGGATAAATTCTATTCAGTAGTGACATAAGAAATCAAGTTTACTTTTTATGTCATTTGTATTGATTAAAATGTGTGTGCAAATTGATTTTCAGTTTCGGGTTTCTCTATCAAAGATTGTCAAAATAATATTTTTGAAGGAACAATTCAATTTTATTGGATGGACTTTGTTGACATTGAATATATGGTAGGATGTCACTATTTAAAATTTATTTATTTTCATCATTTCTAACTAAAATTAATGTTTCATTTTGATTTCAATGTCTAATGAAAAGGAAAAAAAGTTATAGAATGAGAACATGGTCAAATTTATTATTTCAAAAATTGTAATGGGTTTTGTTTTAACATGTTAAGTGGGAATCAAGATAGCAATTTTAGTAGGAATGGATCTTGGGGAGCATGGAATAGTTGGTAATTTTCTAGCAATAATAACTTTTCCAAAGGCAACCATGGAATTCAAAAAGGCACTAGCATGCTTCAAGGTGGCAAGATTATTTGTGGTTTAGGTAACAATAGTCATGGAAAGAATACAAGAATTTCCTTTCACATGGATGCTTGAAATCCTCAACTTTGGACTATCCTTGACCTTGATAATCATGGGGAGTTTAATTAGCCCTTTATTGAACAACACAACCCTCAGTTTGCCCCTAATTTTGATCATAACCATTTGAAAACCTTGTTGTAAACTAGTCTATTCACTCGATGTCTCATTCTTGACAATCAATTCACTCTTATTATTGTGATCTACTTGTTTTTCAAGATAATATTCATAGTCCTTCAATTTTTGATGAAACTTTCTATTTGCCACTAGTTAATGAAAATAGTAGTCACCCTGTCCCTCCTCCACCTACTTATTTTTTGTCCCATGCCACTAACTTATAAGAATATCTAGATAATGCTTGAAAGATGAGGAGATAACTTGAGATGTGAAATGAACATAATTTAATGCCTTTAAATAGAAGGGCATAACAATAAATAGCACAAACATGTGTTTAGTCACCCCTAGGCTAGAAGGAGTTAGATGAGAGTAGGCTAAATTTTAAAATTGAATTTCAAATTTTTAGGCGTCAAATACACAACTACAAATTCAACCTTATAAGTCCCCAAAATTTCATATGCCAACATGATAGGTTGATTATGACTTGGACATTTAGCTCATAATTCATGTGATGTGATACATTTCTTCTTGGTATTTTACAAAATGATAGTAGCCCCTTTGTCCTTCCTAGTCTCCTATCTGCCTTATTCAACCCATGGCCTAGGTTCTAATTCTTCATAGTCCCTTAAGACCCTTTGAAGACCTTAAATTATAGGGACTCCCAAGAGACCCTAGGGTTACTTGGGAAGCCTAGTTTAAGTTATAGGGTTTCCTAAGCAATCCGTCATGGGAAAAGGGGCAACCTAGACCCTTGAAAGGGTTGTCCCTATTGTATTTGGAGGACATGTGATTTCTTTAGTTTTGATAGTTTCACAACCATTTTTGCTTCTAATTTTGAGTTGATTATAGACCTAACTAAACTTGTTGTTCCCTTAATTGATTCTTCTTTACTCTTGACTCACAATCATCTCTCCACTTATCTCCCAATCACCTCCTCTAAATCATGAAGCTTTCCTGCCTACCTATATTTTACTCGCCATTGGCATCTAATCTAAGAGGTTGTTCATTTTGCATTTATAGTCATATATTCATAATAAATTCTAATTTTTCTCCCTCTCTCATGACAAGGATTGTGAAGCAACTTTAGAAGACTAGGCTATCCTTGCAACTGCAATCTCCACAACATTATCATGTTCTACACAAGACTCTCATTCCTATCTCAGAAGCCTCAAAACTTCTCTCTATATTCCCAAGTTAAAATTCAATTTTTCATAGATCCTATTTTCCTTGTATCTCACTACCATCAAGAAGGAACACCTTATTGTTGCAAAAGTAATTACAACAGTTTGGCCTCTTGAATCCATATGCCAACAAAACAAGGCTTCTTCAAAGCTTCTACATTTCATGTTTTTTTTTTAAGTTCGATTTATTTTGAAAAGGAATAGATTAAGTAGTAATTAAAAAATCTAAATTTTCCCAAGGATAGTAATACTCCATTATCAATCCTTGATTAGAATATAATTTTTTACTACTTTCTTAAGTTTAGGAAAATTTAATTAATCTTTTTGATTAAATATATTGAGTTAGATTTAATTTGATTTACTTTATTTGAAATCCCTTGATCCCAACACAAGGAACTCTAAGTGAAGAACCCTCAATCTCAACAAGAGGTAACCCAACCAATTAATATGCAAGCAAACTAGAAAAAATTGTAAAACAAAAACAAAGTAATCTTGTTTAGAAAATTTCATTTAATTACATTTAAAATACAAGAAAGAGTTCCTTTTTCAAGTACTTTAATTATATAATGTTTTTTTTTATGAATATGCAGCTATCTAAATTATATAATGTTTGATTTTTGGAAAAATAAAAAACTACAAAACAGATTTGTTTTTGCATCCAGTTTAGTTTATTCAGTAGCATTGTCACCAAAATTGTGAAAATGGAAAACAAAGAAAATAGAAGACCTCAATAACATCATGAGGCACCCAACCAAAATCCAAGAAACTCAAGCCCAAAACAAGCTCAACAAGTTAAAGCATCCAACAAATCATATGATGTACAAAGCAAACAAACAAGCAATGGCATGATCAAACAACGCACTACAACACTTCTTTATCTCCCATTTTTCCTCACTTGGAATTTAATGTTCATTGTGTCCCAACATAAAGGAAGATTGGTTAAGTTAGTGATGAGTGAGATCTAAGAAAACTTACCAATTCAAGAAACACCCACTAAAGAGCAAGCTAAAGAACAAGCGAAGATCCTAAGGAAGACCTAACAAGCTAACAAAGGCATATGAGGGAAGGGTTTTGTGCAAGGGAACACTCACTATTATTAGAATTAATAGATCTAGAAGAATGAAGGTTGAACACCTTTCTTCTCTTTGTTGTTAATGAACTTAATAGGATTAGAGCCAATGACCTTCTTGGCTACATTAGAATCACAATCACAATTCTCCCCTACAAAAATCACCCAACAACATCAAACCCCACCTTGACAAATCAACACAATGGCCTAATATGAGGTGCTCCTCCCTAGAGAAGTGAGTGAACCTATCATTGTGACTCTCACTTAATACAATCATTTCGCTACCATCTACAACTCTTTTCCAAGTGAAGAGAGTGAACAATTGGATTCTCCATTGCTTATTTGGCTTTTTTCCAAAAAAATAAGAGTAACTCAATGAATGCCTTTAGTAAGGGTGCAATCCACGTGTTATCATGTCTGAATCACTCAGATTATGCTTGGGCCGACTCTATATAACATAGACCCTATGCCTACAAAACTAACCCAAGACATGAAAATGGTAAATCCAATTAGATAATAAGATTTAGAGAGAGAGAGATGCGTGAATATGTATAATAAATACATAATTTGGACGAATATATCAAAATGTGCATATATGTTGATAGATGTATAGGAATGTGCATAAATAGGGGAATAATGACATGGGTAAAGTAGTCCAACTTTACACTAAATTATGCAATTTCATAATATGTAAATATATTATGTAAATATATTAAGTCATTCTCTTAAATTAGACACAAAATTAAATGGAAATTGGCATGTTATTCAAATTTCACCATTATAATATCAATAATCAACACATCATTCTCAAATTACCAAGAGTTACAATTTGGCCCACACTTCACCAAGATTCAACACTTAGCATACAATTTTCTCTCTCTCTCTCTCTCTCTCTCTCTCTCTCTCACATATATATATATATATATATATATTCTAATAAGAAATGACTAAAATATCATTTATCTCATATTCTATTAAAACAAAAAATTGAATTTTGATTACAACAAATGAATTTTCTTATAAGAAATTATCAAAATATCATTTATCTCAAATATTGGTAAAACAAAGAATTGAATTTTGACTAAACTTACACATAGATCAAGAAAATATTTATAATAATATTTTGCAATACAAGACAAAAATGGCAAATATCTCAAGAATTCTAAATATTTATTATCAATGTCATGGTGATGTAATTCGTGAGAAGTCGCATCACCATTTATATATTATTTTAGTTACTATTATCTTTTATTTTGTATGATTAACAAATGTATAAAACATTTATTATTAACTCACTTTTAAAAAAAAATTGATATAAAATTTTATATCAAGTAAACATCATCAATTATACATACTATAAATGTTATTAACTATTATCAAGTATTTGTATATTCCATATAGTATTATATATATTCAATGTCATAGTGATGTAAATCATGAAAAGTCACATCAACATTTAAATATCATACTACATACCTATTATTTTTTATTTATATTGGTTTTTATTTGTTTTGATTGATAAATTCCTAAAGCATTTATTATTAGTAAAAATTTTAAATTGATATATCACCATCATTTATTAATTATATGTATTATATTATGACAAGTTAATAAAGTGTTGGAGAAGAAGAATTCTTTTGTTGATAGGATTATGGATAAATGTTTGTGTGTTTTACATGCAGATATATTTTGTAGAGTTTTAATTCTATTAGAACTCGTCTCTTTTCAGTTATAGTCAGAACAATTCAATCTTAACTATACTCTAATATCTAGGAGTTGTAGTTAATGATTTCAGTTAGGAGTTGTGTTTGGAATAAAACTCCCTCGTGCTTGTTTATAGCCGATGGTTGAGTCCTTAGATTAGTTAGTTGATTTCAGTATTTTGTTATCAGTTACTTTTCAATTATCATCTACAGACATGTTGATTATTTTTTAAAATTGATATATCATCATCATTTATTAATTATATGTATTATATTAATAACTATTATCTAACCCAAACAGGTAGCATGGTTGGTTAAGGGCTTTGAGTTCATCCCATATAGGTCCTGAGGTTGACTCACGCTCCCGGATGAAATTGGTACAGGTCGTTTTGGGTGCGGTTTGTGCCCCTAGAGGACTAGTCTCGCCTCTGCTTGCCTCCTTTGTCCCCCAAAACCTAGCAAAAAGTAAAACCAGGGCAAGGGTGGTGGAGCTCGTTGGGCAGAGTTGCAAATCCAAATACTTGACACGAGGGTTGGGGATACCTCTAAGTTACAAAAACTATTAAGAAAAAAAAAAAAAAAAAAAACTATTATCAAGTGCGTATATATATATAATTGGAGATAAGAGTAAAATTTAAGATAAATTTGAGTAATTTGACAATTATCATAATCAAAATATTTAAAATTATATGAATAATCACAATATATATTTGTAATATGAAAATTTTCATCTTTAACACTTGACAAATAAATAATTTTACTAGTCAACATTTATTTTTTATAATATCTTTACCCTTATAAATAGAAGCAACATTTCATTTATTCAAGACTTGCTTTTCTTAAGAGACTTAATAGTGGCTTCTTTTGTTTTATTTTATAACGTCTCTTTTTTCTTAAAATGTGAAAAGACTTTTTTTTTTTTTTTTAAATGTGAAAAGACTTAATGATCACTTCTCTTCTTCTTTTCTTTTATAACTTCTTTTTCTCTTATGAATTAAAGTCACGTGTATACCCAAATCCATCACTCATTTTCTTTCATCCAAGACCTGCTTTTCTTTTAAAAGACTTAATGGTCACTTTCTTTTATACCATTTTTTCCCGCTTTTCTCTTAGTGTTAGACCTAATGGTCACTTCTCTTTTTATTTTCTTTTAAAGCGTCTTTTTAACTTATGAATAAAAATCACATGTAGACCTAAATCCCTTGTTGCTTTTCTCTTATTCAAGACCTACTTAGTCTTTATCGCGTGAGAAAAGTAACTTTGTGAAAGAATGTCATCTGTTACTGATTCCTACACAATGTCATTTCTACTTGGCTGAAAAATGCTCAGCCTTTGGGCACCATCACACCTCGATCACTACCCACGCAATCTTAATTCTACAAAATCTCTTAACCCTCTACATCTTAAATGGAAAAATATTAAAAAATCATCTCTACACCAAAATTCTTACAAAAGGCTTATGTAGTTTGATCCTAAATCGAGAATTCAATCCAGTTCTTCAGTAGTTAACAAGCAATCAAAACTTCATTGGAGGAGTAAAAACAGGACCATGAATTAATTTGTTACAACCTTTCTGCACCTCCCAAAAAGAAAGGAAAAAACCTCACGCTTAGTTCGTACATGCACGCGGACAGTTAGAGATTGAATCTATCACAACAATTAGAGCTAATGTTGGGCTTAAAATGCCGCATTTTGCTGAATGTTTTTGGATTACCTGTATTGTTCTTACTGGTCCGTCAATTTACACTCTGTTGCATAGTGTCGCTTTCTCATGCTGTTAAATTATTTTCAATGTGATCACAACTTATGAGTTACATGTCCATTGCCTTATCCAATCTTTATATCCTTCCATGGTTGTAATCCCTACAGCTGTACTACTTTTTACAGATAATATTAGCCAGAATCCTCGGTGATAATTGTTTCTGCTCAGCTTCTTTGCCCAGAGATCGCTATCCTTCCCGGCATTGACTACATGGTTGCAGCAGTTTTGTCTGGTACCTCATCTTTAACTTTAATCTTTTCTTTATATATTTTGGCATGGATGGGCACCATTTTTTCTGTGCAATTTTGTCCCTAGATATTATTTGCTGTAATTTGAATGCTCGCCTCATTTACTGCAAACATCCACCATCTTATTTATTGGGAAATAATATATTGCACCAAAGTTTCTTCTGCATGCCAGGTTTTTATCCAACATGCAATGATTAAGAAAGAAAACATATTTGCTTGTGACTGTAAGAGTCTAATGCATACTGATTTCAAGTTCTTCAGAGAAAGCTTTTCATAATTTTGAAAGCATCAAAATTTTAACATATATTGAAGCAATCATGTGAAATTTGTAATGCACACCTTTTTCCTCAAATCTTAAGAATCTAATGAAAAGCAATTATGTGAAATTCATTATCACATCCGTAGGGTAAATGCATCAAAGGCTAAAAGCGGTCAGCTAAGGTTAAGCCATGTCATTCAACGTATAGTTCATATTATGTACACTTGCAGCTAAATCATTTTGAAAAAACCCTGACAATTTTACCCTGAAGAAAACTATCGCATTCAACCTATAGTTCATCCTCTGTACACTTGCAGCTAAATCATTATGACAAAACCCTGATAGTTTTTCCCTGAGGAATCCTACTTATTGTGTATTCCATATTTCACCTCATAACCCTGAGATACGAAAAGAGAAGATCCCCAACCATCCGGTCACATTGAAAAAGCACTGCAGCTATGAAGTTTTGAGCAATTGTCTGAATTACCATTAATCTGCATAAATCCCTTATTTCCAGTACATGCTTGATATGTATTACGATGTCTTTAATCAGATTGAGAGTGCCTTCTTAAACAAAAATTTCAATTTGTCAAAGGGTCTTTGCACTAATGTTTCTTCTGCATGCCAGGTTTTTCATCAGCTTATGTCCAACAAGCGATGGTGAAGAAAGAAAATATTACTGTAATGCATGATGATTTCAAGTTCTTCAGAAAGGGTTTATTTCATGATTTTGGAAACATCAAAGATTGACAATATATAGAAGCAATTATGTGAAATTCATAACACACCAAATTCCTCAAATCTTAAGAAGCCTTTGTCCCCTTACATTGCAACCTTCCACATTAGTTCCCTCAATCCTACTATCACCTATGATAGCTCCAAGAACACTAACCTTTACTTCAAAACCATTAGAAATCATTACAAGGATTGGATCGATTCTAAGGAATTCATGGTTACTAAGTGCTATGCCAGAACCTTAGCTAGATATGCTCTTGAATGGTGTACCCAAATTCCAACATATTCTGCAATAGATTGGAATTTAATACACGTTCTTTCACAATAAAGAAGAAAGAGGATATTTGCAATACATTGGATAAGCATTCATATGACAGCAAAGACCATCTAGGGATAAAATTGTACTGCAAAAATGGTGCTCATCCATTACCACATGTTTGGCATATTGATTAAGTTACTCATCTGGTTCAACTTTTCCATCTGTTACCCTCAATAGTCTCTGCCTTAATACAACATTAGCTGTTAAAGTATTCTGTCTTCAGACATGCATATGAGAATAATTATCTATCGTTGCTTGATTAAGAGACACAATGGTGGACAAAGAACCCAATAGCCTTTGTGATTATGTATCCTTGATTACATGTTACAGACTACTTGAGATTGTACATTTTTTGGTGTAGTCAATGATTCCGATTATGATTTATTAAAAAATCCCAATGATGAATTAGCATCCTGGGAAAGCAATTTTCTCTCTAAATTAAATGATTTCATATTGAAAAGATAAATGCTTGCATTAATTTCAAAAAATAGAGAATGAACACCTTAAAAAGT
Source organism: Sequoia sempervirens (assembly GCA_007258455.2). Taxonomy (NCBI): domain Eukaryota; kingdom Viridiplantae; phylum Streptophyta; class Pinopsida; order Cupressales; family Cupressaceae; genus Sequoia; species Sequoia sempervirens. Next base: position 22,265,837 of record VDFB02270651.1, read on the forward strand.
GCACTAGATATAACTGATTTCATTGATATGGGTATAGTACAGTCATCTTCAAAATGACATAACAATGGATCAAACATGATATAATACACAGGATGACACCACCTTTGCTCCAACCACAATGAAAAAAATACCTTCATAATTTTGTAGAATGGAATGATATTCTAGGTCAATGACTGCTTAGAAGTGATAAAGTGATCTTTCCACAATTATCAGTATCTAAGCGATTGAACTGCTTTACAATTTCAACAATATCCTTCTCTTCCACTTTCCCCATCTCTTTCAGCTTGTATATCACATACTCTGATTTACTGAAAGCAAAATTTTACAAAATTAATTTCAGAGAAACAAACTTTTCAAAAAAGCAAATAGCAAAGAAAAATACAGAATTAGGCACACAAACGAAAAAAGTTAGTGTTTTGGCAAGCATCCAAAAGACACGTAATAATCTAAAACCACCAGCTTAAAACTTGAACTTAAAATAAATAATGTGAAATGACTGAAATTAGCATATGTTCATACCACCACAACCATAAATGATGATAGAATAGAGTTTCTCTTTTCACTAAATGTTACACTGATCCTAATGAGCCTTTCTATAGTCTGGTACAGCATAGTAGCACAGATCTGTTGTGGGTATGTATCCCCATCCCAAAGGCAGATCCAAAACAGAACCATTTCAAATCCATCTTTAATACACAAATCATGCCAAGAAGATCCTTGTTATGGAAATTTTCATCTCTAATGAACGAATCAGAATCCTCATTATAGAAACTTTAATATGTAGATCCATGCCAAAAGATCCTCATTGTAGAAACTTTCATATCCAATGAACCATTCAGAATTCTGCTATGACGGCAGTAATATATACTGATCCATAAGAATCTGAAGAAGATTATGATTAGTATGAAGAATTTTTAAGATTATCAGCATCAGAAAATTCACAGTTTTGTCCACAGGATGAAACTGCCACTTCCCAACAGGAGGCAGTTATGAAACAACTGCCATGGCAATTCCAAAACCACTGCCTGGTGACAACTGGCAATTTCATCACAACTAGCAGAAAATAGGATTTAAGACAACAGCTGACTCTTCCACTTCCGATTCCATTTGTGGATCCTTCTAGTACATGAAGGGGATGCTCCAACATCTATAAATAGGGGTGAAGAGCATAGTTCCAATCATGGAAGTCAAGAGTGAATGTTGTACAAATCAAAGAACAAGAATTCAGCTGTTCAAACTTCAAAGTGAATTTATGAGCTTGACAGTGTAAGATAGGAGCAATCTAAGTTGCATCCAATTTTTGTACTTGTTTTTGAGCATTAGTAATATTAAGATATTCAAGCCATTGCTGCTAATTTAGGGGGTTTGTTGGATAAATTTCTGAGTTTTTTTGGTGAATTCTTTCATTTCCAACACTGTAGTTTCTTTGTTTTCAGCAACATTTGCTCCTCTTACATACTGTCATTTGTTTTTATGCAAGCTGAACTGTAATAGTTCATGTTCTAGTGAATTCTACATTCAACTTTGGTAGTTTAAGGATCATTTTGGTATCGAAGCAGATTTATGATCTTTTGGAAACTGTGGAGTGAGTTTATTGTATGACAGTTACAATATCTTCAAAGGAAGAGCTGCTGCCTTTCAATCTGGTGATTAAAGCTGGCAAATGGAACAAAAAAGTTAGAATGGAGGATTTAAACACTTGTGTCTGCCTTGGAGAATCACGTAGAAGGTATGATGAAAAATCAACTATGGATAGGCCAACAAGAAGAGCAAATGATAAGACAACAAAGGCAAATGTCCCAATAGCAGTCTTCATTCATAAATTTGTGAGAGCTCTAGCCAAGAAATTTGGCATTCAAGACAATGAAGAAGTAATAATTAGTAAGATGTTTTTGAAGGATGAGCCATATGAGGTAAAGAAGGTAAAAGAGAAAGCCCACTTGAGGTTGAGATTAAAGTTGGGATAAATCTTTTGATCAAGAAGTTAATGCTGAATTTTTAGATTATTGGATTATGCAAATGGAGATTTATTTTATTGTTCATAATGTGAATGGGGAACAAAAGATTTCTTTTATACATCTCAAAATGTCGGAGCATGCACTTGTATAGTGAGAAAGTTACATAACTAATTTGGAAAGAAAGAAAAATCCTGCAGTATCTAATTGTTTTTCTTTTTCATCTTTAGTATGTAATCAGCAAAAACTTGAGAAATGGACGACATTTTGAAAACAAAACACTACTGAAGATTTTGGGAAACATTTAAGCAAAGCTTCATGGACTTTGAAGTAAGCATTTCATCTACCCCATTTCATGAAGATACGTTTAATGGTGAATTGTGAATACTTGCATCTTTATGAGCCTTCCATGTTGGATAAGAAAGTGGATGAAGAAGAAGAGCTACCTTCCTTGGAGGACTTGAGTGTAGAGAAGCAAGCAACGCTTTCAGAAGATGTAGTGCTATAGTGGAAGACAAGGGAGACCAGAAACAGAGTTCAAGAGTCTTGGACAATGGGGAATCAAATGCCAAAAGATGAAATAAGCAAGGTGGTACTCCAAGAAGAAAGTGCAAGAAACTCTTTCCCCACTTATTGTCTCATTAAGCTTTTGTAGGACCAAAAGTCCCTCAAAGAAGTAAGGTATGATCCATAAGGATCTGAAGAAGACTAAGAATCATCAGTATGAAGAATTCAGAAGATAATCACTTCAGCAACACAAAACTCATGGTTTTGTCTACAAGATGAAACAGCCGCTTTATGACAGTAGGTGGTTACGAAATTGCAATAGCAGAAGTGAAACCACTAAAGCAATCTCAAAACTGCAGCGTCGATTCCACACTACCACCTGAGGACAACTGGTGATTTCATCATAACTGAGGGAAAATAGAATTTGAAGCAAACAGATGACAAAACCTTCAGTTTAGGTTAAACAGGATGCACTACTTAGTTGTTGTCCTTGTTGAATTTTCTTCACACAATTATAAACAATTTCAAAGTCCATTTATTGCTGTCCCAACCAGTGAGAGGGTGAATTCAATTTGCTGTTGTTACCCCACTGACAGGTTGGAAATAATAGCTTATTCAGGCTGCAGCATCATCTGATATTGACAGTTCAATTATGCACCAAGGACCATAGCACTTGTAGTTTTTCAAGAGAAATTTTGTTCCAAACAGATGTCTAATGGCTGGGATGTTGGAGTGTACTTTACTTTTTGTTTCTTGATTCAATCATGTTTTGGTATTTGTAATATCTATTATCTATTATGAGTATACATTCAGCATGCAACTTATGGAAACTTGAAATCAGATGTGCTTCTCACTGTTATCTACTAACAATTGATATATATACTTCAATTTGAAAAATGTACTTATTTTACAATTAATTGAGTTCGAATGAAGAGTGAATGAAAACATAAAGGAAACATATGTAACTGACACAAATATATTTGCAATATTGGCTTATTTCTTGTCCTGATGATGGATCCTGCAGAGAGACTTGGTTCCACGAGACTCACTCATTGCTACACACTGTAAACAATCACTTGAAATGAAATGGTAATATTTGTATATACTTATGCATACTATACAAATTTCTATAGAGAGTGTGAATTCATGCAGGAATCTATAGTAGCAAATAGAGAGGTAGGAAACATCAGTGTAAAGGGCCAAAAAGGAGAGACAAGGAATCTAAAACCTTTTTTTTTTCTTTTTCTTCTTTAGTGTGTAATCAGCAAAATCTTGAGAAATGGACAACATTTTGAAAACAAAACACAACTGAAGATTTTAAGAAACATTTAAGCAAAGCTTCAAGGACTTTGAAATAAGTTTACAAGCCATAAACAGGAAAAACAATACTTTCCTGAGGAGGTATGAATGCCAACTCAGGCCTAACAAACTTCCAAGGGAATTATGGACGATGAAATTTGCCAAGGTTTAATCTTTAATGTTCAAAGGCTGTCTACCTAGCACTCCAGAGATACTGCACATTTCCTAGACGGTTTCTGAAACAAGATTTATCTTAAGTCAGGTGATGTTAACAGCAGCAACAAGGACATGATCATCAAAGTGGTTGCCAAAGGGGTGGATTGTATGTCAAATCAGGCTGCAAGTGATAGGATGTCTGCAGAAGGAACAGCGGAGTCGAATAATGTAAAATAAGAGCTTCCTCTAGCAACTTCAACCCATCAATGGAGAATGTAATCATACACATAGCATGAGACCAATTGTTTAGTCAATGTGTTATTTTCTCCTCTGTTAGTATAGTGTCATGGCAAATATGTAGCAGACGATAATATATTTGAATTTTGATTTGAAACCCCCTCAAATCGTTGTTGTAAGCATGCAGTTCATATGCATAAATCTGCAAAAGAACATTTAGTTTATCAAATTCTTAGTTTTGGCATCAACATTTTGTAGGTAGTGGACCAGTCATGTTGGGATTAAAGAAATAGAGATGGAAGATATACTTTTCAATTTGGTTGCCTGACCTGCCTCCAAAAAGCTGAATGATTATTTTGTCTGTGGGCAGGCTGCCCATCTAAAATAACCATGAACTCAATATTCCTCGAAACCATTGTTATCTAAAGACGATATAATTTGACTAAACTAAGGGACTATAGACTATTCTTTTTGTTTAGCAATCCTTGATTAAAATAAATGCTCGAGGCAAAAAAGAATTCTGTGAATACAGGATCTTGACCAGTGCACACATTTCACTATTGGTGTTACTCAGATATACTTTTTGTGATAGAAATCCATGTTGAGACTATTTCAATAAGCAAATTATCCTAGTGATTATTGATATTATAGCTTACATGTATTGAAAGAAGTTATAACAAATTACGTTCACCTTACATAAACACATAAATTCAAAGTTAATGTAATCAGTGTGGGTGTCTTCAACATAAAACACATCAACAGAACTGTTCTTCCAAAAATATCCAAAAAAAAAAGAGCATAAATAGAGAAAAACCTGACAAAACCATTGTTGTCAATATCAGCAGCCATTAAATCCTCAATGGTCATATCTCTATGCAGCACCCATTTTGCAATCAAGCGGTGTCTCTTATCAATCCTCGCCTCTGCAAAGTAGAGAAAAGCACGCGCAACAGCAAGAGTGCTCACAAGAAGCCAAACGGATGCAAACAACCGCCCCGGCAATGTCTTAAAAGCGTGATCTCCATACCCTACTGTGGTCACTGACATCACCGAAAGGTAAAAAGAATCGGTCCACCCTAAATTTTCCGAAAAATGCATCACTGTGGTTCCAACCCCAATACACAGAATGACCACTCCAAGAGCAAGTGCAACCTTCATCCGAATACGCATTCTACCTTTCTTAACATCCACAATATATGTTTTGGCAAGATCATGGCGGCTGCCCTCCACAGTGTGAAGCAAAAGATTTTCCTGCTTGTCCAAAACATATGTCACCATTCCCCCCAGCAAGATGTCAATAAACCCAAATCCCACCAACACAAAAAAGCACGAAAAGAGCTTCGTAGAAGTAGTCATGGGAGTAATGTCCCCATAACCAATGGTACACATGGTCACTATGCAGAAATACAAGGCATCAACAATGGCATTTGTCTCATTTCCTAAGAATTTGTCCTTGTTCCAGGAATAAATGACAACACCCACAGAAAGATAAAGCATCAGATAAATAACAGCCTGCCTCGCAATGGAAGCGGCCGAATCTGTTTCGGGCCTCTGAAGGCTCTGCTTCGCCTTGCATGCATTCCACAGGGCAGGAGCAGTCCTCGACCTATGCAAATTCCTCCTCTTCCCTGGGTTTAAACCTAATATTTCCTCACTAGACTGTAATCTATTGCTACTGATGTTATTACCCCCCTCTTGTCCACCAGGCTCGGCCCTACAATCAATATTTTCAATAACATGACGCGCGGAGATGTCCTCTTCTTCCTGGCCGAAGTCACCCCCATCGCCGGGGATTCGAATCCTGGGAGTGGCAAACCTCGGGCTTCTTAACAAATCTGGCGGCCCATCGTCAACGTTGCCAAATATGAGCCTCTCCTTAATGGCTCCCGCAGAGAAAATATCAGGCAGAGAAGAAGGACCAAAATGAATATCTACCTGTTCATCTTCCGGCAGACTGCGGAGCAAATTTTCCGCGATAGAAGCCCTGCGCCTCGGGCTCGGAACGTATCCTGCTGATAACAGAGGCTCGTTCATCTTCCTCACTCTATCAGATTACGCTCAACACCTCAATCTCAAGACAATTCAACATATTCAGGCACCAAAGCCTAACATTTTAAGCCGCCTTCGAAACAAACTGGAGAAATTTTGCCTAGAAACGAAGCTTAATTCCCACATCCCAACAAATTCCAACGCACAGAAACAAATTGTTCAGCAAATTAGACACATAACTACCACTACCAGCGGAAATCTGCGAGCCAAGGAATTGGAAATTGCACTAGGGTTCCCAATCCCTTTAAAACCCCGAATTTCAACCGTCTTCACGTTGTCCGCATTCTATCCCTCCCAGCAGTTTGACGAAGTGAAGACAACCTGTCGGCCGCGTCTTCTGACGTAGACGTTTGCAAAAATCTATCGGAATGACTGAAGAATATTTTATAGTCGTCAAAATAATTTCCCTTTTCCCATTTTATAAGGGAATTAGCAACATCTCTAAGATCTGTCTCACTCGATTAAGAGATCAACTCCAGTAAGCTATTATTATAACTCCACCACTTTCTTCCATAAACTCGATTAGTTTCGAACCATCGACCTCAAGCTAATGGGCAAGCAATCAGCAAACTCAACAAATGCGGATCAATCTTCTGATTAAAACACATAATTTTTAGGTTTAACAGAAAATACAATTTCTTGTAAAAATCCTTTTTTTTTTTTGGAAGTAGTGAGCAGATCTCGGGCCCACTGGATCAACTGTAGAGACTGGTTTAATCCCAAGTGCCTGTAATTGTCGTATTGACAGTACAAATTGGTCAGTGCAGGTTTTTTCACAGTAATCTCTGGTGCGAGATAGAAACTTCAGAGTTTTCTGGAAAGGGTAATGGACTGTATTGCTAGAGAAGCGGGGGGCAGTGGAATCCACATAGATTAACTGCCCAATCAAGGTTGTACGTGTGTATGTATGCCTGCCAACATACGATCCGAGGTATCCATTGAATTTGCTTTATTCTATTTTTTATTACATAATCTTTTCTATTATTGTACTTAAAAAATAATAATTTAAAACAAAGAAACAAAATATAAAAAATAGACTTTCCATCTTTATAGTAATTTAAAAAAACAACTTTATAAGTTTAAAGCTATAGAAAGGATAAAAACAAGAAGTCATTTGTACCTTATGCAAGGCTAAATGTAGGGATTTGTCAACATTTATTTATTCCGATTTTTGGTCTATTTATGAGATTTTCGAGAATGAAATTATTTTTATAGAATTTAATTAATATAGATATCATAAATCTATTTATATATTAAATATTGAAAAATTAAATTATTTTGTTTATTTAAAAATTATTTTATTTATTACATGTATAATTATATAGAGAAATAAAGCTTATACTTTTTTTAATAATAAACTAAATATATATTTGTGTAAGGTGGAAATCGATGGTGTCAAATAAGATAATTGAAATGAATAGAATCTAATCTAACTCAAAACAAGAATCAAGATCTATGCCCATTACTCATGAAATGAAACTACAACATTAAGGAAATCAAGAATGTAATTGAAAAAAAACAATGACAATGAAATCCAAAACAAAGTAGTGTTACCATCCCATGTCGGAGTGTGTTCGCGAAGATGTTGAGTTGTTCGTATCAATGTGAAGCCTCCATTATGCATGCAAAAGCTTGAAGAATGTGTGTGTGTTGATCGAAAATATGTGTGAAGCTTTGTCAAAATGTCGATTAAGATTCTTGCATTACTTCATTGTGCAAATGATATTGATTCTTCAATCGTTTTTTGAGGAAGAAGATGGTTGTTCTATAGAATTTTTGTTTTCAAATGAACGCTCAGGATCGTGTAGTAGAATATCCTAATCAACGATTCAAAACTGTTGAGAGGATTCAGATGGGCATATCTATGCATTTTGATTACGTAATTAGTGTGATTGAAGAAATTGATTGAATAATCTGTGGAATTGAAGAATAGATTGATCTGTCAGGAAATAGATGGATTAGTCAAGGAATAGATTGATCAATTAGGGGATTGTAATTTGTTCAATCATGAAAGTGGGTGAGGATAATTAATTAATTAATCTTTTTGAGTTGAACGTGCAAATCAAGTTTGACTTTTGCAAGCAAAGTTGTATTTATTTGTTTTGACCTTTTTTATGATGTTTTGAATAATTTATTCATTCATTCATGTTTGGAAAAAATGATTTAATTAAACTATTATGTTTCTATTATTTAATTGATTTAGGGGAATAAAGTGAATTAGCGACATAATTAAATAATTGAGGTTATTTAATCAATCGGGAGGAATAAAGCTAGATCAAGACTATTTAATTGATCGAAAATGGTGAAAACATGAATTAATTAAATAATTTATATTATTCAATTAATAGAGGAAATTAGGGTTTTTGATGTAGTTGATGTGGAATGCAATGATATTAAGTGATAATGAAGTCGATGATGAGAAAATGTCATTTAGGATGTGCGATAAGCATTAAGTCAATTTTGCATGTCTACAATATTATGAATTAGTTAATTTTTATTTAGTAAATATAAAGATGATCATATACTTTTTAAATGTATAAAGATGACCATATACTTTTTATTTAGTAAAAAAATTATTATTTAATTTTTAAATATATCACTCTTAATTTATATTATGTTATCATGATCATATACTTTTCACATTTACATCTTATATTGCTTGCATATTAACTATTAACAATGTTTACATGTTCTCAGATAATTGTCACACTAATATTTTATTAAATCATGTATTTACTTATATGTTTATATTATGCTCACATGCTTACATGATTCTTGTCTAGCATAATTATAATTATCATTATATTTAGTCATTTATCTTCACTAGGGGCAACATTGGAGGCACTTTGATTTCCCTTGTTATAGGTACTTTCAATGATTAAATCTCATTTTTCAAATGCTTATCACATGTTAATACATTTTTATCATGTTCACATGCTTTATCACAATCGTATATGTTTTCTCCTTACCTCCAATTCTTTGCATTTTTTGTATGTAGAACTAATTGGAGGGGAGCATATATGTCACTAATGTTCTTTTTGTGAGTTATTTTTTTAATGATAGGCTCATAGGCATTCTTGTGTTCAAGTGAGCTTTGTCAATCCTTTTGCATTTTCAAAATCTTTTGATTTATCATAGTCCCAACATTTTCCCACTTAGTCAAAGTTTTACTATTCTCTACTTCGATGGAATCTCTCATCCTTCTCTTTTTAACTTTTGTTATCCTCAAAATTAGTTTTAAGTAAGTTGTAGTTAGTGTTATTTTAAAATGTGTGACAAATACTACTCATTGCATTCTTTTATTATTTTATAGGATTTTGGTATAAAACTCATTACAAGGAGAGTACAACAATCTATATATGTATTGTTTAAGTGTAGAAATGTTTGATTTCCATGTTGACTACTTATTTTATTTTTCCACGCATCCTTAAAGTAGTTCACATGCATATCAAAGTGGGGGGAAAAATGTTATGGTAAAAATCACATACCTATGACTTTCTCCCTTATGTTTGGACCCACTTTGATTTGAGTACTACTTATATAATAAAAAGTATGGAAGTGGCATGTTCTTGCATGAAATTTGGCTCATGATATTTTCTCAATTTATCCCCATCATCACTTATTCCCAAGAATTGACCACAATCCCTATTTCTCTCATTTGCTACCCTATATCATATTTAAAGGTGGAATTGGCCTATATCAATTTCACAAATGTATATTTTTTTTATTTGTTTAGATTGTAGGAATCGGGTAGCCCCCTATAAACTGCAATGTGCCTAGTAATTTTTTTTCCACGTGACCAATGATGCTGGCATGACACGTCCTCTAGTACCACGGGGACGAAGGGGACACACATGTACATTAAAACCTCATAATTTTATATTTAAATCTCAAATTTGGACCTTGCTAACTCTTTCCTACTAGTTGTTGTGAGCCAAGCTAGTGCACATTTATGTGGATTTGTGTGATATGTTGTTGTATTTAAGGACATTCGTTACTCATTTTGAAATCATCAAAAAATTATTGGAGACTATTGTAATAAAGCATTCATATATATCCATATAAATATTATTAGAACATATATCGACATACATCATTTTAGGCATTTGTTTGTTGCTTTTATTAGCATTACAAAGTTGTTGAATTGCTTTATTAAGGGGCTTGACCAAAGGAGAATAAATCTTTGCTTGGTAATTTCCTAAACAATTTCTTTAGACACCACCCTGCTTTAAACCCAAGTACATTGAGCTAAGTACATTTGCAATAGTCATCAATTTCCTACTAGTTCATTTACATGAGTTTAGGTTCATTTTTGTGTGTCAAACCATTTTTGTAAGTGTATAGTTCAATTCACAAGCATGGATTTAGACTAGAGCAAAGCACTACAAATTTATGTATTTTGAAATGTTTTTCTAAACAAAACTCCAATTTTTAACACTAATAAATCAATTCCTACATCTTCAACAATTATTCTTACATCCAAAATCTAAATAAATATCATATTCAGTTTCAATTTTGTAAACTTAAATCTACATTTATTATTCCAATCCTAACTCTTCTTAAAATTAATTATTATTTAATTATTTACCCTAAAATGCTTTTTATATAAAATACATATATTCCCTTCCAATTATAAACCAAAAGAAAAAACCAATATCCTCTATATTTATTTAATTTGTATTTCTTATTTTACTAAAGGCATCTCAAATAATTTTAAAATGCAAACGATATATTTTAAAGTTTTAATTAATTATTATTTTGGTCAATTGTGTATGATTAGATAGACACGGCCCCATTCAACTAATGTGTGAAAATAAATAATAATTGACTTGTAAATTTTATGAATTGTTTATTCACGTTAATGATTAGGGTCAATGTACAATGAATGGTGGAGTATTTACTTACAAAATAGCATGGCATGCTCACACTTATTCCTTTGAAATCGTCACGCAACGTCATCATGTGGGTGGGGAGGAAATAGTACGAAAATAACGTTCTCAAAAGGGAAAAACGATCTCACATGTGGATTCCAAAAAAGGCTATAATTTGTTCCACCTCATTACCACAAAGGTCTATATGCTTAATAGTACTAATCATACCATAAAGTGTAATAGGTATATATTTAGATCAATATTTAAAGTTTAAATATTGTGCAGGATGTAAATGTACATTTAAATAATTATATATAAATTGATAGCTTGGATATGATTTTTATTGTTTATTATTTTTATATTTCAAAAGTATATATGTATTAGTTAATATTAAAATAATAATAGAAGTGATATTTGACTACAAGTATTATGTAAATTAAATAATTATATTTGATTAAGAGATGATTAATCAATAGATGACAATCATAATAGAAGATTAATCAATAGATGGCACATCTTGAAATTGTTAATGGGGAGCACCTAATAAAGGTTTGGTTGAACATCACTATGAGCAATGGTCACTTTGTCCAACAATTTGCTCGACTCCTTATCATTCTTAACTATGAGCAAGAGATGCATGAGAATGATTTTGTTCTTCTTGTTATTTGTGGTCGCATTATCAATGAGATCTAGCATTTTCACTACCAAATACTCCATGACATCAATAATGTAAATTGGAGTGCCAATATTGACTCGCTAACCACTACAATGCCTTAAGGTGTTATGCTCTTTTGTTAAAAGGGGATATAGGATAACAAACTAAGAGAAAAATAAATAAAGATGCAAGCTAAAAGAAAAAATAAACATGTACAAAGGAAACATGCTACTATAAACAATGTGAAACACTTGAAGGAGCATTACCCAAGTCCAAATGCCCCTTACAGTGAACCCATGAACCAAAGAGAGTAAAATTTGAGTGTGTATCACTATCAACGTGTTGAAAGAGATAAATAGAAGCAAGAAATGGTTGAACAAAGTAAGAGAAATAACTTAACAAGAGAAATCAAGCTTCTACTTTAAAATAGCGTTATGTTCTTGAGGGTTATGATCAACTACTTTTTCCATCTCTATTGGCAATATGCCTCCTTCAGGATACTCCTCCTAGAGAAAGGCCTATGCCAAAAAGAATTAAGATGCCCATTTGAAAGCACTTCATTTGATAGGCCTTCGAAGAGAATCCTCCTTCCCTTCTAGTATAGGCATTACAGTAGTTTAATTGTGCTTGCATCCAAGAAGGATGGAACATGGTGATTTTGCATTGACTATCATGCACTCAACAAGATCTCAATAAATAACAAGTATCCTCTTTAGTGCATTGACGACCTCCTAGATCAACATGTTGGTGCATGTTACTTCACTAAAATTGATATGAAATCAATATCTCATCAAGTTCTAGTCTAATTAGAAAAATAGATGGAAAAATGCATTCAAAACATAAGAAGGGCTCTATAAATAGATGGTTATGCATTTTGTCTTAAATAATGGTCTCTTACAACATTCATGCACCCAAGGAACGATGTGCTCCACACATTCATCAATTCCTTTATAATTATCTATTTGAATAACATCTTTGTCCTCAACAAAAACTTAGGAAGAACATGTTCAACATGTTGCACAAGTATTAGATACATTGTCCCTACACGAGTTGTAAGATAACCTCAACAATGTACTTTTCTCACCATTCAAATTCAATACCTTGGTTACATTGTCAACCACTTTAATTGACCTCAAGAAGGTCAAGTTGATTCAATATCAATCTATCCCACACTTAATCTCATAGAATACTACAACTTCCTTGGATTTTCTAACTTCTATGAAGGATCATCCTTAGATTCTCTCACATTACTTGATCCCTTAACTAGATTATATACACCAAGTGTCATTTAAATGGACTCTTATGCAACAACATGCCTTTGATAATCTCAAACAATGCCTTTACTTTACACTAGTATTGGATCTATGAGACATTATGCACTCATTTAAAATTTAAACCAATGTATCTAATTATGTGCTTGGTCTTGTGCACTAATTTAGCATTTTCATCATATGGTCACCCATCATCAATGGTACCATGTGATCTTATTCAACTTATAAAAATATTTTTTAGGCTATAATACAAGTAGTTAAATAATGGTGCCACTACATCCTCAACAAAGAGACTCATTCACTCCAAGACCTTCATTAATATGTCCAACACATTCTTTAGCACTAATAATATAAGTATAACGATCACCATGATACTCATTACATGTCACACACCTTCTAGGTTGATGATAAACTTTGGCTTCATCTTCATAAGGAACACTTTAACATACCACATCACAAGATTAATCTTCTACGATATGGCCCTTACACCATATTGTGTATAGTTGGTGAGAATGCTTTCATTATTGATATACTACAATACTTGGGTCTACATTCTATCTTTAACAGAACACTACTCAAAATGTGCTTCTCTCCTCTCTTAGAGCTAGCATAATCACAACAAACCAATAAACTTGGATCATTTCAATTTAGTGGTAAAAGAAACCATCATTGACACCACAAAACATAGTACTTACCTAAGCAATCATTAGCCATTCCACATAATCACTTGATCTATGTTGATTGGGCCAAATGGTACAACTCAAAGTAGCTAGCACATAATTTCCTTAACTCAAATATAGTGCAATGAGGACCATTACTTATTTAGAAGGGATGAATGATCTAAGTGTAGTCATGTACTCAACTACAATCTCACATGTATACACTCAATTCATGTGCTTATTCATACTCCACCCATGCTCTTGATAATAACACAACCTTTCACAACACAACTTCATGTGCTACTTAGCACCCTACCTGTGTGCATCTTTGCATAACATTAGTCACCCACATAACTCAACCCTACACATGAAGACACATGCCTACACTTCAAATTGTTTAACTAGAACCATACAAGTTTGACACTTAGCACCATGCAAGTTCAACATCTATCACAATTTTTACCATGCAAAAAGTACACTTTACATGTGTGACTCTAGTTAGCCTATTATTGAAGGCCTAGTGACAACCTTTCATATAAATAATTATCATGTACAATTTATAGACAGATAAATTCCTATCAACAACTTACTACATACATAAAACTATACAAATATTCTTTCTTGCAATATAATTATATTACAAATGTCTGATATTCTTCTTGAATGTGCATCTTCATGTTATTCTAGAGGTTCCAATATGCATATCCTACTAATTCTTTAGGTCATTACTTTAATTTCTAGATTTTTCCTTCAATCTTCCTAGGGTTTACATCAATCAAGCTTCACTACACATTATGTCATCATAAGAGCATGGCATCATGATTATACCAACATATATCATATTGATAGATTAGGAATCTTGTTCATGGATTGTTTTCTTCAACTGAAATTGTTCTAAAGTCATTGAATTGGGCAATCTAGGAGTTTGACCAAGAGAGAATCACCTTGCTTGGCAAGCTCCTCAAAGGTGTTTATCAACAAAATCATTCTCTTTATTATAGGTATATCATTCTCTTTATTATAGGTATAAAAATCCAAACAAAGCCCTAATTGCAAACATAAATGTCCAGAATCTTCCAAATTGATTTCCTAGGTGGAAGGTCAATTATAGGAAATTGAGACCTACATTGTGTGTTGGGATTTTGATCCAAGAAGATTCCACAGAATCAAATCAACACTCTATGAATTATGAGAATGACTCAATTCATATTTAATTGTTTACCTTCCAATACATCTAAGAATATGATCAAAACAATGAACATCTATCTATCGATTAAAAAAAATACTAAATCCTTTCTTAAGTGTCAATTTTCAACTTTCCAACTTATGTCACATAATCAAACATAACTTTAAATTAAATTAATTGAATACTATTGAATACCTTATTCCTACAATTATTATTTAAAAAATAATAACAATTTGCAATTCTATAAAGTATTTTAATCTCCTACAACAATCAAATTTCTTCACTAAAATCTATATATATATATATATATACAAAACCCTACTTATACATCACATAATTTAAAAGACAAACAATTAAAAAAAAATCACCTTATCCCCACCAAAAAGATAGATAATCATCCTATTTGATTAACCAAACCTTTGACTATCAAACTAAATAAGATTAAAAAATAACGCAAAACTTGATATATTAGAGATCATCCCCTCTTTGAACATAATTAAAATCAGAACGTACCGTTCATTGCTTAAGATTATTTCAACGTAATGTTATTATTTCCTGCATTGCAATTGTTATTTATTGGCCACCAACCATTCATCAACTAACATTCTCTGAAGGTTCAATGGTGATTGGGCCATTGTGTGTGTGAGAGAGACAATCCAATGGGAGGATTCCCTTGTGCAACAGTTAAATTCATTCCTAATAACCAGGTATCTGGAGCTTTAATGGCGAAACCACTCACCTCACAAAGCCGTGGTTGTCAATATCTGCAGCAAGCAGGTCTCCAACGGTCATCTCTCTGTGCAGAATCCACTTTGCAGTAACCCTGTTGCGCTTGTCAATCCTAAGCTCGGCAAGGAAGAGGAAAGCCCGCGCCACAGCCAGCGTGCTGACGAGCAGCCACACCACAGCAAAAAGCCTCCCCTGCATTGTATCAAATGCGTAGTCCCCAAACCCTACTGTCGTCACAGAACTGACCCCCAGATAAAATGAGTCCACCCAGCTCAAATTCTCGAGCCCATGAGCAACCAAGGTTCCAATCCCTATACACGACACCACCACAGCTAGGGCAAGCCCCACCTTGATCCGAATCCTCATTCTCCCCTTCTCCATATCCACAAAGTAAGCCTTGGCGAGATCGTACCTGCTGCTGTGGATGAGCACCGTCTCCTGCTTGTCCAGCACAAAGCTCACCAGGCCACTCAGCAAAATGTCGACGAAACCAAACCCTACCAGAATAAATCCACAGCAGAACATCTTGGAAAAAGTGGTGCAGGGCACAATATCGCCATAGCCGATGGTGCACATGGTCACTATGCAGAAATACAGAGCATCCACCACAGAATAGGTGGCCTTGCCCTTGAATTCGTCCTTCCGCCACAAATAAATGCTCACGCCGACACACAAATAAATGGCCACCCCGATGCAGGCCCGCCTCACAGCGTCCGAAGCCGACCGCAATTTGGGCTTCTCTCGCGCCGCAACGCTGTTTATGCCCACGCTTCCCACCACAATGGCAGGGGCCGAGCTCGATCTCCGAATCTTCTTTCTACGCCTACTGTGTGAATCGGACCATCCTTCCTCTGCCATGTCCACCACATGGAAACCATTTTTCTCTGCGGGTGGCCGATTTTCGTCCACATTTTCCTGCCGTAATTCGATCACAGGCCGCTTCAGGGATCCGCTTCTGGTTAGAGCTTCTGGTCTTGGGGTGGATTGGATGTTGCCGACGGAATGGCTTCTAGACAACAGGGGCGAAGGTGACGGAGTTCCGTAGAGGATGTTATCTTTAACAATGGAGGCGGGAGAAGGCGGCAGAACGGGCCTCAGAATCTTTTCAGACAAAAAACTTCGGCGTATTGTTAGAAGCCTGTCTGGCCGCGGTCTGTGTTTGGAATTAAGGAGTGGTTCCGCCTCCTCCATTCTGGTTCAGGGAGGGACGCTCAGCTAACCCTTTGGGCTCCCAGAACATATTTGCCCTTTAAATTTGCAGTCCCCTGTCTGTGGGATATTCATTTGAAGTCGCCCATTAAAATTAAAGAATAAAGAAGATTCCATTGCAACCTTCCCCTCACCCGGGACTTGGCCATGATAGTTCCATACAACGAACAGTCAAACATCCAGGCTCAGGGTGGCGACTGGTGTAGCATAATTCTTTGGCCTCACCAAATATTTGAAGAAATGCAATAGTAAGTAGTGCTTGCTTGTCCACTTCCCATCTACTAGTCAGCTAGGCGTTAGTTCTTTGTCCTTTCTAACTTACAAAAAGATATTTTGTTTAAAGTGCATATTTTGAACTTTTGACTTGTTCAAAGTGGTTCAACTTCATATGAAAGTGCACTAATAAGGGGACCTACAGAGAAGTTAGTCTGATTTTGGATGAGTCACTTAAGTAAATGAAAACTTAGAGTGTGTTGTTTAAACTTATTCAAAAAAGAGGGGTACGATATTGTAATGATGAAAATAGCATAACCATGTCTTATGTTTAAGACTTCTTTTGATTAGTGTTTGAAAAGTTATGAGAGTGTATGTGTGGTATATATTTTCATATTTTGTTTCCATATTATTGATCTTCATAATTTCTTTCTTGGTTTATAGATATGTTTTTCATGATCTTCAATTAAATTTGAAAGTGTAAACTTGATTTATGTTACTTTTATAATTATAGATTTAAACTCTAAAATTTTAAAATTCAAATTTCATCTCATTGACTCCCTTCCACTAGCCATTGTAAGTCAACCTAGAACACATTTGTGTTGACTTGTGTGTTTGGTTTTTGTATTTATGGGCATTCATTTACTCATTCGAAGTCATGTTGAAATGTGAAGAAAGTTTGGGTCAACGAGCTTAACTTGGAGAATCTAATTTATATTGTTTGCTTGTGGCATCATTGCAGTTCCATTGTATGCTTGTTATCTTCAATCCTTTGTTTGAAGCTATAAAGTTGGTCCATGAGGGGTCTAATAGAGGAGATTTTGAGCCTCACAACTCAATAGATTCCCCTGATGCATTCCTAAACACCACTTGTCCTTTCATGCATTCAAACATCAAATACCAAGGCAAACAAATCCCAATAGTCCATTGTTTGTTGGATCGTATCCATAAGTTACAATTCAAGTTTGAGTGTAGGTTTATGTTCATACTTACAAAGATCAAGTTTGGACTTGTATAGTGAACTTAAATGAAGAAATTCCATTTACAAAATTTAAAATAGATTCATCTAGGAAAGCACTAAAAATCTTGCACCTTGGCAAATCAATTTCTAACATCTATCACATCCATTCCCATCATCAAATATTGAGCTAAGTATCTCATTTAATTTATTTGATTTCTACATTATTTTTTAGTAATTTCAATCATTAATCATCAATCCAACTCCTAGATATTGGGCTTTCATTGTTTGTTTTAGGTAAACTATAGTGAAAACTACTTATTTCCATTACATTTTTTGTCAACAGTCATTTTTGCACCCCCTAATTTTTTGTTCCTATGTTTTACCCTTCCTATATTAGGGATTTTAGATCTAATTTTTTTATTGCATTTACCTTATAACAAATTTGATTGGAGTTTGGATCCACCCTTGTTCAAGTTTTATATTGATTTATTATATTAGGATTGGACTATTATTGCATGATTTCTCTTTGATTCCTATTCACCCACCCTTACTTATGCATTAGTGATATATCTTTTATCATGAACTATCGTTGTCCCTTGTATTTGGCCCCTATTCATTCTTCTATTACAAATCATCCCATGATACTCGATATGGTACTCATGCCCTTTTATCATTTATATGAGGTTATATTATCCATGGAGGTGTTTTTCATCATGTAGCTACGTCTTCCTCCTTCATTGACTCAATTATTTGATTTTCCTTCTCATTTGGATTCTCTCACTTCACCTATCCATGTACCCTATATTGTTTCCATTCTTCTTAGATGGATAGTGTTAATGATGTGCTTGAGCATAGTGATACTTTATCTTTGAGCACTTTTCCTTCACATTTTGTGACTCATGATACATCTTTTGTGATAGATGTTCTTATGATGACAACTTTATTTCTAGCGATGATACTTTCTTGGTTGCAAATTACAATGTTATACCTTATGATAGTATTCGCGTTCATATGGCTTATGTGTCTCCATTTTCTACATCTCATACTTATCTATCTTGTTCTAATAACATACCTACTTGTCAAGATTTACCTACCACACAAATTCATCCTACGGTTGGACATATACTTATTAGAAAAAGGATAAGGGATATGAGATCAACTTACAAATACTCTAACCAAAATATCTCTTTGAAATTTAATGCATTCATCTAAAATATATAGAAATATTTTGAGATAAGATTGATCTAAAATCATTGTTCCATTTGGTGTTATTCTTATAGAGGTAGCTTATATTCTTGGGTCTATTTACAAGGATAAATAGACCAAATTTTCTTTGCACCTCATGAGTTACCTCCACATATCATTCAAGAACATTGACTATTATACTATTATAGTTGTATATGGGGCAAACACGCTCTAGTTGGAAATCGAACTAATTTAAATATTTGTAGTAAGACTTCTTGGATGTAATCAAAGTTGATTTTACTAATTTTCCAAAATCTTAAGTCATCATTATTAGGTTTGATAAAGTGAGTCATGTAAATCTCTTGATTTTGTTACTTTACTTATTACTCTTGGACCTATTGCACTTGATATTGTGTTTCATGTCATTCCTAGTTCTTTAGTGTATAACATTCTTTTGGTTCATTATTAGATACATCTCATGGGGTTGTACCTTCCACACTTTATTGGGCTCTAAAATTTATTTATAATAATAAAATGTGTATATACACAGATGACAATCTAATCCTTATGAATACTATTAATTATAGGATAAATAAAATATTTAAGTTCTTCCTAGTCTTTTGGTCACGCATACACAACCATTTAGAGCTTCTTCTCTTTCATCTACTCCTTATGTTGATCATAAGGATGATTGGGGTTCTCTTGATTTTACACCTTCATGTGATGATGAGCATAAAGTGAACGATAAAGATTACACCATCCATCATCTATACATGGATCCTAATATAACTGGTTTACCACCTTCTACACTCCATGAGGATGCCACTCTAAATGAAGGTTCCTTTGTTCATGGATTGAAAGCTAGTGCTAGGTTTTGTAATGGTTTATCTTCTTCACAACTAGCTAACTAGTACAATAAGAATTTTCTATTCTATAAAGTTTGGATATAATGGAAGAGGTTTGGGTATCTTAGAACATATTCAACTATAATGAAAATATAATATTATTATTTTGAGTTATTCTCCTACTAAAGATAAGAATGTGAATGGTACACATGTTGATGCATTATTTTATTTTTGTATTTAGTTTAATTAATTTAATGCATATTATGTACTCAAGATAAGATAAACTTTCTTAGATAGGTATCTACTAAGGTAGGTTTTACTTGTATTGTATGGCTTGTATTTTCCTAGTTTGATGGAGATGTGTTGGTATGCGATGACTAAACATGTTGCATTTAACATTTTGATGAATTCGACAATCGTGTTTGGATCCCAAATTAATTTATGGGGGAGTGCAAGGGGGACAACAAAAATTGCTCATATTTAATAAAGGAGTTTTGTTATTATTTTTAGTTGTAAAAACAATTTTTTGAAACCACCAAAACAAGTTATTCTTGTTTTGTTGTAAATGTGAAAGGTCATGGGGACAAAGGAATGAATGCTTGAATGAGCACACAACAACATATTATGTTGTGAGTGAGTGTGAATGAGAAGTTTTGTAACTCAGTTTTCTTGGTGGATGTAGCCCACATTGAGTGAACCATGTTAAACTTTTTGAGTAACTGTGTAATTGTTTTTTTCATATTTGTAATATGTATTTATAATTAATGTTGTTTTAATTGCTCCAAGTCTGCCTATAAATCCTAACAAGATGGTGTACATACATGTGACTACATTTCCTTTGTTCTATACTTGTTATGCATTCATATCTCTTGGTATTATATCATATATATACTCAATTATATCTCTCATTTGAGTAATTTCAATCTAATCTATAATCTTGTATATTTGCATCCATTGATAGAGTAGAATAATTCTCTCATTTTGGGTCTCTTTTGTGCTTTCATTGAAACTCCTTGATTTCAAGTGGCTAATTCCATAGCCAAATATTATATGGTTTTCAAGTATTTAGGATTGATTCTTGTTATTTTTTGGAGATCTAGGTTACAAATCTATTATTCTATTAAAAAGCTGAGTATTCTCTTTTGTTGTTGAAGCATAAAAAATACGGTGTCTCTAAGATTAGTGTCCATAACCTAGGGCCATTTTTACATTTTTACAAATTTCATTGGGATATAAGTCAACAAGGTGAATTGTTTGACTATCAACCTTAAACGTGAGCCAACTAGACCTGGATCTATATTTTAAGGGGGATTGGAATTGATTAGAAATATTTTTGAATGATTAACTTAATGATCCTATATGCCCTAATATTAAAAACACAAGATTTTGAAGACTGATAGTCGGAAACAACAGTTTACTATGGATCAGGGAAGTGCAGAGAACATAAAATATTTTCAGATAAATTGGTTTTGAGAGGCCTACAAGGACTCATTCACCCTTGGGAAAATGGGTCTTTGTATAGGTGTACAGGCCAACTTTTTGGGTCCTTTGGTACAAGATTTGAGCTTTTGTTTGCCCCAGGTTCCACTATCGAAAAGTCAAAAATAAAATTTGTAATATAGTTTTTGTGATGATAACAATGATGACATTTTTTGCAATAATACAAAATTGCTCTTTTGAGATGTATTCAATCCTTCTTCAACCTAAGACCTGCACATACACAAAGAGAAGAAAAATTGTTTATTTTGTGTGAATGGGTGTTTGCCTTGGTCAAACCCTAATTTGGTAATTAAACCTTGATAGAAAGAAATAATGATAAAGGAGAAGGAAATGATGAATGAACACTTGCTTGTTACAACTCACAAAACCTTCAATGGCTTCCCTTTGAGGACTGAAATCAAACACATCACTCCAAGGAATCAGATCTTGCTTTGCTTGATTTGTTGGATACTTGAATGCTTGGATACTTTAGGATCAATAATGCATATTATCCTTCACAAGATGGCATGAACACACATAAGCTTGAGCATGATGATAGGATCTTGAATGCTACAACAAATGACTAAAAATCCTGCTCTTGATAATAAAATATTTTCTCCTTTAAAAGTCTTAGATCTCAAATGACAAAATAACTATGTATTTATATAGGTATTTATCTAATTTCCCAAAAATTAGATTTCAAAAGCCGACAATTGCATATGAAATTTGAATAATTAAAATACCGCCAAAATATATTTAAAAATGGGTCATGGCACTTAAGGAGGACCCATTCGCCCTTGGGTGAATGAGTCCTGGCCCATAAGTCCAAGACACATTCTCAAATGTGATAAATATTAATTGTATAATTAAATATAGGTTCCCCTTTCGGAAAAAGGGAAAAATAAGGCTTTGGAATGCATAATTTGGCAAATTAGAAGCTTAATTAAGTCCAATTAATCAAGGAACCCAAACATAGTGTGAAATTGTAAAGGTATATAATTTCCTACACTACATTTAGCCCCCACTTTAGTGAGAGTATGAGCTTATGCTCAAACTCACACTAAAATAGGAAAATATGTGCCAAGAGGGGTCCAAGTGTACAAATGTTAGAGAGAGAGGATGACATAGATCAAGGAGTTGGCTAAGCCCCTAGGATCCAAGATCCCATAGCAAACCAACATAAGGACAAAGGTACACACAAAATATGTAAGATATGTGCATCAAGACAAGATACACAAGCATGAAATGTTAAAGCTAATACAAAAAGGGATGAACTAGCAAGTTGCATTATGTCACGTCCATCAAATATGCTCACATGGCTCCACTAACAAGCAAGTTATGTTATGCTCGATGGCCATGAAAATATGCTCACAAGGGCTAGTGAAATCTAATCCTTATGAATGTTGGAAGAATAGAGAAGAATTACTATCTCTACAGTTTTGTGTTGTCATTGATGTCACCATGTTGTGGATGTAAGTCCAAGTCAGTGCTTGATTCGATAGTTTGGTCTAGTATCTTAACTGGTATTCGAGTTGCACTCTCCGGTATTCTAGCCTGCATTCCTTTGCAATTGACAGTTACTGCTTGTAGATTTGGGAAATTATTTATGGTTGTTGAAGGCATGCATATTCAAAATATTATGTGCTCTAGTGCTCGTACAACGTAGTGGCATTATTCTACTGGTTGCTTTTTGCATTGAAGTCTATTCTTGGTTGACTTCTTAGGTTAATTGTGATATGGTGAATTAATTTTGTTATGCGGATATATGTGCGACCTATCTTAGGTCTATGCCGACATGATGTAGTGTGCTGGATGTTTGAATTGCTTTTTGGAAATATTTTGTGAATACTTGGAATCAACACTTAGTATTTTTAAATATGAAATGCATCTAATTAGTCCAACCTAATTAATGCTTGCGGATAGATCAGGTATATATATGTATGTATGTATATGTTGGACAGTTTTAGGAGAGAGAGACAGAGAAGTGTGTGTGTATATGTGAACAATGAAGCAGTAGTGAATGCGAAAGTGAGCGAAAATGATGAAGTGTGTTAAGTCAGTCTATTGAGCATCACCAAAACTGCATCATCACTTGTTAGGTGTATTATTCTTAGTTCAATTTTGGATGTGAAGCCCAATTTTATTTCTGAATCTTTTGTAGGTAGTGAGCCTCCTTTGTAAGTAGTGAGCTTTTGTATATGGACAGTGTGTCCTTTCAAGGCAGTGAGCCTTTTATTTTTTAGTTTGAAACTACTTTATATTGTGAGTTAATCCTCATCGTGGTTTTTCCCTCCTTGGGTTCTCCACGTAAAAATATGGTGTTCATTGTGTTAATTTACTTTATGTTATCTGTGGTTCATGCTTATACTTAATAACAAAATAGTGCAGTTGTGAATTGATATGTGTTGAAGTTTTAAGTTGGAATTTTGTGACAACTAATTCACCCCCCCTCTTAGTTGTCCTGCATCTTTTAACAATTGGTATTAGAGCTTTGGTTCCTTGGTGAAGAGCTTAACCGCTTGAGGAGGATCCTGAAAGCTAATTAGATGGATGATAAGGGAGGCCTTTGAACTGCTCTTGAGGATCTTGACAAAGTGGAAAGAGAAAACAGAGATCTGAAAGAGAATCTGGTGAAGCAAATGAATGTGTCCAGAAGCTAAAAGAACAACTAAAGAAATTCAAGGAAAGACACAGAGAAGTGAGTGAGCAGCTAAAACAATAGATAATTGGACTGAAAGTGACAGTAGAAGAGAATAAGAGAATTGAAGAATTCCTGAATACAATGGTACAAAATAAGTCTAATGAATGCTCTAAACTTGAACAGGAGGTAGTAAACTTGAGGATTGAACTAGAAAAGACAAAACTCTATGAGAATATTTTCAAATCAAGCTTTGATAAGCTTGGAGAATTGCTTGTTAGACGGAAATCAAGTAAAGACAAAGCTAGCTTGGGAAATGATGGAGGTGAAAGTTCTAAGGAAAATCAAATGACTTAGGACAAAGGGAAGCATAAAAGAAATTCAAGGAATTTTGCAAGGAGACCACCTGTGAGACAACCTAATGCACAAAGGTATCCCTCTTTCAATGGTGTTTTTTTTTCCTATAATAAATATGGTCATAGGGCAACAAAATGTAGGAATAGAAAAAATCAGTTTTCCAGTTCCTTCATCGGATAATGTTTTGAATGTAAGAAGATTGGACATAAAGCTACTGAATGTAGATCTCAGGTGAGAATGATCAGTCAAGTAATGAGGATCAAGTTTAATGTAGGTAGAATGAATCAATCCTTTTATGGCTACTACTATACCTATAACAAATTTGGACATAGAGCAAATCAATGTAGGTCGAGAGGTAATGGAGGTCAAAGTAAACAAAAAAGTGTTGTATGTTATAATTGCAATAAACTTGGACATATTTCAAAGGCTTGTAGAAGTAAGAAAGGAAAGAAGTCTGCTCTGGTAGAGAAGAATGATCCGATAAAGAAGGTTGACAAAGAAGAAATGAAGCAAGAGATGAATAAGATATGGAAGAAGAAAGAAGAAGAAAAACTTGAAGCCACAGATGTGTCTATGCCCTCATCCAGTACTGACGATTCCTCTAGGAATTAGACCTAGCATGGTCTTAGGGGGAGCATTATCAGAAAATCATAAAAACCCCTTGGATAAATGGCGTGTCAGAGGCTGGCACGAGGGTGAAATGTGAAGAATGAAGAATCAAAGACTTTGGAAAAAGAATCGGAAGAAAACATGTTGTCATGATGTTGTGTGGACCGAATTAGGGTTTTTTGTGTTGAGATGAATGTTTTTAACAACTTTTTGATGCACACTGCATTTAATGTGTTTTAGGGTAAATTCAATGGTGTATAAGTTGAAATTTGTGAGTCTTCTTGATTAATTGAGCAATTGAAGAACTTGAAAGGTGCCCTGAAGCGATCTTGAAGCGAGCTTGAAGCAATTCTAAAGGAAATTCAAAGAAATTGTCACAAGTAATCTTGAATATTTTCTCAGTTTACAAAAGGGGAAGAAGAAAAATGAAGAGGTTTCAATTAACGAATTCAAGAAAGTGCAAAAATGGACAGAGAATCGAGTGATGTCATACCACTAAAGTTGAAAGGAGTTGAATTGGAAGAATTTGATCATAGAAAGATGCAATAAATGGAACTAGGGTTGAACGAAGATGAATTACAGAGCATAAAAACCCTAGGTATGGATTTGTGGAGAGAATTTTCATTGTTTGTTGATAAAGATTTTATTTTGTTCTTGTTGAATTGTTTCAAGAACGACAATATTGTATTGGAAAAACCCTACTTAATCTCGAAGGAAGCGATCGAAGCGATTACTGGCTTATGCAATATTGGAGATCTTCCTGGAAAGAAAATTGTGAAGTACAAAGATGTGGAGGAACTGACTGGCATTAGTAAAGATCCTCGAGCTCTATTGATAAACACTCTCACGGATTTGGTTGTAAGGTATGTTGCGTACGGTGTTTCTTACAAAATCTATTTTAGAAATCATGAAGGTTCGACATCGGCTATTGTTGTTTATATTGCACATATGATGGTTAAGGAGAATAGGCAATTTGATTTGTGTGGTCTATTGCTTGAGAATCTTTCTGAAAAATGTTTGAATGTCGGTGGTTGAGGGTTATCCCTTTTGGTTTGGATCTTTGCTTGTGTGCTTGGTGTTTTAATTTTTGAGTTCCCTACTGGGAAAAGACAATGTTGTGTGGGAATTCAGTATTCCTGTTCGTAAACAAGTCCACAGATACTTGGAAGTGTTGGAAAATAATGTAAGTATGTGCAAATATTATTTCACATCCTTGAAAACAAATCTTTACTCTGGTATGTCAACACCAAGTCATTTTGAAGTGGGTTCATCCTCTGGTAAAAGAGAATTGGAAGTTGTTATTGGTGATTCCCCTTCAGAATCAAAGAAAAGAAAGGTTGTGACTGAAGAAATCATTATCTTTTCAGAGGAAAAGGAAAAAGAATCTCTGCCTAGATCCGAATCCGTTGATCCAGATGACATCTAGACTATGTTGGTTAAAGTAAAAATGAAGAATATTGGTGAGATATGGAATGCAGCCTCTCCTGTTGACAGACTAAAAATTGATGATGCTCTGGTAGAATATCAACTTTGAAAATGTGCTAATGTATCAATTGTCTCTGACTCCCTATCAGAAAATTTAGTCTAGATTGTTGAAGAAATAATGTTGAATGAAGGTCCGGAAGGATGCAAGTTTGAAGCCTTGGTTGAAAAAAGATATACTAAAGCTAAGCGGAGATTATCTGAACTTATCGTATAAACGAAGAAATGCATTAAAGAAATATCAGATATTTACAAGTATTGTCTATGGTGGCCTACTACGGTAGATAATTTCAAAAGTAGAATTGAAGCAATTGAATTTGAAGTGAACAACATTGGAAAGAACTTTGATATCTTTGAAGACAAAGAAGGGAAACAAATGCTGAGAGTTGGAGAATTGCAAGTTGAACTAATTGTTGTACAAAGACAAAGAGATGACATGGTGAAAAACTTCTAGCTCCTTAAGGAGATTGCTAAGGTTCAGTTAGACCATCTTTCTGGAATACTTACTGATGCAAAAGATGTTGAAAGACAGTGTTCATATTGGTCATCTTCTTTTACTCTATTGGGCCTATTGGAAAGCATCTGCACAAGAATGGATTTAGCTACATTTAACTGGAAGAAGTTGTGTCCAGTTCTCAAAGAAAGGTACAAGAAGGTGTTTGAGGTGAAAAGTGTCATTTTTACCTAAATCCTAAATGTTCAATTTCTGTTTTATTTGTTCTTTTGGCGAAGAAGAAAAGGAAGAGGAAAAGGAATCTGAACAAAATAAAGTTAATTAAATTGTTGTTTGAAATTTTTTGGATGGCTAGAAGTTTTTGAAGAATTGGGATCTTTTTGTAAATTTTGATGTCACCATGCTTACATCCTTTTTTTTGGCCACCCTTTGCCATTGATTTCAAAGGGGGAAAGATTGGAGTGATTGGGGGAGAGTTTGGAGAGTTTGGAGAGATTGGAGAAGTTTTTGAATATTTCTTTTTGGCACGTGTTGCCATCAATGACAAAGGGGGAGATTGTTGGAAGAACAGAGACGAATGACTATCTCTACAGTTTTGTGTTGGCATTGATGTCACCATGTTGTGGATGTAAGTCTAAGTCAGTGCCTAATCTAGTATTTGAACCGGTATTCGAGCTGCACTCTCTGATATTCTAGTTTGCATTCCTCCGCAGTTGACAGTTACTACTTGCAGATTTGGGAAATTGTTTATGGTTGTTGAAGGCATGCATATTCAAAAAATTATGTGCTCTGGTGCTCGTACGTCATAGTGGCATTATTCTATTGGTTGTTTTTTGCATTGAAGTCTATTCCTAGCTGAATTCTTCGCTTAATTGTGATATGGTGAATTAATTTTTCTATGCGGATATATGTGTGACCTATCTTAGGTCTATGTCGGCATGATTTAGCATGTTGAATGTTTGAATTGCTTTTTGGAAATATTTTGTGAATACTTGGAGCTGACACTTAGTATTTTTAAATATGAAATGCATCTAATTAGGCCGATCTAATTAATGCTTGTGGATAAATCAGGTATATATATATATATATATATATATATATATATATATATATATATATATATATATATGTTGGATAGTTTTAGGAGAGAGAGACAGAGAAGTGTGTGTGTATATGTGAATAATGAAGCAGTAGTGAATGCGAAAGTGAGCGAAAATGATGAAGTGTGTTAAGTCAGTCTATTGAGCATCACCAGAACTACATCAACACTTGTTAGGTGCATTATTCTTAGTTCAATTTTGGCTATGAAACCCAATTTTGTTTGTGAATCTTTTGTAGGCAGTGAGCCTCCTTTGTAAGCAATGAGCTTTTGTATTTGGACAGTGAGCCTTTTATTTTTCAGTTTGAAACTACTTTATATTGTGAGTTAATCCTCACTGTGGTTTTTCCCTCCTTAGGTTTTCCACGTAAAAATTTGGTGTTCATTGTGTTAATTTACTTTCTATTATCTATGGTTCATGATTATACTTAATAACAGAATAGTGCAGTTGTGAATTGATATGTGTTGAAGTTTTAAGTTAGAATTTTGTGACAACTAATTCACCACCCCCCCCCTCAGTTATCCTACATCTTTTAACAATGAATACTATTAATTATAGGATAAATAAAGTATTTAAGTTCTTCCTAATCTTTTGATCATGCATACGCAACCATTTAGAGCTTCTTCTCTTTCATCTACTCCTTATGTTGATCATAAGGATGATTGGGGTTCTCTTGATTTTACATCTTCATGTGATGATGAACATGAAGTGAATGATAAAGACTACACCATCCATCATCTATACATGGATCCTAATATAAATGGTTTACCACTTTCTACACTCCGTGAGGATGCCACTCTAAATGAAGGTTCCTTTGTTCATGGATCTAGAGCTAGTGCTAGGTTTTGTAGTGGTTTATCTTCTTCACAACTAGCTAACTAGTACAATAAGGATTTTATATTCTATAAAGTTTGGATATAATGGA
Source organism: Sequoia sempervirens (assembly GCA_007258455.2). NCBI lineage: Eukaryota > Viridiplantae > Streptophyta > Pinopsida > Cupressales > Cupressaceae > Sequoia > Sequoia sempervirens. Next base: position 22,294,868 of record VDFB02270651.1, read on the forward strand.
AGAGGTTTGGGTATCTTAGAACATATTCAACTATAACAAAAATATAATATTATTACTTTGAGTTATTCTCCTACTAAAGATAAGAATGTGAATGGTACACATGTTGATGCATTATTTTATTTTTGTATTTAGTTTAATTAATTTAATGCATATTATGTACTCAAGATAAGATAAACTTGCTTAGATAGGTATCTACTAAGGTAGGTTTTACTTGTATTTTCCTAGTTTGGTGGAGATGTGCTGGTGTAATGTCCCCTTTTTAGCTGACATTGTTTGTTGAGGAGTGAGCCTATTATTTTGACCCTCGTAGGCTGACATTTATGGGTAGAGGGTCCTTTATGGCAGTTACCCGGTGGTTAGAGACAACACTTTACTTTTCGATTCAAGTTTGGGCCTTTGTAGATTCTCGCAGAGTGGTATTTAGACACTTACTACTTATAGTAAGTCGGGTTGTCAGGGTTTACTATTTTTTAGCAGGGCATCTGGTTCAGTTGGTCTTCTCAGACTCGCCCCAGTTTGGCAGTTGGATGAGCAAATGAAAAATATTTGATTATTTAATGATAATTAAATATTTATTATTGTGACTTTATATTATAAAGTCAAATAATGAAATATTATAAAGTATTAAAAGACTTTATAATAAAGAGAGATTAATATTATTTAATGAGTATTTATTACTCAAAAGGAAAATACGCCATTTAATGATTATATCTTCCTAAGTTTTGAAAGGTGAAATAAATATCATTTAATTCATCATCAATGTGCTTTTTGGAGGGGGGTCAAGCTTCTTGAAGGCTTTATAAAGTCTCTCAAGACAAAATCGAACTCATGAAAATGATTATTCAACTTTTGTCTTTTTTGTGAGAGCTTTGGGATTTGTGAGAAACCAAGGGTTTCTGTCAAGTTTCAGCAATCTACAGGCTGTGGAGAACGTCAACTCTTCATAGACCAGCATTCTAAAGTTGTGAAAGATCAGCTAAAGTATGCTAATGGTTGGCTTCATTACAGAGGTCAAACTTGTGCTTCATTGAGAGGATTTAACAGGGGTTTCAGAGAGAGAATCATTTGCAGATTAGTGTTATCATTTGCCCTTCATTATCTACCAACTTCTCTTTATTTCTTTGGCCATACAAATTGTTGTAGGGAAGTTGTACATCTGTTGTATTTGTAGCTGTACTTATTTAGCTTGAGGCGTGATCTCTCTTGAAGGAAAAATGCCTAGTCTTTTGGGTTCCAACCTTCACTGTTGGTGGCGCCTAAACCTCTAAAGGCGATTTCAATCATTTTGCTAAGGGAGAAAGTTATTATCAATTGGCCGTACCTTTCACTCATCCTTTCAGGCAGTTGCAAGTTGATATCAGGTTTCTTTAATAATACAATGCTTTCTTTTTTGTATGCATGTCTTCTATTTGGCATTGTAAACATTTGGCAAGAAAAATAAAGTTAACAACCATCATCTTGAGAGTTGTTTAATGTCGTAGTTGTAATTTATTGCTTTTACATTTAATCTAAAACCCAACAAAAACATTATATACAAAACCTTCAAAAAACCAACAAACACAAAAAAAAAAAAACAATTGCATTGTTTGGCATCAGACGGGGTTGAGAGACACCAGGTCTCTTACAGTTGGTATGCAATGACTAATCATGTTGCATTTAACATTTTGATAAATTTTGACAGACGTGTTTGGACCCCAAATTAATTTATGGGGGAGTGCAAGGGGGACAAAAAAATTGCTCATATTTAATAAAGGAGTTTTGTTATTATTTTTATTTGTAAAAACTATTTTTTGAACCACCAAAATAGGTTATTGTTGTTTCAAGCTATGAATGTGAAAGGTCATGGGGAAAAGGGCGTGAGTGCTTGAATAAGCACGCAACAACATATTATGTTGCAAGTGACTGTGAATGAGAATTTTTGTAACTCGGTTTTTCTTGGTGGATGTATCCCACATTGAGTGAACCATGCTAAAATTTTGAGTAACTGTGTAATTGTCTTTTTTCATATTTGTAATTTTCATTTATAATTGATGTTGTTTTAATTGCTCTAGGTCTGCCTATAAATCCTAACAATCTATGGTGTACATACATGTGACTACATTTCCTTTGTCCTATACTTGTTATGCATTCATATCTCTTGGTACTGTATCATATATATACTCAATTATATCTCTCATTTGAGTAATTTCAATCTAATCTATAATCTTGTATATTTGCATCCATTGATAGAGTAGAATAATTCTCTCATTTTGGGTCTCTTTTGTGCTTTCATTAAAACTCCTTGATTTTGGGTGGCTAACTCCATAGCCAAATCTTATATGGTATTCAAGTATTTAGGATTGATTCTTGTTATTTTTTGGAGATCTAGGTTACAAATCTTGTATTCTATTAAAAATTTGAGTATTCTCTTTTGTTGCTAAAGCATAAAAAATGTGGTGACTCTAAGATTAGTGTCCATAGTTCCTAGGGCCATTTTCACATTTTTATAAATTTCATTGGGATATAGGTCAACAAGGTGAATTCTTTAACTATCAACCTTAAAGGTGAGCCAACCAAACCTGGATCTATATACTAAGGGGGACTAGAATTGATTAGAAATATTTTTGAATGATTAACTTAATGATCCTATATGCCATAATATTAAAAATGCAAGATCCCGAAGACTTAACAATCAGAAACAATAGTTTACTAGTGGATCTGGGAAGTGTAGAGAACATCAAATATTTTCGGAAAAAATGGTTTTTGAGAGGCCTAAAAGGACTCATTCGCCCTTGGGAAAATGGTTCTTTGTATAGGTGTCTGGGCCAACTTTTTGGGTCCTCTAGTACAAGATCTGAGCTTTCGTTTTCCCCAAGTCCCACTATTGGAAAGTTGAAAATAAAATCTGCAATATAGTTTTTGTGACTTGACAACAATGATGACAACTTTTGCAATAATGCAAAGTTTCTCTTTTGCGATTTCTTCAATCCTTCTTCAACCTAAGACCTGCACATACACAAAGAGAAGAAAAATTGTTTGTTTTGTGTGAATGGGGGTTTGCCTTGGTCAAACCTCGGTTTGGTAATTAAACCTTGATAGAAAGAAATAATGATAAAGGAGAAGGAAATGATGAATGAACACTTGCTTGTTACAACTCACCAAACCTTCAATGGCTTCCCTTAGAGGACTGAAGTCAAACACACCACTCCAAGGAATCATATCTTGCTTTGCTTGATTTGTTGGATACTTGAATGCTTGGATACTTTAGGATCAACAATGCATATTATCCTTCACAAGATGACATGAACACACATAAGCTTGAGTATGATGAGAGGATCTTGAATGCTGCAACAAATGACTAAAAATCCTGCTCTTGACAATAAAATATTTTCTCCTTTAAAAGTCTTAGATCTCAAATGACAAGATAACTATGTATTTATATAGGTATTTATCTAATTTCCCAAAAATTAGATTTCAAAAGCCTACAATTGCATATGAAATTTGAATCATTAAAATACTGCCAAAACATATTTAAAAACGGGTCATGGCACTTAAGGAGGACCCATAAGTCTAGGACAAACATTCTCAAATGTGATTAAAATATTAATTGTGTCAATTAAATATAGGTTCCCCTTTTGAAATATGGGAAAAATAAGGTTTGGAATGCATAATTTGGAAAATTAGAAGCTCAATTAAGTCCAATTAATCAAGGAACCCAAACATAGTGTGAAATTGTAAAGGTATATGTAATTTCCTACACTACATTTATCCCCCACTTTAGTGAGAGTATGAGGTTATGCTCAAACTCACACTAAAGTAGGAAAATATCCGCCAAGAGGGATCAAAGTGTACAAATATTAGAGAGATGGGATGACAAATATTAAGGAGGTGGCCAGGCCCCCAAGATCCAAGATCCCATAGCAAACCAACATAAGGACAAAGGGACATACAAAATATGTAAGATATGTGTAGCAAGACAAGATACACGAGCATGAAATGTTAAAGCTAATGCAAAAAGGGATGAACTAGCAAGTTGCATTATGCCACATGTTCATCAAATACGCTCAAATGGCTCCACTAACAAGCAAGTTGTGTTATACTTGGTGGCCATGAAAATACGCTCACAAGGGCTAGTGCAGTCTGGTATACACTGGGTGAGCCCCCAAGGCTAGATGAGAAATACAAACTAGGTCTACAAGGTGTGAACTCATAATAATTATCATAAGGCTAATCCAACCCATGTCTTCTATTGGTTTGATTATCCCTTATTATAATATCTTGTCTAGTTCTTCTTTAACTTTCTTCTTCATATTTGGGTTTAGTTGGTATGGTCTTTTCCGTACCTGTTTATCTCCTTTCAGTTGTATCTTCATGACCAATGCTTGCTCCTTTATTCCCTTTAGGTCTATAAATTTTCTAAGGAATAGTTATTCAAATTATGATAAAATCTCTACAACTTGTGCCACTAATATGTCATCCCAATAGTCTCCTATTCTAGCTAGTTTAGGATCTCCTTTAGCAACATTTTCTTCTTTTAGTTTGGTTGGTTGGTTATAATACTTTTGTTTGGCTTCTATTTGAGATTCTAATTCACTTTCTCCTTGTTGGACTTCTATATCTAAATTGTGGGAATCCTCATCATCCTGTCTTGTGAGGTAACATCTTTTCTCTGGTAATCTAAATTCTTTATCAAGCCATTCTATGTATCTCCATATTCCTTCTGATTGTGGAGGTGGTGTAGAGGTTTGTAGTAATGCCATTTCCTAAGTTTCATCCGGTTTGGCTAAAGTAATTTATTAGTTTTGTCCAATTGTTTATTTCTCCTCTTTTCTCTTGGTTGATGTACCAATTTTTTGTTACCAATGTTAGTGTCTAATAGAATAATATATATATATATATATACACATATATATACATAAATATACGTATATATGTATATATATATGTACATGTATATATATATATGTATGTATATATATATATGTATGTATATATATATATATATATGTATGTATATATATATGTATGTATGTATATATACATCATCATACTCATTTCTTGCTTTCCATGTGGTAATACAAGTGGTCAGATGATCCTCCGGTGAAATTTTTCCATTATACTTTGGTATTTCCTTATATTCTTCTTCCTCTAGTAGGTATCCTATTTTAATTAAGATTCTAAATATTGTCCATTGTGTTAACTATTCCTTGTGTATTTCGCCAACATGCAGCGTTACAAATGAGTGTATGTTTTAATATGTCAAGTCTCCTTTCTTCAGGTTAAATTCTTTTTCTATCTATGTGATAAATGATAGTAAGTCACCAACTCCTAAATATTTTGTCATTTGGATCTGTGAAATCCATCGTGTGATATGTTTTTATATGGAAAGATTTCTCAGACTTGGCTCTTATAGTGTCTTCTATCTTACCCAAGTGTTTTATGGTTCAATATCTATAAGTGCATTAGAATGCAAATCATTCTTTGACCTACCTTCCCAATCATGAATATTTTACAAAATCCAGTAATTCTCTGCGAATGGAGTTATGGTTCCTCTTGCATCCATGCATCTAATACACCTCACTATTTGTGCTATATGTAGTGCTTTCAATTTTAACTTCTCCTTTTGAGTTTAGGTCTTCTAAGTTTTCACCCAATGGTAATTGTAAGATTGTGTACATGGGTTTTTATTTTTAGATTCATTATAATCCTCTTGGTTTACTTATATATATGCTTCATTTGGATTTTTTCCTAAGGGGATATGAACTATTTTATCCTCATTAGCAAATAATATCTCTTTCTTTCTAGAGACTACAATTTATTGGCATTTATAAACCACCTTAGTCCTAGTAGGGCATTGAATAAATCAAAGGTCTCCTTTATTACTACTACTTCAAAGTCTACTATTTGTTTTACTCCTTTAATATTGAATTCTACTTGTTTCCATGTTTCCAAGGTTTTCCTTCTTGTGCCATCTACTAGGCTGATATTATAAGGTGTTTGTTTTAGGTATGGCTTACCTATTTGTTCTCACACCCATTTTGGGAGCATATTTATATCATCTCCTAAGTCCACCATGACATTAGTTATCTTTTATGGTCTATACTTACTGTAATCATAATTGGTAGTGTTTTCCATTGTCTGTCAGTTTTGTTTATGATTTGACTTGTGGTATTTAATTCTATTTATTCTAGTATTTGCAAAATTATCACAAATTTATCGAATAGGTTGGATTGTTTAGATATTTTGATTAATTGTTTAAGTATTTCCACTTCTTGTTTAGAAAAATATTGTTTTGTTTCTTGGTCTTGTTCCATGGCGATTATTTTCTTTGTATCTTATACTATGTGATCATGTTGTCTCTTAGTTGGCTGGAATATTTCCTCATTTGAGGTAGTTTCTTCTTTTGTCATGTCTTGTCTGTTATTTATGATATTGATCCCTTGTATTTTTATTACCACTTATTTTCTATAGATATGGATTTTACTTTCAGATTTATTAGTTTCCTAAGATTCTCCTTTTTGGCCTCCTTCATCTATTTTAGACTCTTTTGGTATTTTCCTCATTAATCTCACCCCTCTAGATGAGTTTAGGTTTTGGAGCTCATCACTTTTTGATTGCGACACCACACTCCTTTAATAGGTTTGGCATTTGTTGCAATTGAATATGTCATGTTCTCATGTACTCCCGCAAAATCCACAGGTTTTCTTCCTATCCCCCCCAACATTTTGTCACAAAGTGGTCTAGTTTACAACATTTAAAACATGTGGCATATGTTTGTCTCTTCCTTCCTCTACCTCGGCCTCTATCTCCTCAAATTTGGCTTCATTCAGTGTATAAGTCAGTATTCGGTTGGTTTTGAATAGAGTGAATATTTTTGTTATTTTGTCATTGTGGTATTTTATATCCATGGTTTTGTTGATGGAGTGGTCATTCCACTAGGCATTTTACATATGCCATTTTTTGGTGGTCACTATGATTTTTTGCAGTTGGGTCTTCTCTCAACTAAAATAACTATGAGGGAAAATCCTCTATTTCATGATCATCCCATTCTCCACAAGTTCCATAGTAAATTGAGTTTAATTTCTTGAGTAGTGTTCACAAATCTACTCTTAGTGTGTTAGCTTTCATTTCTCCAATTTCCTTCAAAAAATAATTTCTTATGTGTCCTCTTCCATAATAAGTGCACCATATATTAGGTCTTGGTGCAAACATGTCTTTCTTTTCCATAAGGTCTTATCGGAGTCTTAATTATTCTATCCCTAGTTTTAATTTCTCCATTTCCTTTTTCTCCTTTTCTATTTCTTGTTTCCGCCAAGATTTTTTTTCAATCCGACATGCCAAAGTAACAAGTTTTGGATAGGTTTCAAAATGTCTCTCATCTATGACTATTCTAAGTTTTTGGTATTACCCAAGAGATGAACCATTCAATCTTGTATTTTTCGATCAATGGTTATTCTAGTCTCTTAGTAATTTCTTTAAATCTCTTGTCGAATTCTTTTATGGTTTCATCCTCATTCTATGTAAGTTCTCAAAGATTGTTGACTCCTTCTGTAGGTAGTTTCAAAGTATGAAAATTGGCTTAGAAGTCTTGTTTCATTATTTCCCATTCTTTGTCATTGTTAGGGTAATTTTTTTGGTACTATTTAAGGGTGTCCTTGTGGATTGATCCAATGAAATCAAACAACTTTGTATTGTCTCTTTTTATTTTTTGTCTTTGTAACATAAATTCTAGGATGAATACATGTACCACTGCATCATTTGTATATTTTCCAAAAAGAGGTAACTTCCTAAGAGTATTCTGGTTCTTCTTCACTATCTATATATCCTATGTGAAAATGATACATCCCTAGATCACCTATGTTATTGTCCTCTTCTTCCTATTCTCCTATGTCCTTGCTTAAGGTCTTTTCTAATTCTTCTTGATTTTAAAGGCACTATGTTACACCCCGTTGTGTTACTACTTATTTACTTTTACCAAGTTGGGTGAAAATGCTTTAAATAAATGTATTTGTGCTTATTTACTTCTAGAAATATGAAGAATTAATGTTTGATTCAATTTAATGATATATGATGATTCTGTTTGAAAAATATATGATGCAAATGAACATATTCTTTTGGCTAACTATTGTTTCAATGTACTAAGTTGGATGCAGGAATATAATCAAGCCTCCTGAAGAGAGGGGAAGTATCACTCGGGAGAAGAACTTGGTCTAGTAACCCTTAATGAACCTAACCGAGCTTTCACACACTCACTTCTAGTTTGGTCAAGTCGAGTCAATAGCTTGGAAATTGGTAGGTAACCTTTAAGTCTTAGTTGCACATAATTTAGAAGAGGTTATGGTCTTGTCTATGAATGTGCTTGTTTTGGGTGTTAAGTGATTGAGTCACTTTATCGAGTGAGAGTTTTCTTTGTATGTTCATATTTGTCGATGAGGTATATACACTTCGTGTATATACGCCATCAATGAGAATGTGATTATATGTGTTTAAATGTAAATATCTAAGTAATAATATATATGTACTATATGTATATAAAAATATATACTAATATATGTGTATGTAGTATGTGACAGAAACATACATACATATATATATTATTACTACCGAAATGTGTGTAAATATACATACATGTGTATTCAAAATGGTAAATGCATTATGTGGAATATGCAAATATGAGTATATGCATTTGAATATTGAATGATGCATTCTATGAGCTTGTAAGTTTTTCATTAGACGTAAAAAAGGTTTTGAAGGGGCCCCGAAACCCTTTACAAAAAAAAGATAGTTGTATCAAAAGATAACTAAACAAAGCAGTCAACAACCAACACACAACAAAACATCAGCAAGACAACTACCAAAAAAGAGGAACAAAAAAAAAACTACATATTCTTCAGAATATTAGCAGCTTCTATGTCGCTCTCAATTATATTTTGATGTGCATCCATGACTTTAGAACTATCTTTGGAAGGGACCTCGACTTGCATCTTGGTCTTGTTGCGAGTTCTAGTAATGAGCCCCATAACACTTGCCTCTTTAATCAAAACATCTTGCGAACCAACAACCTTATCAACCAAAGCTTATTCCACCATCTGCCTTTCCCCAGCAGCTTCATTATCACCAGGAGATCCCTTCTCCCCTTTCTTATCCTTCTCAATGGGAGTAGAAAGGCCGTTAGCCTTGTGCCTCATAACCTTATCCAGCTTCATGCTAACCCTTTCCATCTGCTCTTCCAAAGTCACAATTCTTTATTCAAAAATTTGCTTCATCTTCAGCATCTCGTTAGCAACAATCTTTAAGGAATCATGCAACTCGTCAACTTGAGTCTGTATAGAAGTCTACAAAGATTCCCCAACTTTGCTCACAGCTCCTCGAACCCTCACATTGCTAATATTGAGCTCATGAAAAACCCATTTGAACAATCTGAAGAGGGAAATAGTTCCCTCCTTAGCCAGACCCAAAACATTAGGAAACTCCTCTCGATCAATGTTAAACACATCCCTAACCTCCTCATCACCCTACTCAGAAACACTATTCTTATCCTGGCTCCCACAAACCTCCTTACCTTTAGCCCCAACCACTGGCAATTGAATTTTACAGAGAGAGATAACAATGTCCTCAGCCACCAACCTCCTATTTTGCTTGTCCATTTCCTCAACAGGGGAATCCAAAGCAACCTGTCCGCTGCCAATCTTGGGAGAAGAAACATCATGCTCCTCTTGCACAGGGCTAGTGGGCCTTATAGCCAATTTCTTATAGCTACCCTCCTTCAAATCCTTCTTTCTCTTAGATTCTCAAGTAGGGGGCATAGGAGACACTTCCTCAACAACATCAATCATATCTTTCAGGATGGTAGAGGGGGCATCAGACCCATTTTTATAAGTTTTTTCACCAACCCTATCCTTACTGCAAGTCTCATAATCCTTTGGGTCAAGAACAGAGTAACCTTTCCCACTCTTACCCAGAATAGGGGGTTTCGAATACACTTCCAAAGAGGCCTGGGAATTAGGAACATAATCATCATCCTCTTCAGACTTAGAATCCTCCTCCAGAACCACTTTCTTCTTTTTCCCTTTCAGACTCACCGATTCCTCCTCTAACACCGTTTCATATTCCAAGGTAGGTTTCTTTTGCTTACCCTTAGGAGCCATTACAAGCAACTTAGTAACCACAAATACCTTAGCATAATCTGTTATGAGTAGAATTAACCCAACATGTAGTACATGATTCTTAGGGTTTCTTTTGTGATCCTTAAGACCATACTCCAAAGAACCCAAAAGATAGAAAGGAAAATAAATTTTCTTCTTATGACGAAAATGATTCAAAATAACAAAGTGATACACTTTAATAGCAGAGAACCGACCTTCTAAGGTAATGTACCTCATCAATTCCTCGGAAACATCTCCCCATAAAGATTTGATGGAACTGCGTTGGTAGCCACCACTCTTAGTCTGCTTGAGCTTTTGTTCTTCATCTCCTTTGAAGAAAATCTGCAAAGTAGCTTTAGATTCATTCTTATCTCTATACACCTTTCTACCCTTTGTGGAAAGACTAGTAACATTTTCTATGAAATACTCATTGATATCAAATTCAGTACCTCCCAACTCCAGAACCTTGTTATTCCATCCCTTGACAAATGAAGTTGTAGCTTGCGGATCATTCCCATGGAGCCGCTCCAAGTAAGGTGTAAGCCCACCCCTTTGCAGCCTTTTCCACACCTCAGACTTGGTTTTCACGGTGTCACAGGGGTTTTCACGATGTCACAGGAGAAAGGCTTTTCCCTATTTCTATTGCTGCTCATGATCACAAACTTAGTAGCGCGCAAGAGCTTGAGAACTTTACAGACAATTAAGAGAAACCTCGAGAACATAGGCCAAGAAATACCCACAATTTGTGTGACAACAACATGGTAGCAAAGGTTCATAATTAACTTGAAGGACGCCCCATATAGAGATTCAAATTATCATAATCCAAAGCACAGTCGAACTCACAATCACTCCAAACAATAATCTACCACATGAATAGGGTCATGTGAGCATAGATCATGAAGCTGCCATCGAACTTAGCATTTTTGATAATCATGATTAATACAAGTGATAGCCTCAATGGGAAGGGGGTCATTCACATCCAAAACCCTAAAGCTGCTAACCCAAAAGTTAGAAAAGACATTTGCAAGACCATTACCTTCCCTAACAATATGAGAAATTTATAAAATTGATCAAAAGAATTTAGAATTTCAATGGCATCCATAATAAGGGATTCAACACTCCAAGAGGGAACAAAAGACTTCTTCAAATTATTGATAATATTTAACAAGTCACCCTCAAGCCACACCTTTCTATAGCCTTTAGAATGAGCCATCTTCAAGGCATGATAGGCTATAGGCACTGTGAGCTTGTAACTTGATATATATATATATATATTATAATTTTTAAATAAGTGTTGGTTATATGTTAGAGCGGATGATATATAATTAATGTTATGTATATATATATATATATTATAATTTTTAAATAAGCATTGGTTATATGTTAGAGCGGATGATATATATATATATATAAAGCATATCTTATATGCATATTATTGAGCATGGAAATAAAGGTATACGCACATATCATAAGGTTGCACACAAGTGCTAAAATTGTATGAGGTATTTAAAAGATAAGCAATACATCTTTGGCAACATATAAAGTTATGAGATACTTTGTATTATGTTAAAAGTTGTAAGCCATCATAGGCTGCGTGCATAGATAAAGGAAGCCTTTAAATTTGTTGAGACTTAGTCAAACCAATATGCCATATGATTTTTAAACATACCAAACATGCATTGACTTGCTCTTTGTACTGGAAAACATCAAAATAGGGTGCATGGTAATATGTGGCTCCAAAGTATAGGAATTTTTTTGCAAATAGAAGTTTGATCTATGTGTAATGTCTAGCGTATGAGGTAGAATAGGAGAGTAGAATAAGTCTTGCAAGTGTTGGCTAAGTGTAGTTGATTAGTGGCACACATTAACCTTGCATTTCTTATTGTTATTCTTGTTGTCCATTTGAATGGGTGACTCATTCTTCATTGTGAAATCTGGCTATGCAAGTGTTTACTATGCAATATTTTTAGCTACCACCTTTTCTTCTTCTTGTTTAGTCGAACATTTTGGATTAAGAAGTTTCATCTTTGATAGCTCTTTTTTTAGCTTACAACTTCTCACATTTGTGTATAAATAGAGGTGCTTTCTCCCTCATTTGGGACACATTATGCACACTTGATGCTTATTTTTTTAATTGTTGTTATTTTTATTTTTTGAGTTTGAGAGTTTGTGAGAGGTTTTTGAGAGTTTGTGAGAGATTTTTGAGAGTAAGCTTTTGGTGAGTGCAAGAGAGATAGTTGGAAATTACTTGCTAGTTTTGGGAAGGTTGAGCTAGGAATCCAATTTGATCGATTGGAGCTTTACATAAAATAGGCATGATCGTTTATACTTATATATTTTATGATAATAGGATTATATGATTGTGTATGTTTTGTTTGGAAAAGAACTGTGTTAAAAGAAAGTTTAGTTGCTTATTATGAAATTTCTTATATTCTTCTTGGGTTAAGTAAGGAAGTTGCACGTTGAATCTAGTTAATCAAGAACCCCATTATAGGGTTATACTCTTATGCTATATATATTATGAGTGTTTGAGTATCTACTATATACTATATTAAGTTAAGATTATATAGATATTGCTTGTTTTGTGAAAACTATATTGCATTGAAGTACTTTATTAGCTTATAATGCTAAGCAAACAGTTGTAGACAATGAGGTTAGTAACACAACATGAAATGTGGTATGATAGAAATGTAATAATTGTTAGGTTGTGAAGTTATGAAAATCCTAATTGATTATCTTTACATGCTTGATTACTTATTTCTCCTAGAAAGTAGGAAGAGAATCTTATCCCTAGGGTTAGGGTATAAACTTAAAGTTATATCAATATTCAACGAAAGGGTTGAGAGCTATATTTTATGGATATGTTATTTTGATTAAGATTTGTTTCCTAATCATGGAAATCTAAAAGAGGACTCATGTTTCGGTAACCCAAAACCATATTGTGAGAGGACTATGGAGGTAGATGCACCAACTCCTCGCAAGTTGATAATATCCTCCAAATGTTATACAAATGTAGTAAACATGTGAATATTTGAGCTATTTAGAAAGAGAAGTTTTTGTGATTAGTTCATGTTCACTTGAACTTTACTTTACTGTGATTGGAACCCTAGGTTAGGAATAACCTATTTGGTAGGGTTGTTTATTTGGTTATTGATTGAGGCAAATAGGTTGAGAATTAGTGTATGTGATCTAATTGATCATTTGATTGTTGATTATATCTTTGTTTGAAGTCATTTATTGTTGAGGATTATACTTTTGATTGAGGTCGTTATACCTTTTGATGGGAGTCATTTATTATTGATATTACACTCTTGATTGGTAACTTTTATTGTTGAGAATTGTACCTTCAAAATAGTCATTTAATGATGTGACGTTAAGGTTATCTGTATGGTTAATTGGTAAGTTAGAGTTACTTTGAATTACTTAAATAGAAGAGTCATAATAAACTCAAAGAGGTTATGGGTTATTCTTGGGGTTAAGGTTACTCCATGGCATAAGGGGATAGCCTATGCATAGGCTATGAATGGTCAATACAAATCAAGCTTGGAAAGTGGGTGAATTATATGACATCCACTCGAAGTACTGGGTGATGAATGCTTTGGCCAAAGTAATGTAAGTTGCCATTATTTATACTATTAGTCACTGTGATCCAGGTTTACATACTAGGCAGGGAATGTCCTATGTATAGGTTGTAGCTACTGTGTGACAAAACTAGATATGTAGGACACAACACCAAGCTTAGGAAAGGTCAAATTTATTATGAGGTTACCAAACCAATCTCTTTGTCGAAGGGTAGGACCATCTACCAAGTTTGGTGGATGTGCGGGGGACCTCAGTTAGTCCAAGGTTGGCGAAAAAGCGCTTGAGTGATGCTTCTCCTCATTAGTTGGAAACCAAGATTTGATGGAGGATACTTGGACCATTCGTACATCTATTTCTAGAAAGCTCAAAGGAGCCTTGTATGTGTATTTTGTAGCCATTTATATGGAAATATTGTAAAAGAGAAATGTTATCATGTTATTATGTATTATGAAATCATTACATTGGAAAGTTATAATAATTTGATTTAATGCAATGGGAAAGTTTGGATAGATATTAGTTTCAAATGTTCATGTTGTATTTATACTTGAAAAGAAAATTTTATTTCACATATTGGTTAGATGCTTTAACTATTTACTTGAGGAAAACATAGGAAATTTATTGTGTAGAACAATGGGCATGTTACACATTAAGGGTGACTCTTGGTCTGAGGGTTGTAATTGCTTAAACTGCCTATTCATCCATGGAGATGTTCATTTATTAGTAAGTGTCATTTGATTGGTTGATGGTGTCACTTCATCAAAAGTTGTTAAACTCATGATATCCTATTTATTTTCTACCCATCTTCTCCTCTTATTCTCATAACACTTATGGTTACTAAATCATCCAAGTAATCACCATTGAATGTTATATTTTGAATATTTTATAAGGGCGTTCCTACCGGTAACCAATCTTCATTTATTTTTAATTGTATATTTGTCCAATCTAGATAAGAAGTTGGTGTTCTAGTGAGGGGTGGTGTCATAATTCTTACAACTGCTTGTTCTAAATCATTTATAGTGTTTTTGTAGTCTTCAATCTCTTCTTCTATGTTTTTTATAATTTGGTTTATTTTCTCCATGCTAGAGCTTAGTTGTGCTATCCTTTCTCTAATTTCTTTGGTTGCACCCACAATGGCGTGCTCATCAACACCCTCAATGACACACACTTCCTCTTTGTTTCTATTTTCTTTTGCTAACTCTAAGTCTCGTTCTCTTTTCTTCTTTTCTAATTCTTTCATCCTTCTATAGTATCTTTCCTAGCATTCCTGAGTTTGCTTCAATCTTCTTTCTTCCATGTTCATCTCCATTTCCAATCTAATCCTTTCAACAATCTCTACTTTTCTTTTGTTATCTCCTTTTTTCATGGATTTGACTAGTCTAGACTTTCATTAATCCTTGGGAAGTTTAAAAATTTGAACAATTAAATATTTTTAGGAATATTTTCAAATTCCTCCCCCCTTTCCATTTGTCATCCCTTAAGTGCCTATCCCCCTCTCAAAAAGGTAGTACCTAAGAGTGGTGTCTACATTTTTTTTCCCTTTGTTATTGTTATCTTCTTTTTTACCATTAATGCTATGTTTTCCTTTACTCTGTATTTTCTTCACTATCCACTCTAGGGTCTTGACAATGGAACCAATACTAGCAAGAGGGTTTGTGGAAATATTGTAGTCCAGAGATTTGTACCCTGGTATCCCTTATGTAGTCAATTTATATCCCAAAGGGTACAATGATAGAAGAGAGTAAGTGTAGGAGGAATCTATATCTAACAATAAATCATATATAACTTAAACAAAAATAGTAATATCCATAATACACATATCCATTGAATCCTTATAACTTCTTATATATATTCAGATAACCATTACATTAGCATATCTTAGTCTCTTCTTTATATTACAATCTTTCCTCTATTCTTATCCACTCTTATCTTAAATCTTCATAATTTTTCATCTATTACATACATATATTAATGCTTAGTCTCTTATGGAGATGTGACCCTTATAGGGTACCCCTTAGTCTATCTCCCTTGTCGGCCTAATGTTTCATAAGTCCTTTGCGGTGAGTTGCGGTAGCTTTTACTCTTTTCCCTGTACCCTGCTAACAATACACAAAAGAAAATACCAAGGGATTTTCTTGAGTTATGACATGTTTTGATATTTGCAACATATATTTTATCAATTATGGAATTGGAAAACAAAACTCTGGAGAATTTAGAAATTACATCTACATGAACCTCTAAATTAAGATTAAAATTCTCTCATTCAGCATAGCACGAGTCATAGTTATTAATAGTAGAACAATGAACCCAATAAAAAATGCAACTCACCTAGTTAGTCAATTAGACTTGAACTTAGATATGGACAAACCAAAAAATCTCCGCACTCTAAAAATATTGAATGGTTTTTTCAAGCTCTAGCTATAACTTCTCAAACTTCTCAAAAAATATATGCCCTTTGACCAAATTGTGGTGCTAGTGAGTTCTTAAAATCAATGAAGTTTCTGGTTATAATAAACAACAAATGGTAGTACTTTGATTTTATCAAATGGATGAGTATAGAGTAAATCTTCACATGCAATAAATATAGTAATTTAATAGCTTTAGTATTTAATTAAACCTAGGCAATTAGTCTTTGAATAATGATAATATCTATGGCTTATCACTTTGTGATAAGTTTTAAAATACAATTATAGAACACTTTGTGATATGAAAGGGGTTAGTGATGGGTTGCGGAGTAACCATACAACTTTGTGAAAAATGGTTACATTTATATTGATTAGACATATATAGATATGTTATGGACCCAAAACTAAAATCAATTACACTTTGATATATATTTGGTGGATTACTTGAAAAGAATCATTTTTTTAGTGGGACTAATGTGTCACTTTATACAAGCCATTTCACATCACACAATAACAAAAATAATAGGCATGGACTTTGTGATATGAAGGATTTGAGTGATGCAATAAAACTTGACACATCATCTTGGAAGAATTGGAATATTATGATGTATAAAACTTATTTTGGATTCAAGGTGGCACATATATATCTTGAACCAATACGATGTATTGCTTAAAAAATGCTAGGATATGTGAAGACACATGTCAACATATTGTTGATTATATTACATCAACAATCAATATTATTTGTAAATAAAACAACTTGCGATACAAATATTGCATGTGATTGATGCAGTAGGGGAGGTCCTAAAAACTCACTTGACACAATTCCAAACAACAATAACAATTGTCAAACCACAAACTGGTCAAAAATCCTTCATATCATCAAATCAACTCTGTCTCCTTGTAGCATATCAAATCCACTCAATCGCGTATTACTTCACAAGCACACCCTTTCAACTCACAACTCAACATACATCAGTGACCCATTACAAATCCTATCAACATATCAAACAATCACTAATGGTTGTTTTGTACCAAACTGCTCAAATCAAGTTTTCCACGCCTTTTAGGGCTCAAATTAGCCCACTTTTCCAAAGAGACCACCTTCAAAACTTGTCCAAAAATCTTGATAAATTGGGGTAGCACTTAATACCTGTCAAAACCTCAGATTAAACCATTAGATCTAAGAGGCACAGTCATTTACTAGCCAAATCATAAAATCCTCTCTTTAAGCCTAGAAACCCTAGGGCTTATTGGTTCTCACACTTCCCAACCTTTCCAAAACCTAAAAATTGCTCAAACAAGTCTAAAATACCCTACTCATGCTTAATCCAACATAAAATTATGTTGTCCAATTCAAAAACTCAATTTGACACACTAAAACCTCCAATTTTCATAAGGAAATTTCAAAATTCACTCTTAGGGCTTCACACCCAATTCATTTCAAGACCTCCCCTGCTCCTATCCACCATTCTCACACAATATTACTGTTAGTGCAGACCCATTCCTCAAGTTACAGGGGCTACAGAAAGAGGAATGGGTCAAAAAGCCATTATATTGCCTCAAAACCCTTGAATTTACAAACTCAGGCCAGTTTGAGAAGATTAGCAATAAATTTCACAAAACTTTATGAAAGTTCTTCAAATTAGATTCAAATGAAAGTAGAAACACTAGACTACATATCCACAAAAAAATTGAACCAGATACTTGATGTACAGACTGTAAGTTTTCTGCTGCTAACTTGCTGTACAATAAAATCTTCAAGAAATTGGAGTAAAAATAGAGTATCTTTGATATTTCAAACTTTACAAATCCTTCAACAACAAAATTTTGAGTTCCTTACCCCTTTTTAAACTATTTCCCTCTAAAACCAAATGGCTATAACTTCCTAACCACCCTTTAAACTTACTTGACTCTTCAAATTCCTTTAACAAGGAAAAATTGCAACTTTTGACTCTTTACATCATTTTAACTTGGTAACTTTGCATTGTTTTGCACATTTTGTAAACTTGACCACCTAGACACCTTAAATTCATCAACCATGACTTATTACATCATTATATGGTATTATAGACCTTATTTTAAACAAAACTCAAAAAAACTAATAAAGCCTAGACCTTATGAACTTGAATTGACAATTTTGCACCAATGGTGCTCCTACACAATACACCCCAACTTTGAGCTTTTCCAAGTCCCTTGGAAAGATGAATGTCACATGTCCTCCTTTATATTATTCATTCCTTTTTCCTCTTTGGTTTCCTTTGTCAAGTTCCTTTAGCTCTTCACTATCATCATCTTCCTTGACCTTGTCTACATTTGGTTCATGCTTCTCTCTGTCTTGTTGTACTGTGGGGTGTTCTACCATTTTCCTATCATAAAATATCACTGACCTACCTTCTTTTGCATCTGCACTCTCACCTTCTTCAACTTCCATCACCTTGCTCCATCCCTCATGTTTTATCCACTGTCCTTCAATCCTCACAACTGCATTTTCATCTTTATCAACTGTTCTATCAGACTTTATTTCCTTTGTCATACCTGTACCTATTTTGTTCACTGTCCAAGCAACTTCACAAACCTTCACCTTCCTTTCCACCATCTTTTCCATCTCAGAAATTTTTGTACTATCAACTTTTAAATGATTCTTCTTTGTACCAGCAACGTCTATCACATCAACATCATCACTAATCCATGTCCTTTCTTTCACTGTCTTCCTAATGCCATCAATCACTGTCACAACTTCACCTTTCATTGTCTCTTTCTTATTACAAACCACTATCTTCTTTTCTACTATCTCACCAATTCCATCAACCACTATGATTTCACCTCTTGATTGTCTCCTTGTTTTGTTCTGTGTTATAGGGCATTCAACTCCCCCAACCATGATGCTATCATTGTGTTCTTGCCTTTCCAAAGGCCCTTTACCCTCGATTTGTACTTTACCAATCTAAAACTCTTTACCAACAACTTTCTTTTTCCAAACAAAAACATTCTTCCTCATAACTGATTGCAAATCACCTTTATTATCTCCTTCTATTGTCTGCAAATTAGACTCACCTCTTCTATCTATTGTTTTGTCAAGCATTGCATTGGCTTCTAAATTCATGTTCTTTCCTTCTTCTATATTCACACATTCTTTTCTCCTAAACATGATAATCTCACCATATTCTTCTAGACCCTCAACCAATGGAGTTAAAACAAAATCTCTCCCGTCTTTTTCTATGGTGTATGTGTTTTGTCTACCATTATGCAAGGCTAACCTGTCAAACTGTCAGGGCCTTGCTAACAATAGATGACAACAACTCATGGGTAGTATATCACAAAGAACTTCATCTCTATATGGACCTATCTGGAATTCAACCCTTGCTTGTTCACTCACCATCAAAGAATGATTTTCACTAACCCATGAAACCCTATATGGCCTTTTCCTAGGTACTCTTTGCAAATGCAATTTTTCTACCATCTCATTAGAGACAATGTTATCTATACAACCAGAGTAAACAATCAATTTGCATACCTTGTCTCTACATCTGTAGGTTGTCCTAAACAAAGCTTTTCTTTGAAGCAACTCTTCCTCCTTTGTGGTCTTCAAGATTTGTTTCTTCATCATCATAATTTCACCAACTTCAACCCTTGCAATCAATTTGTTTGAAATTCAACTACTTTCAGCTTCATCTTCTTGAATTATTTGACCTCTTCTATTTGGTTTTCTTTCTCCTTCATTTGTTGATGAACTAGCCTTCTTAGGGCACTTCCAAGCAGGATGACCATATTCTTGACAATGATAACATCTACCTACAAAAGTGTTAGAGTTTCTTCCACCTCCAAATCTGCCCCTTGTGCCTCTATATCCACCTCTAAAATCAGCAACTTGTTCATCTCTCTTGCTTGGTTCTTCTTGTTGATTTTCAGTTGCTTTCCTTGGAGTATGAAAAGTTCCTCTTCCTTTCATGGTGTTGCCTCTTCCTCTTCCTCTTACTATTTTCTCTTGTCTTCTCTTTACCTTCTCTTCAGCCTTCAATGCCATTTTGTAACATTCTTCTACATTTCTAGGGTTAGTCAAAGCCAACTCATCCTGTATATTCATTCTCAAACCAGCCAATTACCTAGAAATTTTCTCATCTTCTTTTTCATTGTGGTTAGACCTCATAGTCAACCTATAAAATTCTTCAGTGTATGCCTTTACATCCATTTCCTTTTGTCTCAAATTTTTCAACTTCTTAAACATTTGAATTTGATAACCTGAAGGGAGAAACTTAGATTTTAACTTAGCCACCATCTTGTCCCAATCCACAATCTTAGAATTGCCTTGTTTCCTTCTCTCTAACTGTAGATAATCCCACCATACAAGTGCATGACCCTTAAGCTTTGTTTTGGAAATCTTTACTCTCTGATCCTCTGGAATCTCTTCACATTCAAAATAGTTATCCAAAGAAGCTATCCAATCTAACAATTCCTCTTCATTCAAATTTCCACCAAAATTTTGCACATCTATTTTTACCTTGTATTTGTCACCTTTTACATCCTTTATCAACTTGGCCATTCTCTGATCTTCTAGATCAAGTTCTTCTTCAACATCTTCAAACTCTTCATCTTCATCTTCTTCTGATTCACTGCTCTCAACTGCTTCTCTTCTCTTGTTGGTTTCTAAGGCTTCCAATCTGTCTTTCAGTTCTCTAATCTCTTTAATGTACTAATTCTTCAAATCATTCATCTCCTTTGTTGTGTTCTTTCCTTTTGGAGGCATCTTTGCAATCTTGCCCCTTCACCTTCCAAGCTTGCTTTCACAATCTGCAACTTTCTTCTACAAGAATCTAGTACCTTTGCTTTGATACCACTTTGATGCAGTAGGGGAGGTCCTAGAAACTCACTTAACACAATTCCAAACAACAATAACAATTTTCAAACCACAAAGTGGTCAAAAACCCTTCATATCATCAAATCAACTTTGTCTCCTTGTAGCATATCAAATTCACTCAATCGGGTATTACTTCACAAGCACACCCTTTAAACTCACAACTCAACACACATCAGGGACCCATTATAGAGCCTATCAACATATCAAATAATCACCAATGGTTGTTTTGTACCAAACTGCTCAAATCAGGTTTTCCACACCTTTTAGGGCTCAAATTAGCCCACTTTTCCAAAGAGACCACCTTCAAAACTTGTCCAAAACTCTTGAAACTTTGGGGAAGCACTTAATACATGTCAAAACCTTAGATTCCACCATTACATCTCAGGGACACAATCATTTACTAGCCAAATCATAAAACCCTCTCTTTAAGCCTAGAAACCCTAGGGCTTATTGGTTCTCACACTTCCCAACCTTTCCAAAACCTAACAATTGCTCAAACAAGTCTAAAATACCTTTCTCATGCTTAATCCAACATAAAATTATGCTTCCAATTCAAAAACTCAATTTGACACACTAAAACCTCCAATTTTCATAAGGAAAACTCAAAATTCACTCTTAGGGCTTCACACCCAATTCATTTCCAAACCTCCCTACTCCTATCCACCATTCTCACACCTTATTACTGGGTAAACCCACAATAGTGGGTTACAATTTTTTGAATGAAGAAAAATTAGAAATTCTCATCAAAAAATTTCAAATGGTTTACCCCTTCTAATGAAGGGGGTTCGAATGAACCACCTCCCTTCTAATGAACCCCCCTTTCTAATGAACCCTCCCCCCTTCTAATGAACCCACCTCCCTTCTAATCAACCCCATTTTGCACCATATAAGGGGAGTTCGAATGAACCCCCTTCTAATGAACTTTTTCACCTCCACCATTTCAAAATTTACATTTTTGACTATCGTCAGAAGGAGATAATGGAGTCAACTTGATGTTCGTTGGATGATTTTAGTGATCAAACAAAGCTTTCCAACAACTATAAATTTAATAGTATTTTGTTTTATTTTATATTTTATTTTGTAGTTTTATTTATACATAGGTTTTTCGTCTTAACATCAAGTTCGATGAAAAATTGTGAAAAATAGTAAATTTGAGAATTTTTTTGAAAATATATATCCACTAGGTATTGATGTCTTCGTTCTAACAAAAAAAGAAAAATTGAATTTCAATACATACCAAAAAAGTTATGCGAGCCGAAGTGCACCTATATCTAAGTTATAAATGTTTTAACTTCAAAACTTAATTAAAAGAAAAATATTCAACAAAATGCTATGAAACAAAATGAAAGAACTAGATACTTGTGTTACCAACCTAAATTCATAAGAATTAGAATTTTTTCCTTTGTAGAAAAAAAGTTATGCGAGCCGAAGTACACACCACTTTTTAAAAATGTTGCTTACTATTAAAAACTAGTTATCAAAGGAGACGCAAAAAAATTACAATTTAATTTATTTTCTTTTTTAAATACATTTAAAATCTACAGACAAAATCTCACAAATCACTAGTTTACATCATTTTCAAATTCCTAATAGTTTACCTACTATAAGTATCAGAAAGTGAAGTTTTCTCTGAAAAATGTTGATTTCAATGTCAAGTTTGGCCAAAAAGTGTAACCCATTAGTGTGGGATGACCCTACTATTAGTGAAGATCCATTCCTCAATTTATAGAGGCTACAGAAAGAGGAATGGGTCAAAAAGCCATTTTATTGCCTCAAAACCCTTGAATTTACAAACTTAGGCCGGTTTGAGAAGATTAGCAATAAATTTCACAAAACCTTATGAAAGTTCTTCAAATTAGATTCAAATGAAAGTAGAAACACTAGACTATAGATTCCAAAAAAAAATTGAACTAGACATTTGATGTACAAACTATACTTTTTGCCGCTAACTCATTGTACAATAAAATCTTCAGGAAATTAGAGTAAAAATAGAGTATCTTTGATATTTCAAACTTTATAAATGCTTCAACAACAAAATTTCAAGTTCCTTACCCATTTTTAAACTATTTCCCTCCAAAAACAAATGTCTATAACTTCCTAACCACCCTTTAAACTTACTTGACTCTTCAAATTACTTTAACAAGGCAAATTTGCAACTTTTGACTCTTTACATCATTTTAACTTGGTAACTTTGCATTGTTTTGTACATTTTGCAAACTTGACCACCTAGACACCTAAACTTCATCAACCATGACTTATTACATCATCATATGGTCTTATAGACCTTATTTTAAACAAAACTCAAATAAACTACTAAAGCCTAGACCTTATGAACTTGAATTGACAATTTTGCACCAGTGATGAAATGGGGACATGCCACATATCTAAAAATAAAAGGTTTTCACATTGAGAAGGATAAAGAGCCCACAAGGATGCATATGATATAATAATTGGAAATAGGGACATGCACACATGCCTTGGATGAATAGAATGCAAATTTTAGCAATTGCCCTTAAGTTTATGATAGATGGCAACATATTACACACCACTCAATGAATAACATGCTTAGAAAACACCCTACAATATGAATATATTATTAATGCAACGAAAATTTTCCATGCAACATAAAAACACATGACTAGCTCAAGATTAAATATATCATAGGGAATAAAAAACATCAATGAGTGAGTTTTACCAATAAAGGAACTCTACAATGTCAAGAAACTTAATGATGGGTTTGGTAACTTGATGATGGACATCTAAGATTATGATTTACATATTTTTAACTGATAACAAAAAGTCATTGTGAAAATATAACATAAGAAAATGGTCATGAACACAAATATGTGACAAGGATTTAAATTAACACAATCATGGAGACTTTAAAAAGAACTTTAAGAAAAAAGAGTTAATTCAGTAGCATAAGTTAAAATTGAAAGGTGTGCCAATAGATTCTACATATAATAATTAAAACCTAAATAAATCATCATAAGCTAAAGTTAAGTATTTAACTTTAACAAAAACATAGTTCTTGGTTTACTGATTTCTAACATCCAATTTCATAACAAAAAGTTCTCAAAGTGATTGTGATATTTCCTATCTAGTTATACTAACACATCTTTATCATGAAATGATAAACCTTAAGGTTTTCTATAATTGAATATAATGATTAATTATTTAAGATAAATATATTTTAATTTAAATTATTCATTAGTTTCAAATATTTATTCTCTTGATATTATTTATTCTTATGATTAAATAGAGTATTAAAAAAGACTCCTTACTAGATCAATATATTTCATAATGGTTTTACACTTTAATACGCTAAATTATTCTAGTACAACTAACAATATCTTATGTGTTCACTCCTTTTATTTAATTGTATTATTATTTACTTAATTAATTTAATTTAGCATTAAATTTAATTAAATTCTATATATACATATAATTTATTTTAAATATAAATCTTAATGTCATCTTATATATGTATAATAATGGTGAAATTAGCAATACCCATTACATTTTCTATTTAATCTTATTCTCATTTTGGAGAAATTTCTTATACATATGCATATTGACAAATAACAAAATTATTCCCTGACATTCACTTATCCTTAAAATTAAGAAGTGTCATTATGTTAAGGGCCTTGTCTAGATGTTTAAAATATATTCATTTTGAAGCACTTGCCAAGGACGGGTTTTTTGAAAGAAATAATATTAAATTATATTGAAGAGATCATCTTCTTGTACTTTTTGGAGCAATGTTCACAAAAGGAGCTCAAACAATTGAATAGTGTAAGGTACAAATTCATTACCAAGATCATGGAGGTGCATGTATTTTATCTCATACAAGAGTTATGTATGCCATATCATACAAGATTCAATTCATCTTTGAATGCCCAATATACAAGAACATTCAAATTAAATATGAAGAAACATTGAAGATCAATTCCATGATAGAATTATTAAAAAAATTGGAATATTTTTTTGAAAGAACTATTAATCTAAATCACCAAGAAAAGAAACAACCTTCTAAAAAACACCACATATCCTACACATCCTTAAATGATTGTACCATAAAATACAACTGATAGTATCATATACCATTTTAATCTCATAACATAACTACTAGCAATCACACCTTGGTGTGCAATGGGTATGCCAAAAAGTGTGGAAGGTCAATTAGGAAAAAAATTGGTCTATTTTTTGCATACATTTGCACAATATGTGAGGTCAATTGGAAGGACATTTAGAAAATGATAATGTTTGTGCAAAAAGGGTCTCAATGGAGAAGTGATAGCCTCAAATCAAGTATGCATCCACTTACAGGGATCCAAACATGATTGAAACAAAACCTCTAAATTGGGAAGTTAATCAGGATTCATTACTAAGAGATTCATGTTATGTTTGTAATAGGGAGAGAGAGGGAGAGAGAGGGATAGAAAGAGGGAGAGCTAGAGAGGGGAAGAGTGTGTGAGATAGGGGTAAGGAGATAGAGATAGAGAGGAAGATAGAGATAGAGATGGAGGTGGAGATGGATATGGAGGAGATGGGTATTGAGAGAAGGAAAGGGAGAGATAAAGAGAGAGAGGAGAGAGGGATAGATAGAGATGGAAGAGATACATATATAGAAATTGAGAAATAGAAAGATAAATATAGAGATACAAAGTGATATATAAAGAGAAGTAGAGAGAGGGAGAGACATAGGGGTAGAGAGAGATGAAGAGATAACAAGATAGTTATAGAGGGAAAGATGGAAGAAGAAATATGTAGAGGTAGAGATAGCCAAGCAAAAAGATATAGATATAGATGTCTAGGAAGAGGGAAAGAGGAGAGAGGGAGAGAGATGGATGGATAGAGAGAGTGATACATGTCTAGAGATAGAGAAGGAAAAAGGAAGATAGAGGTAGAGATGAAGATAAAGCAAGAGAGGAAGGAGACAAATACATAGTTAGATAGAGAGAGGTGGAGAGAGAGGGGGGGAGATAAAGAGGAAGATATTTCTAGAGAGATATAGAGGTAGAGAGATAGAGGCACATAGATGATGAGATAGAGATAGAGAGATAGAGATATAAGGAGATATAGAGAGAGGGGGAGAGGGAGAGAGTTAGAGAGATAAAAAATAGAGAGAATTAGAGGTAGACAAATATAGACAAAGAGGAGGAAAGAGAAATAGGGAAAGATAGAGAGAGGGAGAGATAGAGATATATGGGAAGAGAAAGGAAGATAGGTAGAGATAAATAGATAGATAGAGGGATAGGGAGGGAGTGAAGGAGGGAGAGATGGGGAGAGAAATAGAGAGAGGAGAGAGAATTAGAGAGGCATAGAAAGAGGAAGTGATAGAGAGAGGGAGAGAGAGGGAGAGATGGGAAGATAAAGATAAAGGGGGAAAGAGTAAGAGATAAAGGAGATGATAGAGACAAGCTATAGAGAGAGGGAGAGAGATGGAGAGAGGGAGGATATAGAGATATAGATAGGGAGGGAGAAATAGGGTGTGTGTGTGTGTGAGAGAGAGAGAGAGAGAGTGAGAGAGAGAAAAAGGAGTGTGTGTGAGAGTGAGTGAGAGATATAGAGATAGAGATAGGGAAGGGGAAATAGGGGTGTGTGTGAGTGAGTGAGTGTGAGAGACATATGGAGATAGAGATAGAGAGGGAAAGAGATATAAATAGATAGAGAGGAAGGGAGAGAGGGAGAGAAATAGAGAGAGGATAGAGTAGAGAGATATAGAAAGAGGAAGTGATAAGGAGAGAGGGATAGAGAGGGAGAGAAAGAGATAGAAAAAGGGAGAGATAGAGAGATACATATATTGGGAAAAAGAGAGATGCTAGAAGAGGTAAGAAGATAGCAATAGAGAGAAAGATAGATGGGAAGATAGAGATGGAGATGGAGATGGAGATGTAGATAAGGATTAATATAGAGAGAGAGAGGGAGGGAGATATGGAAGGAGAGAAGAGGGAGAAGAATAAATAGAGATAGAGGAAGAGACAAAGAGAGAGGGAGGGAGGGAGATAGAAGAGGGAGAGAGGGGGGAGAAATATGGATAGAGAGAGAGAGAGAGAGAGAGAGAGAGAGAGAGAGATGAGAGATAATGAGAAACATAGATATAGAGAGGGAGACAAAGATATAAAGAGCTCTCTCTCTCACTATATATATATCCCTATCTCTACCTCTATATATATTCCTTTCTTTCTCTTTTTCTCCCTTTGCCTCTTTATATCTATCTCTATCTCCCTCTCCCTTCTCTCTTCATCTCTCTTTTCTCTCTATCTATTTTGCTCCTTAAGTGTGCAATTAGTATGTTGAAGAGGTCTTAAAGGTGAATTATCATCTTTAATCAATTATGACATGATGTCCTGAGCATAACTCCCTAGGGACATGTGCTATCCTTGGATTGTGGGCACAAAACACTTGATCAAAAGTTAGTTTTTCTCTCTCTAACTTTTAATTTAGATTTTAAGTTTTAAATTTATTTTGTTATATAAATTAAAATAAAAAATTCGAAATATAATTACTCTACAATAATTAAAACATTAATAAGATAATCAATTATAATTTAAAATAATTTTAATAACTATTAATTATTTTTTGTAATTTCATACGAAGACAAAAATAATAAAAAACTTAAAACTTAAGTCTAAATTAAATATTAAAATAGAATAAACTAAATGCAAAGTCAAAATATATCAAAATGCAAATATTAATAAAAATAATAATAATAAATAATAAACTTATTAAGTTAATAAATAATTAAATAAAAAACTAAAACTAATTTTAAATTTACTAGGGGAGAAGAGCCAGTAGCTACCACCCATTGAATAACCGCCACCTCCAGGTTCACTCCACCCCCCAAAAAAAATTTAACTCTGATCCACTAAAAAACTTTATGTTATTGAATAACTAGTTACAAAAACACCAATAGCCGATCATTAAGTGCTTAAGTGACTGATTTAAGTGGGATTTAAGTGCTAAAACAGCTCTAATTGATTGAAATTAGAGCGAGCGGCTACTGGGACAGCCCTCTAAAAGGTGACTTTTTTACCTCCGCGCGCATATCCAATGCTCCCGCATTCAATCGAATTGCCCAGAAGCTGAAACCTTAGTTATAAGCACTTAACTCATGTGCGAAAAAAACCCATAAATTTTTTTTCCAATTCGACATACGGTTTGAATTCTATGGTTGCGCGAAGTTAGCCCTGGCGGCTACTGGGTCTTCTCCTAGAATTGAAATATTAATAAAATATAATTCTATTTTTCATTTCAATATTATCAACTTCTTCTTTTTTCTTTTTTTTTAAAACAAAAAGCCTACTTTTAAAATTGTTAAATCACTTTAAAAATAAAAATAGAGAAAGTTATTACGATTGAAATATGAATAAAATATGGTTCTATTTTTCATTTCAATCTCATCATTTTTTTTTTTTCTTTGTTTTTAAAATAAAAGCCCATTTTTTAAATTGTCAAATCATTTTAAAAATAAAAAATAGAGAATGACAAGAAAAATGTGGACGGTTGAGATTAATTGCATCTTCTTGCATCCTTCTCAATTCTTACCCGCTGATTTCAACAAATAAATCGTCCATTTTATAAAGAAAATGCCTTTGACAAAAAATCATTTCATTTTCATTCTTTCATATTGAAATAGATTTACAATCTTTTTCGTTCAATATGACTCATCTATCACATGATATGTTACCACATCATTTCAAACAATAAGAAAAAGACTAATGTATTAGGATATTGAAGTTTCAACTCCAAATAAAACAAAAAGATTTTATTTTTATATTATCCACGTGGAACAACATTTATGGGAAATAAAGCGGGTGACGAATATTCCAAAGTTTATTTTTCGTTCGGTGGACCTTCACACATTTTACATTTTAATATTAAAACCGGCTCATGACTTAAAGTTACATTCACCCACTTCCTCTTTACGAATATATGGTGATATTACTACGTTCCCTAGTATAGTTTCCTATCTCCAACATTTTCTTTTTATTATTGTATACCTAGTACTACCAAAAAGTAGATGCAAAAAATTAATATTTTTAAATTGGCTTTTTTTCAAACTTCTCTCCATTTTAAAGTTTTGTGGTAGAAGGGAGGGATGTCCCAACTTAATTATACTTTTTTTTTTTTTATTGGAATAGAAGCTTTATTAAAAAAAGAAAAAAAATTACATAAGAATACATAAACAAAGCAGGAAAAATAGGAGATTGCTGGAAGCAAAAGAGCCCTCCAGCAAAAACAGTCTCCTATTTACAAAAAGACCAATGTATGGCACTGTTTGAACACAGGAATCATACACAGCAATAGATAAGCATAACCTTTCAAATCCCGTAGCGAGCATGAGTCACCAGTTCTCAAGGTTGACTTGGTAAACAACAGCCTTCTATTCCTCAACAAGAGGGCCGGATCCATGCTGGGATGAGTTGAAAGATTTTGAACCGGCCATAATGAATGTACTACCTAGCCTTCTACATGCCCTGCCTATTGTATGCATCTGTACAAGATGATTATACTTGATTCATTCTATTTGTGATAGATATCATGTTATGTTGTCTATTCATTTCATTTTATTCTAAGTTGGGTAGTGAGAGGGAGAGGTTGAATCACTTTTAATGATCCTCGATGAAGATCCGATTTGACTAGTATTAAATGTGATGTTTCAATCTTCTAAAGTTAAAATGACAATATTATTATAAGAATATAGTAATTTTAGGTATTTGATTTACTTATAAATAATATTTAATTAAACATATTATCAAACATTCAAATATAAAATTTATCATTAAACATAACGAAAGTATATATCTATTTTTTTGTTGTCAAGAATATATTTAAAATCCAATATTTGAATAATACTTATTTGAGAAAACATTGGAAAATTACATTATGCAAAGAGGAGATCGAGTGAGAAGGAAGATAGAAGCCATGATAGGCATATTGAGGGGGAATTAGAATTCCCTAGTAACGAGGATAAGAAAGATAATTCCTTGGATGCCTTTAGAGGAAAAAAAAGAGTGTCTATTTCTAAATACCAAAGGAGGATAATTCTAGAGAAAAGTGTCCAAGAAGGTATCATTTGCAAGGAGACAACTTGTGAAAGGCTAACAAAGGTAGTTTGGAAAGAAAGGAAATTAGGTCTTCTAAAAAGGTTAATGTTGTGGGCTATCCTGATTTAAGGTTTTTTTTCTTTGGAGTAGAAAGTTGAAGTTGAGGTTGTGCCATGCTTTCTTAACTAGGCCAAGTGGACAAAAATAAAGCTTCACTTTTTATTCAAGGTTGTGTGTGAAGTGATCAACCATTTACTAGAACTACTAGAAATCCAAAAAAGATAGTTGATATTGGTTTGAACTTGAAGAGACAAAGATTGAACACGAAGGAAGTTTATATTAGAGAATTAATAAATGATACAACTAATGAAAAATAGAGTAATTTAGAACTAAGTGGTTCTATATCAACCAACAAAAATTATCGAGGCTAGTGTTTGGGAAGTATTATTTGCTTTTCCTTTGTGTCCCTTGTCTACTTCCTAAATTGTAGCTCTATTTCATGTATAGCCTAGTTGGTTTCTAATCTATTGCCTTGATATGATTATTGTTATATCTATTAATTTTAAGATGTAAAAGGGTTAGGTTCCTTTCAAAAACCCATATCTACCCATTAATAAAAAAACAACTTTATGCACTTTAGAAGATTAACGGAAATACCCATTAAGCTATAGCCACATTTTGAAAGAAAATAGTTTCAATTAAAATAGCATGTAATCATGCACAACAATCTTGGCTAGGATAGTCTCAAGTGTACTCTATGCGCCAAGTTGGACACACACTCTATAGCCCCTTCTCCAATGCCCACTACTTATCTTTCACTATCTTCTCAAAATTATCTATCATTTAGAATTTTATTACATAATTTATATAATTTTCTTTGGGGTGGTTTCAACCAATGCACCAATTCACAAATGTTGGTTTATTAACTATTTATTTAATAATTATGATTATTTCTCCCCTTTTAAAAATGTTCTTTACTTTTAACACCTTGAACAAGATTTTTTACAAATAAATTTTAATTGTATCTCCCTTTTAACCAAACTGTCAAATGAAATAATAACCGTTATCATCCTTTGAAACTAAATAGTTGACACCCTAGAAAGGGATCCTTACAAATAAATTTTAATTATCTCCCTTTTAATCAAAGGCTCAAATAGACTAATAATAATAAAAGGAAATAAATGGAAACTTAGCTATGATAGAAATATAAACTTCTAGGATGATACTTGGCTATTAAATTCTCCTTTCAAATAAGTTGAATGGGAAAACCTTTATAGATCTATGCAAAATAGCCTTTGGGAACAAAGTTAAAAATTATATAGCGGTGGAGAATGGAATAAAGTCTTGGAAAAATATGGTTTTTGATTCTCCCATATATGTGAATGATTTGTATATATTAGATTCTTTGTAGCATAAATTTCATATTCCTCAAGTTGTTTGTAGGAATAAACTAGTTTGGGCTACCACTCCCATAGGTAATTTCTCTATTGCTTTGCTTTAGGTTTTTAATTGTTAGTTGGTTAAGGTCTTCCTCCTTTTTGGTCTATGTTGTGGTAACCTTGTCTTATTTTAGAAATTAATATTTTTTGGCTAGTGGCTTAGAAAATTTGATCCAAAGGTATTTTTCTATATAGGTAATAGGTGTATCCTTTGTGAAATAGCTAAGGAAATTATTCTTCATTTGATGCTAGAATGTCCCCTTTCATGGGAGGTTTGAGGTTTGGTGCTTTCCCACTTCAAGTTGAATTGGGATTTCTCTTATAATAGTCAAGCATTGATTGAACAAGGGATATTTCCCTTTCACAATCCTTCATTATTTTTTTTTGGGTATTTATTTAACTTAGAGCATATAGGGATATAAGAAAAAAATATGAAAAAAAATCTACTATTTGTAGAATGTCTAATGAAATAAACTTGCCATTAAGAATCTAATTTATTGAAACTTGTTAACGAAAAAGTTTCCTCCTCATCTAAGGTTGGGGTCTCTAAGATGGAGCTAGAGTGGCCTCAACTTGGAACTTAAACTTTGATATATTAACTCCTCTCAAAGGTGGCAAGACCTAAAGGTAAAATACCTTTTTGTCTCTTCCTCCCCATAATTGGTTCAAACTCTAGGGCATCCAAAGGAAACTTGGGCCATGTGGGTGCGAGTAGAGAATTAAGAGATGATAAAATTAATCTGATCATATTATTTGCAATCAATTGGTACTTAGATCAATAATTTAATTGAAATTGTAGGATCCTACATCACTCTCAAAATGGTTCAATGCCAGGGAAAACTTTAAGAAACCCCCCCTTAGTGAAGGTGTAAAATCCTGACAAATCTTTTATACTTCTCGATAGAAATATTAATTTTAGTGGAAAATTTTTTCCTTTTTTGTGAAAAAAATAATGTCCATTGGTGAATCTTTTCTAATCGCTAGAAGTCTATAGAAAATCCTCACGAAATGCAATTTTTTTAAAACCACTAAAAAATTTCCATTGGCGATTAAAATCTATTTTCAAACAAATACAACTCTATAAAGAGCTTCAATGTTTCCTAGCCTAACCTTGCTTCTTCCCTGCATTGATTTTTAATCTCATCCTCTGGCCAACACACGAAAGGGATACATCCTTCTGCCCCTTCCAATTCCACATTTTCAAAGCCTTCCCAAATGTTGAAACCTTCACCTGGAACTGCCCATTCAAGTATTGATTCTAATCCTTCCAAGAAATCTCTATGCACAATCATCTCCATCACTTCTCTCACTGTGCTTGTTGATTCCCCCAAGTCCAAACCCCATGCTATAATCAAGGAGTATACATCCATGTTAAGCCTATATCTATGCCTCATATTTCCAAAGGATTTCCCCAAAATCATATGCACACTTTGTACCAACCTCCCATCAGTGAATAAAAGCATACCCATTAATATTTTGTTAGAAGCTTCACCATAAAACGGGTTTAATTGCCTCCTTGAACACAGAGTGAAGTTGGCATCCATTTGAAAACTGTTGCAACTACACCGCCACCACCACCACTCTTTCAAACTTTCTATGTGCCTTCTTCTCCACGCCAAACTCTATTATTAACTTCACTAATCGAGGGCCGAGAGGTAATAATATTCCAAACTTTGGACGTATCAATCTTAATTACCCATCGATCCTCCATTCATGTCCACTTGCTAAAATCTTCCTGTGATCTTCACTTCATAAATGCAACATACTTGCCACCTTTCCTATATTAATTCACCAAAGTTAGGGTTTTGGTGCTTTTCCTAACCTAGTTGCCACCTTTCCTATCTTAATTCACCAAAGTCAGGGTTTTGGTGCTTTTAACCTTAGTTGCAAGTCTTTCTTGGTCATCTTTGCAGTTTGTAGTTGGTGGGTCGGAGGTTTCAAAAAATTCAAAACTTCAAACTTTGGTTCTAAGGTTCCAAATTTTAGTGACCATGTGACATTATGGACCACGACTGTTCGATGAATTTTCGATGGACGATTGTAGTTGCATTTCAGAAGTATATCTCTCAAGCACTAGATTTGCGAATTGAAACCTCCAAAATTATAGTAGAACCGTTAAATATTTTACTGTTTAAATATTGGTGCTCTTGTTTACCATTTAATTTTTCCTAAGTCAGACCAAAATATTTTATGATAAAGCCTTAAATCTTAACTCTTTAATCATGAGGGTCGAGTCTCGTCAACCTAGTGATGTCCCCATTTGAAATTATGCATGTGCATAAAGTTTGTTTTAAAAGAGGGACCGTTCGATGAATTTTTGATGGACAACTATAGATGTATTCCAGAAGTAAATCCTTGAAGCACTAGACTTGTGAATTGAAACCTCTAAAATAACACTAGAACTGTTAGATTTTTAGAAATCAATGGTTGAGATTTTATTAATTATTGGTTTTAGAAATCAACATATAGTTTCGATCATAAGTGAGCAAAATTTATTGTGACTTTTTAGCTAGGACATTGATAATAATTAAGGTAAAACGAGACATTTAATTCTCTCTTTTCAATGCATCAGAGTACTCTACCTTTCATTTATTCTATTGAAATTCTCAATTTGGTTGTGGTACTGGGCAACGACGCAAATTAATACCATATGAATAGCCAAAGTGATTGATTGGATAACTTTATATTGAAAACTACACGATGTGCTATAGAATTGTAGATGATGATCTCAATAATCCAGTGATTTTGACAATCGACAACTTGCGTGGCACTGCTGATTTTGACAATTGACAGCTTGTCAGCTTGAGCTACAGTTTGCAACTTTGCATGTAGCCAGCTTGAGGTATTGATTAAGTTGGATTTTTGGTTTGCGCGAATTGCAATTATTACTAAGTAGTCAGTAGTAATTATACACAACCTCAGAGCTCACCCGTGACACATGTGAGGTGCACAAGGTACCAGGATGGTAGTGGCACTTTTGGCCCATAAATAAGGATAGTGAGCACAACTAAAATCATTCGTTTAATTTTCATAAGGGTTTTCATTTTGTAGGGTTAATAACTTAATAAGGATTCAAGAAGAAGATGATGCAGTATTATTGGGGGTGCTCTAAATTCTCCTGCCTCCAGTTATGTAGTTATAGAGTAAAAGACCAATTTCCTTCAAGTTCAGAATGGGTGGAATTGGAAAGAAGTTGATTTGGTTCACCTGAATTCTTAGACAAGTTTTGAACCAGGATGAGTAGCTCTGATGGACATAAGTGCTATCCCAATGGATGGAGGCTGCAAGTAGAAGATGGGAGTAGTTTTACTACCCCTCATCGTTTGCATGGTTGCCTAGGCAATTCCCATGCATTTAATTTCAGTGCTCATCTTCTGTATGGGAGCAGTTTTACAATCCCTCATCTTCTACACCAGTTTGGTTCTGAAAGGGGCTAAGTATATTTTGTATCTTCACGGCTCCCATTTCCCTAGTTTCATCGGGCTCCCTTTCCCCATGCATTTTATTTCAGAGCGTATGGCTGACTCAACAAGTCCCATGTGTTTATTTTCAGAGCTCATGGTTGACCTGGAAAGTTCTATTTATTTTTAGAGATACATGTATCACATTTATGTTTTCAACTTTCCACCAGCAGTCCAGCAAAAGCTCGGCGCTTGTGCTTACATTTGTATTTGTACTATGTATTAATGTAATAATGTGACATTGTAATTCATTTTGTTAAGTCCTTTGCAAGTTAAGTGCTATTAATGGTTGTGCAATGTGCTATTAATGTGACATTGTAATTCATTTTATTAAGGCCTTTGAAATGTTAAGTTTCTGACCCCTTGGCCTTGATTTCAATCCTAGCACATTAAACTTTAAAGCAAATTTAAAACACACGTTTTATGTTTATTATGTATATCATAAATTACTCAATCATTCGATGAACATTTGATGTATGGTTGTAGTTTCATTTTGAAATGAAATGCACAGAGTGCTACGCTTGCGAACTTAAACCTCCATAATCACTCTATAACTGTTAGATTAACAAAGATCAATGGTTTAGAATTTGTTGTCAATGCAAGAGTAAATCATTGTTTTTAATGGCTTGTTTTAAATGCTGTCAGCCATGTACATTGTACTACCTAATTGTGTATTGTGTTGTCCATAAGTAATGAGTAGAAATTTCGATGTCATTCAATTTGCTCATTGCAGTGCACCACCCTATTCTAGGTTCCACTATTCCACTTCCAACAAAGCCATTCCAGTAACCCAGTTTCAAGCTTCAACGTAGTTTCAACTTCAAGAATCAAAATTCAAAATCTGGGTAAGTTAAAGAATTCCTATGGCTACGTTTCATCACTTGACATTTCTTAAAATCTTATTTTGTCAAACTTTGAAGTTTAGGTTTAGGGTTAAGAGGCTTAAGAATTAAGAAAAATTAAGGTCTAATAGGGAATTCACAAATTTTATATTGTTGATTGTATCCACATGTCTACCACCAATACTACTAGAGAAAAGTCGGATAAAAAAATACATTATGCAAAATTGCTTAAAACCCCAGGTTTCACTGATGAATACCATGATATTTATGATCCTGAAACCTATGGTAGGCGTACCTCAGAACTTAGATTTTCATCTGAGAATAAGGCTGCAAAGAAAATGCAATTGCAAGTTAATAGTATCGATTACCCAGTGGTAAGCGGATTAGAGATGATGTTACATGAGGGTTTTCCCCCTTAAGAATTTATCATGGTTTGTGCCCTAAATTATGATGATAACAAAAGAGCAATTTGTTAATAAAATAGCAAAGAAGAATTGTTATCCATTAATGCAGAAGAACTTGGAAAAGTGTTGGCCTTGGGGTTTACAACCGAAGAATTTGGAAATGTCCACATTGACCTAGAAAAGCTTGCTAGTGATTATGAAGTAGTGGATGAAATGGAGAAAAATTCTTTCTTAAATAGAATATTTCAAGATAGAAACAAATTGAAAGGTGATCATAAGCTTCCTTATGATTTGGATATTTTTAAACCATGGGTTTAGGATACTATTTCCATGCTAGCATTTTTCCTTGGACTGGATAGCAATTTGGAAGTGGGTGCATGCCTCCTTGAAATGGTGTATAATATCCATTATGGTGTTCCACATGCCAAATATAATTTTATTGAGCACATTGTAGAATCCATGCATAAACAATTTTTAATGATTAAAGGAGGTTCCACCAAGACATTTAGGTTCACAACCTACTTGTGCTATCTTCTTCTATTC
Source organism: Sequoia sempervirens (assembly GCA_007258455.2). NCBI lineage: Eukaryota > Viridiplantae > Streptophyta > Pinopsida > Cupressales > Cupressaceae > Sequoia > Sequoia sempervirens. The sequence continues at coordinate 22,331,576 of VDFB02270651.1, forward strand.
AAATTCAGAGGAATGTTTCAGACCAACAAGCTTCAGATTAAACCCTATGGTATTTAGTAATCCTGAGCAAAAGAAAATGGCTCTAGACTATGAATGGACCACTATTATAAGGTTGCATGATTCTTGAAGGACCTACAGTCATTTTGTAGACTACTTTTTGGCTCCATTGCATCAAGCAATTACAAATACTCCAATGCCTAGATTGCTTATGTCATGTAGAAACTGCATTCAACTAGGAAAAGAAATACAATTGGTTGATTGGTACTTAATGGAAGAATATATTGTTCTAAGATTTTATGGATTGGAAGTACAACCATACAAACTTCCAATACATGTGACATAAACGGTTTTTGTTTTGGAATATGTAAGGCAGATGCAGATTGTTGATGAAAGACAGTTTAGAAGTTAGGGGAAGAAGACCTTATTTCCTTCTTTACCTTTTTCATGTGGAGGGATGACATTCAACAGAAAAGCATTTAGTGTGGCACATGATCTTTTGAATTTTTTTAATTTTGATGCTATCTGTCACTGGCAGTATGATCCATGTGACACCATTAAATCAATGATTGTGCTCAATAAGAATGTTGGAAGTAGAATTCAACATCAAAGTAAACCCTTGCTTGAAAACTTGAGAAACAAGGATTCTTGGGATGAGGTCAAAGTAGCAATGGAGAAAAGTGTTGCTGAGAATGGTATTTCTTTTGAACAATTATTAGCAAAAATTATGGCATTGGAAAGAAAGACAATTAGGAGGTACAAATTTTTGTATGAAAAAATTCATGAACCGTCTAGTAGAGTAAAAATGTCAAATTCTCTAGAGAAGGAAGTTACAGAAAAAAATTGGTCACGATAAAAAATTACTGCCTTTTGGTCTATGAGGAAGAACCTAGCTGATCCAAGAGCTCTTGCAGAGTTATGGAGATAACAAAGAAGATCTTGAGTTTAGCAAATTATGGAATATAGAGCATCTAAATGAACAAGAAGATGAAGAAAGTGATGATGATCTAGGCAAGAAGAAAGCCATGTCAATTTCAAACTTGGTTAAAGTGAGGCCACAAAAGAAGCATTTACTACAGGAGCAACCATAGTTGAAAAAATGGGTTATGAAGGTGGTGGTTTGGGGTCCCAAGGACAAGGAATTCCTATAGTAATAGATGTACAACATAGAAAACTAGTTGATAAATCTGGCCTTGGAGCTGATAAAGTAGACCAAGGGAAAACAAGTAGAGCTGAAATAATTCAATTTGTTAGAGCTTCAAATCCTTGTCCTCATGGTCAGACACAATCACAACTAGGACATGCCCATGGTGGAGGGCTTAGTGCAACTGGCACTACCTCTGGTGGTGATGGTATGGGTAGTAGTACTAGTAGTGGTCAACATGTGCTACAACAACAAATTACAGACAAGAGGACAACAACACAATATACCATAGAAACACCAGGTGATCAAGGCATACATAAGAGGCAAAGGATTTTGATAGGTCCAACTCCAAGTCACACTACCAGTGGATCCACCACAAAGGAGTTATTTCCAGACACTCTCCCAATGCCAGCTAGTCTGGCTGTGACATAATTAGCAACTGCAAGTACTCCTATTCCTTCGCCATTCAAGCATTACATTGTTCCTGCATCCCCGAGTTTTGATTACATTGAAGAGTTTAAAAAGAAATCAGAATTGAATAAAAAAGAAAAGAAGCAATTGATGGAGACTATGTCTACACTAACTTCAGAGCCTGCAACAACCATGGTATTA
>VDFB02270651.1:22333428-22380857 GCA_007258455.2 Sequoia sempervirens
AAAGAAAATGGCCAAGATAATGGGCACAGTGATAAAGTGCATAAACAAGGGATGTGAGGAATCTCAAGATGCTCAAAGATACAAGATAAGAGAGATATCACCTACAAGGCTTGAGAAAGCCACTTGGAGAGAGCTAAAGAAGGAGGGGCTATGAGAGTCAAGAGACTTGCAAAGAGTGCTACCAAGAGAGCTTGAGAGTGTTGTAGAAATTTATAGAGAGCTATGCAATCTAAGAGAGTGAGAAAATAGAAAGAATGTCCAAGAAAGGAGAAGAGAGTTCAAGATAGAATCTAAGAAGACCAAATGGATTGAAAAGACCAGCTTTAAAAAGAGAATAGGAGGAAAAAGAAGGTTCTTGAGTCGTTACAAGGTGTCCCAAGCCGTTACCACCAAAAAAAGTAGCTAACAAGTGGAAAGGCACTTAGAAACAACCATTTGAATGTCAAAATGTCACGGGATGCTAGTGTGGCACACATACATCTGCATGGTGCACTTGTGTCTAGACACATCGCACTACAAAATGACGAGAACAAGAAAAGAAAAAGGTTTGACACAAAGCTAATGTGCAAGGGTAGCTGCTGAAAAGGGGTCCTTACCATCTTGAGAGGGGAAAAAGGGTTGATGTAGGGGCTAAAATGAGTCTACACAAATACAAAGGAAGTGGACACTAAAGTGGATACAAGAATGTATGTGAAATTTCAAGGGGTGCAATTTTACAACATTACATTTTTCCCCCACTTTAGTCGGCATATGAATCTACACTAATATGCACACTAAAGGAAATTTACCAAACATAAATAACATCATGATACCAAAAGGATACTGTAGAGGAAACAAACAACTGTTCGAACCAAGGAAGCATGCCCCCAGGTTGAAGCTACACAACAAATGCATTAGACAAGGAAGATCTACACATGACAACAAGGTTAGAACATAAAAATCCATTACATCATGGGGTTAGAACATATACATGAATAACACACACAAAGGAACATAACAAACTAAAGGATTTGAGTCAACAAAGTGAAAGAGACCTCGATGTAGAAGGTTGTCTCAGTACTATGCGTTGTCCCCAAATTAAGAAATAACACATAGAAGAATTATTAAATGGGGAGAAGAATGTGAGGATTGATTGCTTCAAGAGAAGAATGCATACAAAAGAGGGGGAAGCAATCAATACCAAAGAGAGAAAGAAGCATATACTCAAGATGAAGAAGATGTAGGTCTTTGATCTAGTATACACAATTGTAACTAGAAAGAGGTTGAAGAGAATATACCAATAATCATTGAGGAAGTAGATCTTCAATCTGACGTACTCGAACATGGAGAGAAGAGAGATGGCTTTACAGGTTATCGAACCTGCAAAGTTTGACATGTGTTCTATAGGTTCTTGGTCTTGTAGAAGTTGAACAAAGGATCTACAAGTTCTTAGTCCTGTACAGAGAGGGAACTTCATAGGTTCTCGATCCTACAAAGGGAGTGCCATAGGTTCTCAGTCCTATGGGGCTTGACATGAAAGGACTCTATAGGTGTTCGGTCCTGAAGATGTTGATGTGAAAGGCCCTTACAAGTTCTCGGTTCTACAAGGCAAGCTTGATGCAAAGGAGCTCTACAAGTTCTTAGTCCTCAAAAGCAAGATTGATTAGATAAGCCTGTGGTTGTTGCAAGCTGTGTTGTAGGATGGTCAGAGAAAAGATAGGTCTAGTCAAGCTTCCCACAAGCTAGATGTGAAGATATAAGACAGGTCTAGTTAGGTTGCCCCCAAGCTAGAAACAATGACATCAAATATCAAATATTGCAACACTCGAGAATTCTTTCGAGAAGAAGGCTTTCAAAGGGGGGTTGCTTTGATCAGGAACACTTCAAGACTAGGGAAAAATTTAAGAAACCCCCCCCTCTGCGAAGGTGTAAAATCCTGGTGAATATTTTATACTTCTTGATAAAAATATTAATTTTAGTGGCAAATTTTTTCGCTTTTCGTGAAAAAATAATAATGTCCATTGGCGAATCTTTTCTAATCGCTAGAAGTCTATGGAAAATCCTAGCAAAATGCAAATTTTTTAAAACCACTAAAATTTTTCCATTGGAAATTAAAATCTATTTTCAAACAAATAAAATATTTCAATTGGCGAATTAAACCTGTTTTCAAACCAGAAAAAATAATTTTGTTGTCGATTAAAAACTTTTTTTTTTCAAACTAAAAATCTAAATTCATTATTGGCAGAATTAAACCTATTTTCAAATGATTAAGAAAAAACGTTGAATTCAACATAATATCAAACTAATAAAAAAAATGCATGAAAATAAAGATTATTTGCCTCATTGTTTTCATCAACCATCCAAAAATCACCTACAACTATAACAGTTTTTTCAAAAATGCATCTTAACATGCTTCATAATAGAAAAGGTAATCATGCCCAACTAAAACCAGTTCCACAACTATCTATATCTACCTTACATATTTCAACAAGCCAAAAATTTAGTACTAGTCTTGCGTTAATTCTACAAAAACCCTACAAAAAACTACAAATTCTACACAAACTATGTTAATTCATCTTCCACTTCCTCACATTCTGTCCTTTTGCTTTCATACATTTTTCCTCCACTTTCGCCTGTGTTTCCACCTTCATCAACTCTATAAAGAGCTTCAATGTTTCCTAGCCTAACCTTGCTTCTTCCCTGCATTGATTTTTAATCTCATCCTCTGGCCAACACACGAAAGGGATACATCCTTCTGCCCCTTCCAATTCCACATTTTCAAAGCCTTCCCAAATGTTGAAACCTTCACCTGGAACTGCCCATTCAAGTATTGATTCTAATCCTTCCAAGAAATCTCTATGCACAATCATCTCCATCACTTCTCTCACTGTGCTTGTTGATTCCCCCAAGTCCAAACCCCATGCTATAATCAAGGAGTATACATCCATGTTAAGCCTATATCTATGCCTCATATTTCCAAAGGATTTCCCCAAAATCATATGCACACTTTGTACCAACCTCCCATCAGTGAATAAAAGCATACCCATTAATATTTTGTTAGAAGCTTCACCATAAAACGGGTTTAATTGCCTCCTTGAACACAGAGTGAAGTTGGCATCCATTTGAAAACTGTTGCAACTACACCGCCACCACCACCACTCTTTCAAACTTTCTATGTGCCTTCTTCTCCACGCCAAACTCTATTATTAACTTCACTAATCGAGGGCCGAGAGGTAATAATATTCCAAACTTTGGACGTATCAATCTTAATTACCCATCGATCCTCCATTCATGTCCACTTGCTAAAATCTTCCTGTGATCTTCACTTCATAAATGCAACATACTTGCCACCTTTCCTATATTAATTCACCAAAGTTAGGGTTTTGGTGCTTTTCCTAACCTAGTTGCCACCTTTCCTATCTTAATTCACCAAAGTCAGGGTTTTGGTGCTTTTAACCTTAGTTGCAAGTCTTTCTTGGTCATCTTTGCAGTTTGTAGTTGGTGGGTCGGAGGTTTCAAAAAATTCAAAACTTCAAACTTTGGTTCTAAGGTTCCAAATTTTAGTGACCATGTGACATTATGGACCACGACTGTTCGATGAATTTTCGATGGACGATTGTAGTTGCATTTCAGAAGTATATCTCTCAAGCACTAGATTTGCGAATTGAAACCTCCAAAATTATAGTAGAACCGTTAAATATTTTACTGTTTAAATATTGGTGCTCTTGTTTACCATTTAATTTTTCCTAAGTCAGACCAAAATATTTTATGATAAAGCCTTAAATCTTAACTCTTTAATCATGAGGGTCGAGTCTCGTCAACCTAGTGATGTCCCCATTTGAAATTATGCATGTGCATAAAGTTTGTTTTAAAAGAGGGACCGTTCGATGAATTTTTGATGGACAACTATAGATGTATTCCAGAAGTAAATCCTTGAAGCACTAGACTTGTGAATTGAAACCTCTAAAATAACACTAGAACTGTTAGATTTTTAGAAATCAATGGTTGAGATTTTATTAATTATTGGTTTTAGAAATCAACATATAGTTTCGATCATAAGTGAGCAAAATTTATTGTGACTTTTTAGCTAGGACATTGATAATAATTAAGGTAAAACGAGACATTTAATTCTCTCTTTTCAATGCATCAGAGTACTCTACCTTTCATTTATTCTATTGAAATTCTCAATTTGGTTGTGGTACTGGGCAACGACGCAAATTAATACCATATGAATAGCCAAAGTGATTGATTGGATAACTTTATATTGAAAACTACACGATGTGCTATAGAATTGTAGATGATGATCTCAATAATCCAGTGATTTTGACAATCGACAACTTGCGTGGCACTGCTGATTTTGACAATTGACAGCTTGTCAGCTTGAGCTACAGTTTGCAACTTTGCATGTAGCCAGCTTGAGGTATTGATTAAGTTGGATTTTTGGTTTGCGCGAATTGCAATTATTACTAAGTAGTCAGTAGTAATTATACACAACCTCAGAGCTCACCCGTGACACATGTGAGGTGCACAAGGTACCAGGATGGTAGTGGCACTTTTGGCCCATAAATAAGGATAGTGAGCACAACTAAAATCATTCGTTTAATTTTCATAAGGGTTTTCATTTTGTAGGGTTAATAACTTAATAAGGATTCAAGAAGAAGATGATGCAGTATTATTGGGGGTGCTCTAAATTCTCCTGCCTCCAGTTATGTAGTTATAGAGTAAAAGACCAATTTCCTTCAAGTTCAGAATGGGTGGAATTGGAAAGAAGTTGATTTGGTTCACCTGAATTCTTAGACAAGTTTTGAACCAGGATGAGTAGCTCTGATGGACATAAGTGCTATCCCAATGGATGGAGGCTGCAAGTAGAAGATGGGAGTAGTTTTACTACCCCTCATCGTTTGCATGGTTGCCTAGGCAATTCCCATGCATTTAATTTCAGTGCTCATCTTCTGTATGGGAGCAGTTTTACAATCCCTCATCTTCTACACCAGTTTGGTTCTGAAAGGGGCTAAGTATATTTTGTATCTTCACGGCTCCCATTTCCCTAGTTTCATCGGGCTCCCTTTCCCCATGCATTTTATTTCAGAGCGTATGGCTGACTCAACAAGTCCCATGTGTTTATTTTCAGAGCTCATGGTTGACCTGGAAAGTTCTATTTATTTTTAGAGATACATGTATCACATTTATGTTTTCAACTTTCCACCAGCAGTCCAGCAAAAGCTCGGCGCTTGTGCTTACATTTGTATTTGTACTATGTATTAATGTAATAATGTGACATTGTAATTCATTTTGTTAAGTCCTTTGCAAGTTAAGTGCTATTAATGGTTGTGCAATGTGCTATTAATGTGACATTGTAATTCATTTTATTAAGGCCTTTGAAATGTTAAGTTTCTGACCCCTTGGCCTTGATTTCAATCCTAGCACATTAAACTTTAAAGCAAATTTAAAACACACGTTTTATGTTTATTATGTATATCATAAATTACTCAATCATTCGATGAACATTTGATGTATGGTTGTAGTTTCATTTTGAAATGAAATGCACAGAGTGCTACGCTTGCGAACTTAAACCTCCATAATCACTCTATAACTGTTAGATTAACAAAGATCAATGGTTTAGAATTTGTTGTCAATGCAAGAGTAAATCATTGTTTTTAATGGCTTGTTTTAAATGCTGTCAGCCATGTACATTGTACTACCTAATTGTGTATTGTGTTGTCCATAAGTAATGAGTAGAAATTTCGATGTCATTCAATTTGCTCATTGCAGTGCACCACCCTATTCTAGGTTCCACTATTCCACTTCCAACAAAGCCATTCCAGTAACCCAGTTTCAAGCTTCAACGTAGTTTCAACTTCAAGAATCAAAATTCAAAATCTGGGTAAGTTAAAGAATTCCTATGGCTACGTTTCATCACTTGACATTTCTTAAAATCTTATTTTGTCAAACTTTGAAGTTTAGGTTTAGGGTTAAGAGGCTTAAGAATTAAGAAAAATTAAGGTCTAATAGGGAATTCACAAATTTTATATTGTTGATTGTATCCACATGTCTACCACCAATACTACTAGAGAAAAGTCGGATAAAAAAATACATTATGCAAAATTGCTTAAAACCCCAGGTTTCACTGATGAATACCATGATATTTATGATCCTGAAACCTATGGTAGGCGTACCTCAGAACTTAGATTTTCATCTGAGAATAAGGCTGCAAAGAAAATGCAATTGCAAGTTAATAGTATCAGTGCACCGTGGGTAATGGATTAGGGCGCATGATGTTACATGAGGTTTTCCCTTGCCCAAAATTTATCATGGTTTGTGCCCTCAATTATGATGATAACAAAAGAGCAATTGTTAATAAAGATAGCAAAGAAGAATTGTTATCCATTAATGCAGAAGAACTTGGAAAAGTGTTGGCCTTGGGGTTTACAACCGAAGAATTTGGAAATGTCCACATTGACCTAGAAAAGCTTGCTAGTGATTATGAAGTAGTGGATGAAATGGAGAAAAATTCTTTCTTAAATAGAATATTTCAAGATAGAAACAAATTGAAAGGTGATCATAAGCTTCCTTATGATTTGGATATTTTTAAACCATGGGTTTAGGATACTATTTCCATGCTAGCATTTTTCCTCGGACTGGATAGCAATTTGGAAGTGGGTGCATGCCTCCTTGAAATGGTGTATAATATCCATTATGGTGTTCCACATGCCAAATATAATTTTATTGAGCACATTGTAGAATCCATGCATAAACATTTTTAATGATTAAAGGAGGTTCCACCAAGACATTTAGGTTCACAACCTACTTGTGCTATCTTCTTCTATTCAAATTGAGGAATGTTTCAGACCAACAAGCTTCAGATTAAACCCTATGGTATTTAGTAATCCTGAGCAAAAGAAAATGGCTCTAGACTATGAATGGACCACTATTATAAGGTTGCATGATTCTTGAAGGACCTACAGTCATTTTGTAGACTACTTTTTGGCTCCATTGCATCAAGCAATTACAAATACTCCAATGCCTAGATTGCTTATGTCATGTAGAAACTGCATTCAACTAGGAAAAGAAATACAATTGGTTGATTGGTACTTAATGGAAGAATATATTGTTCTAAGATTTTATGGATTGGAAGTACAACCATACAAACTTCCAATACATGTGACATAAACGGTTTTTGTTTTGGAATATGTAAGGCAGATGCAGATTGTTGATGAAAGACAGTTTAGAAGTTAGGGGAAGAAGACCTTATTTCCTTCTTTACCTTTTTCATGTGGAGGGATGACATTCAACAGAAAAGCATTTAGTGTGGCACATGATCTTTTGAATTTTTTTAATTTTGATGCTATCTGTCACTGGCAGTATGATCCATGTGACACCATTAAATCAATGATTGTGCTCAATAAGAATGTTGGAAGTAGAATTCAACATCAAAGTAAACCCTTGCTTGAAAACTTGAGAAACAAGGATTCTTGGGATGAGGTCAAAGTAGCAATGGAGAAAAGTGTTGCTGAGAATGGTATTTCTTTTGAACAATTATTAGCAAAAATTATGGCATTGGAAAGAAAGACAATTAGGAGGTACAAATTTTTGTATGAAAAAATTCATGAACCGTCTAGTAGAGTAAAAATGTCAAATTCTCTAGAGAAGGAAGTTACAGAAAAAAATTGGTCACGATAAAAAATTACTGCCTTTTGGTCTATGAGGAAGAACCTAGCTGATCCAAGAGCTCTTGCAGAGTTATGGAGATAACAAAGAAGATCTTGAGTTTAGCAAATTATGGAATATAGAGCATCTAAATGAACAAGAAGATGAAGAAAGTGATGATGATCTAGGCAAGAAGAAAGCCATGTCAATTTCAAACTTGGTTAAAGTGAGGCCACAAAAGAAGCATTTACTACAGGAGCAACCATAGTTGAAAAAATGGGTTATGAAGGTGGTGGTTTGGGGTCCCAAGGACAAGGAATTCCTATAGTAATAGATGTACAACATAGAAAACTAGTTGATAAATCTGGCCTTGGAGCTGATAAAGTAGACCAAGGGAAAACAAGTAGAGCTGAAATAATTCAATTTGTTAGAGCTTCAAATCCTTGTCCTCATGGTCAGACACAATCACAACTAGGACATGCCCATGGTGGAGGGCTTAGTGCAACTGGCACTACCTCTGGTGGTGATGGTATGGGTAGTAGTACTAGTAGTGGTCAACATGTGCTACAACAACAAATTACAGACAAGAGGACAACAACACAATATACCATAGAAACACCAGGTGATCAAGGCATACATAAGAGGCAAAGGATTTTGATAGGTCCAACTCCAAGTCACACTACCAGTGGATCCACCACAAAGGAGTTATTTCCAGACACTCTCCCAATGCCAGCTAGTCTGGCTGTGACATAATTAGCAACTGCAAGTACTCCTATTCCTTCGCCATTCAAGCATTACATTGTTCCTGCATCCCCGAGTTTTGATTACATTGAAGAGTTTAAAAAGAAATCAGAATTGAATAAAAAAGAAAAGAAGCAATTGATGGAGACTATGTCTACACTAACTTCAGAGCCTGCAACAACCATGGTATTACCCACATTTGACACAAGTAAATAAATCATGGAGTACACAATTCTTGTTCCCACAGTTCAAAACAAACCAGAAAATCAAATGGCTCCATCTAAATTCAAGGTGAATAATTTTCAATTGGATTTTTCTGGACTTAGAAATATTGAAAAAATTAATGTATCAAAGAAGAACAATGAATTGGTGTACACATCATTGCTAAAGCAAGATAGAGAGAAAAAAAAGGTTGCAGACTCAAATTGAAAAGTTACAGGAAGACCTAGCAAATGAGAAATCAAAGAGGAAAGCAACAGATAACAAGAGCAATGAATTAGAAAAAAGAATTAAAAATCTGCCTCTACATTAACAAGCAAAGAGGATAAGCAAAATGAGATTGCAGTGAATGAATTGAAGCAAAGGATAGATGAGAGCAACAAAAAATATGATGAGGAAAAATCCACTTCAGAAAAATTAAGACTAATCATTGCAAATGGAAATGCACAGTGGGAACAAAAATTGGAGGAGAGAAAAATAAATGAAAGATTGGAGGCAGAGCTGATGGAAGCAAAAAATGAAATTAATTCTTCTCAAAATAAGTTATCTTCATTTTGTAGAGAAACAATGAGGCATATGAAACAAAAGATCTGGGATGAAATAATGTAGGGGATTGATCATTTGTGTGACATATTTCAATTGATTGATGCTATCAGACAACATCATAAGAAGCTCAACAAATATTTAATGGAGAACAAAAATGTGCTGGCATTAGAGAAATCAGCAAAACAAATTCAACAAACAGTCTACAAAGCCAGTGACAATGTTTTGAAATCAAAAGGGATTACTAATTAGCTTGCTACATCAATGACATTGTCATCTGTCATTGAAAAGTGTTCGAGAATGCATGAAACAGAGAAATATTTGCATTTGGTTGTAGACAAGATGAAGAAGGTGGATGAAAAGTTAAGGAACTTCACAAAGCTTGGTTTACTAGAGGCTTTTGACACAAATGAGTGATTTGTTGGATGGAATGATTTCAGAAAGAAGATGGAGGATGCAAGGAAGATTGATTTGAACTAGTTTCCTCATAACCCACATGTGGTGACCTATTTGGATTCCATCAAACCATTGCTAACCCTGAATGCAAAATTGACTGAAGAATCGAAGATAGGTTCCATTTTAAATCATGAATTGTTAACAAATCTTCAATTCAAACAACATCAGTTAGAGAAAATGACAATTCCAACACCTGAAGAGTGGAAGTTGCTAGAAAAGGTGATGCAGTGATTTAATTTTTGATAATATGAGTTTCCAAGTTCCAATTCAGCTCTATGCAGAGTTGTCTTTGAGCAAGATTTTGCATTGCCAATGCCTCTATGTATTCCTTCATGTGATAATCAATTTAAAAGCTCAAATTCAAACTTTAGTAATGTGTTGATGTTCAATTATCTGTATTATTTATTATATCATTTGAAGAAAAAGTCTGGTAGTGGTTTCAACTTCTAGATACACTTTAAACGATTTCTGATGTTCATTGTTGTATATGCTACTAATACTATTGTTAATATGCTACTAATACTATTCACACATCAATACTCAATCTCCATGACTACTTAGCAGATCCACTAAACATTTATATGAATTCATGCTTTAATGATTTAATTAAGGTACTTTAACTGGTTCATTAAACCAGAGCCAAAATTAAAACATACATCAATGCATATTGCATAATATTAATGACCAAGAAGATTAATGAAAGATCACTGATCAGATTTCATTAATAATTCATGTAAAATGTTACAGCTAGAGAGACAATAGACTCAAAATAAGGGAGCAAAACAGGCTTAGTCTCTAGTCCTCAGAGTTTTATAACCTTGTCATGGATTTCTAAATTGTCATAACTTCCCGATTCCCCAACTTGGTTGATGGTTCACTTTGTTGAGTTGCGAGTCTTTCTTGGTCATCTTTCTAGTTGGTGGGTCACTGGGTGGGAGGTTTCAAAAACTTTGAAACTTCGGACTTTGGTTCTAAGGCTCCAAGTTCCAGTGACCATGCGACATTATTGACTTATCTTGCTTTTTAAAGGCATCGTCATCTGACACCTCATTGAATGCTATGTACGAACTAATATAAAATATAAAATATAAAATATCACAATTTCATGGAATACAATATAAAATATCATCAACTACAGTTTGACTTTGGAATATGATTCATGAAGTGCAATATAAAATAAAATATCATGAAGTGCAATGATTCACAATTTCATTGAATACAATATAAAATATCGTCAACTATAGTATGGAACAATGGAAACTAATCCATGAAGTGCAATATAAATACCTAAAAGCTACTAATTCTCTTCCATTTCCCAAACGACGTCAGGGTCCTCAAACTAACATTCATCATCAGATAAAGTAAAAGATTCATCTTGAATTTGATTCCAAATCTGCTCTTCATTTTCTTCAGACTGTGTCTCAAATTCAACATTCATTGTGTCATTTTTGTCAATGTCATTTGTTCGAGTCCCATTGCCACTGTCAGTGCCACCAGTACCAGCCTTTGGAATTGGAGTGTTGGATAACTTGGTCCCTTTTCTTTCACATGTGGACCTCCAAATTGCGAGTGCCCTTTCTAAAGGAAAATTTCTAACATTATACACAGTTCCTTTCATCCTCAAGCAATTTTCCAAATTCTTATCTAGTTTGTTTCTTAACTTTGATTTCAAAAACCCTAATGTACTAAAAACTCTCTCATCCTCCCTCGACCCCAATATCATTGTTTGACATAAATCAACAAGTTTGAAATATTCTGATATCAAACCATGCAATATTTCACTCTGACCTAAGTTTGTCCAAACCTTTTTTATTGATCTCAGTTCAAAGGCCTTGTCCTTGCCCATGGATTTATATTGGTCCTTCATAGATGTTGCAAAATTCCTACATTTTTTTCTAAGCTTAGCTTCATCTAAAATTCCTTCTATTTTTTGCTCATTATATGTTATAGTTTTCAAAAATTGTTCAATCAATATTTTTACCTAAGAATGAAAATATGTTGGGTTATCTTGGTTTTCCCAAGATTAAGGATACACAATACTCATGGCTTCAAGTATTTCATGCTGAGGGAATCTTTCACGAATCTCTGAGAAAAGAGATTTTGCAATTTCCTTCAAATTGTCACCAACAGATTTAACAATGCCTTGAAAATATTCCTCGTTAACAACTACTTATCTAGTAGAGTGCCTAGTTGTCTTACATTGGTAAATTTATATCTCATATCCACATACAAAGATGCATAATGATAGGACAAGGTTGGATTGAATCACTCACCGACTCAATGCTCTGGGTCACAATTTGATAACCTCTTTGGTGATATCTCATCCACCACTCAACCTGTAAGTCCCCTACTATTTAGGCACCCCTGGTTAGATTTCCAACCCTGCTATCATTTTCCAATTTGCTGCTACCAAGAATTTCCTGGTGTTTTCCCTCACCTTCACCTTCTAGCCTTAATCCACTTAAAGACTAGTGAATCACTAATACCTCCAAATCATGTTGCAGGGGTGTAAGTAGCTTCCATAGCTTCAAATCAATCTTCTAAAGGTTCTTGAACAACCTTCATAACCCAATCCTCCATCGCTTTCACTAAAACACCAATTGAGGGTTTGGAAGGGCTACAATGCTAGAAGCCCAGTTAGGCCTCTTGATAGAGAAAAATGCAATTTTCTCCTAAACTCCCCAAATGACCTGAGTTTTTCTTTTGGGGTTAGAGATTCCCATGCCAACAACTTAAATATTCTTGAGGTTTTGAGCCTCTACAGGCCGAACACTGCCCAAATGCAAAAGGAGCCAAGAACACGAGGGTTTCAAAACTGTTCAGAACCAGTTTAGGACTGGTGAAAAGTTCTTCATGAAAATGGCTTGTTAAGGCCCTTCCTTGTCACCATGCAAAGCCAAGACACTCCCCTAAATCCTCAAAAAATAATTTCTTAAAAAACTTCAATCCCCTGCAAGTTATTCACGCTGTCCTCAAGCTTTTCCTAGTCGGGTTCTCACTGTCTCGCCTAGGAAAAATCATTTAGCATGCTAAAAACTCTCAAAAAGCATTCTTTATTTACACTATGTACAGGTGTGGAGTATAACCTAGCTTCCTCTGTTCCCATACTTCTTGGTACGGCCAAGAAATAGGCTAGAACTCCATTTTTTTGATTCTTAACAGTCAAAACTGCAAAACACAAAACCACAAAATAACAAGAAAGGGAAATAGCGATGGGTTAAATGACTATACAGTCACAAGAATGATTGAAATGACTTACCTAAATTCTGTAACAAGTAGCCAAATGCCTAAATCAATTCATTAAATCACTGTTTCCAGAAAACAAAACAGAAAACTATATTTTTCTTCAACAAAATCATTGTTCTCTTCACTTTCTCATAAACTGCCACGCCACCAATCTTCCAACCTCTTCTCCAGGTCGAAAAACACCTTTTACAATGTCAAGAAGTAGTTAGGTTACATTAGGGTTCACGTTTTTAACCAAGAATGGCAAAAAACACGTGGTTTGAAAACACAGTGTGTTTTCGAACTTTTCCCAAAAACTTAGGAAACGCCTACAAAAGACTTCCCAATTTATTTTTAATTTTAGATAAGCTCTAAAAAGGTCCCCTTACACATCCTAAAAGGAATTAGGACCTTTCACAACAAAAAGGAAATGATTTAAAATCAAAACATCAAAATATGCCTATTTTTAAGGTAGGTGCTCCTGCACCATTCTCCCCCTCTCAGCACAAAGACGAAGAACTGGAAGGTGGTATCAGTTTCAGGTCAATGAAAAGCTTCTTGAATTGATCCTCTTGTACCCACGTAGCCTCTGAGTCAGGTTTTCTCTTCCACTTGATAAGGTGCTCCATGTATACCTTATTCCTTGTTGCTTTCTTCACCCTGGACTCCAAGACCTTCTTTTCCTGAGCTTTCTCTTGACTTGGAAGGGGTATATTACTAATATCCTGAAAGATTTCCTGACTGTTCTGAAAGTCATCATTGACTGTACCCTTGTACCTGATCAAATCAGCAACGTTGAAGACTGGAGATATGCCCAAATCTGATGGAAGTTCCACCTTGTATGCATTCTTTCCATACTTAGCTATCACCTTGCATGGTCCTACCCGCTTCATTTGCAACTTGGTGGACATCCCCTTCTGTAATCTGGATTTGTTGAGGTGAACCATCACATAATCACCCACCTGAAACTGCACATCTCTTCTTGACTCATCAACTTTGTCCTTCAACTTTTGTGTTGCTGCTGTGATTGTCCTCTTAACCTACTCATGAATCTCCTTCATGGTTTGAGTGAAGTCTTCTGCATGTCCACTCCTATTCTCCATTGTTCCTAGGTCTCTGAGCTCACAAATTCCCCTTGGGTGCATCCCATACACAACTTCAAATGGGCTTTTTCCTGTAGTCCTGTTCACACTATCATTATATGCATATTCAGCTTGGGAAATCACCATATCCCAGGTCTGTCCATATTCCTTTGTCAAGCACCTCAATAGGTTACCTAACACTCTGTTAACCACCTGGTTTGACCATCGGTCTGAGGATGGTAAGCTGATCCAAATGATAAATTAGTTCCCAATCTGCTCCATAATGTTTTCCAAAAATGGCTCATGAACTTCACATCCCTGTCTGAAACAATGCTCAATGGCAATCCATGGATTCTCACAACTTCCCTGAAAAATAGATGGGCAATATAGCTTGCATCATGTGTAGTCTTGCAAGGAATAAAGTGACTCATCTTGCTAAATCTGTCCACAACTACAAAAACACTGTCAAAACCAGATTTAGTCTTGGGAAGACCCACCACAAAATCCATGCTCACACATTCCCATGGTCTGTTTGGAATAGGCAAGGGCTGATATAACCCAGCATTGCTAGCTCCCCCTTTGGCTCTCATGCAAACAACACACTGTTCAACATACTTTCTGACATCTCGTGCTAATTTAGGCCAATAGTAAAACCTTTGTACCAGCTCTAAAGTTTTATTAATTCCAAAGTGTCCACTAAGACTGCCATTGTGTTTCTCTTGGATCAGATTTTCCCTCATTGATCCTCTTGGGACACAAAAGATTTCCCTTGAATAACAACCCATTTTGCAATGTATACTCAGCATATTGACTATGAAAATGATTTTCAAAGTCTGAACATACCTTGTAGGCTTCGGAAAAGTCTTCGTCATCACCATAGAGCTCTTTAAAACTTTCCAATCCTATGCTTTTCAGCTGTATCTCTTGGACGGTCAACATCCTCCTGCTTAATGCATCTGCCACTTTGTTTTGTGCTCCCTTCTTGTGCTTAATGGTAAATGTGAAAGCTTGAATGTACTCCATCCATTTCAAGTGCCTATTGCTTAACTTCTCCTGGGTATTGATATAACTGAGTGCTTGGTTATCCGTGAAGACCACAAACTCTTTGGGAAGCAAATAATGTCTCCATTTCCTAAGGGACTGCACTAAAGCATAAAGTTCCAGATCATAGGTGGAGTATTTTTGCTTGGCTTCATTAAGTTTTTCACTAAAGAAGGCTACAGGTCTACCTTCTTGACTAAGGACTCCTCCTACTGCTACTCCACTTGCATCACACTCAACTGTAAACAATTTATCAAAACTAGGCAATAACAAGATAGGTTGTGTTGCCACTTCTTTTTTCAACTTTTCAAACCCTTTATCAGCCTCTAAAGTCCACTTAAACTTTGTTTTCTGACCACCCTTGATTGTATCTAACACTGGTGCACATATACCACTAAAATTCCTTATAAACTTCCTATAGAACTGAGCCAAACCATGAAAACTTCTTACCTCAGTTGCTGTGGTTGGTGTAGGCCAGTTTAGGATAGCTTCACCTTACTTGGATCCATCTTCAGCATTCCTTGGGATACCACAAAGCCTAGATACACAAGCTCTTGTTTGAAGAACTCACACTTCTCAAGGTTGATTGCCAACTGTTCTTCTTGCAACCTTTTGAGTACCATCTCTACATGCTTCAAATGCTCTTCTGCTGTCTTACTGAAAATTAGTATGTCATCCAAGTAGACTACCACAAAAATCCCTGTAAAATCTTTAAGCACCTCATTCATTAGTCTCATGAACATGCTAGGGGCATTCGAGAGGCCAAATGGCATCACTTTCCACTCATATAAACCATCGTTTGTCTTAAAAGCTGTCTTCCACTCATCACCTTCCTTAATTATGATTTGGTGATACCCGCTCTTAAGATCTAGCTTAGTGTAAAATTTTGCACCTCCAAGGCAATCCAATAAATCTTCAATCCTAGGTATTGGAAATCTATACCTAATTGTGATTCTATTTATTGCTCTAGAATCAGTACAAAGTCTCCATTTACCTCCTTTTTTAGTTGCCAAAACAACTGGGACTGCACATGGACTAATACTCTTTTGAATCAGACCTTGACTCAGCAACTCTTCCACTTGTCTTGCCACCTCTTGGTTCTGCTCCGGGGTTAGTTTGTATGCTGCTTTGTTAGGCAATGAGGCTCCAGGTATAAAGTCAATTTGATGACTTATTGCTCTCTTGGGTGGTAGAGTGGATGGTGTTCCATCACTCACAATGCTCTTGTATTTTTCTAGCAAGTTTTGGACTGCTGCTGGTAACACTGTCCTTTCAGCCTTTTTCTCTTCTTTGGGCTCCATCATAATCACATACCCTTCATTCCCTTGGTGTAGGTCCTTGATGAACTCTTTTCCACTGCTCAACATAATGTTTGGAACCTTGGACTGCCCTTCATCTTCCTCAATCAACGATTGCAGCTTGAAGGTTTTTCCATCCTTCATGAATTCTATGGTATTCTCCTTCCCATGATATACAACACCTCTATCATATTGCCATGGCTTGCCAAGAAGAAGATGGCATGCATCCATGGGTAGCACATCACAAATCAGCTTGTCTTTATAGCCTCCAATCGAGAATTCCACTGTAACCTACTCATTCACTAAGACACTTTGCCCTTTATTCAGCCATGTGACTTTGTAGGGATTGGCATGAGGTACCTTCTACAATTTTAACTTAGTTACTGCCTCCTCAGAGATGATATTGTTCGTAGAACCAGAATCTACTATAACCTTGCATACCTTTCCCAATATCTTGCACCTTGCTCTAAACAAAGCTCTCCTTTGCTTTGGTTCTTCCTTGACCGGTTGTCTGATCAACACTCTATTAAACATCAGATTTTCACCTACTTCTGATTCTATATGACTGATCTCAAGTGTCTTTACACTCACGGTGTCCTCTTGTGCATAAGCTACTCTTTTCTCATTGCTAGATGAAGCTTTCTTCGGGCATCTATAAGCTGGATGGCCTAGCTGATTGCAGTTGTAACACTTCATGGTGGCAAAGTAGGAGTTACTTCTGCCTGCTCCTCTTCCTCTGTTTGAACCTCCTTGAGGTCCTCTTCCTCTATTAAATCCTCCTCTTGATGAGGTTTCACCTCCATGCTCAGTAAGCTTGGATTCACCTTGGTTTCTTTGTTCACCACCTCTTCCTTGGTAACCTCCAGGCTGTCCTTTTTTATCTCTGCCTCTTCCTCTGCCCTTAGAGGACTGATCATGCTTCCTTTTATTCCTCTCTTCAATCTTGATAGCTAGCTAATAGCATTGGTGGACTGTCTTCGGGCTGAGCAAAGCCATCTCTTCTTGTATATTCCACTTCAATCCGTTGAGGTATCTAGCCACTTTTAGGCTCTCATCTTCTGCCACATTTGATCTCAAGAAAAGCTTCTGAAACTCTTCTGTGTAGATGCTTACATCTTGGTCTTTTTGTCTTAAACTCTGCCTCTTCTTGTGGAGCTGAATTTCATAATCATCTGGCATATAGGCTTCTTTCATTTTAGCAACCATTCCTTTCCAGGTTGATATGGGCTGCTTACCTTGTTTCTCCCTTTCAGTCTAAATAAACTTCCACCAAGTTAACGCTGATCCTCTCAACCTTGATTTTGCAACCTTCACCTTCTGTGCTTCTATGACTCCATCACATTCAAAGTGGTTCTCCATGCCATCTATCCAGTCCAAGACCAAATCGGGATCCATCTTTCCATGGAATAATGGTACACCCTCAAGTCCTTTTCCACTCAAGGCTTTTAATGCCTTCAAGAAAGGCTCCTCCTCGAGAACAGGGTCAGGTTCAGGGACTTTTTCCTCCTCTGCAACCTCTTCTTCTTTTGGCACTTTGCCTTCCAGTTTCACCTTGTTTAATGCTGCTTCAAGCTGTTCTATTCTTTCCTTTAAAGATTTGTTATCCTCTTCTTGCTCTTCAACCATCTTGGCCAACTGTACATTCGTCACCATCTTTGGCGGTTCACTTGATTCAACTTCCTCTGACATATAAGTTGCTGCTTCCCAAATCTTTCACTGCTCTGATACCAATCTGATAGGACAAGGTTGGATTGAATCACTCACCGACTCAATGCTCTGGGTCACAATTTGATAACCTCTTTGGTGATATCTCATCCACCACTCAACCTGTAGGTCCCCTACTATTTAGGCACCCCTGGTTAGATTGCCAACCCTGCTATCATTTTCCAATGATTTTCAAAGTCTGAACATACCTTGTAGGCTTTAGAAAAGTCTTCGTCATCACCAAAGAGATCTTTAAAACTTTCCAATCCTATGCTTTTCAGCTGTATCTCTTGGACGGTCAACATCCTCCTGCTTAATGCATCTGCCACTTTGTTTTGCGCTCCCTTCTTGTGCTTAATGGTAAATGTGAAAGCTTGAATGTACTCCATCCATTTCAAGTGCCTATTGCTTAACTTCTCATGGGTATTGATATAACTGAGTGCTTGGTTATCCGTGAAGACCACAAACTCTTTGGGCAGCAAATAATGTCTCCATTTCCTAAGGGACTGCACTAAAGCATAAAGTTTCAGATCATAGGTGGAGTATTTTTGCTTGGCTTCATTAAGTTTTTCACTAAAGAAGGCTACAGGTCTACCTTCTTGACTAAGGACTCCTCCTACTGCTACTCCACTTGCATCACACTCAACTATAAACAATTTATCAAAACTAGGCAATAACAAGATAGGTTGTGTTGCCACTTCTTTTTTCAACTTTTCAAACCCTTTATCAGCCTCTAAAGTCCACTTAAACTTTGTTTTCTGACCACCCTTGATTGTATCTAACACTGGTGCACATATACCACTAAAATTCCTTATAAACTTCCTATAGAACTGAGCCAAACCATGAAAACTTCTTACCTCAGTTGCTGTGGGTGGTGTAGGCCAGTTTAGGATAGCTTCCACCTTACTTGGATCCATCTTCAGCGTTCCTTGGGATACCACAAAGCCTAGATACACAAGCTCTTGTTTGAAGAACTCACACTTCTCAAGGTTGATTGCCAACTGTTCTTCTTGCAACCTTTTGAGTACCATCTCTACATGCTTCAAATGCTCTTCTGCTGTCTTACTGAAAATCAGTATGTCATCCAAGTAGACTACCACAAAAATCCCTGTAAAATCTTTAAGCACCTCATTCATTAGTCTCATGAACGTGCTAGGGGCATTCGAGAGGCCAAATGGCATCACTTTCCACTCATATAAACCATCGTTTGTCTTAAAAGCTGTCTTCCACTCATCACCTTCCTTAATTCTGATTTGGTGATACCGGGTTGGCAATCTAACCAGGGGTGCCCAAATAGTAGGGGACCTACAGGTTGAGTGGTGGATGAGATATCACCAAAGAGGTTATCAAATTGTGACCCAGAGCATTAAGTCGGTGAGTGATTCAATCCAACCTTGTCCTATCACATAAGTTCCTGCTTGCATTAAACTATAAATAATTATCAGGATCATTCAAATCAGTAATTTTCTGCCACATGAAATAATTTGGGCCATCTTGTGTTAGATCTAGATATAGATGATCGAGGGCCAAGCATGTATGTTTACGTAGATTGGAATATTCATTAATATACATAGTTCTATCTTGGGATTTCTTCACAAGCTCGTTCATCACGTCCAACATGGGGAGAAGACTAGTTAAAGTGAAGAATGTCTCTATATCGCTTAACCTATGTAAGAGGTCAGGAGTTTTGTCTACTGTGCTGCAATGCTCATACATCACTCCAATCAAGGATTGATATTATGAAAGAACTCGTTGCGCTGGTCCATGCAGGGAGATCCATTTGGTATCGAAATCCTTGAGAAGCTTGTTTCTTGGTGTTATTCCCTCAGCAAAATTTTGAAATTCTGTCAAACATTTAGGACTTCAGCAAAAGTATGCATGGATCTTGCGGACTAGATTTTTGACTTTTGATACTGTAGGAAACTTTCTTACAATTTTGAATGCCAAGCACGTATGGTGCACAAGTAGAACTTGTAACTTTGTGCAAACACCGGTCCTTTGACCTTGCATCACTACAACTCCATTAGCTCCTACACACACCAACTTTTTGGAAATTGTCAACTCATCCATACCTGCAATTTCATTCAAAGATTTCTTGACTAGTTCAAATATATTTTGCGATGTTGAACTGCCCTTCATTTAATGAACACAAAGAAGATGAGCTTGGCGAACATGTTGTTGTACAGTATAAAAATGCATGCAAACCCAAGAAGTATTGTCTACTGTAGTAACTTCATCTAAAGATAATGCAATGAAATTTGACTCTTTTACTTTAACCTTTAAATCTTCCTTTTCAACTATAGCAAGATAGTTTTCCCATTCCCATCCAGCGTTTACTGACCAATGTGAGTAGGGATAGTGAGGAACATTCAAATAAGATAATAAACCAGAATATTCTGGGTAGTCTGTCATAGAATTCCCTCTAGACAAAATATGAAAAACAACAGTCATCTGAACAGTTTTTGACAAATTTGTTGCTTCCATTGCTTTCCCAAATTGAGCCTCAAGTGTACCTTTACATGCACCAAGCTTCAAATTTTTTTGGCGATACACTTCAGAATCTGCGACATACCTAACATGAAGACATTCTTCCTTTTATTTCCATCATACGACTGATTGTTCCTTTCCGTCTATGATTTGTTTTTCATAAACTTTGCCGATATGCTTTTCTATAGTGTCAATCTTTAGTTGCAACATCTTGTCTCTTCCACATTTCCAAGTAAAAATCGTACATCTGGCCAATTTTGCATTTTCAATATCATTTGATTTCCCCACTAGTTCAATGAATGGGTACTTTGACAACCAATCGAGTTGAAAACTCCTTGTCATTTCCCACTCATGCCCCCTTTTTGGTTTATTTTTCCTTTTCTTGCTACCAACATCATCATCCTCTTCCAAGTCAATTATCTCATTCTAGCTAACCAAGCCCAAGGTATCATTTGGAACATCTTTTGCGATATTGCTATCTTGATTTGATAGATTTTGATTTAAATCAATGACAATCTCAACTTGACCTTCCAGTGGCGGTGAGGTATTGGGAATGCTACCAATATTTGGTGGAAGAGTTGATGATGTAGCTCCATCTTGACCTAATATCAAAAGCTTTGGAAATTCCAAAGTAAGACTGTATGGTACACCTAAGTATTTTATGTTTTGATGGCCTCCCAGTCTCTTCACCACCCTAAGGAGCGGCAGGAGTCTCTTCACCACCCTGAGGAGTGGAAGGAGTCAGAGAAGTGGTAGGAGTCTCTTCACCACCCTGAGGAGCAACAAGAGCCTTACTGTTGCTGCTCGAGTCGCTCGCAATATTGATCTCTGATTCGCTTGACATATTCATCTCTCACTTCAAATAAAAATTGGAAAAAATGTCTTCTTGTTTAAGGACAAAGAATAATAATATAGATCCCATTCCCTACTCAATATCATCTTTAAGACTAAAGCAAGAATGGAAAAGAGATAAAGAAAACTTATTATTATAACTAATAACACTATGAAGAAATGATCACTCACCTTTAAGTCTACGTTTTTGGCTTTGGTTGACTTCCAAATAAATGACACTTTCGATTGTATTTATTTATGTTCAAGGAATGGATTAATAATATTCCTTTCAGTGATTTATCAAAGATTGTGTGAATGGAAATGCAATAGGAATTTATAAGTAGTGTGATAAGTGTTCTTTAAATATGGTGCAAAATCATATATCAAATTCAATACTATGGAATACAATATAAAATATTTGGCTTTTCCTAAACTTAGTCGCTAGTCCTTAGAGTTATATAACCTTGTCAAGGAGTTCTAAATTTTCATAACTTTGCAATTCCTTGACTTGGTTGATGGTTCAATTTGTTGAGTTGCAAGTCTTTCTTGGTCATCTTTCTACTCGGTGGGTCAGAGGTTTCAAAAACTCTGAAACTTTAGAGTTTGGTTCTAACTTCTAAGGTTCACTTTGTTGAACCAAGAATGGAAAAGAGATAAATAAAACTTATTATTATAACTAATAACACTATGAAGAAATTATCACTCACCTTTTAAGTCTACATTTTCAGCTTTTGCTGACTTCTGAATGGAGAAGTAGAACCTCAAAACCGAATAAAATGTGTAAGAATAAATGACACTTTCAATTGTATTTATATCAATCTATGATTCCATATTTGGCAAATTCTGCAGGATTTTTAAATGGTATATTAAAAATTTGGCGAATCTTGCGTGCTTATGCAATGATACGTTGTAATTTTCAAGATGAAATGTGTCCTCAAATGTAATTATTTTTTAATGTTATTGGCGAAATAGGTCCTCATGAGCAACTATTTATAAATTTTAATTAGCAAAATGGGTCTTCACAAGCAACTATTTTTAAATTTTAATTGGAAAAATGGGTCTTGATACAATTTTGTTTTAATAGTATTGGCGAATATGTAGGTGTTTTATTAAATGCTTTCAGGATTCCAGGCAAAAATATTAGTCAGTGCAATTGAAATGTGTAGTTTGACAATGGCGAATTTTTTGCTTAAATATGCCTCATAAAAAAACTCATTGGCGAATGGACATGCATTGGACCTATAGTTCGTAAAATCTAGGTGATTTGGACACCCTGTTGGGTGTGAGAAATTAGCCAATTTTGACTTGGCCGATTCCTAGAATTCGCCAATTGGCCAAGATTCGCCACTAAAGTTTTCCCTGTTCAATGCCTTGGATTTCAATCCCTAATTCTAGAATGCAACTTTATGAATATCCTAAATTACTTGTAGAAGAAGAAATATCCTAGTCAAACTATAGAAGGTATGATAATGGAATCCCTTTAGATTATTTATAGTCTAAGAAACATTAATATTACTCATAACTATAGATAGGCCAACAAAGTGGCTAATCACCTTGCTAATTGGGGAGTTCATCATCACATTTCATCAAACTAGACGATTAATGATAACTTCCTTATGGAAATTGTGGAGCTTTGTAATAATTATATCAATAATCATTAAGTTTCAATTGATTTTATGGTTTATGGTGATATTTGATATAAATCATAACACGATAATTTTCATTAGGATTCTTGGCATTTAATACTTGGAGATGACTTCTAGTATCTTCCTTTTGGAAATTTCATTGATCAAGGGTAGCAAAACAATTGTGTGAACAAGGGAGATTTGGTGGGGTAAAATATAAAGGGATAGGAAATTACCTATTGTGTGAGGTGACATGAATACAATAGATCCCTTAAGTTGTAACAAATTCAATAAGATTCCTAGGTATGGAGGATCTTGGAAAATGAGATCTTATCTCCCTTCACAGAGAATCTAAATATGTATGATACCCCTTTATCTATAAAGTTTTCTAAAGGTTGTGATAACATGCATGTTGTGATTCAAGGAATAAAATTCAAGGTTACCAAATATTTATTGGTGGATGCAATAGGTATTTTGGTGATTAGAGCTAAAATATTTAAAAATAGGTGGGTTGGAGATGATATCTTATCAATCTTTCTAATGTTGGGAAAAAAATTAAAGAAGCTACATTCAAGACATGCTAGAAGCTCTCTAAAACCTTCATGGGATGAGGTGGCCCTATGAATTATGATGTATGTGACTCTTTAAGGGAGATTTAAATCCCTATACTCTTATCATATTATCTTCTTTAATCACTTTCAACATAAAAGGCTTGTTTCTTTCCCTTTTTATTTTCTATCCTCACTGGAAAATTAATCAAAGGTTTTAAGAGAGCCCCTAGGATGATACCCATGCATCAAGGGTTAATAATTATTATTGACAACTTCATGGGAATTAGTAACCCTATAACTTTTCCCCACGTCCATAAAAAGAAAAATGTTAAGGGGAAAAGGGTGATAAGTTCTTCGAATTATAGGTCTGGGGTTCTTGGGATAATTCTAAGTATGACACCAAGTTTGAGTTGGAGTATGAGGTCTCTTTTTATAGGGATTAGAGTTCAAAGCACCATGAGCATAAAAATTTGGAAGGTAACATTAAAGAAATTAGTTGTATCAATGTTAATAAAAGGAAGAGATTTGATTCCCCTTTGCAACTTGTCTAGATCCTTATGATTATGAATAAAGGTACTAAGAACATGGGTGTTGGTAAAACCTAAGAGTAAAAAGAAGAGGGATGCTAAAAAATGAAGATTAGGTGTAAAGGGAAGGTAAAGGCCTTCCTTGAACCCACTATGGGTGGAACCTTCCTAGGCATACATGACCATTGTCCTTCTCTACCTAAAGACTCTATCTTCCCCCTATCCAATTGTACTTTAAGGAATTTCCTATTGTAGTTAATAAAGTGGCTCAAAATTTAGATACTCTTCAAGAAGCCTTCAAAGTTCAACATAGTCTCATGGAATGGTTCTTTATGGAGATTAACATGATTAATATCAAACTAGATTTAATGGATTTAAAATGGAAATGGTTTCCTATTAGAGAAGCCAAGATCACTTGCAAATAAAATAATACTTCCACAAAAAATAATATGCAAGATGAAATAAATTATCACATGCATCAATAATATATAAAATATACAAAATATCCTTGCATATAAAGGAAAGGATAAGGAGGTGAGAAGGTAGGATTAAAACTCTGACCACCCCTCCAAAAGTGAAACACATGTAGGACTCTATGGAAAGTGTTGAGACAATTGGTGAGTCCACATGAGGTGAGACAAAAAGTTATGTCTCCCAAGTGAGCTTAAGAGTAGAGTGAATAGGACCCTCCTAGATAGGCTAAAATCTAACTAGTTTGGTAATGACTCTTTTCACACTAAAATTTCCTAGTTCTCTACTAAGGAGGATGATAGAATGTTCAAAAACAAGGATACTATCCACTAGACCAATAGGCTAGTAGCTTATTTCACCAATCAAAAGGAGAAAATGAAAATTATTGAGGAAGAGTTGAAACAAGTCTTAGATAACAATTATGTAAGGAAAGCTAGATGTGGAAGCAACTCTCCTAATGTCAAAAACCTCAGGGAAGAATGCAGAGATACCTTTTAAATTTTACAATTACAGTCCAATTAAGATGCACATGAAAAAGATAACAGAAACACAGTATTTAACAAAAACATATGAACACCAGATTTACGTGGGAAAACCCTTACAGGAGAAAAACCCACCACACCAAGAGAAGTCACTTTGTATTACAGTAATAAAGATTACATACAGAGATCTGACTTATCTTTCTGATGTCAGTTTACAACAACATTCACCATGAACAACCTTGTTATAGAAAATTCACGTTACAGTCTTTACATAATAGAATTCATCCACTGATCATACAATCACACAACAATCTGTCGATCCATCAAACTAGTCACAATCTGCAATCACAGAGTATAACCATGTCACCCCTGTTTGTCAAGATTCCTCTCAGAACTGCCACAATGAACTGTCTTCCAACGGTTCCCATTCGGCTTCTCTGATTGGTTGAATACAAGCCACATAGGATAGTCTTCACATGGTCAAAAGGCTTCGACTGTGTTGGCATGTAGGTGAGACACTAACCGTGTCTCCCCGATGCCACAAGACTTAACTATCGATGTCGCCAAGAGTCATTTCCATCGGCAAGAGGTTCCACCAAGCTTACAACTTGTATCAACCTCAACATGCATATCGGTGAGACTATCGCTTTCGCCAGGACATCCCACCGAAGTCTCAAGTTATATTGAGTGCCAAATAATAGTTGGCAAGACTTATCACATTCGCAGAGAGTTCATACCGACTTCTCAAGTCATACCAACAACAAACTTCTTCATCGCTAAGACACACATCCATCGTTGAGACTTTACTCCGAAGACTTTAAGTTACATCGAGCACCGAACGGTCGGCAAGACTTACCACTCTCACTGAGAGTTCTTACCGAGTTCTCCAAGTTACCCTAAGACCACTAGTCACCAGGAGTCATACCGAGAATAAACTACAACATCGGCGAGACATAAACACATCGTCCAGACTTCATACCGGAACATTCATGTTACCCTGATGAACATCAGCAAGAGAAACACATGTCGCCAAGAGTTCATAGTGAAGTCACATGCCATACGGAAGACTCCTAAGTGTAACCGTTCGGCAAGAAATTCACACATCGGTAAGACTTCTTACCGATAGTATCCCTGTCGGCCAAGTCTCCCCAATGACTTCAAAGGTGAAGCTTTCGGTGAGACACTCCACATCGAAAGGACTTCTCACCGAAGAATATAAGATACGTCGAAGACCACAAAATGTAACATATTGTCGGTGAGACATATTACTCGATAAGAATTCTCACCAAGCCACCATAGGTTATCCTGATGACTCCAATGTATAAGCATTCGACGAGACTCCTGCAAGGTCACAATGACCTGAACTGATCAACAAGATTCAAGCTGCTAGTCGGCCAGACGCAAAAGATGTCACATTGACTTGGCCCTTTCAGAGGTTTCAGCCTATGGGATTGAGGCACATATTTCCAACAATCTCCAACTTGATGAAGATCTCATAGGAACCTCTAGGGCACAATGAACCTATTGAAAATCATGGGCACTAAGGCCCATCGAACTGGCACACCACCTGAACTTGTCTGTGCTCACTGGCTTTGTCAATGCATCTGCAACATTCTCCAGACTATCAAATTTTTCCAAACAGACCTTTCCATCCTCCACCATATCTCGTACAAAGTGGTACTGTACATCTATATGTTTCATCCTGGCATGGAAAGTAGGATTCTTTGCTAGAAAAATTGCACTCTGACTGTCACAAAAAATAGTTATTTTCGCTGCATCAAAACCAATGTGGTGCAGGAGCACCTAGGCTAATCTCCATTTTGTTTGTTATCAATTTTTGCTTGTACCTGACCTTAGCCAAGTCAGGGTGATGGTGTGTTTGTTTTGGACCTTAGAAGGTCTTGCTTGTGTGTGGTGAGTTAGTCACTAGGACTAAAGTCACCTTAGTTTAATCATTGTTGTTAATTTTGTTTTAAGTAGCTTTAAATAGCTTATGTTGGAATGTAAAGTAGTAAATGTGTTCTAAACACATATTAGTTGTTAGAAGATGCCAAGAGGCAGTTAGGGGAGTTGATGGTTCAGAATCAAGGAGATTGAGGTCCTAAGATTTAGGATGATGGCAAAGTTGCAAGAATGTTGCAAAGTTGCATGAAAACATTTGTTAGGTTGCATGCAACTTAGTTGTCTTGGATCCCCTAAAAGTTAGGAGTGGGATCGATCAACATCCCTTGAAACATGGCAAAGGAATCTATGTAAGTGTGGTGGCTCGTAGACAAGCAGTTAGATTGTTGTAAGCAAGTTTCTGGTTTGAAAAATATTGAGAGAACTCTGCATTTTCTGTATATACCGTATGTTCTTGAGTGACAGTGCTATTAGATATATTAGATGTATTGATTTGCTATTAGATTTGTGTTCATAGAGTAGATTTGAGCATTTACCATTTTGTAATCAAATTGTTTAGGGTTGATCTGGTGTTGTGAATTCATAGATTAGAGTGTAAAGGGTTTGCAGTCTCTGTTTTGGAACAGTCAGTCTTTTAATGGCCCCCCATTGAAATCTAGCCACGAGAATTTCCTGAAAATGGATGGATTTGCTAGGGGAGTCATTTGTCTATACATATGTAGTGGTAGGGGTCTTGAAGAGTCGAGCAGTAGGATGTATTGACAAACCCTAGGCGAGCTAAAGGTGCCCGATTAGAGGTTTGCAAGCGAAAAATTGAAGAACATAGGCAGGGGAAGGAGGTACTGTACATAACAAGTACAGTTCCAGGTGGGGCATAACCTTACCTAAGAATGCTAGAAGGATTGAGGCTTAACCAATCCATTTGTGTGAGAGATTTGCAAAAGATCAATAAAACCCTAAGAATTAGGCCTACTAGCCCTATTTGCCCTTGATTGTAGGAACCTACTGTACGGAAGAGTCAGGGGTTTGAAACCCTGTGAAACATTTAAAGACTCAAAAAGGGTATCTGGAAGTGAAGTTTATTTGCTAGGTTGTTTGGAAATTTTGAGCAAGAAAAGCGAAAAGGTGACTGGTAAGGGCTACAAGCAATTAGGCCTCCTTAAAGCAAAATCTTGAAATCGGTAAGACAACAAGTTGAAGGTCCTCAAAGATGGATCTAAATGGAAGTAAAATGAATGGTTTCAATGTCTCTAACACCCTTGCAAGCAGTTCAATGTTTTGTGAGATGAAGGCACTTAGAATCTTCTAGGTGTTGGGAAGAAGTTTGCAAGATCACATGGTGTCAATCTTCTAAGGTGAAGCAAAAGGAGTGAGGCTCTTGGAGAAGAGTTGAGACAGGACTTAGCTGATAATCTAAGCCTAGCAAGAACCTAGAAAGGGATCAGGTTCCTGGATGAAGACAGTGAAGAGTCTTCTTGATTGATTGTGCAAGCAAACCAAGAGCACTTACACCACAATGTTAGAACACAAACATTTTAACCAAACTGCTTCTTTACAAGCATGTGTAGCTGCCATGTATTCAGCCTCTATAGTGGACAAAGCAACTATAGCCTGCCGCTTACTCATCCAATTCACTGCACCACCATTCAACATGAAAATGTATCCACTAGTGGACCTCCTACTGTCAATGTCCCTTGCCCAATCAGAATCCACATAGCCTCGAATACTGAGAGTCCTTTGTGATTCAACCAGGTTCCCATTGTAACACAAAGCAAAATCTGAAGTTCCCTTCAAATATCTGAAAACTCTCTTTACAACATCCCAATGTGTCCTTCCAGGATTAGCCATAAACCGACTAAGAACTCCCATTGCTTGGTCAATGTCTAGCCTTGTACAAACCATTAAATACATAAGATTTCCAACCGCACTAGCATAAGGTACACTGGTCATGTCCTCCATCTCAGTAGGATATTTTGGATAGTCTTCAATAGATAGCTTCGTTCCCTGCAAGACTGGAACAACTAGCTGCTTGCAATCATTCATGCAAAATCTCTCTAGAACAGTCTTGATATAATTACTTTGACTGCCAAAGTTCTCTACTATTCCCGTCCCTGGTTATCTCCATCCCTAGAATATACCTTGTTGCACCCAAGATCTTTCATTTCAAACTCAACGGACAACTAAGACTTAAAATCAGAAATCATTAGCTTACTATTATTTCCTATGAATAACATATCATCAACATAGAGAGCAATAATAAGAACTTGATCACTTTCAGCTTTGTAATAGACAATGATCAAATTTTGATCTTAAAAATCCCAAAGACAATACAAACTATCAAATTTTGGTACCACATTCTAGGTGACTGCTTTAACCCATACATAGACTCTTTAACTTGCAAACCAGGTTTTTCTTATTTTTCAAACAAAAGTTCTAAGCCGGACATAGATTTCTTCTTCAAGATCAACATGAAGAAATGTTGTCTCTGCATCCATCTTTTCGACCTTCCGTTCATACTACCATGTATACGTTAAAATCTGATAGACGCTTTAAACTTAGCCACAGGAGAAAAAATCTCCCATACAATCAATTCCCAATTGAATAACCCTTCAGAACTAATCTTGTTCTTTGTACTTTTCCAATAATCGCCATCCAGCACTAATCTTCTTTTTAAATACCCATTTGCAGCCCACAACTTTTCTGCCTTTAGGGAAGCAAGGGCACCAAACTCCAAGTTTCATTCTTTTCTAATGATGCCATTTCTTCATTCATGGCTTCCAACCAAGAGTTTGAATCAGACATTTTAATGCCTCCTTTACAGCCCTAGGGCCGTATCGTGTTAGAACAGCATAGGGTACAAGTAGGAATTCCTACCAAAGAAACCCATAATGACATTGTTTTCTTTCACGGGTTGACCTCCTCACTTGCTGAGGCTGAGGTTCTTCTTCTTCTTCAGAACTTTCAGAACTACTTGAGCTCTCCTCAGTTTCAGGTACATTTTGAATTTTGAATTCCTCTTTATTTGGTGTAGGAGGAATTCCAACTACATCCTTATTGTTTTCTGACTTTGTCTCTGACTGCAGATCCAAGGTAGAAGGCTTCAACTCATGAAAGATTACACTTCTACTATATACAACCTTCTCTGTATTAGGATTCCAAAGCTTGTATCCTTTTATGCCAGCACTATAGCCAATAAAGATACATTTGACAACCTTGTTCTCCAATTTAGATCTTTTCTCATATGACACATGAGGATATGCCTCACAGCCAAAAACACGAATATTTCTTAAGGAGGGCTTCTTACCAGACCATGCTTCCAAAGGTGTTTTCTCAACAAGAGCAGAATTTGGAGAACAATTAATCAAGTAACATGCAGTAGCAACAACCTTAGCCCAGAACTTCTCCTCCAAGCTAGCACTACTTAGCATGCTTCATGCTCTCTCCATCATTGTCCTATTGAACCTTTCTACAACTCCATTTTGCTGTGGAGTATAAGGTGTAGTCTTATGTCTTTTAATCCCATGGTCTTTACAATACCTCTTGAAATCATCAGAACAAAATTCACCACCATTATCAATCCTTAAGCATTTAATTTTTCTTCCAGTCTGATTTTCTACAAGGTTTTTAAATTCTTTAAACCGACTGAACACTTCTGATTTACTTTTCAAAAAACAAACAAATGTTCTTCTCGAATAATCATCAATGAACAATACATAGTACCTTGACTTAGACAAGGAAGGAACATTCACTAGACCAAATACATTGAAGGTTACAATCTTCAAGCCCCTCAACCAGGTTTTTGTTCTTCAAGGTTTTTAAACCTTTCTCTCCAATGTGGGCTAGCCTATGATGCTAGAGCATAGTTTTTTCTACTGGAAGTTTAACTTCGATAGAGTTTACACAATTAGGAACATTTCCCTCTTTTCCTCCATGGGTAGCTTTCTGTGACTTTACACAGACATTGTTACATTGAACAACATGTGCATCCAACTTGTACAAGGTATCAATACGAGCACCCCTTGCTAGCATCATTGAGCCTCTAGTCATCTTGCAGCCATTTCTAGAGAACGTGACTTTCACTACAATATCATTTAGCATACTTATAGAAACTAAGTTTCGATCCAGACCTGGTATATGCATTACATTATTGATTCCCTTCACTCTGCTATCAGGGAATTGGATTCTGACTCTTCCATGGCCAACAATTTCCAAAGTTGAATCACTTGCCAAGTACACCTTTCCACCATCGTATTCTTCATACTTCGTAAACTAGTCTCTATGAGATGTCATGTGAAAAGATGCTCCAGAATCAATCAGCCAGACGTCATCTGATGCTTGTTTAGCCAAGGCTACAATGAAGGTGTCTTCATCACTGTGAGAAGAATCATTGTCCAAAGAATACTTCTTCTTCTTCTTCTTCTCCTCTTTACAATCCTTTCAGACATGACCAAGTTGCCCACAGTTCTAGCACTTCACCTTGGAATTCTTGCCAGGAGACTTTGATCTCCCCTCTGATTTCGATTTGGACTTATTTTCCTTCTTCTTGCCTTTCTCTTTTGACCTTCCTCTAACAACAAGGGCCTCCTTCGCCATCTCAAAAGATTTCCTTCTCATCTCTTCCAATAAAAAAGAAGCAACAACATCCTCCATCTTGAAACTGGATGTTGTACTCCCAATAGCCATCACCAGGTGATCCCATGAATCTGGCAAAGAACACAATATTAGCATACATCGATCCTCTTCATCAATCTTCACACCAACAAATGTTAACTGTGCAATCAACATGTTGAATGCGTTCAAATGATCAGCTACAGACCCTCCTTCCTATATTCTCAAAGTGTATAACTTCTTCCTCAGGAAAAGTTTATTCACCAAGGACTTCCCTTGATAAATAGATGCCATTCTCTTCCACAAGGAAGATGCAGTCTTCTCTTCATGCACATTGAGAAGAATGGAGTCTACCAAACAAAGCCTTGTTAGCCCCTTAGACTTTCTATCTGCAAGGTCCCAATCTTCTTGCTTCATGCCTGTAGGTTTCACTCTAGACACAACAATCCAAAGATCACGATCCACTAAAAGATCATCCATCTTAAGTTTCCACAACTCAAAATTGCTGCCATTGAACTTCTCTATTTCAATCTTTCCTGACGTGCTAGCCATCTCAATCTATAATTAGAACTTGAAAAACTTCTACAACACTCCCATTGAACAGGAATTGACACAAAAAACACAACGTACCCACAAGGATAACACAACTGGCCAGGCTCTGATACCACTTGTAAGGAAAGCTAGATGCGGAAGCAACTCTCCTAACGTCAAAAACCTCAGGGAAGAATGCAGAGATAACTTTTAAATTTTACAATTACAATCCAATTAAGATGCACATGAAAAAGATAACAAAAACAGAGTATTTAACAAACACATATGAGCCCCAGATTTACATGGGAAAACCCTTACGGGAGAAAAACCCACCACACCAAGAGAAGTCACTTTGTATTACAGTAATAAAGATTACATACAGAGATCTGACTTATCTTTCTGATGTCAGTTTATAGCAGCATTCACCATGAACAACCTTGTTACTGAAAATTCACATTACAGTCTTTACAGAATAGAATTCATCCACTGATCATATAGTCACACAACAATATGTCGATCCATCGAACCAGTCACAATCTGCAATCAAAGAGTATAACCATGTCGCCCCTATCTGTCAAGCTTCCTCTCAAAACTGCCACAATGAACTGTCGTCCAACGGTTCCCATTCGACTTCTCTAATTGGTCGACTACAAGCCACATAGGATAGTCTTCACACAGTCAAAAGGATTCAACTGTGTTGGCATGTAGGTGAGACACTAACCGTGTCTCCTCGATGCCACAAGACTTAACTATCGATGTCGCCAAGAGTCATTTCCATCGGCAAGAGGTTCCACCGAACTTACAACTTGTATCGACAACATGCATATCGGTGAGATTATCGCTTTCGCCAGGACATCCCACCGAAGTCTCAAGTTAGACCGAGCACCAAATAATAGTCGACAAGACTTATCACATTCGTAGAGAGTTCATACCGAGTTCTCAAGTCATACCGACAACAAACTTCTTCATCGCTAAGACACATGTCCATCGTTGAGACTTTACTCTGAAGACTTTAAGTTACATCGAGCACCGAACAGTTGGCAAGACTTACCACTCTCGCTGAGAGTTCTTACCGAGTTCTGCAAGTTACCCGAGACCACTAGTCTCCAGGAGTCATACCAAGAATAAACTACAACATTGGTGAGACATAAACACATCGCCCAAACTTCATACCGGAACATTCATGTTACCCCGATGAACATCAACAAGAGAAACACATGTCGCCATGAGTTCATAGCGAAGTCACATGCCACACGAAAGTCTCCTAAGTGTAATCGTTCGACAAGACATTCACACATCGGTAAGTCTTCTTACTGATAGTATCCCTCTCGACCAAGTCTCCCCGATGACTTCAAAGGTGAAGCTTTCGGCGAGACACTCCACATCGAAGGACTTCTCACTGAAGAATATAAGATACACCGAAGACCACAAAATGTAACATACTATCGGTGAGACATATTACTCGATAAGACTTCTCACCGAGCCACCATAGGTTATCCCGATGACTCCAATGTATAAGTGTTCGGTGAGACTCCTGCAAGGTCACAACGACCTAAACTGTTCAACAAGATTCAAGCTACTAGTGAACTAGACACAAAAGATGTCACACCGACTTGGCCCTTTTAGAGGTTTCACCCTGTGGGATTGAGGTAGATATTTCCAACAAATTATACCATATTTCTTTCGTTGGAGTAGGGAATGACAATGATTAAATAAATTTTGATTAGATTCAATTAGAAAGTGCAGTATAAAGAATAACTATTTTGAGCCATAAATCATGAGTGATAAATTAAATATGTCTACTACTTGCACCTTGAAGTTCACTCTCCATAGGTGGAAGATAAAGGTGCTACTTTTAGTCCCAACTCCAAGACTAGGAGTAGTAAAAAGAAAAGATATATAATGAGAATAAATTGTTTTATAGGAATTCATGGATCTTCATGAAAGTTTCTGAAAGGAAGAGATGGAAGAAATTGAAACTATAAAGAATCTATAATTTTGTGCTCCTTTCTATTTTGTTTTGTTTCTCTATTTTTTTTGTGACTTTGTTTTAACTTTATTATTTTTTTGTTGATTGTTATCTATTGCTTTGTTGATAGGTTCCCTTCAAAACCTATTTTACCCCTTTAATATTTTTATATTCCCTTTAATTCCAAAGGGTTATTTACATGGAAAAATAATTTTATTTTTCACTTTGAAAAAAAATCCCATAACAATAGTCAATGTGTATAGTCATTCTAAATCATAAGTTCTTTGTTGCAAGTTTTTGTAGTCTCATGGGTTAATTTACATCCTTGTAAGTTGTGTATTCATTTTTATATGCACTAACTCATTTGACTACAAAATCCGACGAAACTGTCTGACGAAATATGTATAATTTGATGTATCGTCGGGTGCTTGTAAAATTTGATGTGTAATTTTCAATTTTTTGAAAGTTTATCCCCGACGTTCGTCAAAATTTTGACAAACCTGGGGTTCGTCGAAATGTTGGCTATCATTTTCGTTGAATTTTCAACAAACATGAAAAATAGAAAAAAATCAAATTGTGGTTGACATAAAGAAAAGTGAGTTCGCGCCTGATTTATTGCGACAATGTTTTTCTCTACTTGAGACAATTTGTGGAGAACTAAGGACGATTTTCTTGGGAAAAATCAGAAAAAATTCAAGAAGATATCGCCAAGTTGAAGGTAGTCATGGTCTTTTTGCAGAATTCAATTGTGAAGTCAGATTTGTAGTTCCAAGTTTGAAAATCATA
The DNA here is from genome assembly GCA_007258455.2 of Sequoia sempervirens. Lineage (NCBI taxonomy): Eukaryota > Viridiplantae > Streptophyta > Pinopsida > Cupressales > Cupressaceae > Sequoia > Sequoia sempervirens. The sequence continues at coordinate 22,368,134 of VDFB02270651.1, forward strand.
TTTTAAAGCAACATTTCATCAGATTTCATTTTTAGAGGTTTAGGGTTTTTAGAATTTCATGTCCAGATTTTGTTGTGTGGAATCACCATAAGATCACAACCAAGGAACATATTCTTGTGACTATAATTATGTGATCCATAACTCTATTGGTCATGTGGCACAGTTGTGCTATAACAAATACATGATGCATTCATGTGTGACCCAAGTTTAATGTTGTTAAGTTGTGATAGAAATGGAGGCACTCATATAATGTAGTTAATTCAGGTTGTATAATGTAGGTGTCAATGATCATTGGGTGCATCCAAGTTGTCTCAAGTTTAATAGGTTAGGATGTAATTATAGCATGATCGAAGAGTGATTACCTCTTGCTGCAATAAAAAAGCCTATAACTCTAGTTGATATGCAGAGTGGTTGTGTTATATCAATTATGTAGTGCATTCAAGCACAACCCATGTTTAATGGGCTATTCTAGAGAGTGATCAAGATTTTCTAAACCTTATGAATGCTACTTGACATATATTTGCATAATCTCAAATTCCTTCAGAGGATTTTGAAGTACCAATGTATCCTATATAGGGTTTAGAATGATTTCTTTTAATTAAAAAAATAAATAAATGATGTATTTCCCTGTAATTAGATAATGTGGAGATCTCCTAAATCTGCCCCAACACACTATTCTCTTTGGCATTGTATTCATTACTCTAGCTACTAGGGTTTTGCATGTGAGATCTTTAATATCTTCATGACCGTGGCTTTTAAATAGATCTCAGTCTTTGTTTTAATCCTTTTCATGGTAACCCTTGAGTTCCATAATCCACCTTCAATATCTTCTAAGAATGGTGTCTTAAGCTAGACTGCATAGTATGCATATAAAGCAAGTCCTTCATACCTCTCATTGTTCCAAACCACCACTCACTTTCTTGCTTAAAATGTTGCCTCCATAAGAACAATAACATGTTTTAAAATCATGGTTGCCAGTGATTGACCATTAAGGTCACCACTTTCATCATGAAGATACAATGGGATTTTTTTCTTTAAACTCAAGGCATTATGCAAGATAACATTGTGAATTATTTGTTGTGTACGATTTGATTTTCTTGCACATTTACTGCTTTGCTAACTTCCTTTAAGACTGGGTATTGCACCCTCAGCTGCACTCTCAAATAGCTCACTCACTATCACTTGAAGATTCCTTTCATGAGCATCCTTCTATAAAATCAAACTATGCCCTATAGACTGCCTACTTACCAAGGGACTCATTGTTTCATGGTATTGTAGTTCTTAAGATCCCATTCAACCTTATTGACAGCACTTTACTTCACAGGATCCCACAAAGGTATTATTCACTATTCACCACCATCTTTTGATGAGTCTCAAAACTTACCTACTCAAACATGCAATCCCACTACCTCCATTATACATTAATGGCTAGAAGAAACATTGAACCTATGATTACCATTGTTACTTCATTTGGACAGTCATTCCCTAATTGCATTTTCCTTGTCAAACACTACCAAAAGCATTTGAAAAACCCTTAAGGTCAGCAAGGGGGTAAGGAAACTCACTGTTAAAATCTCCACTTTACTATGAAAGGTTTGAGCTTTATTATCTTGTCACTACTCAACCTTATTTTTGGTATCACATCTCGAGGGTGGTATTCATTCTTCTCTGAAGTAGATTGTATTTACAAGTAATCACTAAGCTACATGAATTGTGCTTGTTATTGGCTACAATCTTTGGGTGCAATATTTTGTTATTACCTACAATGTCTCAATCTTTACACGGTATTGTAACCTCACTAATCCGCTATAGTTATTGTTTATGTTTCTACGGAGGCCTAGGGTTTGTACCCTAATCATGCTCTTACCAATGCTTCTGTTGTTTTTTATTAGGGCTCTCTCAATGTTGAGGGCTCTAGGGATAATCTCGTCATAAGAAGTGACACATTGCATCTTTAACTAAAAGGATAAATCCATATTGACATTAACAATGATGATTCCAACTTGTTGCTCCTTAGGAATGGGTCACTTGCTCTTACTAGCTTGCTACCTCCATCGTTGTAGGAAGTTTGCGATCAAATTCAATATTTTGATTTTAGGAGTCTTAACGGTTGGAAATCATAGTAAAATCAAAATTTAATAAGTTTTGTAATTAGCATTTTAAAGTGTTTTTTGGGGTCATTAACTTCAAACTATCTTGTCTTTTGCAGGGGTGGTTGCATGCCAATTTTTTTTGGTGTAAAATATCGAAATTATTGGATTATGTTATTTGTCTATCAATAAAAATTATTGGAGTGTGAGTTTGATATTTTTTGAAGATCTAAATAGTCAAGTTTGATAAAGAAAAATCATGTCAGATAATATTAGTCCAGAACAAAATGAAGAGACACTTGATAGATTGTGGGCTAGATTGAAAAGAAAGGGTGATAGGAAATGTTATTGTCCTTGCAATAATTGCAAGGACTTAAAGATAAGATGACTTTTAATCACAACATTTGAGAAACATTGTAGGCAGCATGGTCACATTGAAGGGGGCATGATTATCGTCCATTGGTAAGTTGTTCATTATATGTGTTTATATTGATTGAATTTGTAAATGTTTATATCATTTTAATATTTTATATATATATATATATATATATATATAATAACTTGATCATGATCATGGTTTATTTGTGTCTATCATTATTATAAAAGTGGGGCACCCTAGGGCAAATGATATGGATTATCACGGCCCAGAGAATGTGGTTTTGCAAGCGGACGAACATGGAGCTGTGAATATCGAAGATGAAGTTAATGATCCTATGGAAGAAGATGATCATGTGCCAGAAAAAATAGTTGAAGATGATGGTACAAATACATTGATCCATGAAACATTTAGTGGCAGAGCTGATCATGATGATCAAGATGACTTTGATGGTGTTCATGATTTACCTATATTTGAGAAGACATACGGGCCCCTTTATGAAGGCTCCCAAACAACTCTTCTCTCTCCTGTATTGTTGCTATTGAACTTGAAGGTTATGAATGGTTTATCAAACATAGCAATCTCACGGATGTTAAGGTATGTCATATATGTCATCTTTTTTCATCTATTTTAATTGTTGTTAGTTCATCACTAGTAAATAAAGGATGAAATATGTACCCATTAATATTCTTTATATGAACAAATTATTTTTTGTTGTAGATTGATTGGTGAATTTTTGTTACTAGCATCAAATATTTTACCTCGCTCATACCAAGATTTATGTGCCATTATGAAAGATATCGGAATAGAGTATCAAGCAATAGATGCATGTCCCAATGATCATATTATATATCATAAACAATAGGAATTTGCAACAGAATGCCCGAAATGTCATATACGTAGATATCGAATAGATCAACTAACAAAAAAGGTGCCTCGCAAGGTTCTTCGTTATATTCCCATTATTCCACATATGCAATGATTATTTAGGTGTGAAAGTTTAGCGCAATTTATGGATTACCATGCACGAAATAGAAGTGGAGATGCCGTTCTTTGAATGCCTGTGGATGGTTCTGCATTTAGTGATATGGAGGAAAAATGGCCATATTTTAAAGAAGAACCTTGTAATCTTAGGCTTTTATTGGGAGTGGACGATGTCAATCCATTTGGAGAGCTGAGATCTATTTACTCAGTTTGGCTTGTTTTTGTTATCAACAATAACATTCCTCCATGGATGTCAATAAAGAGGGATCACATAATGTTGTCAATGATTGTTCCAGGTATTTGTTTACATCAATTTTCTTTAACGTAGTAGCATCTCATTTGTCTTATTTGTTGCATAATGACTTATATTTTTTTCATTCAATAGTCACGTACATTAATTTATATATATTGCAGTAAAATGGTTATAATAATTATGTAATGTTTATGTTCATTCAACTAGGTAAGTACCAAGTTAAAGATATGAATGTATATATCGAGCCTCTTATCGACAAGTTACTAAAGTTATGGAATGGCGTCACTATGTATGGCGTCTCTAGACCAATAGGACAAATACAATTTCAATTCCATGCAATGCTTGTATGGACAATTCATGATGCCCCAGGGCTAACACATTTTTGTGGTATGTTATAACGTTTGACTGCACTTTAACGATATTTAATTTTATGAAGTAGATATCATACATGTTTTTTAAATAATCTATTCATTATATATAATTATAAAAATTGACATATTTAATCCAATTATATATGATCTTGTAGGTTTTCAAACAAAGGGAAAATTTGCATGTCCAATTTGTGGTCCAAAGATGAAATCTCGTCGTTCAACAAGTTTAGGAAAGCCAGTGTTTGATGAGTATAGGAAATTCCTCCATAGAAATCATAAGTATCGAACTACTAAAAAACATCTTTTCAATGGGAAAGAGGAGACTACATCAAAACCACGAAGAATGTCACCTCACCTATGGAAGTTGCAATATAATAGATGTCGTCAAGGTTATACATGGATCAAATTGTTTATACATTGGTAATTTGTTTAACTTATATGCTTCATGAAGGTCATCAAGGCATTAATTGTGGCTTCCCGCGGTGACTGAAAAGTTATCGGTGTAATTTGGTAAGGTTGCCCTACTATGAGCAGCTACAAATTGTGCATTTGTTTGATACAATGCATATTGGAAAGAATATAACAAAAATGTTATGGAAAATATTGGATGGAAGGGATGACAAAGAAAAAATTGTAAAAATTTGTAGTGACATTCAGGAAGCCAATCATGCAATGAAAAATGTCATTGAATTGAATAGTGATGGAGACCAAATTAATATAAGTGCCCTTCCTTGGTTATTAACAGAGCAGCAAAGCAATGCTATAAAAGAAGTCATGCGAAAAATTCGATTTCCCACAAGATTTGTTGTGAACATAAATAATATAATAACAAAGAAAGGTGAATTTGGGTCAGGGATGAAAACGCATGATTGGCATACCTTCATTAAGGTAATTATTCTGGTATATTATATACACTTGTATAATGCATGTACTTTTCAGTGTATTGTGTTTACTACTTTTGGAAAAATAATGAAAAGATCATTTTATAATTGTTGCAGTACGTTCTACCTCTATCTCTCCTAGACAACTTTGACAACAATGTCAAGCAAGTTATATATGATTTTAGAAAATACATGAGGTAAATAGCGAGATTTGTTCAATTCAATGTATACATCTTATAATTGCCATTTTTTTTACTTGTTATGTAATATACTGTATATTTTTCTTAAATCTTGTTAATATATTTGCGCCTTGAATCACTTGTATATGGATGTCATCTAAAGAAATCCATAAAGAAGATATAAATTATTGGAAGAGAAAAATTTCTCGTCTAATGTGTGAAATGCAAAAGTGTCTACCTTCATCATTTTTCAATGCACAAGAACACTACCTCATACACCAAGTTGAGGAGATTGAATTGTGTGGACCTATACACACAAGGTCAATGTGGATGGTTGAAAGGCATTTGAAAATTTTGAAGGCTTTGGTTAGACAAAGAGCACATCCTGAGGGTTCTATAGTGGAGGGATATATGGTATACTAGACCATGGTGTACATTAGTGAATATCTTCCTAAGTTTGCAATAAAGATCCATGTAGATCGCATTTGGGATCCCAACTCCATTAACAAATTCGAAGGGGAGTACCTGATGGGGAAAGGTAGATTGAGAGGTAAGGGAGTAGTATAAAGGGTGGTCGCGGAGATTGGTGGGAATTACATTTTACATGGTTTTATGTATATTGTACTTATTTAATTTTTAATCTTCAATATACATCAATTATAAGTAAAGGCCATTATACTATAGTATTTAACTAATTATATCACGTCATTTGTGAATTCAATTTTTTTGTCTGAGTTGGTGAGAGTGGGATGCACTACATTTGTAAGTCACCAACAATCTTGATTGGATGATGGTATGGATTGAGCGATGTCAACAATCTGGTCGTGCATTAACATGGGAGGGTGTGGCTTCATTGGTTAAAGAAGCTCATCGTAATGGAGATTCCAATGTTACACAAAGGGAAATTGATTTAGCATATGGTTTAATAGATAAATAGGTACATATAAATATATTAATCACCATATTATTTAATTATTTTCAAGTATATTGATGTATATATATGTTAAGATTGTTTTCTTTGCATACATTCAATAGAAGGTATTTGTTTATCAATGACAATATTGCAATAATTTTTACATGTTTGACACATATTTTGGGTGAAACACCACAAAGACTATGTGGTGCAATGGTAATTTGAGAATCAAAATGTTGGGATATTATGAAAACTTGTGATTACGGGTATAGCTTCTGATCTTCCAGGTGACTAATGTTTCATCTAGAAGCGACATACATCCATAAGTCTTAGAAAATCAATACTATGGGATTTTGGATGATATACTTGAGTGTGACTTTAAGTCCTTCAGATTAATTTTGTTCGTTGTCCTATGGTATAGACTGCGATTGAATGAAAATGATCCTAAAGTACATTTACATTGAACATGACGTGGTTGCCTTAGTTGTACAAAGGGTTTGATCAGTGAAACAAAATGAGCCTATGTTCTTCCAAGCCAATGTGAAGCGGTATTTTTACTTTCGAGTTCGGGTAAACCGGGTTGATTCATTTTGTTGTTAGACATGATCCAAGGAGGAAAGGCTAGATAAAGTATAATGTGGTGGAAGAAGAAGATACCAAAGAACTAGAAGATGATGTATGAATGATGATCGGGGATCTTGGTTAGTTGATGATGTCCACGGCGAAGATGTCCAGAAGAGGAGGAACTAGATCCTTGATGATGTAGGAGTTAATGTTCATGGAGATGATATCCGTGTGGATGATGACGTGCTCGAAACTGATATGATGATGATGATGATGATATGATAATCCTTACAATGTCGAGATCTAGATTGGATGATCTGAGACCAAGAGTTGGATGAAGAAGATCAATGACGACTAGGAAATACTTATAAGTTATCTGATTATATTATCTATTTGATATTAATTTCTTGATAGAATTATATTTGACTTCATGGTTATAATTAATTCATGATATTTTTAATTTTTGGCATTGCATGAATTAATTTAATGATATACTTTTAATGTATGCAGAGGTCAAAAAATTAAAACATTTCAATAGTGATGTTAACAACTTTGAAATTAGTGTGTTTTATGTTTCATGTGATCATAAAAGATTAAAAATTCAGTTGTAGAGGTGGTTGTTTAGTGGTTGGCGTGTATGTTGGTTCTTTTTACAATGTAACCAGGTTTGTCTTCCTCCATCTACCTATGGAATTTCCAATTTCAATTGAGAGGAGCAACTTCGGACCTAGACCAGCTAGGGACTTTTGAGTCTCTACACTTGAAGACTCTGCCAAGAGACCTAGGAGGGTGATCCTTAATGTGTTTACAACCGCACCATTATTATAAACAACATTAACAATAGCAGATGATCTCATAATAGCTCAACACGATAAGATAATATAATAGAATTGGTTTGTTGCAAAGACAATATCAACTATCAGGCGTGGGAGATAACTATTTTGGAAATATTGTATAAATTGAATCAATGATTTGATTTGTAGCAAGCTCTAGGAAAAGACAAACAAATCTTTGAACTACACTAATAGTAAAGCTTAGATTGAGTGTCATATACATTATTACAGAGTCAAATTCATAAGCATCCCTAGAGGGTTTATAATGAATTTAATACATCACATATAAGATCCTACAATATTGCATTACAATTTCATCAGCCGTTTTAACCAGGGACTACTTATCAAATCACTCTTATACAACTTTATGTCACCTATAATCCCATTCAAGCATTTTAATTAATTCCTTGAATTAAAGCTAAAATAGAGTCATACACACCACAACCGTGAGATGGATAACACAACCCTTAGTTATTTCATTCAAAGTTTAGATATGCATGTACAATGGAGAGACATGAGCTCAAATTTTCATTTCAACTCAAATGCTAGTACTGTTATACAACATTAAATCTCTAGGAACTCAAAACCTGTTATAGAATGACTCAAAACCTAAATTTCATTTCTCTAAAACCATGGGACTTTTACGGTAAACCTTCAACTTCCTGCCTAAACTAAGATAAAATTATACAACTTACTGGCTTATACCCGGCCTTGATCCTTCTTATAGAAAATGAAGGAGCAAAACAAGCAGCGGGGAAAAAAGTACAATATCACCAGTCGATTGGAGCACCTGGTGATATTCCAAATTTTTTTACAACAGCCACCACCTTGAAAAATATTCTTGTTCATCATATCAACTGAGGAACGTTGATGCAAAAAACCACAAGAAAACCACACCGAGAAAGCCCGTCAGCACAAGACCGTTTGCAACCTCGGCGTAGATGCCACTTGTTAGTGGTTCACTCAGCACCTCCTCCTCATTCAAATATTTGGTTACCCAATTACGGTACTCATCATCGATTGACCAAATCAAGAGTTAGTACCTCATCCACCTTGGTATTATAAGGTGTGTATTTTACTGCTACCTGATTCACATCCCTTTCAAAAGATTCCAAAAATGAGCTGGTACTAATGATTTTGTCCATACAGCTCACCAACAAATCATAGTTTGAGTCATCACAAATTGAATTGATTTGATCATTGATGGCCTCACTTGCTTGACCCTGCCATTGTTGAAATGACCTAATTTTCTCCTGCTCATCAATTATATTAGGTAACAATGTGTTACCCCAATCATTGAAATTCTTCACCAGCTCCCTAATCTTCCTACTCAAGTCATCTAGTAAGGTCTAAAAACCTTGCAATTATTTTACTAACACATGAGTAGGCTTTAATGATTGGGGCCTATTATTTATATCAAACCTTGAGGCCTTATACATGATATCCAGATCACTGGCCCTAGGGATCCAATTTTCAATTATTGGTATCACTACTTCCTGATCCCTATCAATATTCTTTATTGTTGCTAACAACAAAGAATATAAAGAATGTATAGATAGCAATTTTCTATCAACCTTTCCATTTAAATGCCTCAAAACAATAGTAACAATTTTCTTTTGCTTTAAGAGAGATCCCTCCTCACTTTTCTTTAATGATGCTAGCAATTCATCAATTTTTTGCACAAGAGCTACTTCTTTGTAGGATCGACAGAGCACTCTGTTTCTTTTTCAACTTCATCTAAAGAAAGGGTGAGGACAGGATTCTGACTGGGAGATCCTGGTGTGGAAACAATTGGAGAAGTAGGAGGCACTAACCCTGCTGTGGAAGGTAATGTACTGGTTCCTAGAGCACTTGATGTCTCCCTAATCTGCTTATTCCTAAACCTCTCCACTTCAGTTTGCAACTCAACATTTTTCTACTGCATCTTGTTGTACTCCTCAATCAAAAGGTTATATTTTCCCATTAAGCTCTTCCTTTCAGCTTCCTCCCTTTCAACAGTCTTTTGGGCCAATTTGGCCACATTCACAGTCAAATTAGTGGCCTCAGTGGTTGAGGTCTCTGAAGCTCTCTTTATTATCAATCCTCTCTTGAAATTTGGATTAATATCAGAAACATCTGGTTTTCTCCCTTGTGGGGCCAATGCCCAAATTGCTAGAGTTTCATATTCCTCACTAAAAGCAGAGTTTTGCAATGCTGCCTTGACCTCTTCTTCAAAGTCTTGAAAGGGATTCTTAGACTTCATAATAGCATTAAAGGCTACTGCATTTGCAATGTCCCATTTAGGCATAATTAATATACCAACCTGACTCACCAGTTTTCTTCCTTCTTCAGGAGTGATGTTCTTGAATTCTTCCATTAATTCAACTTTTACCTCCTCATTATTCTCGTGGTCTGACCTGTCAAGCCTTAGTTCTCTTCTCTGCCTACATTTATCTTGATACTCTTCAAACTTCATCCTCCATACCAATTGCAAGAATACAAGAGTTTTTACAAATGTATTGTCATCTAGAAACTCCTTGCATGCGTCCATTCCTACATCTTGTACACTTTTACCTATCATATCTAAATCAGATAAAAATAATTCAGTTGGCCTAGGAGGGGAAGGCATACCAACTTCCATGTCTTGATCAGTAACAATAATCTCATCCATCAAATCCTCCTGTGGCTGATCAATTCTTTGCCTCTTAGGGCTTGGCTCAGATGGTGGTGATAAGGGATTTTCTTCCGGTGATGATTCTAAATCAATAATTTTGATTTCCCTAAGCAGTTTGAATTTTGGACTTGGTTGTGGAGGCACTTTCATAATCTATTTTCCTTTTTTGTCCACTTTTTCTTCATCACTGCTACTATCCATTTTCCTCCTGTAAATGGGCCACCTTTCTATAGGTTGGTATGCTAGCCTTATTTCAATTGGTTTGGCACCTTGCTCTTGTACACCCAGACTCAATTTTAAATTTACCTTTTTTTTCCTCAATGTGCCCATAATTTCCTTGAAGTTTCCCATCAGAAAATCATTTTTCTTATGGTGGGGACTGAACTCCAACAATGGATCATATTTTGGATCCATTTGTGCACAACATCTAGTAGCTTACCATAAGCTATCCATTTCTCCTTGTTCAACTCCTGTCTATTCAAATAAAATTCATTTCTAATCAAGTCTTTAGGGAAATTGCACTCATGCACAAATTTTCCAACTTTTATTCTTTGTCTAAAAAGAGCAAAGAAACCCTCAGGATCATGCTGCCGGTTTGGCCCACACCTCAAATGGTAATCATTAAAAAAATTATCAAAATGTGTTCAACCTCCCTTTGAAAATACAAAATTAGACACCACTGTATAATCTGGGAAAAATGTTCCCTTACCCCTTCCAGTGAGGTTGTCCTCATAAATACAACCTATCTGCCACATAACTTCTGCAAATCCCACTCTTGGTGGCACATTGTATGGCAGTATATGAGGGGCTCCCTGAAAACCATATCCTCTCAAGACATTGCTAATTGGGTATGGGATAATGTCACCCCAGCTATGGTAAACCTTCAATTCTAGCTTCCTCTCCTTTGAGATGAGGAAATCATGTAGTTCCTCAGGGATCCTAGGTATATTCACCATTATTCTAGCCCTTAATCTGGAAGCAAAAAAATTATCAAGTTGCACATAACTAGTGCTTTCCTTATTATAAGATAAATCTGTAGCCCATATCTGTACTGGCAATCTTTCTCCATCATTTGATTTCCTTAATTTCATCCTCTCAGAGAAAAAGTCAGCATTCTTAAACAAAAAAATATGCATTAGCATAGAATACCAAAATAATTGAGTGTCAGTATCATTGTTTTGCAGCTTTGACAGCCCTTCATGCATCCTCTAAGCTAAGAAAGAAGCGAAGTCATAGGTCACAGAGAAGTTAGGGTGTTGTATTTGCAACCGCAATGAACATATAAGCAATGGGAATTACCGTACCAAGACTGAAACCCAAAATCTGACATAAAGAATAGAAAGTGGCTAGGAAATGGTTTGCAAAACAATTTAATTTGAAAGGTTCCTGGTCACTGGGGCTGATATGAAATTTTGAGCCTCCTACCCTAGCCAGATGAGGTGGAAGCAACCTTGCTCTAAAAAGAGATTTTAGCTTTGCATACTCCTGCTTCATTTCCTCAAGGTTGATAGGAACCAAGTCTTCACTTGGTTCACTCAAGTCAAAAATATGTTGGACCTCTTCTTTGTTAATGCTCAATAGAACATTTCCATCATTGTCCTTGATTATCCGTGTAACAGGGTCATATCTTGCAGCCACTATCTTAAGCAGGTCTACATCAGGGAATACATTTGGTACCACCACCTTCCCCATTTCATACATCCATCCATTTGAAAAAGGGTGAGGAAAATTCCTCTGTTCGTACCACACTGGTACATTTTGACCCATTTATCGACGAGCGTGGATGTTGGGCCAAAATTTTGACGTTTCAAATGTCGTTGAAATTCTGACGCAATAATAGCGATGAACAACCATTGAAATTTTGACGGGCACTCATCAAAAAATGGGTCAAAATGTACCAGTGCCACAATCTGAACAATTCCAAGCCAGTGAGGGGAACCCTAGCATCGACAATGTTGGAGCAATTATACACCAACCCTTCCCCCAGGATTTTCCCTCACATTAGGACCAATCCCTTCCTCCTATCATTTGTTGACAAGGGTAATTGATCCAGAAAATCATCATACAGGTTTTGTTTCAAATATTCAGTCCGGCCAAAATGTTGCTTGGGTGGTGTCATCTCGGACAAACTAGGGCTTCTTTACAACATTATAATTCAGATAGCTAGGACTAACTAGAGATAGAAAATTATAGGACAAAACACTGCAATTTCTCACAACTATAATTAAACTATAGCCCTAACACATTCATCAACAAGCTCATAGCACATCCAGCTAATCCTTTCCCAAATTCAATGCAAAATGACCGAGAGGCACAAAAAATAAACTCACGGCTTTGTTCGCAGAACTCCCAAATTTTGGCTGCAGAAACTCGCAATTCTACCTTCGGCTCTGAAACTGCTCCGCGAAATAGTTGAATGCTTTGTGATACAGACCAAGTAGGAAAATTGATTTTATTGTCAATCAAATTATGCTAGCAAGTGTCTCATCTGCCATTAAAGCTCAATTTCATGCTGCACGAACGACTCCAACCATATTTGATGCAGATTTAAATTCGAGCCATCGATTCTTCATCTTGATCAAATCATCGATGACCACCTTCAAAACAAGCTAACACAATTGCCAACA
>VDFB02270651.1:22380957-22757393 GCA_007258455.2 Sequoia sempervirens
GCAAAGTCCACAACTTAGGATCTTCTGCTGATTTCTCTATGGCACACGTGATGTCTTGACTTTCTTCAGGAATCTCTGATAGCATAGCGTAAGTACCAAGACCCATTTCTTGATATAGAACTTGAGCTTGAGGATCTTGAGACTTCACGACCGCAAATCGAGATTTGGGTTCTGGTTCCAGCTTGAAAGTTCCTTTCTTTAACGGAATATTTGCAGAAGACCAATCCATCTGAATCTCTCCACCGAGGTCCTTGCAAAAGCTTCTGCTTAATAGCATCCCATAGCTTGCTGGAATGTCAGCTACTAGGATGGTCATCATGATTTTCTTTTCAGGACAAGCCGCCAACCTCACTTGAGCATCTTTTAATTGACCGACCAACGGCACCGACTTGGACTCCAGTGAGTAGCATTTGTCCTTTGTCTTGGTGCACGAAAGTCCTAGAGCATTCATCACTTGTAGAGGCATGACGTTATCGGAAGCTCCGGAATCGATGATACAATTGCTTAATTTGTAACCTCCTATATATAGAGAAATATAGAAGGGCTTAGGCTTGTCTTCCGCCGAAACGGATGATTCGAGCAATGTGGGCTGCTTGGTAGGTCCTTTCTTCACAAATTTGAGAAGTCGGTCCACTTGCTCTGGATGATCTTGGAGATACTCTAACTGAGAAATCTGCACTTTGTTCTTCATCAATGAATCTACAATGTCAAAATTTGCTGAGGACGAACCTTCAGCAACTGCTTTCATGTTCTCTTGAGAAGACTTAATATTTGAAGTAGAAGCTACTTCTCTTTCTTTGTCTTTTGATATCTTCAACCTCTCTTCTTCCTCTTCTTTGTGTGCCCTCAGATGTTGAGCTCTGGTGAACACAGGAGTCGTATGATTCTCAGGATTAACTGCAAGAGAGTACTGACAAATATCTTCTTCTTGTTCTTCAAAAACGGGTTCACTTTCAAAGTAGCCCGTTGCGGAGTCGCCATCGAAGTTGTCCGATTGAGGTAAGACAACATTCGAACTTGGAGTTGGAACGAAACTTGGTGCAGGTGCAGGTGCAGCTTCGGCATATCCCATTATCTCGTTCATTCTGACATTTTCAGGGCAAGATGCGCCGGCATGTTCAGTGGAATCATGAAAAGAGCAAAACACAGCATTTTGTGTATTGTCGGCCGCTTGCCTTGGTGGAGGTGGCCCTCGTGGCTTGTAATTGTTGTAAGGCTGAAAGTTATTCCTCCTTGGCTGATACGGCTGCTGAGATTGATAAGGCTGCTGTGGTGCGGGCAAGGCAGGTGGCGGTGCAACTTGAGCAAGAGGCGTTGGCTGAAGTGGCAATTGCCTCTTGAGAATAGTTACTTCATTTGCAACCCTTTGAAGTAACGGATCAGCAGAACTTTGAACCAAAGGTCTAATAGCATCTCCTCTGATCTTTCCTGAGGTGATCATGTTGTCTTCAATTTCTATTGCACCTTGTTGTGCTTCTCCCAGTTCTGTCTCATGCGCCGATCTTATGATAAAGGCTATCTCTAATGGAAGTGCGTTGATAAAACTGCTTAACAGGATCTCAGGCGATGGATTAAGTGTATATGAAAGACGAGTAACCAGGCGGTTAAACCTTGCTACGAACTCTCTCATTGGTTCATTGTCCTCCTTCTTTGAATTGGAAAGTCGAGCAAACAACTGGTGGCTATCTTCAGCTGGTTTGAACCTCGCGAGAAACTTTTCAGTCATAGTATTCCAGTTGGTTATGCAACCAGGCCCCAAATGATTGAACCATTCGGCAGCAGCTCCCGCGAGTGTCTCAACAAAGAGACGAACAGCAACATCTTCATGACCTACATGCAAAACAGCGCAAGCCGTTGAAAAGGCTGAAAGATGATCATCAGGATGTTGACTTCCATCACCTTGGAAACGTGGAAAGTGCTTTCTTGACCCCTTAGGTAATTCGTGATTTGCCCCTAAGGCCAAAGGTCCAATATTGTCACCCCAAGGCAGCGGGGGACCTCTTCTCCGATTGCGATTGTTGTTGTCATCGTTGTTGCGGTTATCACCCATTGCTTCGAACTCTTCTTCTTCGAACACAGGTACGGTGTTGAACTCAGGAACTGTGTCGGATTCAGGTACTGTGTCGGATGATTCTCCAACTTCTGTATGATGCGTATGTGGAAGGAAAGTATCTTCTTGGAAAAGCGGATTTGTTCTTGTTCTCCTCCTTGTATAGACTATGTAAGCCAGGATTGTCTAGTCCCACGCGGGTGGTGGCAAGACAGGTCTCTCGGCTGCAATATCGGCTTTCTCTTCCTCTTTGTCTAGAATAGCAGCAGCGTTTCTCCACTGAGCAGGGGTCTCCTTCTTCTCAAAGATGAAACTTCTCAGGCTGCTGATAATGTCCACTTGCTTTCCTTCAATTATCTGGAAACTTGGCTGGATAACTGGAGGTGTAAGATCAGGTTGTTGAACTGGAGCAGTAGGATGCCAGATGGTCATACCCGTGACATAAAGCCTAAGCTTTCTTTGTTGTTTAAAGCCTCGTGCCCCACGGTGGGCGCCAGAAAACTGTTGGCGTTTAAATTGCTTTTTCTGGAATGGGGTTTGGAAAAGTTGACGATTCAGCGGACAGTGTTTGAAAGAAGCCATCAAAAACTAAGTTGCCGCCTATCTTTTCGGATCAACAGAAACACAAGGTTTTTAACAACGCACCAGCTGAGATTTACGATAAGAAGTTCAACTAACGAACTAACAGACTAAAGAGCGTTCCTAACCTCTAAGTAATAGCGAGCAGAAAGTTAGAAATTAACAAAGGTAGATTCGACAAAATACTTTAACAATCTCTCTCTCAACAAACACCGCCTTTGTAAAGCTGAAATAAAGATCATGAAAAGCATATAACATGAATAGCGGAAATCAATCGAGATTTTGAATAGCCAAGGAGCAAAAGGCTCATGATTTTATTACTCAAATCCCTCTAAAACAGCTCCTTCTAACATGCCTTGAATAGAATTACAGCTAAGGAGGCTTGCAAACTTATTCTTAACACAATAGAAAGCAGCAATCTCACTAACTCCTTGTTGGCTAAAGAGGCTCAACAATTTGCTTATCACAATACAAATGAACAATACTTGAGCAACAAATAGAAGGCACAATAGGCTCAGCGTTTTGTTCTCATAAGCAGTTAAAGAAAGAAACTAAATGAGCAAAGTGCTTATTTATAGAAGCGGTAGGGAACCCTAAAATCTGCTAGCACAATCTAGGGCTTGCTCAGCAAGCAAGCTTTATTACTAAATCTAGAAAGATAAAACCCTAAAAAGCAGAAAAAGCGGGAAACGCCAACTATTACATCTTATCTTCTTTCTATCCTCAAAGAATGGATAAGGATGATTCCAAGAATAGAAAGAAAGCGGAAAAGAAAGCTTCTAGAAGAAAGCTGCTTTAAAACTCGATCACATCCGCTAGGAAGTTTGAGATTGTGTCCCGGTTCGGTGCATCTATACCATCAACAGCAAAACACCGCTTTTCAAGAATATCTTCGGCATCTTCAATAGATCTTAGGAAATCTTCAATCTCATTGGCCGCTTTATTGAACTTTGATGACATCACTGAAATATGACCTATCCTTCCGCCAACTGGGCTGCAACTATGAACAACGTTCTGGAACTGATTTTGCACCTCCTCAAGCCCGACATAAGAACCATCTTCAAGACTGTACTGAGAGGGGATCTCTATGACAAATTCACTGATGAAAAGGAGAGCTTCAACCACCCTTTGCCTGTAGGTGATGAATTCTTCAGATATCCTCTCATAGGTTTTAACTTTGAAAACATGACGTTCTCTCCATGCAAGGATTTGTCTTTTGTGCTCCTTTGAAACTGCTGAACTGTAGGCTGTGTCTAAATCAACAATGATAATCTCATGCCTAGGTTTTACTTCAGCCCATGTTTGTTCAAATCCTTGGATGCTTTGACGAAGTTTATGAGCATTCTCTCTCAACTGGAACATCCGAGCCAAGATCTCCTTTCCTCTGACAATGAAGCTCTCGATCCACTCCTGAGTCTCTTTCCCACATATGACCAGCTGTCTTAACTGATGGTGATCAGCTGGTGTCTCTAAGACCTGGGGCAGCAACTGGGTTGCTTGTGAAGAACCACGAGCAAGGTTAGAAATGAAAAGCCTAAGCTGCTGATTTTCAGCCTTGAGGGCTGCCTTGTCTTCTCCATCTTTAAGCACTCTTTCATGTAGGTTTTCGGATACAACTTTGAAGAGACTCAAATCTGCATGTCTGGTATTTCTACCAAGATTAGCCTTGACCATTACAAAATCATCCATGTTCACCTCATCTCTATTCTTATCTTCTGGAGGCACAGCAGTCTCTACAACAATCTCGTTATCAGGATTCCTATCAAAGTGAACTTGCTTCTTTGCCTTCTTCTTAGGAGGTTCCTGATAAATATTATCGAGATCATCAACACTCACTTGATATGAAGGCCTTCTCCTAACCCTTCCTAAGGAGTTCTCAAGCCAAGACACCGTAGTATCTCTACTAACTTCCTCAGGAGGTACTGCTGCGATCTCTTCATCATCTTCGATATCAAGATCAATGTGAATTGGTGACGAGCCCGTCAAAGGTACAGGAACATGTGTTGAAGGTGGCTCCTCTGCTTCATTCTGAGGTATGGGCTCGTCAAGAGGAACTTCTGAATCAACCGTAGGCTGTTCCTGTATGACTATGCCTGAGAAATCCAACCTTCTCTTTACATTTTTATTTGATCTACATCCTTTGACGCCATCTTGAGACTGACTTTTACCCTTTCCTTTTGACTGTGCTGTAGAAGAAGAGGGAATTATCCTTGGCGGCTCTGCTACTGGAATAGAGTTCTTCCTTTTAAGCACTAAGAAAACCTTACTATACTCAATGACTTGTCTTGTTCTGTCTTCAACTGAAAGAGATTCCTTGTTTGCCCAATTAACTTGTGGAAGAGGCTGATCCTCGATTCTTTTCTGAGTGTA
This sequence comes from Sequoia sempervirens, assembly GCA_007258455.2. Classification (NCBI taxonomy): domain Eukaryota; kingdom Viridiplantae; phylum Streptophyta; class Pinopsida; order Cupressales; family Cupressaceae; genus Sequoia; species Sequoia sempervirens. Next base: position 22,385,957 of record VDFB02270651.1, read on the forward strand.
CATTGGTAGAAGAACATCTTCATCATCATCAGAGAGCCCTTCTATATCTTCATTTAAGCAATCTTTCATCTGATGGAGAGTTAACCTGCTGTAGTTACGCCTTCGCACTTCAAACTCATCTGCACAGTTAGCCCAAAAATCTTCAAGTGCGGGTATGTGATTGTAGTTCTTCTCCAACCGGCCAGCGTAGACACCATGAGGATCAAATGACCGCCTCTCACTGTAGGATTTGAGACCGAATTTATCTAATTCTTCTCCAATTGTCCTGGCATCTGCAGCAGTCCTGCATGTATAAATACCCAACCCTAATGGAAAGTGAAGAGATGGTTTCTTTCTATTTCTCAAGACTGTGTGGACACCGTGAGCTTGCCTCAAGAATTCCATGAAGATAACCTCGTCTGACGGATACCTTGGCAACATTAGCGGGGTACCTGAATAACCATAAACCTTGAGATAGGTAAAGGTAGGAAACTGTATAAACCAATCTGCCCATTCTGCCATTGCTGCCCTAGCAACTGAAGATATGCGGACGTGCAATTCATTGTCTAAGTCACGCACCGTGTACATCAAGAATGCCTCGTTCACCCTTTTGTAGTGGTGCAACGACTTTGTGAACTCCAGCTGAGGATAATAATTATATATGTGTTGAACGCTCAATGACCCCTCGGTGTTCAATCCTCTGAATTGACCTTGATAGGCCACCAGGTAGACTAGATATGACACCATGTGAAATACATGAAACTGGAAATATTCTGTTATTTGTTGATGTAGGCAGTCACTAATCAAAGTAGGCCAGTCATAAAACTCGGTTTTCTTCATAATGTGAGGTATGGCATAAAACATCCAAGGTTGGAACTTGGTGGCATCCTCGGAACCAGTGACCCTGTTGAGCAAAGTGATGATGATGGCAACCTCGTCCTTGAACTCCCCTCGTCCGACATTCTTGGGCAATGTCTTATGTTTTTCTTTCATCCATCTCTGGGCAATCTTCTTGCTGTATTTGTCTTTATGCATATTCCACATCTTTTCACATTCATCCCTCGAAATAGTTACACTTTCAGGCCATGGGGGAATGGAAAAACACTTTTCAACCATGTCGGGCTTTAAACTGCAAATCAATCTGCCATCTGCTGACTGGATCTCCCTAGTAGCGGGTTGTAATGCTTAATGCAAGAGATTCACGAACTCAAAGACTCAGTGATATAGGAATAGATCTTTAGCTGCGAGAGTCGAGAATGACCGGGTTCACGATTGAAGCATTACTGCTCTCTCCAAAGTGTAGGTCGAACGGCTTGACATGATGCAAGTACGTCACCAATTTGTTTGATGTAATTGTGAAAAGTCTTGATTGGGACTGAAAAACGATAAGTGTACTCCATTTGAAAGCAGAAGAATGGTATGCTTCGCCTTGGTTGGACAAAGTCTTGTGCAATTTCTATTTTTAAGTACTGATTTTTATTATTAGCTTCAGCAGTTGAATTTTTGAGAAAATTTTTTCTGAGATATGGGTTTTGTTGGAATGGCCCGATACAAGACAACCCGGTCAGTTTTAATCTTGAATTTTGGTAGCGTAAACCCTAATTTCTTCAATTTTTCCCGAAAAAAGCTGGCATCTGGGTTTTGTTCAGAATATCGTTAGAAATGGACCCAGTTGATTGGATTTGCAAAACTCTGACGTTTGATTGAAAAAGCGGCCAACCCTAGGTTTTTGAAAAAAGCTGCGATATGGGTTTTCTTCAGAAGACTGATTGGAAAGGACCCAGATGGTTGAAATATGAATGCTCTGAGGTTTTCACTGACATGCAAGATAAAAGCACTTGCTGCAACTTGATGAACTTTCTTGAAAAATTCTTCAGAAGATGGAGGCAAAAAGACGAATGGCCCGAAAAATTGAAGAAGCCTTGTATGCAGCGAAAAATTTGATCATACGGAACAAAAAGCTTGAAAAACAATAGTTTATGCTTGCTGGTCTGAAAAATCTGATGTAAAACCAGCAACTATGGATTCTTGAATCACAAAATTCTTCAAATTCTTTATCCCGCTTTCTCCTCTGGATGCTACCTGCATAAATAATGAAAAATACATTGAAAAGTGTTAAATAGACTTAGGTTTTGATTTTAGGTTTTGCTTTTTTCTGCTTTTATTTCAAAACCCTAAATCTTTGTTCTTTGAACTTGGACGCCACCCTTCTCCTCTCACAAATTTGAAAATTTTGAAAATCTCAAAAATCTCTAAGGCATGAAGGTTTGGGCGCCCTTCTTCAAGAGGGGCGCTCAAATTCACCAGACTTAGTCAAAATTTCAACTTTTTCAACTTTCCTCCATTTTAACATGCCACTTCGCCACTGATTTCTCGTTGATTGGTGTACCCGACAGGCGAGCTGAGTGATTCACGGCGAAACCTGACTGATTCTGAAAAAGATGTTCTGGAGGCACCTCCGGCTAAAAATTTGATCTCGACCTCCGAATTAATGGGAGGCTTTTCCTTCTAGGGGCGCCCAACTTCTTCAGTGTTAGCCATTTTTTCTGATTTCCAAGCTCTTCCTTCTCCCTTTGATCTTCTGGTGAATCTTCGATTCCGGGAGCTACGTTGATCGGACTGACTGTCTGAGTGTTTCGTTGGATAGCCAGACTGATTTTGGCGAGGCCTTCTTGGACGTTACTTCTGCAAATTCCATCATTTGGAGGCTTTAAAATTTGGGCGCCCTTCTTCAACTAGGGCGCCCACTTCCATCAGACTTAGAAAATTTTCCAATTTATTCAGGTCTCTCACTTCTTCAGATGACCTTGTTGGATCTTAAGCTCCGGGCGTCGGATTGACTGATGGCTGTGCTCATTGCGAAGCTGACGGAGAATGAAGGGGGGTCCTCTGGAGACACGTTTGTCAAAAAGTGGATTTTTACCCTTCAAAAGGTTGGGCGCCTATCTTGACTGGGGGCGCCCAGTTTACCAACACTTAGTTTATTTTTCACCTTTTTCACTTTTGCTTTGAATTTCTCTTTTTACCCCTCGTCGAACCTTTTGTTCAGCCTTTTGAATCTGATGACTGCAAGCTCTGTTTGTCGTGCTGAATAGCTCACTGCAAAGCCAGTTGAATTCTGAAGAACATCACATTTATAGCTTTGGTACCAAATTCATGCATTTTACCCTTGAAAAGTTGGGCGCCTTTCTTCACTTAGGGCGCCCAGTTTCTCCAGACTTAGAAAAATTTTCAACTTCATCTTCTTCAAGTTTCAGATCTTCATTTAATACCTCCACTTTGACTTGAATCTGCCGGAGACTGGATCGTCAGATGCTCTGCCGGGGATATTCATCGCGAAGCTGACTGAACACTGAACAACTTTCATTGAAGACCGTAACCCTAATTCTTTCATCTGGTGCCCTAAAAAGGTGGGCGCCTTTCTTCAACAGGGGCGCCCACTTTCAGCAGTGTTAGAAGATTTTCGAGACTTTTCAATCTTCTTCCTCGTTCTTCGTGCATGTTCATCGTTTCACCTTCTACCGGAAATTTGAATGCTGGAATTGACGCCTGGCAGTCGGATGACCTCCATTGATGACTGGGGCTCAGATACGCTACGAAAAAGTTGAATAGACCCGATGAGAAAAAGCCCGATTATTTTAAGATTACATTTGACGTCTGGACATATTTACGGGCCCGGCTCAAAAATCGGTTGGTTCTGGCGGACCAACTTTCTATTTTTAGAAATTTTCTATTTTAGAAAATTTTTGCGATTATCGTTTACAGAAGAAACCAGAAAAACCGAGCGTTACTATTCCGAAAATTTCTAAAAATAGCAGTTTTCCTAAAAAGTAGGGATGAAAAACTAAGATCTGGGATTTTTAGGTTAAGCTGTTCTGAGCAGACCTAGATCGTCAGATTTTGAAAATTTTGTGTTTTAACCTCTCATGCAAGACATGCACACCCAAATTTTGACCTTTTTGACTGATTTAACAAGACTTTTACTCATTTCTTCAAAATGTCTAATTGTAACAAAATTTTAATTTTAGGGTACAACACACAAATTGACAGTTGTATGTCATATGATAAATATAGTTGTTTGTATCGATTTGATATGATAATGCCTTATATCATTGTACATCATTGGCAAAGAATGTAATTGATCATAAGCAATAGTATACATTAGTTTGGGGATTGCATATCAATTGTTTGTCATAATGTCATTATGCTGTAGCTGTAAATTTGCATGAGTCAATCATCTTATTGCGTTGGAAAAACCAAAATCAGTATTGCATTGCATCTCTTTTCCATTTCAATCTTTAGAATATTGCAATTAGAAGCCTTTTATATTTATGATATCATCATATGCATTTGAAAATACAAAAAGAAACCACAAACAGCAGTTGAAGAGTTTACAAGGAAAGTGTTTGATGAAATTCCAGAGCTCCAAAATCAGAAAATTTAGATCAGATTTGGCAAGGCTTCTTACAGTGGTATTAGAGCCATTGTTCTTGCCATCCTGTAGGGGTTCATGAGTGATGGACATCAGAGGTATGTGGCAAGAGAAGAAAAGAAAAAAGAGCAGAAATATTAGTGGCCCCAACCCTCTCCAGAGTAGGATACTTTATCAGCTGCAATATTAACAAGGCAACAAAACATTGAAGTGGATTCATGTAGCACAATGGGTGACAAAGGAAGTAGCAGTCCAAACCGGGAAGAACAAAGAAGAGAAGAGCCATTAGGTGAACCGCTCATGAAGGCATATTTAGATGAGCAAAGAACAACAAATCGAAGATTAACACAGATGATGGATCTTATGACAAGAACTATGCTCAACAATAATAACCATGTTAATGGAGGCAACAATGGTCAAGGGGACAACTCGGTCAACAACAGTACTCCTAACCAGCGGGTTACACAAGCAGGGTCAAGACCCATGATGCCTGTCTTCCCAGCCAGAGAAGAGCCACAAGAAGATATGAAATCACATTGCTCGAGCTGCAAGAGCAATTTAGAAAGGATTGGCTTGATATTGGTCTAGGTTTTCAGCATGATATGTCTCTATGGGACTACATGGATTTAAGAATGAGACACAGACTCGGTAGGGGTAATAGGGAGCAGTGCAATGATCTTAGAAAGAAGGTTGGTAAGTTGAGTTTGCCTTACTTTGATGGAATAGGAAAGACAACAACACGAGCTTGGGTGCAAAAAGTTGATACTTATTTTCAACTTAATCCTATGTCCGAGGATGAAGCAATCAAATATGCTGCTATACATCTAGATGGAGTGGCACATGAGTGGTGGCATCACAGATTGGTCACAATGGGCCATGACCAAATCACCTCCTATGCAAAATTCATTGAAAGGTTGATTGAGATTCGATGTTAAGGATCCTGAACTACATTTCAAGGAGTTAGCTCAGCTCAAGCAGTGGGGGTCATTGGACACTTATATATCTGATTTTTCAGAGGTTAGTTGTTCTAGTAATCGATATCTTAGAGATAAGGTTGCTGGTTCTATTCATGGATGGTTTGATGGATCCCTTGAGAGGTTGGGTTAAAGCTCTCAATCTTACTTCATTACAGGAGGCAATCAAGAAAGCTAGAGACATGGATTCTAGCAATCATAAGAACAAGTTTTTAAGCAATCAAAAGAGCAAATATTTGCCCAATAGTTCTTCCTCACAAAAGGATAAAGGCAAGAAACCCGCTTAGAAGGAATGTTCCAAGAGGAGCAAACAAGAGGAAGAGGATCGTGAGGAGTGTAGAAGAAAGCAGATATGCTATCATTGTAGAGAGCACTGGGAATGTGGACACCATTGCCTTGGCAAAGGAAAGCTTCACTTCATTGAGGTCAGAGCAGAGAGTGAAGACAATGATGATAAGGAGCAACCACAGGATAGTGAGGACAACAGCTCAGATGAGGAGCAACCTCAGGAGAAGGGTAAGAGTAGCACTATTGCTACTTTATCAGGCATACCAAGATTCAATGGGAGCCTTGCAGGGACAGTGTATCACGGTGTTAATTGATAGTGGGGCCACCTACAACTTCATTGATGCAGCCCTAGTAACAAAGAAGGGGTTGCTAGCAGAAAATTTTCAGGGTTTTAATGTGATGGTGGCAGATGGATATAACATGTCATGCACCAGGAAGGTCTCGCAGTTGCATATCACATTGGGCAATTACACAGTCATAGAGGATTTCTATGTGGTGGACTTCGGTGACACAAATGCTATCCTTGGTATTCAGTGGCTACATTCATTGGGGAAATATTCACAGAATTTTCAGACCATGGAACTCAAGTTTAGGGCAGCAATTGGCAGGAGAGTGGTGCTTAGAGGCATGACTACTGGGGCACCAAAGGTTGTGTCAGCTGAACGCATGGAGAGCATCTTTCGACATGGTGACATAGCGTGGGCAGCAAAGTGTTTGATCACAACTAAGGAGACTCTAGATTCAGGATAGCCATATCACATTAACATTTAGAAGTTATTGGGGAAGCATGACAAGGTGTTTGGGGAGATACCTCCAGGGAGGCCACTTGATTGAGGATTTGAGAACACCATTTGTAACAGCCCGACCCTTCGGTAAAATTAAAATTTTCATAAATTACATCCTAAAAGTAAGTAAACGTGTTAATCATGCCATTGCAATAGAATTTTTCTTTTTCTTTATTGACAAAACATGAACAAGTTGCCATATTAATATACAACAAAGATTCCATTTCAATATAATAACTTCACAAGTACATGAGACAAGAATACATACCTTAACTAACATAGCTCCAATGAGCTTTAGAACAAATAGTAGTAAGAAGGTCCAGGAGTCCGTCCTTTCAAATCTTGGTTGCCCGTCCGCATGCTGAGGAGGAGAAACATCACTCGGGCGCTTTTCCGCCAACCATGGACTTATAATGTGGTCCCCCACACACCTATCGTTAGATAGATGGCCCTCCCTTCGAAGAAGAGATTGGTAGGGTATCCTTCAACGATTACCAACTGAGCATAGTGTTGTGTTCCTACATACCTAGGTCCTGTGCATACAACATTCTCTTCAACTAGTATGTACTTCGGGATCACAATGAATTGACAATGTAGTCTCAACTATTTCACACCTAAGTGGATGTTGTACATTTCACTACTTTGGCCAAAGTATTGTCATTCAGTACTTCGAATGAAGGTCATTTATCATATACACTACTCAGGGCCGATTTGCATTAAGGCTTTCTTACACTACGCGTAGGTTGGTCTATTGGGGTAGTCCGTACCCTAGAGTTCCTACATCAAGCTACCTACTAGAATGGAGAACAATTAAGTTGCAGCGTTGGTTGAATATTTTGTAAACCTGAGAAGGTTTAGCAAAATGGTAATTTCAACACAGTGTGTGAGTTAAACTCTCCTATTTAAGGGAAGGCTCTCCCTATCTAAATAACTAAAAACAAATACGGGTGGAACGATAATCTCTCCTCTTGTTTTAGGAAAGACTAAACTTTTTTCTCTTTTCAAAAAAAGTAGGATTAACTTCTAAATAAAACTCTTACAGCAGTTTGTAATAAAATCAATGGAAAGGAAATGAAGTTTCCTGAAAGCTCAAAGACTTCCGTCACTTCCTTCGGGACGGGAAAACAACCTCAAGCGCAAAGTCTTGAAAATCAGCAATCCTATCTACCCTTTTTAAAAGATAACTCTAATGATGATATGCAGCATAAAACAGCACAAAGTCTGAAAATATGATGTATCTATTTACTACTATGAATTGGAATCGTCACGAGCACAAAGACTTGCAATTCTTCTTAACTTCTAAACTATAAATTCAATCTTCAATATTGACAGCACAAAGTCTGAAAATATATTAATTGAAGCTCTCCCTAGCAATCTTTCTCAATTTTCAAATGATTACAAAGCAATGCCCCAAAATGACATAAGAACACAATGGACATAAAGCGAGAATTCAACACAAAGTCTGAAATCTGCAACTCTTTGATATTATTTGAAAATGAACAACTTGTAATTATAAAGCTCAAAGTCTTTATGAGTACAAAATTCTGCAGAGTTTTCTTGCTTGCCAAAAAGATATGTTTACAAAGGACCCTCTCAAGTATTTATAAGAGAGAGGTCATGAGAAAAAGGTGGGAGGATCCCAACTAACTTGAGAAATTCTCTCAACCACCAACTACTTGTAATTGACTTATTCAAAATTACAAGTCCTATTGTAATTTGACTTGTAATTAGATTACATGTAATTACAATTTACAAAACTGCAAGTGAAAGAAACACTTGCGATTACAAAATCTGTTTTTACATGTAGTTTGTCGAAAACAAAAATGCATAAAGATAAAACATTTTATTCTATATCAATCCTAGCTTTGAAAGATTGAAATCTGCTGATAATTTCTTTCAACTCAGCTGGATCGGGGCCTAGCGTGTTCTTGGCAACTGCAACAGTCTTCAAAATTACATCAAAATATCTTATCGTTGCTAGTCTATGCTCTTCATAAACAGTTTGCATTTTATCAAGGATCATTCTATGATTGACAAACTTGTGAATCGAATCCATGGTAAAATGTTCTGATTCCAGCTCTTGACGAAGATTTGCTGCCATCTCTGTAGTGACCATATCAGCTGCAAGTAATTCATCTTCATGATTCAAAACTCTGCAAGGGATCTTCTCAAAGCTAGACAGGATGTCTTGCTGAACTTCATCATTCATTTCTAGAGTAGCTTGAATATCTTTGATGAGATCTTGAATAACCAATGATTTATTTGTCATAAGTTCTTCAAATTCTATGTATTTTTCTCTGCTTGGTAGGATTGAATTGCTGCATAGAATTTGTAGCTTGGTTTGATCCATTTCATGCCAGATTTTCAAATCTTTTTCAAGTGAATCTAAACTTTGCTGGAAAGCTTCCAAAGTCTGATTCAACTTTATTTTTGCTATTCTGACATTGTTTAGAACTTGTAATGTCTTTTCAATCATTGGAATGCTTTGATCAATGAGCTGTGTTACCCAAGAATCAACTGCTTTGGCTTTTTGTGCAATTTTCTCCAATTGCTTAACTGATTCTTCAGAAGTGAAAGAAGTTAATGGATTAACCTGTTCTGAAGAGTTGGCAATCTTCTGAATGACTGAGACCTGTGAAAGCTTCAGCTTCTTTCAGTGTTAGAATAGTTACTGAATTTTGCTTCTCTTGCTCAAAAGTCATTGAAACTCTTCTCTTCAGGTGACTTGTCTGCAAGGCTACTTCATAGTGCTGTCCACAACTACTCATGAACTTTTTTGCCTTCTTTGCAGCTTTCTCTGCATCACCTGTTTCTTTCTCCAACATCATCCATGGAGTGTCTGCTGCATCATTCTTCCATTAAGTGATTTTAAAGTAGAAAGCTTGCTATACTCTTGGTGATTTATGTTTAAGGATGGACTAAAATCTATCTGCATATTTACACAATGTTGTAGTAGTCCACTTCAACTGCTGATACTTGGATGAAACGAAGCATCAATTTTGGATCTTTTGAGGTCCTTCAACCTGGATCCAGATCATTTCATTGCCTCAACAACTTGTTCTTTCTCTTTAGAGATTAAAATCAATAACCTGCTCAACTGTAAGTCTGCAATAGTCCATTTTATAGATTTCTTTCTCAGTTCGAAGATCTGCCCAAATATCTTCAAGGCGATGCACATGAGTGAAGGCCCTCTTTATCTTGTCCTTCATGCCTCTGTAATCAAAATCTGCTCTAGCCTTGAATCTTTTCATCTTAACCTCCTGAATCTCGGTTTCCATAGCTTTTGCCTTTGAGGTGCTTGTTAAGGAGTATCTCCCAATCTGTAATGGCTTATGAGACGAGATACTCACTCCAGTTTTGTGTTGCGCAGCTTGCCATGCATGCACTGTCATCAACTGTCTTGCTAGCTCCATTAAAATGATCTTATCAGTTGGATACCTCGGCAGCATGTATGGCTGATCTTCAAAACAGCCAACCCTCATATAGGTAAAAGTAGGAAACTGAAGAAAAAGGCAACCATATTCATTAACTTTTTTCCGAGCAATATTGATACTCTATTGTTCTGCAAGTTCTTGTCAAAAAGGCACATGAAATAGCCAAAGAACGCATCTTGAACTCTTCTGTAATGAATCCTGCTAGGAATCAAAGGCAGCTGATCATAGTATTCCCAAACTGGGACAAGAGATCTATCTCCAACAGTAGAAAGGCCTGGAAACTGCCTCAGTGAAGCTGCTATATAAACTAGATAAGAATTCATATAGAAGGTGAGCGTGGTAGGAACTTGTGCAAGCTGCTCACATAAGCTATCACTAATTATTTCACCCCAGAAGATTGGGTGTTGTGCCTTTCTAATCACCACAATGAACTTGTACATCCATTTCTCAAAGACATTAGAGAATTTCAACCCCATAATTCTGCTCAAGAGAGTGATGATATCATTGATCTCTTCTTTGAAATCAGATCGATATAGCTTGGCCCACCGAGACACACCAGCTCGACGCTTCAAAAGCCATTTGGTATTAATGTGCTGTTTACAATCTTCTTTCTTTTGCTCATAATGATCTAGAGCGCTCTTCATTGAAATATCTGAATACATGGGTGAGTTTGGAACTCTGAAAACCCTATGAATAGTTTCTGGATCAAGCCGTATGACTACATTCCCATCATCATCTTTAATGGTTCTGGATTCTCTATCAAAGTGAGCAGCGCATACAAGGACGAACTCTGGCTCTAGGGCAGCAATAGGAAAGGAAGCAACCAGATGAATATGACTTCGCAATAGCAACTGCATTTTGAGAAGTTGACAAGTCGATCTCCCCAAAAACTCGGACATATCAACATGCCCAATCTCCGTATCTCTGATTTCCTCAATGTTTGAGACAACATGAGAAGGTGAAATCTCATTCTGGTATTTGTCATATTTATACTTCATCTTTTTGTTCGGTGGAGAAGATGGTTCCTCCGTCATCGAACAAGAATCTGCAAGGCTGCGATGAAAGTTCCATAAGGTCAGGACATCATTAACATTTACAGGCATAGACATGGCGAAGGCTAAAACTCAGAATGGTATTTGGCTGTTTGAGGGCAGGAAATGAGCATTATAACTCATTTCGGGTTTTTGAGGGCTGATTGCGAGTGAAAAGGACATATACTTTTCATGACGAATGAAAAAGTTAGACTGCAACTTTGCAAAGTGCAAGTCAAAACTTTTAAATTATATTTGCAGTCAAAGGCAAAAAATCCGATTTTAAGCACTTTTGAAGGTATTTCGGGATTTTGGAAGTCGACTGCAAGTGATAAGTGAAATTCAGGGTTTTGGGAAGACATTGCAAGTAAAAGAGCATTTCGGGATTTTGGAAGGTTATTGCAAGTGATTTAAAAACAAACTTTTCACAACTTGCATTCTATGTTAAAATCTCCAACTCGCAATGGGTGAACAAAAACCCGATTTGCCACAAAAAGTATCATTTTTTTTTGTATTTCTTTTTCTATTTCAGAAAATGGAAATGGGGATGGAGTGAGAAGTACGAATGATATGAAAACGGAATGTATGGAAATGGAATGAAAACGAAATGGTTTGGAGAGTGAATGAAGTGAAAGCAAATGAAGGTCGAATGGAATAGAGAATAAATGTTCAAAAATGAAATGTGAATGAAATGAGCAAATGGAAGACGATGGAGAAAACAGTAAGACGTTTTTACATATTTCTCAGCTGAAACGTATAGAATGAAGGTAATGGAGAAGAAATACGTTTTTGTGTAAAAGCCATGTTTAAGAATGAAGATAAATGAAAGATAGAAGGCGTATGGTATATAATGAAAGGCGCGTTTCAGCATGAAGGATATATGAAAGATAAAGAAAGTCATTGGGCGACAAAATGCGTTTTTATATATATACAAATGTGAGTGAAAAAGACAAAAGGCGAATGATGTTTCAGTATAACAGAAAAACGTGTAAAAGAAATAAAGAAAAACTCATTTTCATGAAGTGAAAAATGAATGCGAAAGGGAAAAGAATAAAACGCATTCAGTAAAAACGTTAGCATAGATAAAGATAAATATTTACAAAAACGTTTACAAAAATCAGAGAAAGAAAAGAAAACATACCTGTAAAAAATGATTGCAGACAAAAAGAGGAAGAAGAAAACCCTAGGCGTGTCCACAAACTCAGAAAAAGAAAGAGAGTTGGATATTTACAGGTGAAAGCCCGATTTTTAAGCATATGGATTCATGACATCTCCATGAAAAGAGGAAGAAAGGCGAAATAGGACTCGAATTGCTCAGATGAAGAATGGCGTCGGACTTTCTCATGACAAACGCAAATGCTTTTGCAAAGTCGGGCTTTTTAAATCTGTTAGCAAGTTACCTTTTAATAAAATCGGGGTTTTCAAATGATACTGCAAGGATTCGGGCTTTTTAAATGTCATTGCAAGTGATTTAAAAGAAAATAAGACTTTTTCAATCACTTAACAAGTGACTTTGCAAAATCGGGCCTTTTTGTTCACTTAACAAGTGAGTTCGGACTTTTATCATGCTCTTGCAAGTGAAATCAAGTGAAAATCGGTCTTTTACACTGTATTCGCAAGTCTCTTAATAAAATCGGACTTCTAAAAGATAAATGCAAACAAAATAAAGAAAATTGGGGTTTTCAAATGATATTGCAAGTCAATTTAAATAAAATCGGGCTTTTTAAAAGCCATTGCAAGTGATCTTTAAAGGAAATCGGAATTTCTAAGAACAATTACAAGTACTTTATGAAAAATAACTTGTAATGAACTTAAAAAGTTCCTATTATTGCAAATGCTTCAAAAAGTTCCTACAAAGGAAAAGAAAGTTTTTAAAAAGCAACTTGTAATTAAGTTCAAAATCTCCTACTTGCAGTGATGTTATAAAAACCCGATTTTGACTTAAAACACACTGAAAATGACTCAGAAACTGACGAAAATGAACAAGAATGCGGAAAAAGGGGTAACCCAAAGGACTATAGACTTAAAATTGATATTTGCTGATCTTAGCACCTCAAAATTCGTGCCATAGAGAAGAAAACCTTCAATTTTAATCAAAATTTCGATTGGTTATCCCAATTTTTAAGAAGTCAAAAATTAGGGACAACAAAACCACAAACAATGATAGTTCTTTTATTATGAAAGTGTTCACAACAACTTCTTACAAAGCATTCAATAGGAAACCTTTCTTTCCTCTCCAATCTAAGCTATGCTATCTCCCTATGCTCTATCTCTCAATTCTATGCTCCTAATCTCTAATAATGTACAAATGAGGGGGGACGCCCCTTTTATAGTTGGCCCAGTCCAATGGAGGACTCAGATTACAATCAGATGGATGGCCTAGGTCATGCCACCTTAGCCCTAAACAAGATTCACCCTAAAAACCGCCACAAAGGGGAGTGGGGCAATGAATGGGCCAAAAGATTCCCACTCACTCCCAAAATAGCATAGGCAACTAATGCCCACCATCATCTTCTAAAAGATCATCATCCAGAAGGGTGTTTCCATTCTCTTTCTCCTTGACTACAAAGTCAACGAATCTGGCTAGCACAGCTTCAACTTCCTGAACTGAAATAGGTGGGATGTGATCAAGCTGAAACTCTAGCACCGTAACTGTTTTCCCATGCCGAGTAAAAGATTTCCTCCAAGCAACTAGAGCATTCTAAGTATTCTGGATAATGTTGGAGAAGGTCGAGGCATTTTCAAAATCATCCTGAAGAAAAGTCTTCACCTTCGAAAAGAAAGGCCCCAATCTACTCTTCAAACCATTTGCAGTCACCTCCTCAGAAGTCAGTCTCCTAGCAAAGTTAGCCTCAAGTGTGTTCAGGACTCCGTCAAGAATATTCACCATAGCCCTTCTGATTCTAACCGAATCTTCCTATGCTGCGTCAAAGAAGCCTCGGCCCGTGACCACTAAAGAATACCAACTAGTAAAGTTATACCTATCACCTTCCTGAATTACGCCTCCCCCAACCAAACTCTGCAAGGGCGTATGCATCAAAGCCTCTAGACAAAGAACAACCTTGTTCTGATAGATGCGAGCCTCACCCCAAGCCTGATCAACTACGTCCATTCGTGCCATAATGCCAGAGGCCTGCTGATAGGAATGAGCAAGATCTTCCATAAACTTCTATGTCTCGGTGCGAACATTCACGACCCATTTATCTACCTCTTGTGCCATCCTCCTCAAGTCCTCCAAGCCACTAACTGATTCTCTAGGAAACTCGACTGGGAGCTCAATTGCCGTATTCTCTTATCCACAAGGACGAGACAAGTGTTGTACATAACCAATCAATGTTTTGTGCTCCTTCTTCAATCTTTTATACTTGCCTTCAGTTCGGAGCAACCTGTCCTTGAGTGCCTGATAGGAGTTATCACACTCTTCAATTATCTGTGTTCCAGTAGGGCATCCTAACTCCATGGTAGTGATCACATAGTTCTCTGGAACAGCTTCATCTCGATCGCACTCAACCCTAGGTACAGCCACGTGAAGCGTGCGGGAGCCATCTTCATTTGTTGAAATCTTTGAGAAATTTCTAGCCTTCTTCTTTGTTGGAGGTGCATTGATCCTACTCAGAAATTCCTCCATCTCAATTGTTGGATCGGTCTCTTCACTGGGGTCCTTTCTCATCCTATCCCTTAGCCAATCTGGCACCACCTACTGCAAATCAGAAATAATGAATGGCTGTTCATCCCTTGCTTCCTCTTCTCGTACTTCTCTATTTTCATTCTGACGAGGCTCATCAATCTCTATAGGTTGAGTATCTCCCGAACCTTGGGCCTCTTGCCCTGTAGTAGTGTCATCCTCTAATGCTGCATCGATCTCACGCTGGAAGCAAGTATCCGTGGCCGTTTCTTCTTCCTCTTCCTGTTGGTTCTCTCTTATAGGTACGTTGACACTCTGGCCAACGGACTCCCTACGAGGTGGCTGATTGGCCTCCTGTAATTCCTGTTCTTCATTCAACCTCGCTCTCTGATCTGCAAACAGTGAAACTTCTTACACACTCGGAGAGTGAGTCCTCAATGGTGTATGTGATGCCTCAACTCTTTGAGGCTCTGGCTGGATTGGTTCTTTCCTTCGTGATTCCAGAGCTCGAGCAACCTGCTTCTTCTTCATAATAGTTGGTGGGCTATGTCTCCCATTAGGTTATAAGTAAGAGGAATTGACTTGCCCTTAAGCCTGCTCACGTGCTTCTCCACCCAACCTCTCATGAATGTCAAGACTGGTATGCAAAGCGTATCCAAATCTGTAAGCTCTGGCTCCAACCAATCCGGAAGTGGGAGTGGTGTATTCCTCACTGTCTCATAATCAGACTATATAACATTCATAGCTTCATCAACTTGGTCTAGCACAGGAACAATTTCACATTCCCTAATCATGCTCAATGGTATCCTCGAAAACATCCAACGCACTTGCCCAGAAATCTTCAATGTGCGCCTTATGTCTGAATTCCTTAGCCAATATCCATCTGATATTCCTATGAGAATCATAATACTGCCTGCTAGTATGATAAGAGAGGTGGAAAAATTGAAGCTCGTTTTTTGCTTCCTTGGCTGCCTGCAGTGTAGGACAAACTTCATCTGAATTTCCCATGATGATAGGGAAGTTAAGTCCTCATTTTTTCTTCTTCTTCTAAATTTTAGCGTAGGCAATGAGCTGCCTAGATATTTCTAGCATCAAATTTCTGTTTGTGGGGTATCGAGGCAATCTGTATGGATAAGATGAAACCCCTGCAACCTAATGTAAGTGAATTTTGGAAATTGGATAAACCAACATCCGTACCTCTCAATTAGCTCTTGTGCTTCCCTTGATATTCTGTGATGAGTCCTCTTCTGAAGTGTCCTCGTGATATGCATCGTGAAAGCATCATTGACTCTTTTGTAGTGAGAAGTGTTTGTCAAGTGCAACTGTGGACAAGCTTCATGTATCTTGAATTGTTGAGAACCACACCCAATCGGCTCCTTGTATGATATCCCTCTGTACTTTGTCATTTGGGCCAGCATATAGATGATATATGAGCTCATATAAAATGTCTTTGTTCTCCTCAAAATTCTGAGTTGTTCATGCAAATTGTTGTTGATCATTACCACCTAGTCAACGTCTTCCTTGCCCTCCAGCACAAGGTTGATGTAGTAAAACATCCAAGGCTCAAAGATGAATGATTGGGGGATCCCTCCAACTCTGCTGAGCATCATAATTAGGTCACAATATTCTTGTTTCAAATCATCTGAAATTATCTGTTTTGGCAGCTTTGTGCGAGTTGGCTTAGGCTTTTTCATCCACAAGAGTTTATCATATCAGAACACCTTTCAAATGTAGAAGCATACACTCTTTAAGCTCTTTCTCTCGTTTTGTAAACCATCTTCTCATAGGCAGGAATTCCAAATGCTTCCCTAATAGCCTCAGGCATGAGGTTGGCAAACAACCTTCCGTCCGGTGAAACAATAGTTCTTTGCTCTGAGTTGTAACAATTAGCGCATTCCATAATCAACTCCAAACACTGAATTGCTGCTGGAAAACCAGCAGCTGCATAAAGTCCACTTTTGACAATATTGTGCAAAGTAACTGATGGGTGATGCCCTCCTATCCCCAGCATTCGTCTTCTGAAAGCCTCCAAATTGAAAGAGCCAAGATTTGTACCACTCAACTTCCCCAACTTCGAGGAAAACTTTGACTCTGGAAACGACGATTTGCTCAACTTCTTGATTACAGCCTGTCTGGATGCATTTGCCTTGTTGGATTCAGCATTGGTATCTTTGCCAGTCTCTCTTCTATCTACTTCAGCCATCCTATAGAAATGAAAGATAGTCATTAGAAATAAAACTTAGAAAAATAATATCACTTTGAGATTGCCAGCCGAATTCTGAAAATGAGAAGCTTCAGCACTGAATTTCAGACTTCAAACCTCAACACCATTTCAGCAACCTCTTTCCAACACTTAGAAAATTTTCATGCTTCCTTTACAAACTTGGGCGCATTTTGGAGGGTGGCTTGCCAATTTATCACCACTTAGAAAAATTTCATGCCTTGATTCCTAGATGGGCGCATATGGAAGGGTGAGATTCCACTTTCAATGCCTTTACAAAAGTCTCCAACCTCCTTCACAAGATGGCACATTTAGGGGGGTGTCAGGGAATTCTTATGCCTTAGAAACTTTTCCTTAGCCTCCTTGAAGTTTGGGCGCATTCAAGGGGTGGTGGAGGAATTTTCCTGACTTAGATAAATTTTGAAGCTTCCTCTATGACTTGGGCGCATTTGGAGGGTGGAGGTGGAATTTCCACTGACTTAGAAAAAATTTCCAAGCTTCATCTTCTTGAGGGCGCATATGGGGGGTCCTACTTCCATTTTCAATACTTAGACTAAAATTCCCAACCTCTCCTTCCTTGGTGGGCACATTTGCTAGGTGGTGGAGGAATTTCTCATGACTTGGCGTTTTCTTCAGCCTCCTTCATGTTGGGCGCATTTCAAGGGGGGTACTGCCAGTTTTCATCTTTCCTTGGCATGCATGAACACTTAGCCAATTTTGCAACTAATTTTTCCTAACTTTCTATTTTTAGTAAATCCCCTGATTTTCATACCTTTGCAACTCCGATTGACTTGAGATTTGCTCTATGGGATCCTCATGACCTGTTTGACCTATTCACACCTATCACCTGTGCTGACCTGCTATTTTTAGCCCTGCTTCAGAATTGACTTACCATAAATAGTAAGTACTCAGATTGCGCTCAAATTTCACCAGTGGACTACTTGAAGGATGCTGATCGCAATGGGATACATCAGTTTTCAAAGATTCTAGAGTTTATCCCTCATTTTGAGTCTTGAAGCTAGAAACCCTAATCTGACTTGCATGTGCCTTAGATGACTTCCGTTTGACCCCGTTTCTGTTGCATGTCGTTCTGTTTGTGATACTGAAGTGTTGGGGAGCTGCTAGAGTGATCCTACTAAAAATAGTAAATGCCTGAAAAAGTGATCAACCACTTGCCAAACGCGTTTGCATGTCACATTGCCCAAGAGATCTCAAGAAACCCAGAAAAACCCAGAAAATTGGTCTACATGCGAGCACCGGCTAAAAATAAGCAAGTCCCTAAACAACGATCAACTTGACTTGCATGTCACATCATTGCGAAGCTCTCGAAAAACCCATAAAGAATATCCTGACATGCACTGGAAAATTATACATGCAAACCCTATAAATGGCTTCCGGAGCCAGAATTGTTGAAATTCATCATCTTGGCTTGCATGTTATACCATCGCAAAGGTCTCGAAAAACCCAGAAAAATTCTCTAGACATGCATTGAAAACTCCAACATGCAAACACTAAAATTAGCTTCTGAAGCCATGACTGCTAAAAATAGCAAGTTGTCAGATTTAGCTCAAAATTTGATGGGAACCTGCACAAAGCCTCCTGATTACAATGCCAAGCCCAAACTTCAATTTTCTCACTCAAATTAACTTCAAAGTAGCCTGAAGAATGCAAACCCTAATTTATAGACTTCGCCAAAATTTCCATTCAAATGGGCACATCCCCGAAAAGACAGACGGGACCGAGAGAGACAGTAGGAAAACCAACCAAAAACAAAGCCAAAAGACCTGAACGGAGCAAAAATTAGGGGGTCCCCATTTTAAATGGGGTGATGTGTGAAAAGGTCACAACATCTAGCGACTCCACGGGAAAGTGTTGAAAAACACTTTAAGAATTGAACCTTAGAAAATCTCCCTCAAACCATCATACAGAAAGGATACTTACTCAAAAAGGGAGAAGAATCCAATATTGGATCAAAACACCTTCATCCAAGATCCTCTGGGTGTAGGTAAATTCATTCTGTCTCTAAACCATCTTGACCTCTAGAATCGGCCACGACAAGTTATATAAATATCTTAACTTCAAAAGCATCCTGGACATTGCCTTGCTGCCAGTCAGGCATCCATAGCCCAGACGAGGTTGTCGCTACAATTCCCACGAATATTGCTCCACTGCCAGCCAGGCGTCCATAGCCTCGGTGGAGTTACTCACGTGTTCCCAAAACCAATATTCAGAGTATAATATTTCTTTCATTTTCTTTTCTTTTCTTTTTTTTCTTTTCATATATTTCTTTTTAGCACATTTTCTTTTTCTTCCATATTGATTTTCCGTCAATTCCACAATTGGTTGGCAGGCAATGAAGCTTCCAATGGGTTTGAGAATTGTAGTGGCGCTAAAGCAAAACGTAAAATTTTCACTTGCCACAACCTTTCCCAAGAAACCAAAATGACTCAGAGTGGTTGTTAAACAAGTAGGGAATTAGGATCTTTGGACTCATTTGTTAAGACACAATAACAGATTAACCTTCCGAGACAAGCCTATTCCCAAACTGGATGATGACAAGAGGAAAACAACCTTGGCTTTCAAAATTTGCACAATATTATAACGTCCAGTGGAAAGAAACCAAGTTGTGAAAGGAAAACATCATCACCCCCATCGCAACGGGAATCTCCAAAATCTTTTCCCATTCCAGACCCAAAACCACTTGAGCGGACAACTCAAGGGAAGAACGCCAAACCAAAAACCCAAAGGGAAACAAACCAAAACCAAAAAGCAAACGGAAAAGCAAACCCTAATCTAACTATGTAAAAAGTAGGTCCCAGGAGCGAACCTAGGATTGGAAATAGTGCTTGAGGAATTTCCCATTGACTGGCAATGGGATATCCTCTCCTATCAGTGTCCGCAATCTAAATGCATTATCTCCCAGGATCTCAGAAATTTGATATGGGCCCAACCACAATTTGTCGAACTTGTCGTGATCACCTTTCTTCTCATGGGCCTTCTCCCAACATAAGACCAAGTCAGAAATCCAGAAGGCCTTGACCTTAGCCTGCTTGTCGAATCATCTTTTCAAGACTCCTTGATTTTTTTCCAAATTTTCCAAAGCCTCACCTCTTTTCTCATCCAGGTGCATTAGCTAGGTCAACCTGGTTTGAATCCTGTCTTCTCCTTCGAGATATTCTTGAATGAACTGAAGAGTTGGGATCCTCAGCTGAACTGGGAAGACGGGGTCCTGTTCATAGACTAAATGATACAGAGATGTTCCCAAAGAGCTCTTCGTTCTAGTCTTTTCTGCCCAAAAAGCAAACCTCAGCTGTGTATGCCAATCCTTAGGGTTCTTATCCAACAATTTCTTGATAGCATTCAATAAATTCTTATTTGTGGACTCTACAAGTCCATTCCCTTGTGGATAATAGTTGGAAGAGAATTTTAAAGTAATCCCATACTCAAATGCCTAGTTAGAAAACTTCAACGATGAAAACGCTGGACCATTGTCACACACCAAAGCGTGGGGGCATCCGAATCTTGTAACAATATTCTCTTCAAGGAGTTTAATCACTACATCAGTTGTGCAAAGCTTAAGGGCTTGAGCCTCTGTCCACCTGGTGCAGTAATCTGTCGCTGTCAAAATGTATCTATGTTGTCCCGAAGAAGGTGGATTAATCATTCCAATAAAGTCTCAACCCCATTTTGCAAATGGTCTGACTTCAATCACTGGCTGCAAACGCATAGCTGGATTTTTTCCTCTATCTGTAGCTATCTGACAAATATGGCAAGCCCTCACGTGTTCATAAGCGTCTTTAAAAAGTGTAGGCCAGTAATATCCAGCCCTTGAAATTTGATGAGTTGTGGCTAGACCACCTCCATGACTTGTTCCAAATCTCTCGTGAAAATGCTCCATTAGCTGCTTGACTTCTTCTTTGCCAACACATCTCAAATAAATTCCTTCATGATTCTTCCTATAGAGTACTGACCCTTGAAGCATAAATCTCTAACTCTTCACCCTTAAGGCTCTTCGCTGCATTGGACTCAAGTGTGAAGGACATCTATGATTCAACAAGTAATAAACAGTGTCGTCATACCATTCTCTCGGAGACACTTCTTCCAACACATATGCTTGTTGCACAAGTCCTGGTTCGGTCATTGCAATCGTTTGTGCCAAAGCCTGCCCTTGGACCAACTTCATAGGTTGTATCTCCACGTCATACTCTTGCAAAGTGGCGACCCACTTGCCTCTCCTTTCTCTGAGTTCGTTTTGCATCAAGAGTGTCTTTACAGTGGCATCCGGGACAATTGCATGAACTTTACTTCTCAGGATGTAGTGTCTGAATTTCTTAACCACCTTAACCAAAGCATAGGCCTGCTTTTCCACACTAGGATACCTCAGCTCTGCATCCTTTAGAGATGCACTCATAAAAGCTATTGGATGTTCATCCTTTTCTTCAGTTCTCTGAGTCAGCACTGCCGCACAAGTATGCTCTGAAGCAAATGAATACAAATAGAACGGCTTAGAATAGTCCAGACTAACTAACATTGGGGCATCCACTATGGCTTGTTTAATCTCATCAAACGCTTTCCTAGTTTGAGGAGTCCATTCAACCTTTGCATTTTTCTTCAACATCTCATTCAAAGGTTTGACAATCTCGGCAAAGCCGGTTATAAACTTTCTCACAAAATTGATCTTGCCAAAGAATGATCTCAACTCTTTCTGGCTCCCTGGCATACCAATCTTTGAGATTGCCTCAATACGTTCTGGATCAATTGAGATGCCCTTTTCTGATATAACATGTCCTAACAATTTTCCTTCAGTGATGCCAAACATGCATTTCTTCGGATTAAGAGAAATGCCAAACCTTCTACATCTCTAGAAAATCTTCCGCAAATCCTCAACATGGTCTCCTCGTTTCTTGGAAAACACGGTCAAGTCATCCATATATATGATTATACACTTCCCAACTAAATCCCGGAAAGCAATGTCCATGGCCCGCTGAAATGTGGCTCTGGCGTTGATTAGGCCAAAAGGCATTCTTCTATATGCAAAAGTTCCCCACTTGGTGGTGAAGGCTGTCTTCAATCTGTCTGCCTCTTCTACCATCACCTGGTTGTATCCGGAGTAGCCGTCTAGGAAAGACATCATTTGAGAACCATTAACGATCTGCAGTACCTCATCCAATGAAGGCAAGGGATAATTATCCTTTTTAGAAGCTCTATTCAAGTTGCGGAAATCAACGCACAATCTTATTTCACCATTCTTCTTTCTGATTGGAACTAGATTGGTGACCCACGTTGAGTGCCTTACTGGAAAGATGATTCTTGCTGAGAGAAGCTTCCTAACCTCCTAATAAATCAATGGTTCCAGCAGTGGGTTCACGGGCCTCTACCTTTGTCTGAATGGCTTACTTCCTGGATTCAATGGGATTGTATGCGTAATCAAGGAAGTATCATATGTTTCCAAATCTTCATAACCCCAGGCTATCACATCTAGGAACTCTTTCATTTCCCATAAGATACCTTCCTTTTCTTCTGGTGTACAAACCTTAGCAATAAAAACATTCTTTGCTTTCTCGTTGGTCCCTAAATTGATGACTTTGCATTCATCTCCTTGAGTGCTCTGATTTCTGCTCAATTTGTCGGGATCAAACAGTCTCTCCAATTCAACCATACCTCTGGGAATGACATTTGTCTTCAAATTCAAGATCCCCTCGGCATCAAACTCTGCTTCCTCAGTTTCTTCTTCATCAATAATTTGTGCCTCGAACACACCGAAACATGTGAGGAAATCTAAAATCTGCTTATGATCATCAAACACTTGAAAATACTTTATATTATCAGGGATTGAGGGTGTAGAAATCAATTCCACTGTAAACTTCTTCAACCTCTCCATGGCCAAAGGTTCCAACAAACTAGCTGCTTGCGCGAGAGAGTTGGCCACTGGATTCTTGGACTTGTAGACCTGCTTGATGTTGAATGCGTCAAAGCTCTCAATCAAGTCCCAAACTCTGTTGCGGTAACGACTTAATCTCTTATCATGGCAAGCCAATTGCTTCCTTACTTGGCGGACCACAATATCTGAATCCCCATAAGCATGTATAATTTTGTCTCCCTTCTGGATTGTGAGGATCAACTCGTGAATCAGTGATTCATATTCGGTGACGTTATTAGTGCAGGAAAACTGGAGTCTGTAAGCACCTAAATATGCTTCTCCTATTGGGCTGATTTGCTCAAATCTTGCTCCATTTCCCTTCTTAGACTTTGATCCATCGAATCTCAAAGTCCATACTTGATTTTCTAATTGAGTACTAGGAGGTTGGATGTGTGCATCCTCTTGGTTACATGTTTCTGGAATGTTCTTGTTGACCACTGGCTTGACTTTCTCATCTTTCACCAATTCTTTCACGGTAGAACCTTCTCCTTTATTAACTTCCTCACGTTCTTCTAAGGAGACTTGTGGAACCCTCTTCGAAACTTGCTCTATGGCGATCTTGCACATAGTGCACGTGACTTCTAAGTGGAAAGCCTCGTGGATCCTACACCAATTGGGCAGTCACAAATTTTTGATGGAGGCACCTTTTCCCAATTCGATTTCTTGCTTTACACTTTTTAACACAAAATCCCTGAAATTCTCAAACATTCCCTCGCTATCGCTGTCATTCGAGTCATCCTTAACTAACATTTCAATAGAGGCTGTTGCATCTTTTAGGAGTTTTCTTGTATTTGAACTTTGCAACATAAGGACCTCCTGCTTGATAGGCCTATACGAGCCCAAATCAGTTTCCATAAACAAAATCTCATTATCTTCACCATATTCTGTGATCATCAGTCTGAGCCGTGGTGTACTTTCAACTTTTATCTGATTTGGAATCCCTCTCCAAGGTAACCACATGTGAGAGAAGTCCGTTGAAATGTATCCGTTTAGCTTTCTAGACCAATCTCTGCTCAACAACATGTCGTAACCATCAGGTATATCCACAACTGATATGTCAATACAACTCTAAATTCTAGGATCCGCTGCCAGCTGCATATGGATATCATTCAATTCTCCTACAACTGGAACTTCAGTCTTATCTAGCTAAGTCACCTTCTTGTTGGTCTGGAGTGGGACTAAACCCAGCCTCTCACATACCTTCAAAGGCATGACGTTACTTGATGCACCGGAATCTATCAAACAATTATGCAATAATTTTCCAAAAATTCTGATGGAGACAAGAAATGGGGCTGGTTCATCTTTCCCCTGATAGAACACCACTGGCTTTCTTCTTTCATCTACCACATTACTTTTCTTCTCATCTTTTCTATTCACCTGAACTTGATTAGCTGGGACAACATCTTTTGGCTTCTGCTTCTACTCCGCAGGAACATCGATCTGAACTCTCCTCTCAATCTCTGTCTTTGGCTTCTCCGAAGCGTTTGTGGAACTTTGCACCATACCCACAAAATCTTGTTGTTGAGTCTCCTCTGCGTCATATGGCACTTGAGACACCTCTTCTACCATATTTGTGTTTTGTGCAAAACGTGACTGTGTGTTGACAGGAAGATTTCTTGGTACACTAGGTACTTCTTGAGAAGTGTTTCTCGCAACAGGAGCTTCATTCAAACTTCCCAGAATGGTCTCCCTTACTTCTGAGATTTTCATTAGCTCATGTAGGGGGAGACTAACTTTCATTTTCTTGAACTCTTCTAACACATAGGAACTAAGTTTATTTATATCCTCCCTAGGGGAATTTTCTTTCTGCACACGTTCCACTTGGTGAACAAGTTGTTGGGTAGCTTGCTGAGTAGGTTGTTGTCCATTTCTACCTTGTGTGGAATTCTGCTGTCTGTACTCTGAGAGTCTTTTGGTAAACTTGGATTGTTACTCGCATTGGGATGCGATGGAGTTGTGAAATTGTTTGGAGGCGTCGATGTAGTCATAGGTTCCTTCTGGTGATAGTTCCTCTGATAAACTCTAGGAGTTGCACCTCCGGTTGATTGAAAAGCTTGTACCTCTCTTCTTCCTTCTACTAAGACACTGTTATTGAGAGGCGGAAAAATGTAACCATCCTTACTAAGAGGCTCCTCTGGTGATGCGTACGTGGCGTGAGCCTCCGAAGGAACTGTTGATGTGTTTTTCGTGACCGCACCAACACAAAATAAAGTCGCCAACGGCTACCCTATTCTCTCTTGATCAAAGTATCCAGCACGCTGAGATTGCGAGAGAGTTCGTGCGTTCAACTCCAAGGTTCCTTCAGTGCGAATAGTCTCAGTTGGCTCGATGTGATTTGCTGGGATTTCAAGGGGACTTATAGAATTGTTCAATGGCGGAGAAAGGAATTCAAATGCTCGAAAGGTTTGTCTATAAAGTTCTTGTTTCAAAAGGTACTGAATGTAAATAGTGTTGGGTTAAGAAGGCTCTAATCTACTCTAAGGCGTGGGACATGGCGATCAATTCTCACAAGCTTCAACCAGGCTCTGCTTTGCCTTGCTTCGGACAGCCTCCATAAAACCGGTGCAATCTTCAAAGGAGTAGCTCAAGGTGTTCAGATCACAACTTAGCATGAAAATACCATCACAACGACAAATATAATCATACAAACATGATCGAAGTTAAGTACACGATATTCCAGTTGACCACACAAGGCACATTCACCATCAGCGAGCACACTAGTGGTATGGATAGATGAAGTTTGCTCAAATTGAAGACCACATTCCACAATCATTAACTACTTGCATGAAATGAAATCTATTCTACTTTAAGATCCTACTCGAATCAAAAGGACTAAGAAACCTTGCTAGCTACTCACAACAAAAGACGAGATCATCATCAACGAAAACTCTTTTTATTGAGAGAGTGTTCACAACAATTTCTTACAAAGTTTTCAAAGGAAAAACTTTCCTTCTTCAACTACACTATCAATCTATACTAAGCTACTTCTAAGTTGTCCCTCTACTCTATGTCTACTGTCTAACTCAATGTCTATTCTAATGAGGTACAAATGAGGGGGGATCCCCTTTATATAGCTGGCCAAGTCCAACGGACGGCTCAGATTACAATTGGATGGATGGCCCAGATTGTGCCACCTCAGCCCTAAACAAGATTCACCCTAAAAACCGCCACAAAGAGGAGTGGGGTAATAAATGAGCAATTAATGGCTACCATCCTGTAGAAGATTCCCATTTGTAAATGCATTCACATTGTTCTTCTTTTTGGACTAGTATGGCAGGCAAGTCCTCGATCTGAAACTTCGAGGTGGCAACTTCTTTCACATGCTTGATGATGATTTTCCTCCTTGATGTTATTCTTCAACCTTTCAACGCCTGAGCTTTCATTATTCTTCCATCCCTGATCTTGAATGATTCTTCAATTGTGGACTCGATCATTTCATCTTTGCCATCTACCTCGCATGTTAGGTTATCCCATCACTTAGCCATTTTTTCCAACATGCAACTTTTCTTCTTTCGAGATTGTAATGTAGTCTTGGAGGACATGCTCCATCTTCCTCAGTCATCATGCCTCGCCCCGACGTTCATCCTACAAAACAAACAAAAGGAAGAACATCAAAACACTTCATAATATAAATTCACCTTACTCATCTGATTTTCATGCTTTGATCTTTGAGGTTTGAGTGATCTCTTCATCTGATAGGGTTCATCATTTTCCTCTAGCACAACTTTTGCCTTTAAATTCCTCTTGCCTTAGAAAATTTTCAAATTTTCCCCTTAGAAAATTTATCAATCCTGTGCCCATCAAAAATCTTCACCTCGGAATCCTCGATGAGCAGTGGAATATTTTGAAATCCATTTCTCATCGCAGACGTCCAATACCCAAAAGAAAATTCCCCTTAGAAAGCATTGAATTCATGTGTCTCCAAACGAAGGGGTTCATCTAATTTTTTAAAATTTTAAACCTTAGAAAAAAACATTTTTCATCAAATTTATTTCCATTTTTCATCCCTGGGCGTATTTTCCTGCTCTGACTTGAAAATTTTCATGATCCTTGTGAAGCTGACACATTTTAATGTAGCCCCTGCCAATTTTATCCATGCCTTTGAAAATTTTAAATCTCCTCATCACTTAGTCTGGGTGCCATCAAGGGTCCAACTTTATTTTTCATCACCTAACCCAAAATAATTTTAACATATCTTCCTTCTTGGTCTAGGCGCATTTGAGAGGTGGCACTTCAGATTTCAAAGAAACATTTCCAATCTATTTTCCAATGAAGGCGTATTTTTCCTTTGTAAGCTTTGAGCTTGCACGCCTTAAAATATTCTTCAACTTTCCCCTTTCCTTAGGCGCACATGGGGAATCTAGCCTCAAATTTTAAACACTTAGAATATCACTCAAGTCAAGGCGCATATAGAGGGTCACACTTCAAGTTTCACGTACTTAGAATATTTTTTTTTTTATCCCTCCACAAGTCAAAGGCGCGGTCAAGGGGTTGAGGTTCAAATTTTCTATACTTAGCATATTTTCTAGCTCAACGCCTTGGAATCTTTCACTTTGCATGCACACGCCTTGGATTTTTCACTTTGCATGCATCACGCCCTGGAATCTTCACTTGTCTCCACCCTCATTTGGCCGCATTTCACATAGGGAGGTGAACTTTGACTTCAATCATGGGCGCATTTCACCTGTGAGGAAGACTTTGACTTCAATCATGGCGCATTTCACCTGTGAGGAAGACTTTACTTCAACGCCTTGGAATATTCTACCTTGCATGGGCGCATTTGGCATGCTGAGGAGGATAATTCAACACATAGAATTTTTTTCTCATCATCACCTTGAGGGCGCATTTAGGGGGGGGAGGTGGACATTTACACGCCTTTTGTCCTTTCCTTGACTTAGAAACTTTTTACATGTCTTCATGGAGAGTGGACCCATTTTATATGTTGAGGTGGATGAACTTAATACTTAGATTTTTTTTTATATCAACCTCCTTGAAGTGGAGCATTTGAGGTAGTGAGCAGGAAGTTTTCATGCCTTAGAATATTTCTTGACTTCTATTACCTTGAGGGTGCACTTAGCATAGGCAGGAGGATAAAACTTTGACTTAGAATATTTTTCCATCTCATGCTTGTAGTGGGTGCATTTTCAAGGTGGAGGTGGATAAACGCCTTGCCTTAGAATTTTTTAACACCTTCAGCTGAGGATGAGGGCGCATTTGGAGGGTGGTGAAGGATTTTGTTCAGACTTAAACTTTTTCAACCCTCTGCCAGTTATCCTAGGCGCATTTAGGAGGTCAAGGTGGATAAGCTTCAGACTTAGCCATTTTTCTAGCTGCCTGCTCGTGCTTTAATACTTACTAAAAATAGTAAGTCTTTTGATTTTCACATCTCTGAAGCTTGGATCGATTCGAAATTTCAACCATAGGATCCTCATGACCTCCTTAACCTGTTCACGCTGCCATCCCGAGCTGACCTACTATTTTTAGCTAGTTTCTGAAGGTGGTTTACTATTTATATCAACTGCCTGTTTCTGAGACCTCCACAACTCCGTTTGACTTGAAATTTGAATGACGTGCTCCTCATCGGGTGACTTGCCCGTTGACTTGGCGCTTGCTACTAATTTACTATTTTTAGCCAATTTCTGGAACGCCTTACTATAAGTAGTAAGTGCTCCGATTGCCTTCAAATTTTACTGGTGGATAGCTTGAAAGATGCTGATCGCAGTGGGATACACCGGTTTTCGAAAATTCTGACATTTTACCCCTCATTTTGGGTCCCGAAGCTGGAAACCCTAATTTGACTTGCATGTATATCAAATGACCTCCGTTTGACCTCATTTTTGTTGCATTGCGCCCTGTTTGTGGTTCTGATGTGCTGGGCAGCCGCCGGAATGCACCTGCTAAAAATAGTAAGTCTTTGAAAACTGATCATCTTGCCTTGCATGTCACATCACTGCGTAGCTCTCGAAAAACCCATAAAGAATCATCAAACATGCAAAGAAAACCTTGACATGCAAACCCTAAAAATAGCCTCTGAAGGCTGAATTCTGAAGTCATCGGCTCATTTTGCATGTTATACCATTGCGTAGGTTTCAGAAAACCCAGAAAGAAAATGCAGACATGCATTGAAGAATTCTGCATATAAACCCTAAAATTTGCTCCAGAAGCTGAACTTGCTAAAAATAGACAGTTGTCCGTTCTGGCTCAAAACTTGCAGATGAGCAGCTTGACGTGTTTTGAATGCAGTGTAACTGTCGAAACTTCAAAAGTGTTGAGAAAACGCCCTAAATTACACGCTTACTAAAAATAGTAAGTTGTCGGAATTTGATGAAACTTAGCTGGGAGCCTGCTGGAAGCATGCTGACATCAACGTTAGTCTCAGATTTCAATCTATTCACTTCATTTGACTTCAGATTGACCAGAGAAATACAAACCCTAATCCTCAGACTTGGCCAAAATTTCAATCCAGGTGGGCGCATCCTTAGAAAGACAGACAACAGAAAAGAGAGACAACGACAAAACAAACTAAAATCAAGCCAAAAGTTTGAAACGAAGCAAAAATTAGGGGGTCCCCATTTGCAATGGGGCGATGTGTGAAAAAGGTCACAACAGGAACTTGAAATTTTGGCGTACCCACGAGACCATTTGCCGAAGCTGGCGAAAACTTGTGATTAACTGGTGGGGGCGTAACTTTGAAACTCAGGTGGAAAGTTGAAATCTTCTAGGATCAACACCTGATCTTATCGAGGTGCTGGGACCAATTCATAGCTTGTGACTAGAGGATTCTCTGTGGCTTCCGTATTCTTCACCTCTCCTCTGAAAATATCAGCCGCAACTTGGAATTCATGGCATTGAAGCTCAGAGTGTTGATTGGTGTTGTGTAACCTACACCATCCTGACAAGGCGGCCTCAGCCAAGAAGACTTTGTCTGCAGGACAGTTCTTAGGGGGTGGTGGATTGTCCAACAGTGAAGGGACACCTCCATTGTTAGGCCCCATATTCCAGGACCTTTTCTGAAATCCTTGATTATTATTTCTATACCCATGATTGTTTTCATGATTGTATCCGTGGTGGGTATCTTGGTGACTGGGAGGATTATTTTGATATCCTCGATTAGCACCTTGATGTGCTTGATAATTTCTTAGCATGGACTGAATTTGATTATTCTAATTTCTGAGGTAAGTCACCTCAATTGACAGTCTTTTCATTTGTCCTATTACATCCTTCATTTCATCCTTCTCCTCTTGATTTTTGACTGGTGTCACTGTGCCTTGGAGATACACAAGTTGTGTTGCTTGAGTCTGGGACAAAGGTACCCCAAGATGGAGAACTAACTGATTAGATGGTGCTTGTACTTGGCATGCCGGCTGAGGAATTGAATTTAATGCTGGAACTTGTTGGTTCCATGTTGAGTCGAGTGTTTGCATTTGATTATTCGTCGTAGTGAGGCCGGAATATAGTGAGGGCCCAGTTATGTTTTGCCCCATGTTTTGACTCACTTCAACAGCTTTAGCATAGGCTTGGTTCATATTGGCTGGACCGGGGTGAGCCTGCCTCACGAACATTGTTGTCAAAGGATCCAAGGCTGAATAGTAGCTTTCTCAGGCATCAGCAACAACATGAGGAGTATGCAACCTTGTTAGAGCTCTTTGAAATCTATTGTTGAAAGCGTGAATGGGTTCTTTGTCTTGCCTTCTCACCTCTACAAATTGACGATAAAGTTCTACAGAGGTGATCGGTATACCAAATTTTCCAACGAAGGCATCCTTCATTTTCTCCCATGATCTTATAGACCCAACTAGCAGGTGAATGAACCAATAATGAGCCTCCTCTCCCAAAGAATATGGAAAGAGTCTGCAAGCCACATCCCCGTATGCAATCTACCTATTGCGTAGGTGATCTTCAAACATCTTGATGTGGTCCTCGGCAGTACGGTTAACATCATTGACATGAAACTTAGTGCAGAAATGCTCTGGATTTTTCGGCATGTCATGGTAGTCAGCAAACTCTAGTGGGGATGGGTTAGTAACCAACCACATAGCACCATTTGGAGCTGGCTGATTCACTGGTTGAGCCATAGCTTGAACTGGTCGTTGCCGCTGATATACAACAGCTTGGGCTAGTTGTTGTTGTTGGACAACAGGTTGGGTCGGTTGCTGCTGAATAATCACTGGCACGGTAACTTGAACTGACCTTGGTGGAGCAGACCTTGAAACGCTAGGTGGAGTTCTGAATAAATTTGAAATTTCTTCTCCGCTTTCTTCACTTGATGAAACTTCTTTGCTTGGCTGAGCTTCTTTGCTTGATCGAACTTCTTTCTTATTCCTTGCTCGAGTGGGTAGCTCTAACTCCACAAAGTTTTTGGATGAACTAGGTGTAGACCTCAAAATCCTCTTAAGCTTTTTTGGCGAAAACAAACTAATACGATCCAGGACGTAGTTGCTTCCTCTATTGGCGATGTGCAGGAGCGAGTGGCTGTCTCTGATTTAGAAAATCTCTTTCAATAGCAACTTGAATTCGAATAGCTTTTTACTCTTCTTCTTCCAACACAAAGCTTGTTCGCATATACTTAGTAAAGCTCCTCTTTGTTCTCCACGCGAGATTGTTCAATCCTGAAAGAATATTTTCCTAGTTGTCGTTGAATCCCAAATTCGGCTACAACACTGGAAATATTTCTTTATGCAGTAGCACCATCTTGACTCATGATAATCTTCTCCAACAAAATTCTTTATAATTCAAACCCTTTCTACTTCAAAGTAACTGTATGTTGTAGCTGTTAAGGCCCTCCTTCTAGCGCCAATTTTGTTGACGGGTGTTTTATGACCACACCAACACAGAATAAAGTTTCCAACGGTCACTCTATCCTCTCTTGATCAAAGTTTCCTACATGCTAAGATTTCTAGAAAGGTCATGCACTCAACTCCAAGGTTCCTTCATGCAGTGGATAGTCTCAGTTGGCTTGATGTGATTTGTTGGTAATCTCAAGGGGGACTTATGTAGTTGTTCAACTGACGATCAAAGAGAAAAGGAATTTTGCGTGATTAGAAAAGAGTATATCAATGTAGCGCAAGTTTCCTAAACTAACCAAAAATGTACTGAATTGAATGGTTGCAGGGATTAGAAAAGCTATGGACTAATCTAGGCGCAGGATGTGGAGATCAACTTCAGCAAACTTCAACCAGACTTCGCTTTGCCTCGCTTCGGACATCTTCTACAAAGTAAGTGCAATCTTCAAGGGAGTGGCTAAAAGTGTTCAAATCACAACTCAACATAAAGACACCATCACAACGACGCATGCCAACATGTGAATCATAGTTGAAGTTAGGTTCAAAAATTCCAGTCGACCACGCAAGGCAAACTCACCATCAGTAAGCTTGCTAGTGGTATGGATTAAACGAAGCTCGCTTAGATCAAACACCACATTCCACAACTATCATCTACTTGCATAAAATGAAATCTATTTTACTCTAAGCTAATTAAATATTCTAAGCGAATCAGAAGGACGAAGAAGCCTTGCTAGCTACTCACAAAAAAAGATAAAACCACAAGTAATGATAGTTCTTTTATTATGAAAGTGTTCACAACAACTTCTTACAAAGCATTCAATAGGAAACCTTTCTTTCCTCTCCAATCTAAGCTATGCTATCTCCCTATGCTCTATCTCTCAATTCTATGCTCCTAATCTCTAATAATGTACAAATGAGGGGGGACGCCCCTTTTATAGTTGGCCCAGTCCAATGGACAACTCATATTACAATCAGATGGATGGCCCAGATCGTGCCACCTTATCCCTAAACAAGATTCACCCCAAAAACCGCCACAAAGGGGAGTGGGACAATGAATGAGCCAAAATATTCCCACTCACTCCCAAAATAGCATAGGCAACTAATGCCCACCATCATCTTCTAGAAGATCATCATCCAGAAGGGTGTTTCCATTCTCTTTCTCCTTGACTGCAAAGTCAACGAATCTGGCCAGCACAGCTTCAACTTCCTGAACTGAAATAGGCAGGATGTGATCAAGTTGAAACTCTAGCACCGTAACTATTTGCCCATGCTGAGTACAAGATTTCCTCCAAGCAACTAGAGCATCCTGAGTATTCTGGATAATGTTGGAGAAGGTCGAGGCATTTTCAAAATCATCCTAAACAAAAGTCTTCACCTCCGAAAAGAAAGGCCCCAATCTACTCTTCAAACCATCTGCAGTCACCTCCTCAGAAGTCAGTCTCCTAGCAAAGATAGCCTCAAGTGTGTTCAAGACTCCATCTAGAATATTCACCATAGCCCTTTTGATTCTGACCAAATCTGCCTGTGTTGCGTCAAAGAAGTCTTGGCTCGTGACCACTGAAGAATACCAGCTAGTAAAGTTATACCTATCACCTTCCTGAATTACGCCTCCCCCAACCAAAGTCTGCAAGGGCGTATGCATCGAAGCCTCTAGACGAAGAACAACCTTGTTCTGATAGATGCGACCTCATCCCAAGCCTGATCAACTACGTCCATTCGTGCCATAATGCCAGAGGCCTGCTGATAGGAATGAGCAAGATCTTCCATAAACTTCTCTATCTCAGTGCGAACATTTGCGACCCATTTATCTGCCTCCTGTGCCATCCTCCTCAAGTCCTCCAAGCCACTAACTGATTCTCTGGGAAACTCGGCTGGGAGCTCAATTGCCAGATTCTCTTGTCCACAAGTACGAGACAAGTGTTGTACATAACCAATCAATGTTTTGGGCTCCTTCTTCAATCTTTTATACTTGCCTTCGGTTCGGAGTAGCCTGTCCTTGAGTGCCTGATAGGAGTTATCACACTCTTCAATTATCTATGTTCCAGTAGGGCGTCCCAACTCCATGGTAGTGATCACATAGTTCTCCGGAACTTCAT
The DNA here is from genome assembly GCA_007258455.2 of Sequoia sempervirens. NCBI lineage: Eukaryota > Viridiplantae > Streptophyta > Pinopsida > Cupressales > Cupressaceae > Sequoia > Sequoia sempervirens. The sequence continues at coordinate 22,419,525 of VDFB02270651.1, forward strand.
CTCGATCGAACTCAACCCTAGGTACAACCACGTGAAGCGTGCAGGAGCCATCTTCATCTGTTGAAATCTTTGAGAACTTTCTAGCCTTTGTTGGAGGTGCACTGATCCTACTCAAAAAATCGTCTTCTGAAAGCCTCCAAATTGAAAGAGCCAAGATTTGTATCACTCAACTTCCCCAACTTCGAAGAAAACTTTGACTCTAGAAAGAACAACTTGCTCAACTTCTTGATTACAGCCTGTTTGGATGCATTTGCCTTGCTGGACTTGGCATTGGTATCTTTGACACTCGCTATTCTATCTGCTTCAGCCATCCTGTAGAAATGAAAGATAGTCATTAGAAATAAAACTTAGAAAAATAATATCACTTTGAGACTGCCACCCGAATTCTGAAAATGAGAAGCTTTAGCACTGAATTTCAGACTTCAAACCTCAGCACCCTTTCAGCAACCTCTTTCCAACACTTAGAAAATTTTCATGCTTCCTTCACAAACTTGGGCGCATTTTGGAGGGTGGCTTGCCAATTTATCACCACCTAGAAAAATTTCATGCCTTGATTCCTAGATGGGTGCATATGGAAGGGTGAGCTTCCACTTTCAACGCCTTTGCAAAAGTCTCCAACCTCCTTCACAAGATGGCGCATTTAGGGGGGTGTCAGGGAATTCTTATGCCTTAGAAACTTTTCCTTAGCCTCCTTGAAGTTTGGGCGCATTCAAGGGGTGGTGGAGGAATTTTCCTGACTTAGATAAATTTTGAAGCTTCCTCTATGACTTTGGGCGCATTTGGAGGGTGGAGGTGGAATTTCCACTGACTTAGAAAAAATTTCCAAGCTTCATCTTCTTGAGGGCGCATATGGGGGGTCCTACTTCCATTTTCAATACTTAGACTAAAATTCCCAACCTCTCCTTCCTTGGTGGGCACATTTGCTAGGCGGTGGAGGAATTTCTCATGACTTGGCGTTTTCCTCAGCCTCCTCCATGTTGGGCGCATTTCAAGGGGGGTACTGCCAGTTTTCATCTTGCCTTGGCATGCATGAACATTTAGCCAATTTTGCAACTAATTTTTCCTAACTTTCTAGTTTTAGTAAATCCCCTGATTTTCATACCTTTGCAACTCCGATTGACTTGAAATTTGCTCTAAGGGATCCTCATGACCTATTTGACCTATTCACACCTGTCACATGTGCTGACCTACCATTTTTAGCCCTACTTCAAAAGTGACATACTATAAATAGTAAGTACTCAGATTGCGCTCAAATTTCACCAGTGGACTACTTGAAGGATGCTGATCGCAATGGGATACATCAGTTTTCAAAGATTTTGGATTTTTATCCCTCATTTTGAGTCTCAAAGCTGGAAACCCTAATCTGACTTGCATGTGCCTTAGATGACTTCAGTTTGACCCCGTTTCTGTTGCATGTCGTTCTGTTTGTGATACTAAAGTGTTGGGGAGCTGCTGGAGTGATCCTGCTAAAAATAGTAAATGCCTGAAAAAGTGATCAACCACCTACCGGACACATTTGCATGTCATACTGCCCGAGAGATCTCAAAAAACCCAGAAAAACCCAAAAAATTGGTCTGCATGTGAGCACCGACTAAAAATAGCAAGTCCCTGAACAATGATCAACTTGACTTGCATGTCACATCATTGCGAAGCTCTCGAAAAACCCATAAAGAATATCCTGACATGCACTGAAAAATTATACATGCAAACCCTAAAAATGGCTTCCGGAGCCAGAATTATTGAAAGTCATCAATCTCAGCTTGCATGTTATACCATTGCGAAGGTCTTGAAAAACCCAGAAAAATTCTCTAGACATGCATTGAAAACTCCAACATGTAAACCCTAAAATTGGCTTTCGAAGCCATGACTGCTAAAAATAGCAAGTTGTCAGATTCAACTCAAAATTTGATGGGAACCTGCCCAAAGCGTTTTGATTACAATGCCAAGCCCAGACTTCAATTTTCTCACTCAAATTAACTTCAAACTGGCCTGAAGAATGCAAACTCTAATTTACAGACTTCCCGGAAAGACGGACAAGACCAAGAGAGATAGCAGGAAAACCAACCAAAAACAAAGCCAAAAGACCCGAACGGAGCAAAAATTAGGGGGTCCCCATTTTAAATGGGGTGATGTGTGAAAAGGTCACAACACTTGGTTGGTGGGCAGTTTGTTGTTAGAACAGATCATAACAGTTTGAGGTACTTCCTAGAACAAAAGGACTTGAATGAGCGTCAATAGAAGTGAGTTAGAAAAATCTAGGCGTATGATTTTGATATTGAGTACGTTAAGGGAAAGAAGAATACAGTTGTCGATGCTCTTTCCAAGAAGCCTAGCGTTTGTTCCTTGTCCGAGATTTCAATGGATTGGAGAGCTCTTTTGTTAGTTGAGTACTCAAAAAATGTTTTCGCTTGTGAATTGATGGATGGAAAAATCCAGGATGACAGGTATAAGGTAGTGGATGATATCATTTACTACAAGGACAGGATTTTCTTAGTTCCAAAACCTAAGTTGAAGGAGCAGATCATGAGAGCTGTGCATGAGACTCCTTTGGTAGGACATCCTGGGTTCCATAAGACCTACAAGAAGATTAGAGAGAGGCTCTCTTGGAGAGGCCTCAAGGATGATGTTCTGCGTCATGTTTGAGAGTGCACTACTTGTCAACAGAACAAGGTAGAGCACACTTTTCTTGCTGGCCTATTGCAGCCCTTGCCTATTGCGAACCAAAAATGGGATAGTATATCGATGAACTTCATCATCGGTCTTCCAAAGGTACAGGGTAGAGACTGCATTTATGTTGTGGTTGATCGGTTAACAAAATTCACTCATTTCATGGCTATCTCATTTGAGTATAAGGCGCCTCAAGTAGCAGATTTGTTCTGCAGGGAGGTATTCAGGTTACATGGGTTACCAAAGAATATTGTTAGCGACAGGGATAGCCGCTTTCTTAGTGCTTTCTAGCAGGAGTTATTCAGGTTGTCAAGTACAGAATTAACTCCCAGCACCAGCTATCACCCTCAAACGAACAAACAAATAGAGATGGTGAACAAGTGGATTGAGGGTTATCTGCACAACTATGTTGCAGGGCAGCAGAGGGCCTGGGTCCTTTGGTGTTAAAACTTCCAATTCATTGCACATCTATATATTTGAAGAGGAAAAGAGCATATAGGTGAGGTCCACAATATAAGAATATCAGGGATTCAGTCAAAGAAAGAGCTACATGACGTTGGAGGAAGAGAGAACTAATGCCACATTGGAGTTCATCTTCATTTCCCCTCTATAATCAAGCTCCTTGAGGCCACATTCCATTCTGTTTTTCCCCACTTTGGAATGTCAAGGATAAACAGTTGAGTTGTGAGTCTTTGTGTATGTTTCACCTGAGCTCATTTCATTATGCTACTATGCTCTATTGTATTGAATGTATGGATAACTAGGGTTTGGATGGTTTGAGTTTAGGACATGAGGTATAAGCTATAACTTGAATCTAATGTATTCATCTTGAACCGTTAATGCAAAAGAGCTGGTGTGAAGTAAATCTTAGTTGTAATTAGAGAATATTTTAGGATTAATGGATGTTAAATACTTGGAATGTTTTTTTAATTTATCATTGTTAGTACAACTTGTCTAGATTCTCTATACTGTTTCCGTGTGCTTGTTTATTATTCTGTACAATGTGTTTGATAATTTGTAAGACTTTTGTTCACTCCAGATCTGTAAATTATACTAAGTGGACTTATTTTCTAAACATTATCTAAATTGAAAAGGAACTCCGTCGCTACTCAGTGGAGGGTGTCTTGTTATTTATTATTTATTTCAGTTATGCCTGCTTCTAATGAAACATCCTTCAAAAATTCCATTCATTTCTATGTAAATATATATTTAAACCTGTCCATGACTTGCAGGTAGGCAGAAGGGAAATCTCCCCAAATAGAAAAGTAACTATGGTCCCATACACTGCTCTTTACGAATTTGTCTTTGACAAATTTTAGGAATAACATAATTAATAACCATCCTTTTGAATTCAAGGCCTACAACCAATCTTACAAGGGGGTCTGTTCTAAATTGTGCAGTAATTCTCCACTAATGCAATTTAGCTGTGTCAGTCATTTTTTAAGGCAATCTTTCTGGATAAGACTAAAGACTTCCTGACTTTTGCAAAAGGATTAATAAAGTATACTTCGAAGGACCTTTCTTAGCTGCCAAAGAAGTAATTAGAGCTTTCCCCATACTTTTCTTGTCATTATCTTTGAACTTGTTCACCTGGGATATTTATGGTTTGAATTTGTTTGTTTTGCAGAAACTCTATTCATCACTTATTACAGGACTACGAGAAAGTGGAAAGACTGAAGAAGCTTTGAAAGTTTATAATCAGCTGAAATGCAGTAAGCGTCAGCTGTTGAACACCCTTCATGAAAATGTATTGAATATTTTTAGTTTCAGGGAAGATGCTTAAGGATGCACATATAATCATGAAGCTAAACGGAGGTAATTTTGTAATGATATTTTTATTTGTGAATCGTGAGTTTTTTGCCCTAAAATCCTTTCCTTGCTTTGGGCAGGATAATGTAGAGTGCATCTCAAAAGCATGCTTAAATAAAACTGCCCCTGCTTTTGCTGAAGCGGGTAATATATATATAGTTAATGATGTATTGTGGGAGTTCCACAATGCTGACTACAAAATAAAACAGATAATCATGTTAAGCGTTGGTAGCTAGGGTGTTTATTCTCTATTCCCCCTTTGTGTGGAACATGATAGTCTTAGTGTGATAGCTGAGCAAAACAGTACCAAGATATTAGATACTTTATTCAGTAATGTCATTGGAAGTATTTTAATTCATATGTCATCATATGTTGTCTGATTAGAGAATAACAAGGAAAATTATGAACCTGTGGAACTTTCATTGGTTAATGGTTTTCTCCTAAAAAAGGGACAAACCCTGTTTACGGTTTGTATTGGTAATTTCGAACATTTGATTAAGAATTTTCTGGATAGTAATTGTTCTGATCAGGCACTGTTTTTGAATCCATTGCAGAGAATTTTTAATATTGATCTTTCACGATATAGTCAGCAAGGCAAGAAACGTGAGCTGTTTAAGCTACTCAAGAGTATGCAAATCGAATTACCTTCTTGCACAGTAAATTCCAATGCTACAGGAAAAGAGTCGATCAGATACAGCAGAAGTGTTGTCTATTCCAACCAAATATCCTCCACCATCGTAGCTCTTGATAATGAGAAGGGAATGCCCACTTTCATTCAGGGATTTGCTGCTTCACCTTTTAAGCAGAAAAATTTGAATTTAAATAAAGGGAAACAAACATAAATAAGATTTCTAATTCAAACTACCTGTAAGCTTCGGGTTGAGCTCAATGGACTTCAAACAAGGTAAATGTTATCAAATGAACATTGATTGTAGACATAAATTCAGAAAATGCTAATGAATGCTATGTAGTTGTTCAAAAGAATTTTATAGGATAATGTTTTGGAAGCTTACAGTTCGATTTATAGTTTTTGAAAATTGGGATGTTGCAATCATATAGGATGATATTAACTAGCACTTGCACCAGGGGGGGTGCAAGGGTTACGCCGATAGAAAAATATATAGAAGTAAACATGGAAAAGAAGTATTGCTTTAGTTTCTTTAGGTTGTATCCCATACAGTTGAAAGCCATTAGCTTATAAATAAAAGTGAAATTTTCAAACAAAAAATGAAGGATAGGTCTATTATCACTATAATTGTTATCAAAATTCTACACAAAGAAGCATTAAAAACATATATGAGAGTTTTCTCTATACAGCTCTAAGATTTTGTTAAACTTCTAGAAGGATTATATAATGGTATTACATATGGAGTTAGAGAACTTTTAGGTACCCAAATGTTGTTTTACCAGTATGAAAATTAAAAAAATTCTATAAACATGACGATGCCGAAAATAGTGTTGACAGTTTGAAAGCAAAGAAATTTTAGATACACTGCAAATGCTATTGGCAAAATGAAATTACATAAATCTTAGATTCCCAAAACAGTTCTTGCCGAATTACAGAAATCTTAGACACCCAAAATGGTTTTGACAGTATGGATTTAGAAAAGTCATAGATACTCAAAACAGTGGTGGGGGTTATGTCGTAGAGGTGCGGAAGGTTATTTAGAAAAATGTTGTTCTATTTTTTTGTACATTTGTACAGTACATGAGGTCAGTTGGCAGGTCATTTAGCAATGATTATGCAACAAAGGTCTCAATAGAGAAGTGATAGCTTCAAATCAACTATGTATCCTCTTACACTAACTTTATATATTACTATTACAGGATATGTTTGCAACGGACCTCCCATGCAAGCTTTGAAACTTTTTCTTGAAATGAAAGAAGCCGGAGTGATGCCCAATCATTTTACTAAAAAATAAACCAAGATTGAATGCAAAATGAAAAATGCATTAATCCCATCATACCAGTCCTAATTAGTCAGTAATGGACACAGATAACTAACATTTCGGCTGTTGTTTTACTTATTTCTAAGCAAAGGTGTTAAAAGAATGCAATAACTAATCATACAAAATATCTTAGGGTTTGAAATCATTTAACTTCACAATGAGGTTTTTTTCCTTTATTTAATGAAATGCTAGCAGACAACTTTTGCTTTCTAAATAATAATCGTCTTAAAATCTTGTTACCGCAATTATTTTATTGCATGCAAATAGAAAGCCTTTCGCTCCATGGAAGCAGAAAAATGAGAGTAATGTTGTCAAGGTAAAATACTGTTACACATTTGTACTGGCACCTTCATTCCTTTGACTAGTTTGCATTGATGGTATTATGCCTACAATAGTTGTACAATGGCATTCATGCATTTCAATTAGTTTCAACTTTTCATCCAATCAAAGTAAATTTAATTATTTCTATTCAATAAAACTTCCTATGTGTGATTGTGTTGTTTAAAAAACAAGCAAGTTATTCATTTCTAAAAACATTATTCAAATGCACTATGATTGGATGTAAAGGTATTTTTCATTTCAAAAGTCTTAATTATGATTACAAATGAAATGAATTGAAAAAGAAACTAGCTCAATTTATATGTCCTTTGGAGGAGATCATAAAAAAAGAGCTGCAGTACAGCATAGTTCCTGCCTAGTGCTGGCAAGGCAGTTTTGAGAAACTGCAGATTGTCACAAAGAAATTAACCCCTTTGAATATGATGTTTGTGATAATGTCAATCTGGTGTTTCTGTTGCTGCAGTAGGGCTACGTTTCTTGATCAATAGACATATACAAAATGAAGAGAAAACAATATCATGATATTGAAAGCCAAAATGCTGCTCACCTCTGAAAATTACAGAAACATAGCAAAGATCAGGATTTCAGATTTTAAGGAAGAGATCAGAAAATATGATTAACAATATTACTACTAATAGTAATAATCTTCAAAAGCTATGTGATTGACGAAAAAAGTGCCTGACAAATATGCTGAGATTCTACAAGTTTTTCCAGATTGTAAAGCTTTGGGATAGGTCTATTTTGAAAAGAATTATCATTCAAAACAAAGAAAGAGAGAGAAAGAAAATAAACGTGAATAATGAACCCATGACTCTGAATGTATCACAACTGATCATCTTCAAATTATTGAACTAGTTAATTTTAACAAAATCAATAAACTTGAAAAATCCATTACAATTTCCTGATGGTTAAACAGAAGCAGCATGCAACACTCAATGTCACAATGAGCCCTATTTTGAAAACTTGGGATAAGTAGCAAATGTAGCTGCAGCCAACACACCAGCTGAAGCTACCCTAGAAGACCATACATGATGCAGCTTCCTTCGTTTCTTACTCTCCATTCAGTTCTTAATATATGGAAACCCATCCTCTCCCTTTGAAAATGCCAAAACGGTCTTTTCCAGTGTATTCAACTGCAAGAGAGGAAGCTGGGTAAGTATGAATACGTAAAAATCAATCACTTTCAAATTCCAAATTATTGGTCTGTACATGCCAAACAGGGAGAAGCCTTCAAGTATTTGAGTATCAGCCCCTAAAGAATAGAGAAACTGTCAAACAACAAATATGTTTACCACTTGCATAATAAATCTATGTAATCCTAGACCAGGTATGATGAGTAGTGACAGAAGCATCCCTAATTGACAATCTCAAAGTCAATGTAGAAATTATTATCTTTTGTCTTTAGTATCTTCTGTTAACCACGAAGTGAGGAGATGTCATATTGTCCTTTGTGTAAGATGATAAACGTTATCAATATAACACAGAAAGGATGAACTAATTTAAACAGCAATTATAAGGGGATATTAACATATAGAAATATCTTTCCAAGTTAATCTTGGAAGACCATGATTCTGAGCACAAATCCAGCAAACATTTACCAGCAATTGTCAAGAAAGATTCGGGCAGAATAAATTAAGTTGAGGGTTTAATTATGTGTCTTGTTAAACTATTTTTTGTGGATTGCTTTCATCCATATGCCAACCAATTAAAGTGGACATGGATATCCTAATCCATAATTTTTGTACAAATGCAATGCACAATGTGAGATTTTGTAGCAGAATCAGGTTAGGTACTGTTGCTATTGCTAGAAAGACTGATGTGGGCAGGCACTTGCACACGCACAAAACTATGCAGAGATGTGAATGGTGAACAAAGGCAAAGCTGGTAAGGCTTTAAAGCATTATCAAGGCAAAGTTTATTAACAAAATCATTACTCAAACTGTAAGAATGGCATGTCAATGGTGATAATCCTGTAGCCAATACTTCCAAGAAAATGTCCTTATATTCTTCCAACAAGGTGTTCACTTTTGCTAAAAATAAATCTGTACTGCAAGCTTCTCTTGTGTGGAAAACAAGACATAACAGACCTTTGGCATTCTGATACTCTCACATTATTTCACTGATTGAGAAGCCTTTATACCTTACAGAACCAATAAAATAATAATCACGCAATTTTGGCTGCATTTAACAGAATAAGGAAAACTACAAGTCTATAACAAAAGTTTGTTGAAATTAATGAAAAATTCCCAAGTCAAATCCTCAATTTCAGAAAATAAGTGACCTTTAGGTGTGCTTCAATCCAATGCGAATTTATGACTGGAATGGAAACAAGCTAAATTCTATCTGTGATATTTTTTATTACTTGCAGATCAAACATTGGATTTTATTATTTATTTCAATTATATGCAAGTTGGACATGGTGCAAGAGTCAAAGTAAGGATAACACAAAAATTTGTAGAAACTAAATATCTAGTGTTTCTTGTTTCCTCTGGTGCAATAATGGCATGATGGCCAACATAATGTTGCACTTTTACCAAATCATAGGTTTTTATTTGTTAATTGCAATCAAGAAGCTCTAAAGGGAATGTTACTACTGAATTTCTTGTCCGTACTTTGATTCATAGTCATAAGATACAATAGATTGCACCTGAAATTACGCACATGATGGACTTGGGATTTAAGTCAATCAAACATTAGTTTCTCTAGTGCTAGCAGAAAACTAGGCTATTAAGATATAAGATATTATGTGAAATGATATATTGTGCAAGAATGATTATAGAATCCATTATAGAAACTAACTGTCAGCCTCAATAGTTGCTTGAATGAAAAATAATGACAATTCCTGCAGAAACTTGATGGTTAACATGGCTTGGCCCCTTGCTGGGAAAGTCAACAAGGCTCTTGATCATGGCAATTGAACAAAAAACTATGGATATAGAGAAGAAACAAACCAAAACCAATTTTAGGACTTTATTACCAAAGCCAAGTAATTGATTTAAAATATAAGAAAATGGACAAAAAAAATTGTAAATTTGTTTTACCACATGGTGATATTTGGACTTGTTACGATTGTAGTAGAATTTACAATGGTAAGGTTATTGTTTGGATGTCGCTGCAATATATACAATTAGAGTGATTAGTAATTCGAAGTTGAACTCCCTACATGTAAAGAAAGCCTATATATATATAGATAGAGGGATGTTTTTTTTTAATGATGACTAAAACAAATAATATTGTGAGTGAAGGCAATATGGACAATCCGAACTAAGTCAAAACAGTACTGATTTAAAGAAATGACAGAATAATTGCTCAAGGATGTATCAAGCTCTCAATGAATACCTAATTACAATAGCCTCTATGAGGCCCTGCTCCTTCAGCAAGTATAATTAGGTTAGCCTCTTTCCCATTTTTACTTTCATTGAGCATTACACGTTTAAAGAGTGATGGGGCAAGGACATTTGCTGATGTGAGCAATGCAGTACTTTGGCATCCTGTTTCTTTGTAGAAGTTAGAGCCAATTACAATAGCCTCTATGAGGCCCTGCTGAACTCCAGCCTGTTGCAAGGCATTAGGTATCAACAGCAAAGAACACAAAACGAATTCTCCTGTTAAACATTAAGCAAAACCTAAACCTTGTCATATCTTTCAAAAGAAACGTCTTATGTACCTAGACTACACATTTTGGCGTTCAACAGGAATAAGACATTTAACCCTAAAACACTTGAGTTTATCAACTTTAGTTCTGCACACAAATAAAATCTCAAACCTATTGTAATTCATTTATGTCTAGTGTGTGAGAACCCATGGACTATTTAATCATATGGCCATTCAATATCAGGTCCCTGAAATGGCCTTAAAAGCCTCATGCTACAAAAATTAATTGCAAATCATGGAAAGCTTTGAATGAACTGCGAGCTAGTTATCTCAGAAAGCTGCACATTTTACTACCATCATAATTGTCAAATCCATCCAGATTTGAGTTTTTCGATCAAGCTAGAATTGTCCAATTTAGTCCATACTCTTTAATTCCTAGAGAAATTTTATTGAATTAATTTCAAAATTCTAGATTTCCAAATTTTTTGACCTCCCAAATGAACCAATTTTTTTGAGTTAGGAACTATGATTACCACACTTAAACACTTTAGCCTAGTAGTTGGAATCAAATAGATTGATGACAAAGGGTGAGGCACTTCTACAAATTGGAAGAGTATGATGTATACAGTCTCAACAAAGAATATTGCTATATAACAATATAACCAAATTAAAGAATGGTCGGTGACCAGATTTTATTCACCTGGACGGCATGCATTGAAACCATGGCAAGTGACTTCCCTCAAGATTCTACACAAACTTTGTCGTACTCTTAACAATGTCGATGAGAAAAAATGGATAGATTCTAAACAACTATGGATCACTTTTCCAGGAATTACAATTCAAGTAATTGTAAGGAAAAAACCATAGGCGTAAGCTACGGAGCACTGCCATCTTGAAGCCCAACGAAGCCAACCATCGACCCCACATTTTATCGCAATCTCCAGACCAGAACAGGATTTTCAGATGATGTACTCCTCTCACCAATTGAACTCGAAGCTTCAATTTTTTATGAACTGTGGCTAATCTTCACCGGCTTTGACTGCACTACACCACCAGTCTTAATTAGTGTATAAACCAGAAAACACTCCATTTCTTTGTTTGCTTTGCTTCACATCCAATTCACTCTGTTCCTCTATAAAAAAAATAGAGTTGCTATCAAATCCCCCAAAAGGAAACCAATTCTAACACAATGGCCAAACATTCCGTTAAAATCCTTCGCATTCTCCCCCTTTTGCTAAGCATATATATTTCCTCTGCCTCCTACCCTAGTCCTCTCCAAGACCTGTGCGTTGAAAGCCCTAGCAAGGCCCCAGGCATGGCGATAAATGGAGCGCCCTGTAAAGATCTGGCAAAGACAGTCACCGCAGATTTCAAAAGCTCCCTGCTGGCGAAGGCCGGGAACATGTCAAATTCATTGGGATCAACTCTCACAATCGCCATGGCCTCAACCTTTCCAGGCCTGAATACGCAGGAGGTGTCCTTCCCCAGAATTGACTACAACAAAGGAGGAATTGTGCAGCCGCATTTCCACCCTAGGGCTTCAGAGGTTTTGTATGTAATGAAGGGCACTCTGTGCACCGGATTTGTCAATACTCAGAACCGAATGTTCGAAAAGACTGTGAAGGAAGGGGAATTGTCATGACGCACATATTCGAGGAGATTTGATTTCATTGACGAAAACCACAAACCAGCAGACAATCCAGGAATTGTTTACAGGCGTGAGACAGGTTTCAGGCCAAACCTCATACCATATATAGCCTATCGGCTAATAATAATAAATATCTTGTTGCGAAAATGGAGGGTAGAAATTTAAAAACTAAATGAATGGGTGAGATTTAAAATTATGGAAAAATGTAGGGAAATGAGTTTATTTGTGTATTTAATTAGCAGTTGTATTAAGGGAGGTTCAAGGATTACTCAGATACAAAACTATATATATGTTAAAATGTTAGAGGATATGTATCAAACAATTAATAATAATAAACTTAGACAGTTCTAGATTTTTTCTTAAAGAAATTAGATATTATCTGATTTTGAAACATTTGCTTGCAGATTTAAAACATAAAGCAATGCAAATGAAAAAGAAAAGTTGCCATCAAATTGATTAAAAACATTCCAAATGAAAATAGAATGTTCCCACCCAACTGGAAAATAAATATTTATCTAGATTTTACATGATAAGTGAGATTTTGGAGGCTTTCATCCAATATTTTGGAAGTTTTTACCACTGATTTACCATTAAACGGCAACAAAAACTTGTTTTTGATGATTTAGTAGTTGTTTGCAGGTGTGAGACATGTTTCAAGCTCAAATTTCACATTATATGTAGCCTATCGGCTAATTAAAAACGTGAAGTGGAAAATGATTTTTTTATTCATTTCAAATGTGAGATCGAAATTAGATCAATTAATTAAATTAACTAGTGTAGTGGTGAGGATTTAATTATATAAATGATTTATTTAATTATTTAGGATGGTGTTAGTATGGTAGTGTTGTTGTATTTGATCAATAGCATGGTGGCATTAATAAAACATTAGGAATAATGTTAAAATGTGTCATTAAGAATGATGGTGGATTTCAAGTGTCTAAATTTTTCCTTTCTTCAAGGAGTCATTGTGACTAAAAGAAAGTAACAACATTTTGAAGAAAATAAATATAGATATTATGGTGAGATGATAGTGATGATAAGTTGCCCCAAGTGTTTTAAGAAAATGAATGGGAGGACCCCCCAAAGGGTAGGTGGGTTGGAAGAACACAAGTGTACTCTTGAAAGGAAGAGATAGAAAAATTAAAATTAAAACAAGAGGAAGTGGGTGAAAAAATAGAGGGGATAAATAAATATGAGTTGGGGGCTAGGGAAGCAGGATGATGAAGGGGGTAAAAATAGTCATTTTCACTTAAAAAGTGATTAGAGCACCATATTAGAAATAGACCAAATTCTACTTCATGAGCATCAGAGCAAGCGGATAAGAGAGTATTGGCGATAGGACACGGAAAGACCATTGGTTCAATTCACATTTTTAACCTTGAAAAAATATTTTTGAGTGCATTATTAGAGTTAAGCATGTAAAGCAAAGACATCGCAAGATGAATTCCATCATGCAATGTTTGTATATCACACAAATGATGTCTATGTTTTAAAAATGCAATGTCTACACCATGGGCCATGAGATTTGTGCAAAGTTTGCACATTGCAATATATTTTCCTTAATGCATGATGTCTACACAAAATGCATGTTCATCTTCTATAATGTAGCATATGCACTAGAATGTGAAAATGATGAAAAATTGATGCAAGTGTTTAATGGTTGTAGAAGTGACTTCCAATTCTAATAGCTTGGGAGAGGTGATCAACTATGATGGACCTAACACAACATTTTATTGATGACCAATGGGGACTACTTGAGATAGTTGGTCTATTGTAATGTCCCCAATAAAATATTTTGTAAAAATTATTAAAATTTCTTTGTTGTAATGTCTTGAGCTATTATTTGTTCCAATATTATTGTAAATGATATGCTATTGGGCTTATATATTTTTACCCTACTCTTGTAAACTTGGAAACTTCACATCACTTTTACACAATAAAATTAAACTCAAGATTACAAGTTGGGTTCACAAAAAGGAAATAGATTACTGATTGAAATGTTTTTCCATAATTTAACAAACCTAGAAATTTCCCTCATGATTACATATTAACACTTTATGTGTTTTAATATGATATTACATAAACCCAAATTTACAAATAAAACCATAATTGGACAATAACTTTAAGAGCTTCTCCTTATATTTAATATAGTCCAAGTTACATTAAGTGGGGTTGTAATAACAACATAAACCAGAGTTGCAACTTCATGGTTTGTACATTATAGAGGTAACACAAATTACAAATAAGACTCACAAACAAAGATAAAATTGCAAAACCCTTATTTATCATTAAATGGGACTAGAACCCATTACCATACACTATTATAATAGCAACCACAACTAGAGATACAATAGTATGCCTTGATAATAGAAATAACAGCGACACAATCGCAATAGAAAACTAGAAAAACAAGGTTTTCTCCCAAGGAAACCTATAGATTGAACAAGCTTGTATCATTAAAGATCTCTCAATCTCCATAGATCTATGGGTTTTCATCCTCAAATCTGAAATCTTGAACAATGAGCTCACAATGATTTCTAGTTAGGGTTTGTGTAGTTTTTCATATATTTCATAATAATATTTCTGATCATATTCGAAATCCTAATATACCCAAAAAGGGTGTTAAAATATGCAACAATGGCATCCATCTTGAGATGTTAGGTGACACGGATTGCTCATACCTATCAAGTACTATTTCCTTTGAATCATGTCATGCTTACATGTGCAAAAATGTACTTGGGAGGCATAAAGGAATGTCCCATACAAACTGCAGTTGTCCTCATCAATAATGATGAGGGCTTCCTCAAAATTTGAAACCCTAACTACCTCATTAATGGGAGTCAAAGTTATTTTCTTTGTTTGCACAATTGGGTGAACACATGGAGTCATGTCATTATTAAATGGTAATTTTGTACCTATGGGAACCTTTTTGAATATGTGTCATCAACTTGCACATTAATGGTTTTTCAATCATGTAGGGAGGTAGGTGGATGCAAATAGTAAAAACAAGTAGGAGCATCAAAGTTTGGGTGTCATTTTGAATCATTCCATAAGTCAAGGTTTAGGGTTTAGAAGGGAGGCATGCCAATGAAGGGAAGTTTGACTCTCTAATGAGGGTTTGTGAAGGAGCAAAGTTTGGTGGAAAATACTGACTATATGGGAAACTTTGAAGTCTTGATGAAAGAGGGAATGAAGGTGGGGAACAAGTAGAGGGCGTGAATAGATGGGGAAGCAATAGCCTAGTAGAGATAGAAGAGAAATAAAGCTTGGAAAAAAGCCATGCCAAGAAGGGAGACTCTGCAACTCCAATGACTTACATAGACTTAGAAGATTAGTCATGCCTTCATACTTAGAAATTGTGGGAATCTTAGGAAAACTCGTGAGGGATGAAGAGGAAGAGATTATACATAAATTTGGATCAAAGGAGACGTTAGAGATAGAAAATAGGAATTTTATATTGCAACATAGATTATGGAAAAAGGAGACATGACACCCATATCATGTCACATGGATGCTTGAGGTGAGAGTGGACAGGGCAATGTTGATGGCATTGGCAAAGAGATGGCAATCAAATACTAGCACTTTCTACCTCCTAATATAAGAAAGATGGTAATCATGCTTGAGGATGTATGGTAAATTCTATAGATCCCCATTCAAGTTTGAATGATATACTTGTGGGATAAGACACCCCTATTTTTAGTGTAGTGGTTACTTGGGAAAATAGACACTCCTCTTAGTTCCTAGGGATCATGGGATTAGACTTGGATGCATCTGAGAGAAGAGATACTTGATTCGTATGGCTCTTGTCAATGAAAAATTGCTACTTGAAAAGATAGACATATTTTATTATGGTGTTAGTAGATGCGGTGATAGATATGCTAGATGATGGTACAACATTTACATGGGGTATGTGTGTATTGACACAATGATATAGGGATTTGCATATGATAGTATACTAGGATGAACATAACATTGACACATCCACACTATTACAAGTTTGGGCATGGGAGCACATTGTAGTGGATTGACCAAAGGAAGTATGGGAGGTGAGATAGGATGATGACCCCATGATGTATTCTTGGAGGATGGTTAGGGACGAGTGAAAGAGGCATTTGCGAGGCATACACCATCATAGGTAGGCATTAGATGAGCTAACACTTTAGGGCATCAGATGGGGGCCTTATATGGATGTGGAGTTGTGAGAGGACTTGTTTTTACCTAGAGATTACACAAAAACAAAGTGTTAGGTCTATTTGGTCACAAAAGCTACATGATTAAGAGGTATAGGCTAGACCAAGTGCTTAGGTAGTTTAGTATTTAGTTGTGGATTCTAGTAGGGATGGACATGTATTTGCATGAGGCACCCAAGAGATAGAGTGGGGGCCTATATAGATTGATTGAATATATCAACTAGTTGGATTGGGATCTAATCAACAAACTAGGGCTAAAGGGAGGGTGTAAAGGATGCAAGTGTGGTGGCAGGATATGATGCATGGTGAGCCCATATGATGCTTGAGAGATTGACTACACCAAGGCGTAGGGCCAAATCATTGCATGAAATAATTGTGGCCATTTTGAGAGTTTGTGCATAATGAAGATGACAATAGTAGAGGTTAGGGTAGCTTAGGGAGGAGCTAGAGCAAAGCAAGAGGAGGTTGTAGTAGAAAGAGGTGATGGAGAATATGCGAAGATGATTTTTATTATTCTATTTCACACCTTTTAGCATGACACAAAACAAAACATATATGCAATAAGGAAACTCTTCAAATTAAAGGGAAAGGACCTTGTAAAGTAAAAAAAATAACCTTAAACTGAACAATAAGTACTTGCAATTTATAATTTTTACAACAGTTTCTAGGGTGGTTCACATTTATGCTGAATAGAATATAAATTCATATTTTTTTAAGTTTTCCCTAGGGTAAAAGGATAATATGTTCTTTCAAAACTAGGCAAAAGATTTTATGTTTTTAACTAAAAGCAAATCCTACAACTAGGTGTTTACACCTTGATTGAGTAGGGCAAGTGTACATGGATTGAATGGATTGACACATAACCATGTAATGTTTTGAAACTAATATTTTTGAATTTTGATAAATATTTGATAAAATGCATAAACCCTCACACTTTCAGATCACCTATATTCCGATGTGGGCAAGGTGAGAGTATAGAATAACTAGAACACTAACTTACTAGTGGTAAGCTACATAATTTTACAATGTATGCAATATACAAAATTTTAAAAATAAACCATGTCTTGGTGGCATTAGTATTCAAACTTACAAATTAAAATTAATTTGTAGGTGATCACACAAATGATTACAAATTTTGAAAGATAAGCAATGAGTACTCTTCAATATTCAAATCTAGCAATCATGACAAACAATTGATCAATAAATGGAAAGTAGACATTCCATCAAATAATTAAAATGTAAATTAAGAACACATAAAATAATACTTAAATTGAATGATCAGTTGTAAAATCAAATGATATAATTAATGCAAAAATATTATAATTATAATCTCCAACTTCAAAATATATGACTTGCATAAGAGATCAATAACAAACTAAACTCTCAAATACCGCAATTGATCTAATGACAATGTCATTGTTGTAGAGATCTAAATGATCTCGAATTCAAAGCTTCAATAAATAAATAAAAAACAAAAAAACAAAAAAACAAAAAAACCTTTTTTATTGTTGAAAAATACATGAAACCTATTGTAGGAATGAAGAGTTGTATGGTCCATTCTAGAAATGGTATGGTGTTCCCCAAAACTCCACTACCTAATGTATTGTGACTCCCTCATAAGATGGTACAACCCTTACAACGAGTGGTATGAATGGTTCTAACAACTTCCAATCATTAATATTAGGACCAATTATTAAGTCACAACCTTCTAATTGGCTATGTGTCAAACCTTTGTTCCCTTTTCGGTGGCAATTATCTCTTTTTCTCGTGGACAGCTGAAGTGATATGGTGGACCCACTCTATAGAAAATTACAATCATTCAAAGTATGCAATTGTGAAAGCTAGCGACCAATAGGAAGTGTATGGTGACGATATGGCTCAGAATATTTCGGCGAATATTACGGTGACATTTCTTCTGTATTTTTTATTTGGAATAATTCGACTAGCTCTTTCATAAAAGTAATAAATAATTACTATTGAGCTCTCATCAACATATTATTGTATGGACTAGAGCGGCCAGAAATAGCATATGATTTGTTGATAAAATATAATAGAAATTATTATATATAAATAAAATTATGAATTCATTGGAGATTTTAGATATGATTAAAATTGAAAAAAAAAAAAAATCTTTGATACAATTCTTAAAATCTTCAATATACTCTTAAAATAGTCTCAATTTTTGGATAGAATCACCTTTGATGGATAAGAGGGTTTTTTGTCCCCAAATCCAATCTAGGAATCAAGAGAGTTTTTGTCTTCTAATTTCATTCTCAAGAGGGTTTTCGTCATTTGATCAAAAGATGAACACAAGATGCTTAAATTTTCAACAAAATGGGTTTTGACAACAAATAATAGATTTTTTTTTGAACTTGACTCCTTTTGTAATCCCTTATTTGTTGTTTTTAGTCTCCTCAAGAAATCTCTAGAATTTTTTATTTTTTTTAATATATTAATTTGCTCCTTGTCTTAGCGACATCAAATTATGCCATCTTTTCAAAGCACTTTATAATATCACTTTGAGGTACTTATTAATTTAATAATAAAACATAAGGTATCTTTGTATAAAATTAAAGTTACTTTTGAGCAACTTAAATTGAATTATTAAATTATTTTCATAATTCAAAAAAAGGACATGACAACATGAATGTTATGGTCAAATTAATTGTAGGACTCACTACAAAGCCATGAGCTATTCAATCTCGCCTTTAATACAAAGTTTGAAAATTCATTAAAGCAATTTAACCTTTAGCAAATATAATAAGACATCTCAATAAACATTCATAAGCAAGAGAGGCATAATAAATGGCATTGAGTAAATTACAAAATCACAATAACATTGAATGCACAATGAATAATATCTCTAGTAATATATGTAGGCATGAAAATTGTCATTTATCAATAAAACTAAGTAAAAAAAACACCTATTTATATTGTTTACAAACAATTGCATGACAATAAATAAATAAAACTAATTACACTTCCACCCTAACTACAAATGTTTGCATGGTATGCAAGCTTTATTATAAATTATTTCATTTACTAATTCTAAAATTACAACCATGTGACTATTAGTTGAATTGAAAATCAAAAAATTATAATTATCCTTTAAAAGCTCTTCTCTCTTGCATGATGAGGTAGTTGATCTAGAAATAATTGAATTTAAACTATAAATAGTGAACACTAAAAATAGTATGGGATCCTTGCATTAAAAATAGAACTACTAAAAATAACATATGTTACAAATAGAAAATACCTAAATATGCTCTTCTCTTTGAAATGGTGATAATTGGAAATACAATGGGCTAATTTTAGCACAAACTAAAAACAAATTTTTATCAAGTATATATATTTTTGGTGATTTTTTAACTTTTCTTCTAATCATGGGTAACCCTCTAGGAAACCTTAAAAATATACTCATACATCCCTCCTTTGTATAGGTGTATCATTCTTCTACTAGACATACTTGAATATGGGATAACAAAAATAAATTGTTCTATATTGATGTGTGCCCAAACACTGGAAAAAATAACAACAAAATTTTATCCTCCTTTGTATTGGCACACACCATTGTCCAATTATGCTCTTATACACTAGCTTGTTCAAATCTTTAAAATTGTCTCCTTAATATTGGCCCATCCTTTGCCTTAGTCATGCACCATTACATTAAACTCAAGTTTTTTTATTTTAAAACTTTCTTTGCATTGACACATCCCACAATTAGTATGATTTAAAGGTTTTTGTAATGGCACATCCTATAGTCTAGGCATATGCCACTACTCTTCAACAATTTTTTTAATCTTTCAGTTAGGCATGCTTTTTTATTGGACCATACTCATACATTTGATTTTTATGTTAAAAAACATTTTTTGGTACATATATGTTAAGAGGCATGTGATATTGTTCTACATGTTCTTTTGAAAAAAAATATACTCTTTGCTAAGGCATGTGCCTACTCCTTGGCACATGTGCCCAATCATAAAAATATTTGTTTTCTTTTAAACACCTTTACATAGACATTCCCAATCTTTTTCATTTTTCTTTTGAAGAGTCTTCTTGGTTAGCATGCCTCGATGCTCTTTGTGTTCCAATGGACAAAAATGTTTAGATTCACAAAGTGTATTTCTTATCCCTCTTTGGTGAATCCATCCTACACATGCCCTATCAAGGTTCATTCTTGAGTTCACCAAGCACTATTGGTCTTATTAATACATCTTGAAATTCCTTTGTAATGGCACACCTTTCTCTTTTATGTGCACCAATACTTGTAGTTGTAAGTTTTTTTAAAAATCACCCTTTGTTAAGGCACATGCCAAATGCTAGCCACATGCCAATACACTAGCTAGCCACATGCCAATACACTAGCTAGGCATGTACCAATACACTAGCAATCACAAATTTATTTATTTTTTTCAGAATGATGCACCTTCAATCCCTTCCACACACCTTTATGTCATCATTTTCTTTAGCATGTAGCTTTTATTGTGCAATTTTTTTCATTCTTCTCCAGACCTCACATCAATGTGTCTTCTTCCTTAAGACAAACTCATTTTTTGCATTTTCAAAGACTTGTTGAGTGGCATGCGTCAACTACTAAGTGCATACCATTATTCATGGTGAATCATACTAACCCTTTGTATTGACATGCCTAATATTTTTTGGCATGCACCAATACATTGTGGGTAATTTATAAAAAGTGTGTCACTCACTTATTGAGTTGAACCAACAATCTCCTTTACATGCCTACAATATTTGATCATCATCCTCTACTTTGGCATATGGTAGAGGATTTCAACATGGCAATATAATGGCTTTTCACTAATGCACACCTAGACTCTTTTAGTGTGCTTGATTATTCTTCAAGTGTTTGAATTGATGATCCTACAAGGGTAGTAAGAACCAATAGGATGATGTGTAGAAGATAATTAAAGAATCTAGAACACATAAAGGGTAAATAAATACATTTTTTGTTTGATAAGGTTGACAAAATATGACTTTTTATATAGGACTTCAAATTCTCGAGGCTTACAAGCAGACTAATGTTTTATCAGTTGGACAAATAGAATCAGACTATCCCTAAATTTCCTAAATGATTACAAAACACAATGTTACATCACAATAAGGGAAAATACAATACAACATAACAAAAATGCCACAAACTAGGAAACATAATATAAATAATATGGAAGACAAATAATCTTTATGAGAAGGAATGGAAGGAAACAAAATGAGTTACACAAAACTCTTTATAGGCTAGGAAAGAAACAAGTTCCACTCCTTATGAGCTAAGAGTCTAGTCATGATAGCAAATTGCATGACAATAATCACAAGACCTTCTCGAAGAGCCATTGTTTAGGTTGATAGACATAATCATGCAAGGATAAACTCATTATGAACTAATTAATATGCACCAAGATGAAAGGTTCATATTCCATAAGTATAAACCCCTTTAGGAGATAAGATAATTTATTCATGGATTTTCTATTAGATGGAATAATTAAAATGATAAAAAAAATGTGCAAATGTGCTATCAATAGAACAAACCATAAGTTAACTTGAATTTTCCCCTTAGTTGGGCTTTGATTCAGAAGAGCCTTCTAGAACTCATTTAAGACTCTTAATTACCATGACCTTTCCAAGATAGATTTTTTTAATGTTTTAGAACCATGCCATGCAAATTTGTAGAATATAATTAAGTTTCCATTACTACAAATAATACTTCTCTAGTATGGATAACATTTAGTTTAGCTCTTTAGTTTAGGTTTTAGGCTTGTTTATGATATGGGCTTGGCCTATATATACATACGCATATGTGTGTGTATTTAAAATTTAACTTAGGACCATAGGCTATAGTTAATAGGTTCATATTTAGGTAAATTAAAATATTAAATAGTACTTAGGACTTTAGGTTTGGAAATAGATAATCTAAACATACACTAGTACAAAAGCAACAATAAACTACTAAAAACTGCTTACAAATGACTACAGTTGGTCACGTGACCACTAGTAGTTTATTGCCAGTCATATATAACGCAACTAGATTGATGACAACCATTTTTAGTCATTTATTGGTTGTTTTGATTGATCGATTTGGTACTATATTTAGTCATTGATTTAGTCATTCATTGCTATGATCTTGTCACTTATTTAGTCACTTTTTTTCCACTAATATATTTAGTCGTTGATTTAGTCATTGATTGTTGTAATCTGGTCACTTATTTAGTCATTTTTTATTCACTGATATATTTAACTGGTCACTTATTTAGTTTTTGATTTAGTCATTGATTGTTGTAATGTGGTCACTTATTTAGTCATCTTTTTATTCACTGATATATTTAGTCATTGATTGTTGTTAACTAGTCACTTATTTAGTCATTTTTACTCACTGATTTCTGTGCATTGGTAGTGTAATTAGTCATTAATTTTAATCATCATTTTGATCAGTTTGGTAGTATATTTAGTCATTTTTATTCACTGATTTCATTGGTCATATATCTAGTCATATTTATTCAATGTTCACTTATTCCTGTCAATTGGTAGTATATTTAGTCAATTTAATTATTAATTGATGTCAATTAGTAGTATATTTAGTGACTGATATTTGAGGATTTAAGCATAAAACACAAAAATACACATCAATCATCAATTGCACACAATAAGACAGCCATTGAGAAGGCAAAATCATTGAACTTTATTAATAAAAGAAATGTGTTCTAGTTACAGCTTACAAATAGAGTATTACGATTGTTATTTTCAGTCACAAGACTGAAAATCTGAGTTACAATATTGTAGAGAAATGATTGAAAGAAAGAAACTTCTTCAAAAGACTTCCACAATGATGGAAACACATGCTTGAAGCCCTTCAATGCGAGCACACGCTCCTTTCATCTCTTAAAACTTCTACAACATGGGCAATCTTCCTGGAGCAAGTTGTAACGTGTAGAATGCAAGGAGAGTGTTGATCGTGTTCCATATATGAAGCTCTCTCCTTCAATGCAGTCAGCAATAACCCAGCTAGAATATTTCCTCCTTTATATGCAACATGCAAAAACGTGCTGCCTTTTCTGCCATGAATGAAGTTGTGCCTCAATACAACCAACAAAATTAATATTAGTCTCAATTCAAAAAGAACAAAAGTGCATTGTGTATTGCAAGTTTACAAAAGAAAGTCCAAACACAGCAGAAAGATAAATCAATTAAAAAATTGTAGCCTTGTCAACAAATTCCTTAAACGAAGTGTTCAACATAGGCCTGAAATATGCATATTGAACCCTTGATTTCAAAACCTTATTCAAAATTTAAGAAAGGTGATACGCTCAAATTATAGAATGAAGTTGACATATTATAGAATGAATGCTATCAACACTAACCAGACTGGAACAACATTATCAACAGAAATTTCTTGGAAACCAAGCCCAAGAATTTCATCAAACTTGGACAACAAAAATGTTAACCCTGGTTCATGTGTTGTCTCAATAAAGACTTGCACCATTAAGGAATCCATTTATACATAAATTCCAAATTAAGTTGATGAGAAAAGATCTTTGATATCCTACTAGGAAGCCTTAGCATCCAAAAATTACTAACTTGATGTTTCACAGCAAGTTTCCCAACTATGACATCATCTTCCCCATTCACTTTACAAGCACCGCCCAATTCAACTTTTGAAGGCACAAACATATAAGGTACTTTTTGTAATGGTAATTTTCAAACTAATGATTAATAAAAAAACTTAAGGCATCTATTAAACTTGCAAGAAAACAACTACTTGAACAAATACATAGAAGAATCACTAAATGGTTCAAAACTCATCGTTAGTATAAGTCCAAAAATTTGATGTTCCTGTGCAAGTTATTTAGGCTTATTCTCTTACAATTCATCAAAATTAGAGAAAAGGGTAGCAAGTCAGGGGATTTGATCGTGGGAAAAATTCACAGTTAAAAGGGTTTTGTACTATGTCAAACATCATTTCATTAGTTTCAATCCCGCCATTTTACCCATGGGATTGCTGCCCTATACAATAAGAATCAAACTTTGTTCATTTTATTAGTTTTGATCCCTTCAATCCACCTTTGCAACATCTACATGATGTAAAGATTTCCAGTGAACGGTTGAAACATATCAGAGGCGATTGAAGGAAAGCTTCTCACAAATTAAGGAATGATTCGGGTATTGCATGGCACATGGAGTTAACCTAAAAATGTTGCAATGCCCATCCGACATCTTAAAAGGTTGCAATAATTTTGAAATTCAAAATGGTACAAGGAGAGATAAAAAATCAATACCTTATCTTTGGCCAATAAAATCAAAGGATCAAGAATGGCAAGAGGATCTATATCAACCACCATAACTATAAACTCTGATGTTCTAAAGTATAACATCTTGGTTGTTGTAGCACCTTAAACTTGTTCAGTATTAGCAAAAAAGAAACTGGATATTGATCCACTGCCATATTGGATCTCATAGGATTCTCCTTCACAAACAACAAATGATATATATTAATTGTTTAGCAACTTCTTTAATATCCCCATGTAAGTAGACTAAACTAAGTTAGGTTGAGGGTTTGAAGTAGAGTACCATCTTCTTGGTATGTGCTTGACTTGATCATGACTTGTATCTTGAATGAAAATAGCAAGCTGGTTGCATTGTAAAATCATTGTTAGAAAAATAACCACAAAATCCTCTTTAATTAAAATAATCC
The DNA here is from genome assembly GCA_007258455.2 of Sequoia sempervirens. NCBI lineage: Eukaryota > Viridiplantae > Streptophyta > Pinopsida > Cupressales > Cupressaceae > Sequoia > Sequoia sempervirens. The sequence continues at coordinate 22,444,422 of VDFB02270651.1, forward strand.
TTCTAGATATTTCAAGACAAGATACTTCAATTAATTTCTAAGAGAGCTAATTTCACTATCCAAACAACCATCAATCTATTTACAGTATATAATTTCCCAGAATTCAAAATTTGAATGTAATGAAACTAACCATAATTACCAAAGATTTGACACCAAAATGTAGTACAAAATGAATTGTTTGACAACAAATGTGTTTTGATCAACCAGATATACCCTTGATATATTGATTTAAATAACAAGGAAAGATCAAATTGAAGACAACAAGATAACATTCAATAATACACTTCAACAAACAATTGAAACCATAATTCGACCACCAATTATAACTTCATTCTATTGATCTTCAAAAAGATTTTACAATACGTTTCAAAATTTTATCCTAACTAACATGTCAAAAAGTGTCTTGTTAGTTACCCACTTTTAACATAAATCAAAAAGTCTTAATTATCGTTGTTTACATAGGACTACATAAAACTTCAAAAGCAATGAAAGATGAGAAGTGAAGAGAATTTATCAGATGTTGAAGTCCATAACACTCGCAAGATACAAAAGTTCATTACTCATCGTAAGGTACCTGTGATCATTTAGATCCGGCAAGGTCCTCTCTCCATGATTAGTATCTGCAAGGCTTGGTACTTCACTGCAAGGCCTATTCTTTTGGGGGAGCTAGATATGTCTGCTCTCATTGGTACACCGTGTAATCATGAGGCCATTTGCACTCCTGGATTTTTTGTGTGTTGGCCAAGTGACTCTTCCATCTACTGTCTAATAACCCTTTGGTATTCGTGATGAATTTTGAGTACCCAACATCTAGTGCAATTATTCCATCCAAGGTTAAATTGAGGTGGTGAATATTTGTGTCACCATCCTTTTGTATATTAGTGAGGCAGTTGGGAACAATTTTGCTAAACTCATGTGTCCAATCCTTGGAGCCTGTCAATTGATCATCATCCCTTAGTCTATGTAGTGCCCCTCCATGATTCACCCTTTCATGATGTTTGATAAATGTTGTTTTGGGTTGTTTAGTTTAAATTGTTTGTTAAAAGTTGTTCTTGGTTAATTAATTTATTAAATTAAATTATTAAGTTAAAAAGTATTTTGATAATTAAATATAAAGATATTTATTATTAATGTTGAGTTTTTAATAATAAATTAAAATGTGGGGAAAATATTATAAAATAAAATATTAAAATGGAAGGAGATAATGGATAAACAATAAAGACAATTAAAAAGATAAAAAGATTGTCTCAAAGCACATGTGTGACTTCGAACTGTTCGTAGAAAAGAAACTTGTTATTTTGCGAGATTTTTATCTTCTTCTTTTTTTTGAAAATCTAATAGCTTCTCTTTGAAAAATAATTATTATGTTGGGAGATAGGCATTATGAAAAGGAGGATTGATTTTTGGTTTTCTAGGAAGAGAAGAAAGGGGTTCTTGTCTGCAAAATAATTTCTTTGGGGGTTGTAGATTTTGTGGGTAATTTGGAAATTATTAAAAAGACTAATTGGGGGATTTTCGAAGGGGAGGTTGTTGTAGCAGAGGATTCATCTCGGTGTCGAATCTCCAAATTTTCCAGGCGATTGGAACCAGGTTCCATTTCTCTTCCAAATTTTATATGTGTTTGTAATGAATGCCCGTTTGCATGAAATTGCTTGAAAATGTGGTTTCCAATTATTTTAATTCCATCCATAAATAAATAAAAATAAGCATTTTTATCTAAATATTTTGTAATCATTGCATTCCTGTAATTTTTCTCTTCTCCTGTCATTGTACTATGGCAAGCTCTTGCAGCCATTGTTGCCTGTTTGAAATTTTTCTGAAGCCTATTCATTAAATTCAATTGCATTTTCTTTTCTTAAGCCAATATTTCAGCTTGTGCGCCCTCTCTCTCTTCTTCTTGTCATCCCTCCTTGCATGCTTTGGTTGTAGGATCGATTTTCCTTGAAGTCTTCATTTTATATTAGTTAATGCTTCCCCCTTTGATGGGCACATCATATGTGCTAATCACTACTATAAGTGGCGCTGATGTTGCTTTGTATTGGAATTGGTGGAAATCAAATCCCTTATCCTATTTGTTGCAGCTATACTATCATTGAAATCGCCAGTTTATTACATGATAGGGTTCGATGTATATGCTTTCTCTTCAAATCTATTTAAAAGCTTGTCATTGTTTATTGAAACTTGCAGTGCGTCCTCCCCTATCTTTGATTTCATTTGCTACTTAATTGATTTTTATTTTTTATGCCTAAGGATTGAAAAAAAAATTGATTTGTATGTTGTGTAGTATTCAAATGAATCTTGTGTTTATACTTATTAATATCATTATTGATGTATTCTCCATACCATTGGACATTTGATGCTTTGTAATTCAATGCCTTTAGTTACAACTACTATACCTTTGGGTAGATTTGGGTATGCATGTAGGGAATTTATCTCCTATATTTGCATAGAATGACCCTTTGTTCATGGCGTTTCCCTTCTTGTGTTTTGTATTGCAAACTGGATGCTCATATTTAAATACCGATGCATTTATTCTGTTGTGTGATTCACTGCTAATACATGTGTTTCTGGCCGATGCTTTTACTGGGTTGAGTCTACTGCTTTCTCATCCTCTCATGTGTGAAGTTCGATGTAGATTTAATACCTTGGCTATGCTTTATAACTAGTGTTTCATAACTAGCATCTTCCCTTCATTATTCATGTTGCAACTCCATTTCTTTGGTTCTACTTTATGTTTTAGTTCCTTTAGTAATCGATAGAATGGGATATTGTGTAGTTTCTTTTTAAGAATATAATATAAGCCAGAAATTTGCTATATTTGACACCCTAGATAATCAATGTAATCGCTATTGATTTGGGTCGGAGAGATATGCAATCTGTTGAAGTTCGTTGTTTTATGCTAAATACTGGGTGTCTTGAGTTTACAACAATAGATACAATACTTTCTTGGTAATAATACTCATTCATTAGATTGATGTTTATCGAATTCTGTAACTGGCTGTTAAATCGATTTCATAAAGTGATGGTTATGAGGTTTCTTTGGCATTCAATGCATGTAAATGCCTTGAAAACACTTTGAACAATATTTCGATATGTTGGCATTTGATTATTTATATTTATGTGTCTATCACATTGTATATCTATATATATTTCTTTAGTAATATGATTCAATCTTTCAGTAGGGCGAAAGTGATGATCCTCCCCTTCCGCACAACTTTTTATCTATGACAAAATCAATTCTTCACATTTTGCATTTTGATTTCGCATGTTGCATGCAAGAGAAGTAGAGCATCTTCCATATATGTTAGTTTATCTGACAAAAGCCACCCTTTTGTATCTTTGTGCTGGTAGAATTACGATGTATTTTGATTTCTTTCTAATTAGGGAATATCTTACCCTTGAAAATTAGTACAAAATATTTGGATATTCATAGAACTCGCTTTGTCTTCTCTCTATGTAGAAGTATGATATGATATTTGTATATTCTTTAAGTGCAATTCCTTCCACCTTGCTTTATTAGCATTTTTAACATGATATGATTTGGAATGGTTACTCTATTTGCATTTATGTTTCTGAATTGTATGAGGAGTATCTTAAGTTCTGTTTAAATATGTTGACTATATGTTTGGTTTTTAATTATCCATTAAAATAGATATTTTAAATATTTGTGTTGGAAATATTTATATATGGAGATAATAACCTTAAGTTACATTATTTATTTTAGAAATATAGTTTTTTAGTTTTCTTATATAGATATATATGAGTGTATAAATAAATGTATGTAAATAAGAATATATCGCATTAAAAGTTGAATTATTATATTTCAAACAACAATCTAATTATAATATATACATATATTTATATATGTATATGTATACTTGTATATATATATATATATATAATGGTGTTAGAACAAGAATACTTTTGCCATTAAGATTAGTTGATTTGATAGAGAAATAAATTGGAAAAGAAAAAAAATAGAGAAATTTAGTTATGTATATTTAGATAATTGAGGGATTTAATTAGATTATCTTTTAATAATTAATACATGTTGATGTCCTTCATAATCATTTAATAGCTTATTTGATAATATATGGTGAATTCACAGTTGCAATGTTATATGTGTGCTTGTTTTGAATAATGCGTTGATTAGTGGAATTTGGGTGAATTTGGTTATTGTTTAAAAGTGGGTGTTATTGTGTGTATTGTTAAGGTTTACTTCCAAAGGCTTAGGGGAGTATTTTATTGGTTGAATTTTATGCTTGTTCTTTTGAGTTTGTTGATAATATACTTGAGATGTGTACAAGAGGGTCTTTAGCCTTGCATTTCTTATTCTATTATGATTGGGATTTGTGTGCAAGATGGTTCATACCTCGCCTTATGTGTATGTTCATGTGGTTATGTAATTTGTGCAAGAAGGCTTTACCCTGTTTGATGTGTTGGGTTTTTTAGTTGCTAGTAGGTGGAGTGGCTCTCAATGGGGGTTAGATCCCAAAGTGGCATCTAGGATAACCCGTGTGGGAGTTTCTTAATCTAGCGATAACCTAAATAATGTATTAGGGGGGTTGGGTAGATTTCACATTAATCAAGATAATGTTTTCCTCACTCATGGTTGAAGTGCTCATTTAGGCTTGGGATGAGATGGGAAGGCATGAAATGGAAAGATCAACTACCTTGTCCTCATGAAAGGTATGTTGATTCCGCATGAGTTTGTATGGGGGTCGAGGATCGGTAGAGGTTGCCAGGATAACCCAGGATGGGGGCCGAAGCCTAGGAAGATCTGCCAGGATAACCCATATCAAGCTATGTGATGACACTCCTCCCTAATGCAACCTAGCATTCCCTAGTCATGTGATCCCCTTTGTTGTGTGTGTGCCTCTAGAAGCGGTGTCTTCATTATGTGATGTTCTCGTTGTACTTTGTATGTTGGATTCATGTTAGCCCTTTTGTGTTGGTATACTATCTTCTTGATTGTTTTGTAGTGGGACCTTATTGTTATCTCCTAGAACGGGGGGTGGACCTTATGGTTCCACATGGTCGAGTGGATTGTGCTTTTTCCTCCATTGGGTTTCCCTTGTTATTGTTTGTGAGCGTGGAGGTTGTCTAAAAAATTAGTATATTGCTTTCTAAGACCAATTTTAACTCCATCCCAAGAAGCCAAGAATATCCCAGGAATAATTAATATATTGCCTAATTTTTTAGACAACAATCTTTTTTAACTCCATCCCAGGAATAATTAGTATATTGCTTTCTAAGACCAATTTTCTTGCTTCTTGGGGGCTAACAGTAATTTCATTAATCATGATTTCTTCAAGAGTTTGGGAAACATTCTGGTCATATTGTGACTCCTCAGTGCCCATCTTATTAATTTGGAGTCTCTCAAATTCTTTCATTTTCATCTTAAACCAAAAATCCTTAAACTCGGGAGTTTAAATAAATTCATCATCTTCAATAAATCTAAGGGAAACAATCACCCTTTCATCATCATGCACTTCTTGATCATTATGCCCATGTACATCCACTCTTTCTTTTGGTTTATGAGCATCAATTGCAAGCTTTGACGATGGTTGATCAACTTCATCATCTTTAAAATTCAAAAGTACATCGACTACCTCTTCAATATCCCCTACTCCTTCACTTATTTCATATGCCACTAAGGGGGCCACTCCATGTGTCTTCTGCCTTTTAGGACTTGGTTGCTCAGGGGATGCTTCTGATTGTATTGTGGCAGTGTCTGGTAGGGGCTCTGTGATTAAAATACCACTATGTTTGATGGGCAGCTTGGAGGGTTTCAAAGACTGACCCTTAGGTTTCTTTTCTGGTTCAACATATAATCTTTCAAAGTTGTCAATTATTACGTTCATCCTTCTGATAGGATCCTTTTCTTCAAAATAGAATCCTTGGAAGTAGTTTCCCTTTTCTTCTTCTCCTCCTCAAGCCTCTTTATGATTTCCCACTTCCTCTTCCTCTAAAAAAATTCATCACGTGTAAAGCAATTTCTTATTACATCTTCTTTGTAATCCATTACATGGGTAATCCCAACTTTAGTGAGAAGTGTTTTCTTTATAAAATTAATATGCCCTTTAGGATCAAAGACCCTTTCTCCTCATGACTTCAATGAATACTGCATCATCAAATAGTTATGTAGTTCTTCAAGAGTGTCAGACCCTACAGATAACCCCTCACATTCAGTTAGGTCAAGGAGGAATGGCCCATTTTTCTGTCTTTTCACAACATCCCAGTGCTCCATCCATAACATTTGCCACATAAATTCTAAAAATGTAATTAAAATAGAAACAAATTTAGGTAAAACATGTGGGGCTTGAGGACACCCATAGACCCTTATTACTATTTGGTCTGCTAAGAAGAACCAGCCACCGAAATTGTGATTGTGTCCTTGCTCTAGCTTCAATGCTAAAGGTCTTAATACTTGCATGATTTTATTAGGCAATCTTGGTGAAATATGACCAAGAGTAGCCATGAACTTTAATACAAAATCATCATGAAATATTACATAATCACTATTTTTACATCTATTATCTCAGATGTAACACCATTTTTGTACAAGCAACCTATTCCCTTCATCATTAGTCATTCCAAAACACATTCTTTTAGTCTATCTAATAATGTTTTGGTAAAATATTAAATGACACAGAAGAGAGTATTTCCTAAAAGTTATGGGAGCTAAGTTCTCTCTTACTTGCAAAAATCCCTCATGTAGCACTTTCTCAATTTCAGTAGCAAAGTCATACTCAATATTGACTTCAAGATTTTGTATCCTCATTGCCATCATCATGAGATATGTTTGCATCCTCTCTTTAGCATCTATTCCAAGCACTTGGCACAAAGCAATATAAGTTCTTTTGAAATATACTTGGAAGTCTTCTATGGAAAATGACTCATTTTGGGAGGGGGGGATAAGTACCCTCCTATTGTTTACACCCTTTTTCATGTGTAAAGGAATTTCATCACTCCTATAGGTTTTTCTCAATATCTTATAATCCTCCTCACTTCTTTCCAAGTCTATCTTAGTGATAGCTTTCTTTTTTAACATAAAAACCTCTATAATTGCTTCTTTAGTCGGCACCACTAATGGTGAACCATCTTGCATTCTTATAGTCCTAGTAGTCAAGTGATAATATTGTGCCAATACTTGAATAAACTCAACATCTATGAAGACATTTGGGACTATCAATTTGGCCAAATCTAAGGTCCAAGGATTCAAAACTAGAACCTTCTCAACCCTTTTTTCATAGAAGCACCAAAATAGATCCCACCCTGAGATAGGGATAATTGGGTCTCTACATCTATGAGTTGTATCTTTAAACACCTTTTTGGATCCTTTGTCTAAAAAATTAGGCAACACATCTAAAATGGATTGTTGTAGGGACCTCTTCTTTGATTTAGAAATTGTGGACTCAAGATCCTTTTTACTCACAAGTTGACTTCTTTTGGGTGGAATGATGAAGAATTTAATCTTAATTGATTTCTTAGGTGTCTACTTGTAGAAGCAAATTCAATTCTTATACACTCGCTACAGAGGGTTTCTATGAACTTACTCGATGAAATAATAGCTAAAGAGTTTTCTTGCTTGAACTCCCTTGCCTCCAATACGCTGAGTTTTGTGAATGATTGACAAAATTTCATCGAGTCCCAAGTAATATTTGTTGTTGAGCTCAGTCACCTCACTATTAATGTCAACTCGTGCAAAATATTTTAGAATCTGCCCATAATTCGAGTTTGAATACATGTCATTTATCTTGGGAAATTGAATGGTGTAATCATTTAATGCTTGATAGCTTGTACCGTAGTACCGCTTTATCATTTAAAGCTTGTTGCAAGGTAGCGTTAGTAGTACCGCCACCCTGTGCACACCCCTTTGGACTCCCGCGAGATGATGGGTTAATTCTAGTAGTTGAGTGACTGTTCACCGCCATACTGCTTTGTCATATCAAGACCGTTGTGGGGCAGTGGTAGCAGTACCGCCACCTCGTGCACACCCCTTTGGACTCCTGTGAGACAATGGGTTAATTCTAGTGGTTGAGTGATTGTTCACCGCCATACCACAGTGTCACTGTTTACCCCTAGCAAGGCAGCGGTTTACTTTAATTGTTAACATGTTCTCACCACCACCCTATGGTATTCATATTTGGTTGTCATAGTATTACGGTAAGCATTTGTACATTGATCTATATGTCCCACCATCCCACACATACCTCTATTGACTATTGTGGCAGTGCAGTATTGGATTTTATTATGAATGCAATATTTTAGATATCATTCTATTGAAAAGATTGAATAATTTTCTAATTTTGTAGTCTCTCAGTTTTAGTTTTCAGTGTCAGTCAGACCTAAGAGATCATTTCTTTGTTTTTAATGGGGAGGCTTAGTTCACCTAATGTTAAGATATCTATATGTATTATTAAATCACATATGTTCATTATATGTTTGCATCTAGAAAACATATAGGACATACAAGAAATTATATTCTAACTAAACAAAATTAATTTTAAATTTTCAACCAAAGTAAGAAAACTAAGAAGAATGATTGAACCTAACTTTAAATGCACTTCAAGTCAGCAGTGAACATCTCAAGTTTTGTATACAATGCACCAGCAGAATAATGATGATTACATTCATAAATGTATCAGTAAAACAACAGTGAATAAGCATAACTATACTCAGATCTTTATTACATTCAATAATAAATTACACCATACATATAACCAAAGTTTAGGTGACAAGCTAACCTCTTAAGGTGATAAAACATCATCATAATCATTTGCATTTCTAGCAAGATTAGAATCTTGATCATTCATGTCTGCATCTGCTTGATTTTCTTCCTCATCCTCATCTGTGACATGCAATGCATTCTCTTTCCCAATCTCTTCATTGGTAATCAATTTTTTTTCTTCAAACACTCCATCATCATCTTCATCCACTTCTTTGAATGTTTCTTGTAAATTAACATATTGCCCATCAAGCATTATATCAACAACTTCCATGAATTTTTCATTTTGAATGAGACTCTATTTGAGTGACATACGACCATCCTAGGCTTATTACATCATCAATTAGAAATGATTGGTTAATTTGAAGAGGGGAAACATATGACTCATCTGTCTCTGATTAAAAATTATCTTGTATTTGCGCATACAAATCCATACTCATCAAATTGTACTATAGATGGTCAGATCCACTTACATTTTAATAATATAGGACTATTTTCACCATAGTCCACTAGAATAATTTGTTGGATGAATCCAACATAAAATTTCTTCTCATTTTCATGAAGAAATTTGACACTAACAACATAATCACAATTTATCTTTCATTTGTCTTTTTCTTCCACTCTTAAATGAATACCATAGGCCCACATTCCATTGAATCGTGTAGTCCATAAATGTGGAGATTGTGAAAGCTCACTTTCCTCTGTTGTTATATCTTGACCTTATTCTTTTGCATCACTGACTGCATTAGCAATCCATTCTTCAAATTTTGGAAAAGAATCACCTCCAATCAAATCAACATGACATCTGCTCCTTTCAAGTCAATGTTGCATCCAAGCTTGATTGTATTCTTCATATTTTCTACATAGAATATTAACATACAAATAGTAAGATTGATAATATAGATGTGTAAATGTAATTGAGTAAATAAATTATTTTGTAATTTTTTTTTTTTTACTGGCGTCACTTATCGAACGAAGATGTGTTTTGAAGAATATAGGCATGTATCACACTTCTTTCTTGATGTGATAACTTGAAGCGACATCCATTGCCTTCCAATACTTCACTTGCAACTATATTTTCTTTATCATCATCCCATACACGTTGATTGACATTTTTTAAATCCTTCATATATTCTGTGCAAAATCCCATGGTCTCTTGCATTGAATATCCCTCAAATATGTTGCCTTCCGGTTTTTCCCTAGTACGAACAATTTTTTTCAAAACCTTCATATATCGTTCTATAGGATACATCCATCTTGTTCTTATCGAACTACAATGCTTTGGTTCATATTGTAGATGTATCAAAAGATGCATAGAAATGTTAAATATTGTTGGTGGAAATTCCCGTTCCAATAAACAAAGGACTTCAACAACCTCTTCCCTCAAACTATTAAAGTTTGAAGGATCTAATACAGGTAAACTCATTCTCTTTAATATTAGGCCGACCCTTATAACTACCAATCTTGGCCCCTTTTCCAAACTTAATATATTTACCACGATAGGTAAAATATTCTCCATTATGACATGATATTCATGGGTCTTGAGGCCTCTTAATCCATTAATGTTAGTTGGGCTTCTAATATGACTACTTACATATCTAGTGGGAAAGTGAGTCTGAGACATCAACTGTAAGAATTGTGCATGTTGTTCCTTTGTCCAAACATAAAGAGCACTAAGTTTTCTATATTTTTCATCATCATATTTTTCAACCCAAATATTTCAATGAATCTTTAGTTGTCAAAATTCTTCACGTGATGAAATAGTATCAAAATCACCAAAAAGAGTTTCTATAATAGCATAGGCTATATTTTTCTCAGTATGCATAAAGTCAATAGTATGTCTAATGACTATATCCTTAAAGTATTACAACTTATAGAATATGCACAACCTTTCTACACTGCTTTCATTACATGGATCATATCTACTACCAACAATCCCATTAATTTCAATAAATGACATTCCTTTTTGTCCATTCTCAACAATGTAATTACCTATTATTAGCAATGGTGCTTCACGATTCTCTTCTTGACCATTGAACCATGTTTTTTGTTGACAATATGGATGATCCATTTTAAGGTAAGAACGATGTCCATAATAAATACACTTATGCAAACTTCTTGAGTTCCTCACAAAATCCTTGAAGTTGCAAGTAGGACATACATGGTGTCCATGAACACTGAGACCAGACAATGTGCCATATGCAGGAAGATCATGAATCATAAACAATAAGGAAGCTCTTAAAATGAATTTGATTGAATGACCATCCCTTAAAGATTGAATTGCTTCAATTCCTTTCCACAATTCCATTAGCTCGTCATATAATGGCTCTAGATAAGCATCAATTGTATCTGAAGTCACACTTTTCTTTCTTGGTATAATCAATGATAGCATTAAGAAAAATGGCTTAGTTGCTAACCATAGAGGCAAGTTATATTTTATTAAAAACATTTTCCAAGTTGACCATTTAGTACTTTGATCTAAGAATGGGTTCACCCCATCTAGAGCCAAACCCAACCTTTTATTACAATGATCTTGAGAAAAATCAGGCCATTTGTTATCAAATTCCATCCACGTCTTATAATTAGGCACATGTCATTGTTTTCCATTAGTCCTCTTATTTTGGGCATGCCATTGCATAAGTTCAACAATTTCTTTGCACCTATACATTCAAAGTAATCGTGGGATTACCGGAAAGTGGTGAAGAACCTCTATAGGAACCACAATTGATTTCAACCCTTCTCTATACCTCACTTCATGAAATTTTGGACATTCACTCTCACTTGCAAGATTCTTGTGAAATAATACACAACCATTCACACATGTGTAGATTTTTTCATACCCTAACCCTAGCTTAGTTATTTCCTTTCTACATTGACTTTGTTTTGTTGGCAATGTGGAGTCAAGTGGTAACAATGAACTTAATAATGCCAATAACTGATCTACACTCTCATTTTTCCAACCAAACACCACTTGCAAGTTAAGAATTTGAAGGATTATTGTCAAACAACTTAACCTACAATTAGCATACAAAGGCTTTGAAGCATCCTCCATCAACTTGGCCCAATCATTGTTTAGACCCTCATTCAACATTCTATCAACTTCAAACCCTTTGTCTAACATTGTTGCCTCTTCATCAATGTTTGGTGCCACTTCATCTATGTTTGGTGCCACTTCATGTATGTTTTTTGCCTCTTAATCTCTCACACTCTTCCATTCTATCACATCTTTGTAATAATTGACATTCCAAGGGCTTATACCACTATACCCATATCTTATCATATGTTGATAAATTTGACTTCTTTTTTCACCTTTCCACCAAGACAGTCATAACATGGACATGGATATTTGTCCATGTCACTCTCATCAGCTATTCTCTCATTAAATTCATTGTATTTCAACCTTCGACGTTGATCCATCTGTAATTTTCTACACATAGCAACAAAAAACTATAGACTAAGAGACAAAAACTATTTTTTTAATTGAAAGGCATTTCCATAGCAATAGAGTTATAGAGAGAAAATAAAATAGAGAGTTTAACTAATGAATTGTAAAAAAAATATTTTTGTAGTTTACATTCAAATTGTTGATTACATTGCATTACACATCTTTCAATCTCAAAGCATTACTTCACATTGCATAACTAATAACTAGATGTTGATAGATGACAAAATTTCAATTACAATATAGTTTTTACAAAGTCAACCTAAGCAGTTATGCACTTACTTCACATTGCATAACTAATAACTAGGAGAGACTTCCAATTGCATTTGCTTGTCATGGCATTCCATGAGACCACATTTCTTTGAGGCATTTTTTCAAAAAGTTCATTGCCTTGTCTATGCTACCACATTTTTCATACATATCTACCAAAGCATTTTATCAAACAGTTCACTACCTTGTTGCTATGGCTAAAATCCTAAAACAAGTGCTTTCGAACGAGCTAATGATGCTTGGAAAAAATCTATCAAAGCATAATAGTAATCAATAGCATAGACAAGTCAGTGAACTGGTTGAAAAAATTCCTCAAAGAAATGTGGTCTCATGGTGATGGAATGTCATGAAAATCCATAACAATTCACTTGTCATGGCATTCGTCATGGCATTCCATCACCATGAGATCACATTTCTTTGAGGCATTTTTTCCAAAGTTCATTTCCTTTTCTATGCTACCACATTTTTCATACATGTCTACCAAAGCATTTTATCAAATAGTTTATTGCCTTGCTACTATGGCTAAAAGCTTAAAACAAGTGATTTCAAAAAAGTTATGGATGCTTGGAAAAAATCTATCAAAGCATAATAGTAAGCAACAAGCTATGGTATCATGGTTTTTTTTGGCACAAAAATCAACGTGATTTTATTTTGCATTTTTTTGCAAGTTGTAAATGCATTTTTTTGGCAATTTTGTTGTTTGAAATGGGGAAAAATCTATGTGGTCAGTTTTGTGCACTTTTTAATTGTAGGATTCTTACAGTTAGTGAAAAAGGTAGTGTTCATGAAGGAATGGAAAAGATACGTAGAGCCTTTCAATTATACATGTACTGTGCAATGACATTGAATCATTTAGCAAACCATTTTTTCTTCACAGGGCAACATTTTCCTGTGGAATAGTTGACTAATTTAGCTCTTGTTTCAACTGACCACCCTCTCATGAAATCTCATTCATAATATAATCTTGCATGATCTTATCATAGTAAAAGTGATTATGACACACTGGCCACTATTACATGGCATCAGTCAAGGAAAGCTAGAGGCCACAAGATTTTGTGGAAATGTTCAATTGAAGTTGGGAGATCTTAAGATTTCTCTCTCAAATTTTGAAAAGGTTTTGGAGGTCCACCCTAAGAACTGTGAGAGCTTAAAAGTTGTAGGCCATATATATGCTCAGCAAGGACAAGCAAAGAAGGCTTTGGAAATTTTAAGAAAGGAAACTCACATAGATACACATGATGCCCGTGCATTTATCAAGATGAGTGAGTTATTAATATCATCAGACCCTAGTGTAGCCTTAGATTCTCTTAAGATGCCAAAGTATCTTCTGAAGAAGAGCAAAGAAGAAGTACCCATTCAATTGTTAAACAACATTGGGATTCTTCATTTTGAGCATGATGAACTAGAGTTGGCTCAACAAAATTTTATGGAGGCATTAGGAAATGATGTTCTGCCTCTACATAAATCTTTGTGGTCAATTTTGTGCATTTTTTTACTTGTAGGATTCTCACAATTAGTGAAAAAGGTAGTGTTCATGAAGGAATAGAAAAGATGCATAGAGCCTTTCAATTATGCTCGTACTCTGCAATGGCATTGAATCATTTGGAAGACCATTTTTTATTCACTGCAGAGTAGTATTTTCTTGTGGAACAATTGACTGAGACAACTCTCGTTTCAACTGAGCACCCTCTCATGAAATCTCATTCATATTATAATCTTGCACGATCTTATCATAGTAAAGGTGATTATGACACCACTAGACGTTACTACATGACATTAGTCAAGGAAAGCTAGAGGCCACAAGATTTCATGGATAGGTTCAATTGAAGTTGGGAGATCTTAAGAGTTCTCTCTCACATTTTGAAAAGGTTTTGGAGGTCCATCTTGAGAACTGTGAGAGCTTAAAAGATTTAGGCCATATATATGCTTAGTAAGGGCTAGTAGAGAAGGCTTTGGAAATTTTAAGAAAGGAAACTTACATAGATCCACCTGATGCCCATGCATTTATCAAGATGGGTGAGTTATTAATATCATTAGACCCTAGTGCAGCCTTAGATTCTCTTAAGATGCCAAAGTATCTTATGAAGAAGAGTAGAGAAGAAGTACCCATTCAATTGTTAAACAACATTGGGGTTCTTCATTTTGACTGTGATGAACTAGAGTTGGATCAACAAACTTTTATGAAGGCATTAGGAAATTATGTTCTGCCTCTACATAAATCTCTGTAATCAGTTTTGTGCATTTTTTACTTGTAGGATTCTCACAGTTAGTGAAAAAGGTAGTGGTAATGAAGGAATGAAAAAGATGTGTAGAGTCTTTCAATTATACTCGTACTCTTCAATGGAATTGAATCATTTAGCAAACCATTTTTACTTCACTACAGGGCAACATTTTCTTGTGGAATAGTTGACTGAGACAACTCTTGTTTCAACTGACCACCCTCTCATGAAATTTCATTCATATTATAATCTTGCATGATCTTATCATAGTAAAGGTGATTATGACACCACTAGCCACTACTAAATGACATCAGTCAAGGAAAGCCAGAGGCCACATGATTTTGTGGATAGGTTCAATTGAAGTTGGGAAATCTTAAGAGTTCTCTCTCAAATTTTGAAAAGGTTTTGGAGGTTCACCTTGAGAACTGTGAGAGCTTAAAAGCTTTAGGCCATATATATGCTTAGAAAGGATAGGAAAAGAAGGCTTTGGAAATTTTAAGAAAGGAAACTCGCATAGATCGACATGATTCCCATGCATTTATCAAGATGGGTGAGTTATTAATATCGTCAGACCCTAGTGCAGCCTTAGATTCTCTTAAGATGCCAAATTATCTTCTTAAGAAGAGTAGAGAAGAAGTACCCATTCAATTGTTAAACAACATTAGCAATCTTCATTTTGAGCGTGATGAACTAGAGTTGGATCAACAAAATTTTATGGAGGCATTAGGAAATGATGTTTTGCCTCTACATAAATCTTTGTGGTTAGTTTTGTGCATTTTTTACTTGTAGGATTCTCACAGTTAGTAAAAAGGTAATGTTCATGAAGGAATGGAAAATATGTGTAGAGCCTTTCAATTATACCTATACTCTGCAATGGCATTGAATCATTTAGCAAACCATTTTTACTTCACTCCAGAGCAACATTTTCTTGTGGAACAATTGACTGAGACAACTCTTGTTTCAACTAACCACCCTCTCAAGAAATCTCATTCATATTATAATCTTGCACAATCTTATCATAGTAAAGGTGATTATGACACCACTGGCTGCTACTACATGACATTAGTCAAGGAAATCCAAAGGCCACAAGATTTTATGGATAGGTTCAATTGAAGCTGGGAGATCTTAAGAGTTCTCTCTCAAATTTTGAAAAGGTTTTGGAGGTCCCCTTGAGAACTGTGAGAGCTTAAAAGTTGTAGGACATATATATGCTTAGCAAGGGCTGGAAAAGAAGGCATTGTAAATTTTAAGAAAGAAAACTCCCATAGATCCACATGATGCCCATGCATTTATCAAGATGGGTGAGTTATTAATATCGTCAAAACCCAGTGCAACCTTAGATTCTCTTAAGACACCAAAGTCTCTTTTGAAGAAGAGAAGAAAAGAAGTACCTATTCAATTTCTAAACAACATTGGGGTTATTCATTTTGACCGTGGTGAACTAGAGTTGGCTCAACAAACTTTTATGGAGGAATTAGGAAATGGCATTTGGGTTGAATTCATAAATAAAAGCCCTAGTGCTAATTCTGCAGTTTTTCCTGTGCTCTTTAGGGATGTGAAATTCTTCCATCGACTAGAAGAAGGTGGTATTTCTCTTGAGTTACCATGGGATAAATTCACAACACTATTTAATCTTGCTAGGATTTTTGAACAACTACATGATACTGAAAAAGTAAATCTTTTATACAAGCTAATATTGTTCAAGTTTCTTGATTATGTGAATGCATATCTACGTCTTGTAGCCATGGATCAGGCTCAGAATCATATCCAACTAAGCCTAGAATTGATTGGGGATGCACTTAAGGTGGATAAAAACTCATCAAATGCTTTATCTATGCTTGGAAAAATGGAACTGAAAGTAGATGACTAGCTTAAAGCAAAGAAATAATTAAAGCTGCACAAAGTGAATCAAATGCAAAGAATTCTTATGTTGACATTTCACTTGGAAATTGGAATTATTTTGCAGCTATTCGCAATGAGAGGAGGGATCCAAAGGTGGAGGCACAACATCTTGAGAAGTATAGAGAACTATATTGTAAAGTGTTGGAACAGAGACCAAGAAATGTTTATGCTACAAATGAGGCAGCCATTGTGCTAGCTAAAAGGGGTCAATTTGATATTACAAAGGAAATTTTTTCATAGGTACAAGAAGTTGTAGCAGGAAACATCTTTGTTTAGATGCCTAGAATGTGTGGTTAAATCTAGCACATGTTTACTTTGCACAAGGAAAGTTTGCACTTGCAGTGAAAATGTATCAAAATTGTTTGAAGATATTCTAATTTGGCATTGACACCCAAATTTTATTATAGTTAGCTCGAGCACATAATGAAGCAGAACAATGGAAAGATTGTAAAAGAACATTATTAAGAGAAGTAGATTGTAATGAGTGTTTCAAATTTTTGTTTAATGTAATGAGGGTTTCAAATTACCTCTGAGTTCACTACAAAGGGCGTCCCCAAATCCGATTTCGCTACAAAGGGCCTCAACGAATTCAAATTCATTGCAGCAAACTTTGAATTCCTTGCCCTTTCTTGCCTTTTCAAAAGTCTCGAGGTCCTCTCTGAATCCTTATCACCCATGCAAATACCTGCTATAACTGATCAAAATGCCTCATTTCAGGCTAACGAATGAAATGATGTTTGCAATGAATGAATGAAGCTAGGTCAAGCAAGACAAATGAATCTGCAATAACGAGACAAATGAATTTGCAATGAATGTGAATAATTGCGCCAATACATCGTGCACATGAATACATCATGCCAATAAGTGGCCGAATTGTTTTTTTTAAATTTTGTCTACTTTGGATTTGATGACTAACTATTTAGTCATTTTTATTTATGTGACTAAAATTTTTTAGTCAACGACCAAATTAGTCATTTATTTACTCATTTATAGCTGAGTTGCAAAAAATGAGTAGAATTTAGTTATTTTTAGTTGTTGTGACTAAAAGTTTTAGTCACCTAGTCATTTATTGGCCAAATTCTACTAGTGATATAAATAGGAATTAAAATCAAAATTATATGTGTTTGAACTCAACCTTAGTTAAGATCTATACATAATCAATTTTTAACCTTGACTTATATCTTTGTCCTAGCCTTATCTATATTGTTTACATAAGAATTTAGGCATGATAATCTATAAGTCCTAACCCATACACTACTAAAAAATAAATAGAAATAATAACTAAGTAAAATTAAACCATCTAATAATTGTAACATAATTTAAGATGAATTTTCCAAGTGGAGATCCTACCCTCAACTCTAGGAAAGTGGGTTTTTCATAGGATTTTTCCTAGTTTCAAGCACCCTCTCATTAAAATGATGAAAACCCTTATTCAACTCATGCATTCCAATGTTTCTCTACATTGGTATATGTGTGTAGCTATGATCAATCATCTTAATTATTTGTATAATAATTTGAGTATCTTGTCACATGGGTAGGTATTCATTTCATCAATAAGAGCTTAGCATTATCATTTTCACTTTTTCTCTATTCAATTACCAAAAGGGTTCTATTTTTCTTATTGATTCATATCTAGTTACTTTAGAGGTTCTAGGTAACAACTTTTCTCCTTTGTTGCATTTGGTGGGTAAAATTATGGGTGGAGACTAGGTTTGCATGGATCCCACCTCTTGTGAAATTATCAAAAGTGATGAATACGTGTGGTAGATCTTTGTTAATGGTGGCATAGATTTCTATTTAGAGAATCTAAAGGGATATGATCATTTCATGCCAGTTCAATTTGTAAAATTGTGGAATAATGGGTAGGTTACTATCAAAAGTGTCTAATTTTCCATCATTGAGGACTACATTGCTATTACCATTGATTTATGGTCAAAAGAGCTTAAGATTAAGAGAGATGACAAGTCCAAAGTCAAAAGTTCCATGAATACTTTCATTTCTAACAATGAGAAGGTTGAGTGGTTCCAAAAAATTTATAGAAGAGAAAAATTGTCTAAACCATGGGAGGAAGTAAGTACACAACTAATTAAGTATATCACTCTAGAGGACCAGGTATAGTGACATTTGTTCTTATTTTTTCCCCTTTTGAATCACCTTAGACATTATTTTCTTGTTATTTTCCCATAGTTTTTGCTAAGTCCTCTTCAACAATGTGTTGTGGAAGTCCTAAATAAGCATAAATCCATATCCACCAAGGCCTAATTTTCCATCTTTATTCTTTCCATTGATTCAACTTGCCTACCCCTATTGTGAGTGTGCCCAAAAACCCAACAAATTTTGATGTCCCTTATTCTTCCCCTCTTAAGCTAAGAAGTGAGGAGGGAATTGCTACCTATATCAAGGATTTTCTTGCTCCCCTCCAATTGATTGCAAGAAAGTTTCATGAATTGAATAATCTGCCCTTGAATTTGGAAATAAACTCTCTATTAAGAAAACCTTGGCCACAATTGCCTCCCACCATTCCTTTTACTCTTCTAGTAAGGTTAATCCTTCATCTCACTTGACTCGTTCTTTGTAATCTTCCTAATCTAATGATATATACTTTGATCCTTCCTACTATGAGGAAGATAACTTTGATTATTATTTAGCTAGAGACCTAAGATCTACTTACTAGGTTGACTCCACTACCTCAAATATTAAATAGTTTGAAATTGTGATCCCTAGTTTGCAAGTAGTTTCCCAAAAATATGATTTGGACAATAACTCTCTCAAGACTTGACCTTAAATCTAGGTAATCCCTCAGTGCCCATTGTTGTCCCTGTTGACACTTAATTTGTTCACATGGGTTTCCAAAAGAAATAAAAATGACCCCATTCGTCCCCATTTAGATTATATATGTGTCTCCTTCCAAATGCTCATTTGATTGCTTTGATGGTGGTGTTGATATAGATTTGTGTTGAAAACAAAGCAAGGATGAGAGGGGGCATGAATCAACATATTTCAAAAATAAAACATTCCCATATGCATATAACACATCACATCACATGAACTGAAATAACAAGAGAAAGGAAAAAATGCACCACATCATAACACCGATATTTTTATGTGGAAAACCCAATGAGGGAAAAACCATGGTGAGAGTTAACTCACAATATAAAATATCACTGATTAAAAAGGATTTGCAATGAAGTTTAAGGCTCACTACCTATTAATGTGAAAACACTGAAAAAGAGACAACTTCAAGAGAAAGATACAAAAGAACTGATGAGACTCATTGTCGTAGAGAAAGGTACATTAAAATTATGATAAGATAACTAGGACTTGAATGATTGTAGATGAGGCATATGTTGGCAAGAGACACTACACATGTTTTATGGTGTTTTCATTGATGGAAACCCTTGTCAGTAAGTCGATCCACATGTCGTCATCTAATCATACCGACATATAGATTGAAGATCAGTGATTATTTGTTAAGCTAGAACAGAGCATCTGAGATATTTGTGTTCTTCAATTCATATGCAAATTTTCTATTATTATTTTGTGTTGTGGATATTATGGAGGATTGTTTGATGCATGATCTGTGTTATCTGTAAATCTTGGTGCCTCGTATTGATTTGTGTGTAAGTTAGAAGATCCAGTTGACTAATTTTTTGTTCATCAGTGTATGAAGGCCAATTGGTGAATGTAGCTTGTCGCGGATATTTGAGGAGTTATTGTTTAAGTATTTTTGTGTTCGAGCATTTTGATTTGGGTCCTCACTATGTTGTGGTCGACTCTTGTGGTTGCACAGTGAATGTTATGCATGATTTGGGCCGACAGTTTGTAAATATTTCATCTTTTGTTGAAGTTGACATGAAGCAATTAAATGCTTAGTAGCGGATATATATAAGTGCTCGATTGTATCATTTTGGTGTATGCTTGAAGTGAGTTGATGTAGAAATTTCAGAAGGTCAGTAGAGTGATTATGCAC
This sequence comes from Sequoia sempervirens, assembly GCA_007258455.2. Classification (NCBI taxonomy): domain Eukaryota; kingdom Viridiplantae; phylum Streptophyta; class Pinopsida; order Cupressales; family Cupressaceae; genus Sequoia; species Sequoia sempervirens. The sequence goes on from VDFB02270651.1 coordinate 22,464,956, forward strand.
AATTTCATTTGTTCATTAAGTATTTTTTATGCGAGTTGAAGTAGAACAAAGTAGAAGTGCAGAATTAGTCAGAAGGTCCAGAATTCGATCGATGAGCCTAACTGGAACTGTAATCAGGAATTTGTAGATGCTAGTTTCTCAGTTCAAATCCTTTATAAGTTATCCAAACTTTTGTAAGGCAATAAGCCTTTTAGTTTTTTAGTAGTGAGCTCTAGGCAGTGTGCCTGAATGCAAGTGCTTTCCCATTTTGTAAACTTTCCTTTTGAGTATACTCAGACAATATTGTGGATTGACCTCCACTGTGGTTTTTCCCCTAATAGGGTTTCCACGTAAAAATCCTTGTGTTATGGTGTTGTGGTTATTTTTCTTATGTTCATGCATTTTTATTTTGGTTGAATGTTATCAGTACTTTAAGGATCAGATTAATAAAGTTAAAAATTGCAGAACACTGATTCATCCCCCCCTCTCAGTGTTCCTTGATTCCAACAACATCTAACTTATGTTGACATTGTAGTTCCTTTTTAGCACATTTCCATCTTCATACTAATTTTTCACACTTCATGTTTAACATTATGATAAATTCACATTCAACTCCTACATCACTCTTCAAAAATGATTTTACCTTCTATATATATCCTCCACAATGACAAAAAACACCAATTAAGTCGGCTCCAAGATGACCGTTGGATGAAACAATTGATATTGTATGGGTCGGCTCCAAAACACATCCAAATTCAAAGGGATTTAGTTCTAGATCGTCATATGCTATTTCAAAGCCCAAGATAACTTCCACTGATTCTCCAAAATAATATTAATTGATCAGGATCAACCGCAAGTGAAGAAAACAATTCATATTAGCTCGATTAGTACAAGTACTATCAATATTGTTACTGCTTGACTTCACACCACTGAGGAGATAATAGAAACATCATGTGGATCAAGATATGAACAATGTAGGTAATATGAAATATCCCTACAACCTCTTCCATAAATATTTGATCATTAAATGCTGACATAACTGAAGAAGCTTATTGAAAATACAGAAGTAGAGCATTCTAAATCAATTGTAGCACACTATTAAATGAAGATTAAGCTTGGGGATCTCCAACACACTTGATACTATTAGATAATGTGTATTTTTCACTATTGATCATGTCCTCAAAGCCACAAGACCAAGCCTACATCTCTGGAGAAATGTGAAGCATTTCAATCAACCTTTATCATTGCATTGCACTATTAGGGCATAGATCAGAACAATGTCAACTATAAATTTGGTTGCGGAAAGTGTGAGGAATTTATTTCTTAGATATAATATTTACATAGCATGTAAATCATTTCATTTGAACCACAAGATAAAATCTTTCACAATGGATGGATGTGGACCAAAAAGGCATGATACTACCTTAGAGTACATGATGGGTTTGTTTATTAGTATCTTTTTGTTGCTTTTCATATACTTTTAAGATTACATATTTTTTTAAAGTACCTTTTAGATAATACTTCCATAATATGTTATCCTTTCATAGATACCTTGCAACCTTGAACCCATTTTGTGGAAATGAAATATGGTGAAATATTCATAGCATTGCATGATTTAAATATAAATATATATGCATATGAATGGAATGGTGTAATTTAATTATGGTGGTTAGTTGCATATGTATGTTGTATGGATTAATCTCTTTGCAACTTAGCACATGGTAACAAGAAAGGAGTATTTGTAGCAAGCACCAAAGTAGTAGAACAGGGAATTAATGAAGCTCAAGCCGTTCAAAGTACAGGAAGTTGTGGAGTTGAGCATGGTCATTATGGAAGGAATAAATGTTGGAAAGATACTTGTTCTAGAATATTGGACATTTTCCTATGTGTTTCACATGCAAGTTGTTCTTATTTGAATCAGTCTCTTTTTCCTTTTCAATTAGATGAACAAGTCAGTCTTAAATTCACATCCTCTTATCTAGGAGTGAGATTTATGATTGCAGTTAGTTACTTAGCGTTTTGAATAATACTCTCCCCATTTTGTATAAAGTCAGCGGATAAGTTCATAGTTCAGTTAGTTGATTGTTACAAGTTATTATTAGTTAGTATTTTTCCAGTTATCCAAAAACATGTTAAAATGATATTATGTAATAAAATTTGCAAGAAGGATTATGTCTAAATATCTAGAGTTATGCAATGAATGGAGTTTTATGATGCATGAATGTGTAAGAATTTAAGTTATATTTTGCTTTAAGTTAAGTGAGAAATTCTTCTAAGCTAGCCACTCAGGTGTTGTTCTTCACTTCATTTATCAATTTTTTTATTTATGCATTTCCATTAATTTTGTTTTCTTTATCTTATACATGCATTGCGAAGTAAAATAGTTTATGGTTAGTTAAAGTTATGGTTATGTTACCCGATTTTCACCTACGGGCTCAATCAGGGGAAATTATGTTTTAAATTTGGCACGTGGATTAAATGTGGCTCCCATAAGGGTTGAGCCCAACATGCAGGTGTTCAGTTTTCATTAGGAAGGTCTTCATCTGATGCATTTGAGAACTACTGGAGGTATTGTTTCGCAGGGTTAAATCATACATATGATGCTATTTCACAAGGAAGTCAGTTGGAAAGCATGCCTCGATCAGATTTGGCACAAAACTCCTCAGAGAATAGAGTCACTGAGACCAGCCGGATGTCTTGCCAACTGACTGTTGTGTTATATTCATTTGAGATACCCAGGTCGCCAAGACATTTCGGTCACCATGAGTTTTTATATATCTCCCTGCTTGGGAGGTCTCACCGACCCTTGTTCGAAACTGCCAGCGTTGGGGAAAGCATCTGAGCTCGCGGAGATGTCCTGCTGACAAATGGTGGTCTCGGCGAAAGGTTGTGCCTTCGGTGTAGTGTCTCACCAATGGGGTGAGGTCTCGCCGAAGTGGAATGGTCTTGGTGTAACCTCTCGTTGACCGTTGGTGGCCTCACCGAAAGGGATTACCTTCGGTATAATGTTTCGCCGAACGATCATAGACTTGCCGATAGATGAAGGGTTTGACATGATGTCTTGCTGATGACTGGTGGTTTCACCAAAGGATGTTCATAAGATTGTTGCATCAAGGGGACTCCGATGAAGTGTTTTGCGTTCAGTGTGAGGTCTCGCCAAATGATCATGGTCTCGTTGAAGGATTGTGCCTTTGGTGTAATATTTTGAGCTCAGGGAGAAGTCTGGCCGACTCATTGGAGTCTCACCAAAATGAAATGGCTTTGGGGTAATGTCTCACCAACTGAGGATGGTCTCGCCGACAGTTTCTAAATTTAGCATAATGTCTTGCCGACCCGATGAAGTCTCGCCGAAGGATGGTGCCTTTGGTGTAAGGTCTCACCGACACATGGGAGTCTCGCCGAAACGACTAGCGTCGGGGAGAAGTCTGGCTGACTCGTTGGAGTCTCGCCGAAAGATGGGGGCTTGGTGTAAGGTCTTGCCGACTGAGGGGAGTCTTGCTGAAAGATAGTGGCTCAGTGTAAGATCTTTCTGAAGGCGATAGTCTGGCTGAATGATTCGCAATCACTATGATGTCTCCTCGACTTGTGTTTTCGCCGAAAGGGTAGATGGATATCGGTAAGACTCCTGGCCAAGGGATTTTTGTTCGCTATGATGTCTTGCTAACTCATGATGTCTTGCCGATAGTTTTAACTCTTTAATGTGACTGATGGAGGCTCGTTGAGACCTTTGTCCGACCTATTTGTCTTGCCAATGGGTGTGTTCATGTTGAGCATCGCCGAGACTCTTGCCGATGGTTTTGGATATCGATATGACTCTTAAGGACTCTCTATGATGTGTGACCGATAGCGATAGTCTAGGCAAAAAATTTGGGACATCGGTATAACTTTGCAGCTCGATAAGAGGTCTTGCCGATAGTTGTGTGTTATGTTGACTATTGTTGTGAAGTCTAATCGCATCGGGGAGACACGACTAGTGTATCACCGACATGCAATTCCATTTGAGTAGCCTTTGACCACCTAGAAAGCCTAAGTGGCATGTGTTCAACCAATCAGAGAAAGCCGAGGGTGAACCATTGACTGTTTGACTGTTGTGACCGCCCCTATGGAAGATCAACGGAATGCGAGAGGTATGGATCTGTTCTGTGATCAAAGGATGATGGATCAGTTCGGTGTCCAGTGGTGTCGTTTAAGAAGAGATATAATAGGGGAGGTCGGATGCTGCTTCTCGAAGACGGTCAACTTGCAGAAAGATCTTGAGCAGGAAAAAGGCAAAAAGGAAAAAACCTCAAGTCACAATGACAGCTGTGGTGTCTACTGGCGAGGGGTAGATTGATATTTATGATTATCAAAACAACCACATTCAAGGCGGCTCTGATGGAAGTTTGAGGGTGGACACAGAGGCCAGAGGTTAATGCAATTATTCCAAAAGATTTGGAGGCCATTCCTGGAGCGATCCTTCACCGACATGGACACACATTTAATGCAAAAGTAACTTGATTCAAAAGATCTAAGGGCGGGTCTTTCTGGAGGCTGATATTTTTGGTAAAGGAGGGGCCGACACATTCTTTTGGGGAGGGTTTTTTGGTTGTATATATGGCATTTTTTTCCTCTTTGGAAGGGGAGTTCAAAGAAAAGAGATTGCGGAAAAAAGCATTATTTAGCCTTTGTAACTCATGATATTTTGAGGACTTCCTCAGTTATTTTTTGATAATTCAGGAGCTTTTGGGACCTACTTTGGAGTTCCCTTTTATATGATTTTATCCTATTTTTCAGTTTGATGTTTCATGCTAAGATTTATTTTAATCCTACATGTTATGTCTTGAGATGGTGTCTGAAGCGAAGATCTTGCAGTTGAAAAGATTATAGATTGTGAAATTTTATATAGTTTAGGCTTGATTAGTTGTGAGAATTTTATATTTTCCTGCTAAGTTAGAGTCTGGAACTAATTTAATACCTGTCTATAAGGCATTTTTATGTAGTGGCTCATATACCAAAGTTGTGTCCTATGCACTTAGTGTTGTCAGATTTTCATTGTGGTGTGTTGTTTAAACAAGATATCAACATATTTTTGGTGTATCACCTTAAAAGTTTTTTTTTAAAGTTTTCAGTTGTTTATTGTTTAAGCTTTCTTCTTACACCTTTTCCCTTTCAAGTTTAAGTGTGTTTAAATGTTTATCTGAATAGGAGTTGGCCTAGAACTCGGAGGTTTCACTTCATTCCAACAGTCCCACATAGAAGTGAATCCAAGGATATCAGAATGCAAGTCAGTCTTATCAAAACCAAGGATATCAGTATCAACAAAATAGGCAACCCTATCAAGGTGCTTATCAGAGGAAAAATGTTAATCAGAGACCATTCCAATCTTATAATCCAAATCCTCTTAATGTTGTAAATCCAGTGAAAGATATGGTTCCAGCTCAGAATAACTTTGTGACAGAAAATGAATGGTTTTATTCGTGTAATCAAGCATAGAACCCAACCTCATGCTCAAATGGGGTAGTTAATCAGGCACTTATGGTCCAAAATGCTGTCAGTCCACAACTAGATGCACCTGCTAATAGACCTGAACAACAATTGGATATACATTCTAATGAGATTGCATTTTTAAATTGGCAAAGTGAATAGTTATGTGGTGTGAATGGTGATTCAACAATTGCAGCCAATACATGAGCTAAGAAAAGAGCTCTAGAGGTGGAGCAATCAGCTAATAAAAACAAGGGGCCTACAACTATAGAAGCATCATCCACACCTATTCCAAATGTACCAAAGAAAACTACTATCTTACCAATTAATAAGCAGCCTCACAAGAATATAGAACCGGCTACTGCTAAAGTACATCAGAAGGTACCTTTAACTACACCTTACAACATTGTGGATAGTATGAAGAAGATGAACATGAATATGACCATGTGGGACTCCTTAAGCATTCCTAGACAGGCTGATCTACTTAAAAAAGCATTATTTGAAGATGCAAATCCTAAACAAGTTGTTGTTTCCCAAAAGGTCATGATGGCTAATGATGATCAAGGGAAATTTTCTAATCCCAGTAGCAAAAGAAAATCTACGATTCAAGGTAAGAACGTGAGACCTCCTCTGTTCTATGTTTCATTGATTATTGGAAAAAATTTAGTGCACAATTGTATGGTAGATAGTGGCACTACCTGTTCTGTGATGCCCAAGCAAGTAGTTGATCAGTTACGTTTAAAGTATGAACCTTTAGAGAAAGGAGTAGTCCAACTGGATGGCTCATCTGTTAATATAGTGGGTCTTATCAAAGATGCTAGCTTAACACTGCATGCTAGCCCTAATTTTTCAATTTCCCAAGACATTTATGTAGCAGATTTTCCTTCGTATTTTGGTTATGTTTGTCAAGGGAGTTCACGGCTAAAATAGGGGGATACCTTTCATCTGACTAGTCTCACATGATGTTTTGTACTAGGTATGGAACTAAAGTAACCATTAAGTCTGACCTACTTGCAAAAGACAATATAGAACCCTATATACCTAGTGCAATAAATGTCAATTGCGTAGTTTTTGAACAAGACGAGCATGCTGCTATCTCTGATCCTTGTACTATTGTTGATGATATTCCTAATATACTTTTAGATTAGTGGGCTGCAGGCCAAACTTCTAGTGCTGAAAGTGACTTGGTGTCAGATGCTGGTATGGGTAATTATATGTTTCAAGAAGTTGACATAGTGATGCCTAACTTGGTTAAAAGGTCAGAGAATGATTGTGATCAGTAGGGCGAAGTTTGGGAAATGTATTTTGATGACTCAAGAAGAAGGCATGGTGCTGGTGGGGGTGCATTATTGGTTTCCCCAATAGCTAAAAGATATTATGCAGCGTTTAGATTTGTATTTTCATGCACTAATAACACAATAGAATATGAAGGTCTTATTCAAGGGCTGGAATGGGCGAGGAAACATGGAATTAAATGTTTAAAGGTGCATGGGGATAGTGAATTGATAGTAAATCAGGTTAGAGGTCTGAATGTTATTAAAAATGATGTTCTTAAATTGTATAAGCATAGGGTTTGGGACCTCATAGAGGATTTTGAAGCTTTCAACATCATTTCAATTCCAAGAAATCAGAATCAACATGCTGACAGGTTAGCAGCCATGGGGGCTCAGTTTGACATTCCGAACAGCATAACGAAGGAATGTAATCAACAACACATCAAGGTTATTATCAGGCCTTCAGTGCCCGATAACAATGTTAACTGGCAGGTCTTTGAGAGTGATGAGAAAATTCTACAATTTCTGCTTGAAGAGGACATGTTTACAGCATCAAATTAGGATAAAATCAAATAGCAGTATGGAGAGTAGGTACTGCAATTAAAGAACAACAAGTTGCCTAAGGGTTTGGTCACCTTAGAAAGTATTTTCAACTCCGATGATTAGGCTAAAAGTAATAAAGCCAATTTACTGGTTCAACAAAATCATTATGAGGACTTAGAAATTGCACCCAAGAGAAGCCTCAAGATAGGAAAAATAAACACTGCTACTGAAAAGTAGTTTTTTCTGTAATTATTCCAAGAATTCATTGACATATTTGCCTAGGAGTATGGAGATTTGAAGGGATTTGATCCACGTCTTGCACGGCATACAATAGAATTGGAGCCAACAGCCAAACCCATAAGGCAAAAACAAAGGCAAGTTAATCCCAAATTGGAGCCATTAATGCAGAAAGAAGTTTTCAAACTTATAGAAAGTGGGATTATCTTTCCCATCAAGCATACTAGCTGGGTTGCAAATCTAGTTCCTATCAGGAAGAAAAACGGAGAGCTCAGATTATGCGTAGACTTCAGAGATTTGAACAGAGTTTCTTTAAAGGACAGGCACCCTCTTCCGTCTATGGAGCAGATTCTCCAATATGTTTCAGGTTCTGAACGTTTTTCTTTATTGGATGGATATTCTCGTTATAACCAGATTTTGGTAAAAGAAGAAGATCAATTTAAAATTGCATTCACCACAAAGTGGGGCACAATGGCATACATGAAAATGCCATTTGGTTTGTCTAACGCTGGAGCAACCTTCCAAAAGGCTATGGACATGGCCTTTAGCAACTTAATGTATAAGTTTGTTTTAGTATACCTTGATGACATCACTGTCTATTTCAAGAAGACAACAGATCACATTGACCATTTGAGGCATATTTTTGAACATTGTCGGGAGTTTGGCATATTGTTGAATCCCAAGAAATGTGTTTTCTCGGTTCATGAAGGAAAGATTCTTGGGTATGTAGTATCTAGGAAGGGAATCACTGTGGATCCTGAAAGAGTTACAGCAATCTTGGAGCTGCCTTTACCTCAGCATAAGAAAGGACTTCAAAGTTTCATTGGTCCTATTAATTTTGTCAGAAGGTTCCTGCCTGATATAGCAGCCTTGTTAAAACCCCTTACAACTATGTTAAAAAAGAATGTAGGGTTTAAATGGACCCAAGAAGCAAAAGATATTTTTTAGTTGATCAAGGAGGTGTTAGCTTCAGCCCCAACATTAGTTAACCCATATTTCAGCAAGGATTTTACCTTGTATGCTTTTGGTAGTTTTGATGTAATTTTTGCAATTTTGGTGCAGAAAAATGCAGAAGGGTTGGAGCAGCCCATTGCTTTTTTCAGCAAGGGTCTGGAAGACTATGAGCAGAAGTATACCTTCATAGAAAAACATGTGCTGGCTGTTGTGAGAAGTTTGAAGAAATTTAGACATCTTCTATCTCATAACAAAATTCATCTACAATTGGCACATTCCAGTGTGAAAGAATGTTTACTCAGCAAAGATCTAAATGAAAAACGGGTTGGATGGATCACAAGAGTTATGGAGTACGATGTGGATATTCAGGTCACCAAGTTGGTGAGGAGAAAAGGTTTATGCCAGCAACTAGCTAACGAAGACATTTCAATAGTAAAGGGTGAACGAGACTCAGTTTTGGTTAATGTTGGGACAACAGATAATGAAACTACCAGTTGGTTGCAGGAGATGTCACATTTCTTGAGAACTAGGGAATGTCCACCTAATCTGAACAGAACGAAGAGGAGGTACTACTGACTTCAGTCTATTCCTTTTGTCTTGATTGATGATGTGTTATATAGGAAAGATCATAGTGGAGTACTACTCAGGTGTGTTGATAATGATCAAGTGGATCATATATTACATGAGTTCCATGACAGACCTTCTGGAGGTCATTATGCTGCAAGGACAATAGCATATAAAATTTTAAGAGCAGGCTATTATTGGCCTAATTTTTTTAAGGATGCACATACTTATGTCAGGAGATGTTCCAAGTGTGCCTTGTTTTCAGGCAAAGAAAAGCTTGTTGCCTTGCCATTGCAACCAATTCAGATAGAGCAATCGTTTATGAAGTGGGGAATTAACTTCATAGGGGCAATTAATCCACCCTCAAGTGTAGGCCATCGATGGATTATCACAACAACGGACTATTTTACATGATGGACAAAAGCTTTGCCTCTAAAGGAAGCTAATGAAACAGTAGTGCTGAATTTTTATGAAGACGTTTGCAGATTTGGAGTCCTAGATTCTATAATCTCTGACAATGCCCTAGCATTTGTTGGTTTGAAGGTTATTGATTGGGCATTGAAGAATGGCATTTACTTGAACACAAGCTCCAACTATTATCCTCATGGCAATGGACTTGCAGAGTCAACTAATAAAAATATGATTAACATTATCAAAAGGACGCTTCAAAGCAATTAGAGGGATTGGCATGCCAAATTGAAGACTGCTCTTTGGGCAGACAGAATTACCTCTAAGAAGGTGATTGGGAACTCACCTTACATGCTAGTGTACAATAAAGAAGCAAAATTACCTATTTCTATTGAGTTACCCGCCTTGGACATTGCCAGCCAGTTGCTCCTGTTTGAACAGACTGCTCCACTTGCCTTAAGATATACTCATCTGATGGAGTTAGAAGAAACTAGAAACAAGGCTATGAAAAACATGGAACACCAGCAAATCTTGATTAAAAGAACATATGATAAGAAAAATAGATCAAGAGATTTCATGGTCGGAGATCTTGTATTGAAATGGGATGTTCTAAAAGGAAGGTCGAGCCATCACACCAAGTTTGACAACATGTGGATGGGTCCATTTATTATCAAAGACTGCAAAGAACACAATGCTTACCAACTGGCCACAACTGAAGGTGAAGTGCTTCATATCCCAGTCAATGGGATACACCTCAATCCTTGTTTTGAGGTTTGATAAGTTCCTCCTTGTACATGCTTTAGGTTAGATTTCATGCATTCAATAAGCGTTGTTGCACTTTAGTTTAGTTGTTGTTACATTCCCTAAGTGCTGTCCCAACACAGTAAATAGTTTCATTTCAGTTTTTTCCTATTTTCAATAAATTTCCAGGGACCTGTCTTGTTCTATAAGTCTCAAGTGAGTTACAACTATGTACAAAATTTCCCTAGGTCTGTTTATGAGTTTCTCTATTTACTCCATGCCTAATGGACAAGTTTAGGCTACTGGTTTTCATGTTTAGTAGGCAAATTGCCAGAAATGTTACCTGATTTTCACATGCAGGCTCAATCAGGGGAAATTATGTTTTAAATTTGACATGTGGATTAAATGTGGCTCCCATAAGGGTTGAGCCCAGCGTGCAGGTGTTCAATTTTCATTGGGAAGGTCTTCGTCTGATGCATTTGAGAACTAATGGAGGCATTGTTTCGTAGTGTTAAATCATACATCTGATGCTATTTCACAAGGAAGTCTATTGGAAAGCATGCCTCAATCAGATTTGGCACAAAACCCCCTAGAGAATAGAGTCGTTGAGACCAACAAGATGTCTTGCCGACTAACTGTTGTGTTATATTCATTTGAGATACCCAGGTCGCCAAGACATTTCAGTCGCCATGAGTTTTTATATATCTCCCCGCTTGGGAGGTCTCGCTGACCTTTGTTCAAAACGGTCGGCGTCGGGGAAAGAATCTGCGCCTCAGGGAGATGTCCTACTGACAGATGGTAGTCTCGGTGAAAGGTTGTGCCTTTGGTGTAGTGTCTCACCGACGGGGTGAGGTCTTGCCAAAGTGGAATGGTCTCAATGTAACCTCTCGCCGACCATTGGTGGCCTCACCGAAAGGGATTTCCTTCCGTATAATGTCTAGTCGAATGATCGTGGTCTTGCAGACAAATGAAGGGTTCAGTATGATGTCTTTCCAATGACTGGTGGTCTCACCGAAGGTTAGTCATAATATTGTTGCATCGGGGGGACTCCGGGGAAGTGTTTTGCGTTCAGTGTGAGGTCTCGTCGAATGATCACGGTCTCACTGAAGGATTGTGCCTTCGTTGTAATATTTTGAGCTCGAGGAGAAGTCTGGCCGACTCGCTGGAGTCTTGCCGAAACGAAATGGCTTCGAGGTAATGTCTCACCGACTGAGGATGGTCTCGCCGAAAGTTTTTGAGTTTAGCATAATGTCTTGTCAACCTGATGAAGTGTCACTGAAGGATAGTGCCTTCGGTGTAATGTTTTGACTTCAATGTAAGGTCTCACCGACACATGGGAGTCTCGCCAAAATGACCAGCGTCGGGGAGAAGTCTAGCCGACTCGCTAGAGTCTCACTAAAAAATGGGGGCTTGGTGTAAGGTCTTGCCAACTGAGGGGAGTCTTGCTGAAAGATAGTGGCTCGGTGTAAGGTCTTGCCGAAGGTGATAGTCTGGCCAAATGATTCGCGATCGCTATGATGTCTCCCTGAATTGTTGTGGTTTCGTCGAAAGGGTATATGGATATCGGTAAGACTCTTGACCGAGGGTTTTTCATTCGCTATGATGTCTTGCCGACTCATGATGTCTCACCAATAGTTTTAACTCTTCGGTGTGACTGATGGAGGCTCGCTGAGACCTTTGTCCAACATGTTTGTCTTGCTAATGGGTGTGTTCGTGTTGAGCATTGTCGAGACTCTTGTCGATGGTTTTGGATATCGGTATGACTCTTAAGGACTCGCTATGATGTCTGGTTGATAGCAATAGTATGGGCGACAATTTTGGGACATCGGTATAACTTTTGCAGCTCGATAAGAGGTCTTGCCAATAGTTGTGTGTTATGCTGACTATTGTTGTGAAGTCTAATCGCATCGGGGAGACACGATTAGTGTCTCACCGACATGTGATTCCGTTTAAGTAGCCTTTGACCTCCTAGAAAGCCTAAGTGGCATGTGTTCAACCAACCAGAGAAAGCCGAGGGCGAACCATTGACTGTTTGAGTGTTGTGACCGCCCCTATGGAAGATCAACATAATGCAAGCGGTATGGATATGCTCTGTGATCAAAGGATGATGGATCAGTTTGGTATCCAGTGGTGTCGTCTATGAAGAGATATAATAGGGGAGGTCGGATGCTACTTCTTGAAGACGGTCAACTTGCAGAAAGATCTTGAGCAAGAAAAAGGTAGAAAAGAAAAATCCTCAAGTCACAATGACAACTGTGGTGTCTATTGGCGAGGGGTAGATTGATATTTATGATTATCAGAACAACCACATTCAAGGAGGCTCTGATGGAAGTTCGAGGGTGGACACGGAGGCCAGAGGTTAATGCGATTATTCCAAAAGATCTGGAGGCCATTCTTGGAGAGATCCTTCACCGACATGGACAACAGGGATACACATTTAATGCAAAAGTAACTTGATTCAAAAGATCTAAGGGTGGATCTTTCTGAGGCTGATATTTTTGGTAAACCCTAAAGGAGGGGCCGACACATTCTTTTGGGGAGGGTTTTTTGGTTGTATATATGGCATTTTTTGCCTCTTTGGAAGGGGAGTTCAAAGAAAAGAGATTGCAGAAAAAAGCATTATTCAGCCTTTGTAACTCATGATATTTTGAGGACTTCCTCATAGTTATTTTTTGATAATTCAGGAGCTTTTGGGACCTACTTTGGAGTTCCCTTTTGTATGCTTTTATCCTATTTTCAGTTTGATGTTTCGTGCTAAGATTTATTTTAATCCTACATGTTATGTCTTGAGATGGTGTCTGAAGCGAAGATCTTGTAGTTGAAAAGATTATAGATTGTGAAATTTTATATAGTTTAGGCTTGATTAGTTGTGAGAATTTTATATTTTCCTGCTAAGTTAGAGTATGGAACTAATTTAATACCTGTCTATAAGGCATTTTTATGTAGTGGCTCATATACCGAAGTTGTGTCCTATGCACTTAGTGTTGTCAGATTTTCATTGTGGTGTGTTGTTTAAACAAGATATCAACATATTTCTGGTGTATCACCTTAAAAGTTTTTTTTTTATGTTTTCAGTTGTTTATTGTTTAAGCTTTCTTCTTACACCTTTTCCCTTTCAAGTTTAAGTGTGTTTAAATGTTTATCTGAATAGGAGCCGGCCTAGAACCCGAAGGTTTCACTTCATTCCAACAGTCCCATATAGAAGTGAATCCAATGTTTCTCCAAGATTGCTGAAACTTGTATAGTTCAATTTAGGGTGCTAATTTTGAGAGATAATAGGTTCATGAACAAATATTTAATTGATAGATTGTAGTACTCCAGAGCTTAGGATTGGTTTTTTTTTTTATTTTAAACAGTTTTAGATTAATTATGCACTCGTACATCTTTAATAGTCACCTACAGCTTGTGTTGCAGGTACCCGTAGCCATTAGGATTGTAACTACTTTCATTGCTTTTACAATTCTATAAGTTTTCAGTAAAGTAGAATAGTTTGAATGGGTTTGAATAGAATAATTTAGGTGAACACAAGTCTATGAGGAAACATATAGTGAAATACCATAATAATTTTACGCACCTTGGTTGATGACTTAATGTAGGTTTGCAATGTCAAGTGGACTGTTCAGCTTGGCATTGTTGGCAACACAAGGGTAGAAAATTGAGAGGGGGGGTGAATCAGTTGTCACATAAATTATACTTTTTAAACTTCTTCTTAGATATGATAAATAGACATGAAAGCATGAACCATCACCACATCAAAAACACACATAACACCAAGATTTTTTATGTGGAAACCCTGATAGGGGAAAAACCACAGTGGAGGTTAATCCACAAGATTATACTCTATTAAAAGTATAAAATAATTATAAATGGAGAATGCACATGCATTCAAGCACACTGCCTAGAGCTCACTACTCAAATACAAAAGGCTTACTTCCCAAAGGAAGACTCATTGTCTTACATCCAAAAGATTTTGAATTGAGAAAAAAACATCTTCTAATGCCTGATTACAGTTCCAATTAAGCACATAAACACTTTCTTCTACTCACTCTTCTTCACACTTTACTTCTTCCTTCGAAAGATTAGAACATTATTTGCACTTAGCACAGAGCATACATCGCACACCACTACCTTCAAATGGTATAAACAATCGATCATATATATCCGCAACTAGAGATTAGAACAACTACATATAGGCCCAACAAAATATAAAATGAGTACAAACTGTCAACCCAAATCAATAAATAATTATCAATGCACACCAAACAATGTCGGCCAAAACATAGTAAGGACCCAAAATAACATCCTTGAACATGAAACACCTTAACCAATCATGCCTCGAAGATCCACAACATGCTACAATCACCTTGTCAGCCATGATCATGAAAAAAATGAACACACAGAAGAAAATCACCAATCATGAAAACAACGATCAATTTAGACCAACAACATAGATAGAGCACAATCTAGAAACATCCAAAAGCATCATAAATCGCTACATAAGCATATGAAACAACTCAAATTACTAGAATCACATTATCTTCTTTCAGGAACACCAATTGAAGCAACAAAACAATTGTCAGAACACAGATACTCATAACTCAATCAAATCTTAATGTAAACCTTTGAAACTTCATGTGGATAAAATAGATGTACTTGTCAAAAGACCTTTTAATCCATAACCTCTTATCATCAATATATTGAGCTAGCCACCATGCTAAACTTAATTGCATCACTGACAACCTGCAACTTATTTTATTACAATTTTCTCAATATCCTCGACATATACAACCTTAAAGGAATTAATTCCAATAGTGTCGACATCAATGACAACCACATATCAGCAATATCCAACAATCTCCCCCTTTGGCATTGATGGCAACAAACATAGTTTCTCCCCCTTAGATTTTGACTCTTTTCTCCTTAACTCTTTCATAGTTTTTCACATGACTCTTCTCCCCCTTTGACGTCAACGATAAAGATACACATTATCTTTCTCCACACAAGCTCTGAACCGCATTTCTGAACATCTGACTACTCCCCTTGAGTAGTAGCCACCACATCAATCTGGATCACAAGATATGACTATGAAATGCACAGATTGATGCAAGTTAATGCATATTAATTTTGATTAGGAGGGTTAATCACCCCTAGCTTCCCTCTAAGATACTGAAAAGTATCCTTAGGAAAGGGCTTGGTAAAGATATCTGCAATAGGTTCCTTAGTGGGAACATACTCCAATCTGACTTCCTTTCCATTCACCTTCTCTCTCAAAAAGTGAAACTTGATAGATATATGCTTGGTTTTTGAATGCAACACCAGATTCTTAGAAATGTTAATTGTACTTGAATTATCATATAATATAGCAATAGGTTCATCATACACAACTCTGATATATTTCAACACCCACTTCATCCACAATACTTGAGTACAATTGTTAGCAGCAACAATGTATTCTGCCTCCGTAGTAGATAAAGAAATGGCATTTTTCTTCTTACTTAACCATGAGATCAACTTATTTCCCAAGAAAAATGCACCACCACTAGTACTCTTTTTGTCATTCACATCTCCTACCTAATCAACATCAGTAAAAGCACTCAAAGTAAGGTCATCTTCTTTAGGATACCATAGGCCAAAATCAATTGTCCCCTTCAAGTACCTGAATATCCTCTTCACAGTTGTCACATGAGATTCCTTAGGATCAACTTGAAATCTTGCAACAATGCATACGACATTCATGATATCAGGTCTAGTTTGAGTCAAATAGAGAAATCCACCAATCATGGATCTGTATCTATTTTTATTTGTTTTAGGAGAATCATCATCTTGTGTTAACTTACATCCGGTCACCATAGGTGTACCAACTGGCTTTGAATCTTCCATACCAAACTTCTTTATCAATTCTTTCACATACTTGGACTGAGATATAAAGATCCCTCTATCTAGCTGAGTAATTTGCAATCCCAAAAAAAATTCCATTTCTCCAATCATAGACATCTCAAACTCACTCTGCATCTCATCAGCAAACTTCATGCACAAACTATTATCTCCTCCAAAAATGATATCATCAACAAAGACTTCAACAATCAAATCTTTATCATGATCAATCTTGAAATACAAATTGCTATCAACAGTACCTTTATTAAATCCAAGCTTCAACAAATACTTGTCCAATCTAGCATACCATGCTCTTGGGGATTGCTTGAGTCCATACAATACTTTCTTCAATTGACAAACCATATCTACCTAATCAGTCAATTGAAATCCATCAGGTTGCTCAATATACACTTCTTCTTCTAGTTCACCATTTAGAAATGTTGACTTGACATCCATCTAATAAACCTTGAAGTTTTTGTAAGCAACATAAACAAGTAATAGTCTCACAGCTTCAATCCTAGCAACAGGAGCAAAAGTTTCTTCAAATTCAATTCCTTCCATTTGAGAATATCCTTTACACAAAGTCTTGCTTTGTTTCTAACAACTTCACCTTGCTCATTTAGTTTGTTATGAAAGACCCATTTAGTTCCAATTATATTTTTGTCTTTAGGTCTAGGAATAAGAATCCATGTATCATTCTTCTCAATTTGCAGTAGTTCTTTTTCATTGCTTCCACCCAATGTTCATCTTTGCATGCTTCATTGACACTATTAGGCTCAATCTTTGAGATCAAAAAATATTCTTCTGCAATTCTTCTCCTAGTTTGAACACCTTTGTTCTTATCACCAATAATTTGATCTCCTGAATGATTTAGTCTTACATACCTTGGAGTCTTAGGGTGTTCTTGAACTTAAGGCTCTTGTGATCTCACTTCTGCACTTTCACTAGTTCCTTCCTCTTGATTTTCCTAATTCATCAGAAGGATTTGAACTTGATTTGGAGTCTAAACTTTCTTTCCTTTATCTGAACTATCATTTTGATCGTTTGAATCATATATGAAGGTTCTAGATGGTCTAACTATGTCTTCATCAACCTTGACATTAGCACTCTCAATTACTTTCCTCAATCTCTTATTTTAGCACTGGTAGGCTTTAATTTTAGTAGAATAACCAAGAAAGATTCCTTCATCACTTCTTGCATCAAAATTTCCTATATCCTCATCTCTTTTGATATAGCATTTACTCCCAAAGATTTTGAAGTATCTAATAGTAGGCTAATGACCATACCATAGCTCATAAGGAGTCTTACCAGTATCACCTTTGACATGTACCTATTTGAGAGTGTAAACAACAATACTGACAACTTCTCTCCAGTAGATATGTAGAACATTTCCTTCCAACATCATAGTCCTAGCAACTTCTTGAATTGTCTTGTTCTTTCTTTCCACAACTCCATTTTGTCGAGGGGTCCGTGGGGTAGATAATTGTCTCTTTATCCCATGCTCTTCACAAAAAGAATTAAACTCACCAAAAGTGAATTCACCACCTTTATCTGATCTCAGGCATTTAATCTCTAGACCTATCTATGTCTCAACCATAGCCTTAAAAATATTGAATTTCTCTAGAGCTTCATATTTTTCCCTTAAGAAAGTAACCCACATCAATCTAGAATAATAATCAATAAGTAGCATGAAATATCTGTCTCCTTGTAAACTTCTGACTCTAGAAGGACCACACAAGTCAGTATGCACAAGCTCCAACACTTCATTTGAACAATGTTGTTTGCTCCAGAATGAAACTCTAGTTTGCTTCTCTAACTAAAATTCCTTGCATATAGTATTAGTAGGTTTTATCAACTTTGGAAGATCTCTCACTGCTTGAGTAGAACTTATATTGATAATATTGTCAAAGTTTACATGACATGTTCTCCTATGCCACAACCAACTTTCATCAACTTGAGCAATCAGAAAACTTTTACCAGTAGCATTTAGGTGAAAGGTATTACCTTTTGTTTTTGTACTAGATGCAATCACATTTTCGGAACTCCCCAATATTCTACAATTTCCATTCTTGAATTGAAGATTGCGATGCAGACCTAAGAGGCCCAAACTCACTCAAAGTATAAACCTACCTTCAAGAGGCATCTAGGTCCTATTAGACCAATCCAAACAACTCCTAAAGTTTGAAAACAACAAGAAGTAGAATTTCCCACTTTCACCCTACAACCCTTCTAGCAGTGCAAACCCAGTTTTAGGGAATTTTCTCAAAAACCTTCCAAAACACCTATCAAAAAAATTGTGGATTAATATACCCTTTTGCAACTTATACAACATACATGAAACCAATATCAACTCTTTTTGTCCAAGTAAGAGATTCAATAACATGCCACCGCCTACAACTAGTAAATTACTCTTCTTTTATAAAGGAAGTACCTTTTTGATGTAGGATCTCCTCTCAAACACCAAAAATAGTCATTAATCATGATGCAAAGCCACCAATTCCACGGTCATTTTTCCCATACGAGGTCATTACCCTACTACCCCAAGAAACCCTCCTAAACATGCAAAAACCAAGGGTTTTGGTGAAATTCACAATTCCAAAGCTTTCCAAATCTAGTCAATGATCCAAACACCTCCTAATACCCCTGCACAAACTTAACAAACACTCACAAGGCCATTAACTTCATTAGTTTTCAAAACCACTACCTTAGTTTCTCTTTTTCATGTCAAAATCCACATCTCCCAACCTAGGGCATCACCACCCAACCATACAGACACCTTTCCAAGATTCTACTACAACATGGGGACCTAAAATAAAATGGTACATGCCTTTCCTCTGAATCACAGGTCACCACAATAGGAGGAAAGGCTCCATTCTTAAATGAAGTGAAAACCTAGACCCTACTGGCCTGCTATAGGCAGTGCAAGAAAAGAGGAATTTATTTCAACAAAAATCAATAGGAGGCCCTCAAAATAATTGAAAAAGAGAACTATCACCTATTACCACACCATTATGTGAGTTGTGGATCAAATTGTGTCCTTGCTGGCCATACACAATCAATAAAACTAAGGAAAAATGCTGAAATTCATAGATTGGATGTTGAAATAGAGCATATACTCCTCAAAATGCATTTCATTAACCCTTCATTCGGGCTTGCAAGATGTTCTTATAAATTTTCAACTTCAACCAACCCCTCCAACATGCATAATTTCCCTTAACAACTTTTTAAATGCTAATGACTCCTCAAACCCCCAAGTTGACAAGTTTATAACAACTTTACAATTATTATGCAATTTTACATTTTCAACAAGAATAACTTTCCAAGCCCCTTATTACATTAAAAATGGTCTTGATGAACCTTATTAAAGAAAAAACAAAAAAAATGACACTATCCAACTTACTACCCTCCTTAAATGTCTTTCAAGACCTCAATTTCATCATTAAGGTGTAGGTGCTCCTGCACCATACACCCCCACAGAGAAAAGACTCTTGTCACAAGAGTTGAAGGGCATTACATTCCTTAAAATTGCTCCATACATCCTCTGCCCTATAGCTTCCTTCAACTAGTTTAAACACTGAGTTCTTTTGACCTTCTCTACCTTTGTGATTGTGTTCATGTTGAAATGTGTCTTCATGTTCATGTTCAAACCTGATGTCTTCTTTCCTCTTATGCCTGGATCAAAATTTGATGTTCTCCCAATCCTTATACCTGCAAACAAACAAGAGTTAGTAGTATTTTGTTCTAAACCTTTATCACTATCCTTTGTACCATCATGATTTACTCCTATCAAACCTGCAAGTACTTCCTTCTTTTCCCTTTTCATTGGCAGACTTGTACCTTCCTCTTGTAAGGTCCTATAACCATCACAACCCTCCATCTTCTTGTGCTCTATCTTGTCAACCTTGTAATTTTCTATACCAGCAGCCTTGTAACCCTCTGTCTCATCAACATCATAGTGTCTTATCCTCCTATGCACTGTATTGTTACTTTCACAAACCTCTGCATTCTTTTTTGTTGTTTTACCAATACTACTCACTACTGTCCCTTCATTCACTATCCAACTAATTACATTATCCCTTAACTATATTTTTGTTCTATTTTGTGTTATAGAGCATTCAACTACCCCAACCATGATGCATTCACATTTTTCATGCCTTTCCAAATGATCCATCTTACTCTATATTTCATCAGTCTAAAACGTGTTACCACCAACTTTCTTCTGCCAAACAAAATCACTGTTATCCTTTCTTCCTAGTGACTACAGGTCATATTCTCTTCTAACTGCTACTGTCCTATCATCGTTAACTTGCTCCATACCTGCAAACATTTTTTTTCCACTATCCTCAAGCCTTAAAGGCTCCTTCTTGCCAAAAATTACAACCTTGGTTTTACCTTTGTCTTTTGCACTACCCTGCAAAGGAGTTAGTTTAAAACTCTTATCATCCTTCCTAATGGTGTAGGTGTTCTCCCTACCATCATACATAGAACTTCTATCAAATTTACATGGTCTCCCCAATAGAAAATGGCAACAATCCATTGGAAATATATCACATAAGACCCTATCTTTGTACTCCCCAAACTAGAAATCCACATACGCTTGCTCATTCACCACTAAGATTTGACTATCATTCACCCAAGAAACTTTGTAAGGTACTACATAAGGTATATTATCTAGATTTAACTTGTCTACCATCTCCCGAGACACCATATTATCTCGAGAACCTGAATCAATAACAACTTGACACACTTTACCTTTGCATTTGCATGAAGTTCTGAATAGACTCCTTCTTTGGCTCATATCTTCCTCTTTAGGTGCTTGCAACAAGGTCCTTCTCATCATGACTACTTCTCCCACCTCTGGATCTGTAGGTCTACTTGAACTTTCACATTCTTCTTCTTGGATCAGTTGAGTTCTCCTTTCACTTCTTCTATCACCACTTGAAGTTGAACTTTGGTTTTGAGGACACTTGAAAGATGGGTGTCCAATTTCATTGCATCTATAACACCTACCTGCAAACTCATTGAAATCTCTCCTTTGTCTGAAGTTAGTTCTTCCACTTCTCCATCCTCCTCTTGCTTCAGGTGCTTGCTGCTTATTCTTATCAACATCTTCATGGTCTTCCTTGGTATGCCTTGATGTTGAAGTGGTGCCTCTACCCCTAGAGGTGTTGCCTCTTCCTCTTGTTGCCTTCTCTTGTCTCCTCTTTAGTTTTTATTTTTCCCTCATTGCCATTTGAAAGCATTATTCAATTGATTTAGGTGCCAACAAGCTAATCTCATCCTGAATGTTATACCTCAAGCCATTTAAGTACCTAGCAACCATTTCTTCCGCATCTTCTTCATGTTTAGTCCTTATACTTAGCCTATAAAATTATTCAGTATATAATTGCACATATAAATTCTTTTGTCTAAGATTTTGTAACTTCTTAAGTAACTGAACACTATAATCACAAGGAAGGAATTTACGTTTTAGTTTGGTCTTCATGCTCTCTCAAGAAGTGATCTTTCTCTTTCATTGTCTCTCCCTTTCCTCTTGCACAAAATTCCACCACAACAAAGCATTTCCTTTCAGTTTTGTTTTTTCCTTCTTCACCTTGTGCTCTTCACCAATTTCTTCACTCTCAAAGTAGTTCTCCAAAGCCCCTATCCAATCCAATAGCTCTTCACTATCAAGTTTTCCTCCATACATAGGCACATCCATTTTTCCATGTCCATCCTTCTTCACAACCTTCAGAAGCTTCATCATCCTCACATCATCTGGATCCATCTCTTCCTCTTCACTGGAAGTCTCTTCTTCTTCAGTATCACTTTCATCCAAAAGAACCCTACCTTTAGCTTTCATCATAGCAATTTCTTGCTTCAGGGATTCTATTTCTTTGTAATGGTTGTCATTCTTCCTTGCAACAACATTCCCCTTAGGAGGCATTTTCATTCCTCCAATTACCTTCTTCTTCTTACACACAAAACTTCAACCTTCTCTCACAAGAGACCTACTCCCTTGCTTTGATACCACTTTGATGCAGACCTAAGAGGCCCAAACTCACTCAAAGTGTAAACCTACCCTCAAGAGGAATCTAACAAGATTAAAGGGGCCTATTAGACCAATCCAAATAAATCCTAAAGTTTGAAAAAAACCAGAAGTATAATTTCCCACTTTCACGCTTGCAACCCTAGTAGTAGTGCAAACCTAGTTTTGGGGAATTTTCTCAAAAACCTTCCAAAACACCTATCAAAAAAAAATTGGATTAAGATACCCTTTTGCAAGTTATACAACATAGATGAAAACCAATATCAACTCTTTTGGTCCAAGTCAGAGATTCAATAACATGCCACCACTTAGGGCTAGTAAATTACCCCTCTTTTCCAAAGGAAGTATCTTTTTGATGCAGGATCTCCACTCAAACACAAAAAAAAGTCATTAATCATGATGAAAATCCACCAATTCCATGGTCATTTTTCCCATACAAGTCCATTACCCTGCTACCCCAAGAAACCCTCCTAAAACATACAAAAACCAAGGGTTTTGGTGAAATTCACAATTCCAAAGCTTTCCAAATCCAATAAATGGTCCAAACACCTCATAATACTCCTACAAAAACTGAAAAAACACTCACAAGGCCATTAACTTCATTATTTTTCAAAACCACTACCTTAGTTTCTCCTTTTCATGTCAAAATCCACATTTCCTAGCCTAGGGCTTCACCACCCAGCCCTATAGACACCTTATCAAGATTCTAATAAAGAATGGGGACCTAAAATAACATGGTATAGGCCTTTCCTCTGAATCACAAGTCACCAGAATAGGAGGAAAGGCTCCATTCTTAAATGAAGTGAAAACCTAGACCCTACTGGCCTGCTACAGGTAGTGCAAGAAAAGAGGAATTTATTTCAACAAAAATCAATAGGAGGCCCTCAAAACAATTGAAAAAGAACACTATCACCTATTACCACACCATTTTGTGAGTTGTGGATCAAATTATGTCCTTGTTGGCCATACACAGTCAAGAAAACTCAGGAAAAATGTTGAAATTCACATATTGGACGTTGAAACAGAGCATATACTCCTCAAAATGCATTTCATTAACCCTTCATTCAGGATTGCAAGATGTTCTTATACATTTTCAACTTCAACCAACCCCTCTAACATACATAACTTCCCTTAACAAATTTTTAAATGCTAATGACTCCTCAAACCCCCAAGTTGACAAGTTTATAACAACTTTACAATTATTATGCAATTTTGCATTTTCAACAGGAATAACTTCCCAAGCCCATTATTACATTAAAAATGGTCTTGATGGATCTTATTAAAGACAAAACAAAACAAAATAAACACTATCCTACTTACTACCCTCATTAAATGTCTTTCAAGACCTCAATTTCATCATTAAGGTGTAGGTGCTCTCACACTAGATTGTACCCCTTGTCAACCATTTGTCCAACACTTAAGAGATTATGCTTCAAACCTTCCACATATAGAACATCATCAGTATTATGCTTACCATCAAGAGAAATGGATCCTCTGCCATGGATTACACCAAATTTTTCATCAACAAATCTTACAACCCCCCCATCATACTTTTCCAAGCTTACAAATTTACTTTTATCACCTGTTATGTGATGAGAGCATCCACTGTCAATCACACATTCATATTTTTCTTCAAATCTAGCAGTTAGATCTTTCTCCACATTGTGCAACTATCAGATTCAGTAGGTACTAGATCATTTTCCTTGACAACAATAAATACCCATTCGTCCTCACTTAAATTCCCTTCATCAGATTCATCATCTGTCACACTTTCATCAACAACATAATAACACTTTTTTTGGAATCTAGGCTTGTTAGATCTTGGCTTAGGAACTCTTTCTGGACACCTTGAGCAAAAATGACCTATCTTATTACAAGAGAAACATTTAAGAGGAAATTTCCCTTTATACTTACCTTCTCCTTTGGCTTCCCTCTTGGCAATAAGTGCTTCAAGCTTCTCTAGTTTTCTCTCTTCTTCTTCAATCTCTCTCATTTCCTTCTCATACTTGGATATTTTTCTAGAACTTTCTCCCAGATCATATCTCTGCTTATATTTTCTGGAGATAGTAGCTTTGAATGCAGATTATGTCTTAGGAAGAGATTCACCAAACTCACTTAACTCAAAAGCAGTAAGCTTACCAATCAACATGTCTCTGGTTACATTTGTCACAGTTCGGATCTCCTCAATAGTAGTAGCTTTGTGTTTGTATGCAGCAGGAAAGGATCTGAATACTTTAGCAACAATTTTTGATTCTTCTAATGTTCCACCAGCACATTTGATACTACACACAAGTTCATTCACTTTCTGCATAAAAGAAGTGATGTTCTCATCTTCACCCATTCTCAACATTTCATATTTCCTTTTCAGGCTTTGCAACTTAGCAATCTTCACATGGGTATCACCTTCATACAAAGTTTCCAATTTTTTTCTAGATTTCATAAGCAGTATTTAGCTCCATTACATTTTTCATCTCAGAATCAGGTAGAGCACTTAATAATGCTTCCTTAGCCATGATATTGTACTTGGCTTCCTTAATCTCACTTGCAGTAGAAGGACCATTTTGTGGGATGATATACCTATTTTTTGTAATTGTCTAATAAGGTTCACCGATGCATCTCAGATGACACTCCATTCAATTTTTCCATTGAGAATAATTAGTTCCATCAAATCTCAAACTATCCTTTTTATATGTCGCCATCCCAAATCACCTCAAGCTATTAAACTTCTTCCAAGGAACCCGCTCTGATACCAATTGTTGGCAACACAAGGGCAGACAACTAAGAGGGAGGGGGTGAATCAATTGTTAGAGAAATTATAATTTTTAAACTTATTCTTAGATCTAATAAATAAACATGAAAGCATGAACCGTCACCACATCAAAAACACACATAACACCAATATTTTTTACGTGGAAACCCTGTTAGGGGAAAAACCACGGTGGAGATTAATCCACAAGATTATACTCTGTTAAAAGTATAAAAGAATTATAAATGGGGAATGTACATGCATTCAGGCACACTGCCTATAGCTCACTGCTCAAATACAAAAGGCTTACTTCCCAAAGGAAGACTCACTATCTTATAGTCACATTCGGATTACATCTAGAAGATTTTGAACTGAGAAAATAGCATCTTCTAATGCCTTATTACAGTTCTGATTAAGCACATAAACACTTTCTTCTGCTCACTCTTCTTCACACTTTACTTCTTCCTTTGAAAGATTAGAACATTATTCAAACTTAGCACAGAGCATACATCATACACCACTGCCTTCAAATGGTATAAACAATCGATCATATATATCCACAACTAGAGATTAGAACAACTACATGTTGACTGAACAAAATATAAAATGAGTACAAACTGTCGGCCCAAATCAATAAACAATTATCAATGCGCACCAAACAATGTCAGCTAAAACATAGTAAGGACCCAAAACAACATCCTGAAACATGAAACACCTTAAAAAATTATGCCTCGAAGATCCACAACATGCTACAATCACCCTGTCGACCATGATCATGAAAAACATGAACACACAGAAGAAAATCACCAATCGTGAACACAACAATCAATGCGGACCAACAACATAGATAGAGCACAATCTAGAAATATCCACAAGCATCATGAATCGCTATAGAAGCATCCACAACTCAAATTACTAGAATCACATTATCTTCTTTCAAGAACACCAACTGAAGCAACAAAACAACTGTCAGAACACAGATACTAATAACTCAATCAAATCTTCATGCAAACCTCTGAAGCCTCATGTGAATAAACTAGATGTAATTGTCAACAAACACTTTAATCCACAACCTCTTATCATCAATATACTGAGCTAGTCACCATGTTGAACTTCACTGCATCACAAACAACCTACAACTTATTTTATTATAATTTTCTCAATATCCTCAACATATACAGCCTTAAAGACATTAATGCCAATAGTGTTGACATCAATGACAACCACATATCAACAATATCCAACAAGAACACCCCTGAATTATGTAGAATTTACCAATTCCATAACACAATAGTTTGCCTCTACATTTTTTGTGTCATTCTTGGGGATGGTGCTATCTTCATAGGCCTATTTTTACAAGTTTTTCATAGTTAATTTTTATTTTTCTTCATTAGGACTGATAGCTTTCATCTTCAAAAAACACCTAGAGTTATACAAACATTTTGTAGGGTTGTTGCCATACAAATTCAAACCTATTGTATGTGGAGGCAAAGAGATAACCAAGGAAGATTCCTCCCTTTAGATACTCAAGACAGAGAATATACTAGTGATTTTGCTTAATATACTATGGAGACTATTGAAAGAGTGGGCACAACCTTTCCATCTTCATCAATATCATCATCTTCCACAACTTCTAAAGGGATCTTCTAAACAATGGCAGATCCTGATCCCCCAAAGCATGGTACCTTTGAGTTCCCTATTACTGACGAAGCTAGAGCTACCGTGCTAAAAAATATTCCACCATCAACATTACCAATATTTTATGGCTTGGTAATTGAGGACCTAGATACCTTTCTCTTTGAGTTTGATGTCTTGTGCAGAAGTTATGATTACACTCCTGATACCCACAAACTAAAGCTCTTTCCATCCACTCTTAAGGATGCTGCCCTCAT
The DNA here is from genome assembly GCA_007258455.2 of Sequoia sempervirens. NCBI lineage: Eukaryota > Viridiplantae > Streptophyta > Pinopsida > Cupressales > Cupressaceae > Sequoia > Sequoia sempervirens. The sequence continues at coordinate 22,491,659 of VDFB02270651.1, forward strand.
ATGGTTTTTGGGGCTTGGTAGGGATGTCCCCGATTGGGACACTATGAAGACAAAGCTCTTTGAAAAATACAAGGACTATTTCTGAGGACTCGACTCGAGGAGAGATGATATTTTCTCAATGTCTCAAAAAGAGGATGAGCCATTAGAATTGTGTGAGGGGGAAGGAATCCATCAGGAAACATGTCAAAAACAAGATCAAATGCAGGATTAAAATCAGAAACTAATTAATTCAAGACACTTAATCTATCATATCCCATCACTCATGAAATGTGCAAATCTAAGCTATTTGAACGAAATGAGATCCTAAGATTAACAAAATGAATTCAAATAAAAAAATAAGAGATTACCATCCCATTTTGGAGTGTATTTGCATGATGTTGGGTTGTTCGTATCACTACAAAACCTCCATTGCTTGTACACAAAATCTTGATGACTGATGCTTGTTCTTGAAGAAATGATGAAGCTCTCTCAATGGTGATCTTAACAACACTTTGTTGCATAAGGTAAGTTGAAATTTTGATCCTCATTTGTGAAGAGAAAGGCTTGTTATATAGAAAAAACAATTTTGAACCGACGGTCAAGATCGCGTTGGAGAATATCCAGATCAATGGTCAAAATGAGTTGAGAGGATTTAGACATGAGGAGATTGTGCAAAGTTGATTGTACAATTAGGGTGATTGAAGAATAGATTAGCTAGTTAGGATTTTGATTGCTTAGTTAGCAATTGATTGATCAGTTAGGGTTGAGTTAGGAATTAGATGGTTGAGTTAGCAAAATAGATTGCTTAGTTAGCAATCCATGATTTCCTCAATCAAAAAGTGGGTGAGGGATATTAATTAATTAATTAATTCCAATTTGATTTTGATTTTGATTTTTTGCTAATTTGAATAGTTTGAATAGTTTTATTTAAGTATTCAAATTTTGGAGGGAAGTGTGATAATTAAATTATTATGATTTAATAATTGAATTAATTTTGAGGAATAAGGTGAATTAGTGACGTAATCAAATAATTAGTGTTGTTTGACTAATCAGGATGAAATAAGATAAGATTAGGACTTTACTAAATAAATGTAATTTATTTAATTGGTCGAAATGATGAAATGTGAATTAAACAAATAACATTGTATTATACGATTAATAGTAGAATTAGGGTTTTCGAGACTTTAATAAATAAACGGTATTTATTTAATTTGCTGAGAAATGATGAAATGTGAATTAATCAAATAATGTTGTATTATTCAATTAATACAGGAGATTAAGGTTTTGGATGTCGTTTGATGTCATTCGATGTGTTGTGAGATGTCGTGGGATGATTTTCGAGATGATTCAAGATGTTTTAGAGATGTTTTGAGATGTTCCAAGTTAATTCAGAGTCGTTCTGAGACGTTTCGAGTTGATTCAGAGTTGTTCTGAGTCGTTTCGGGGTTGTTTTGAGACATTCTGAGTTGATTCAAATTTATTCCAAGTTGTTTCAAGGTCATTCCAAGACATTTCGAGTTGATTCAGAGTTGTTCTGAGTCATTTCGGGGTCGCTCCAAGACATTCTGAGTTGATTTAGAATTGTTCTAAGTCATTTCAGGGTCGTTCCAAGACATTTCAAGTTGATTCAGAGTTGTTCTAAGTCATTTCAGGGTTGTTCTGAGGACGTTCTGAGTTGATTCAGAGTTGTTCTGAGTCATTTTGGGTTTGTTCCAAGACATTCTGAGTTGATTCAAAGTTGTTCCAAGTCATTTTGGGGTCATTCTGAGATGTTCTAAGTTGAATCAGAGTTTTTCTAAGTTGTTTCGAGGTTGTTATGAGATATTCCGAGTTGATTTAGAGTTGTTCTAAGTTGCTTCGGGGTCATTCTGAGATGTTTCAAGTTGATTTAGAGTTGTTCTAAGTCACTTTAGGGTCATTCTGAGACGTTCTGAGTTGATTCAAAGTTGTTCCAAGTTGTTTCGGGTTCTTTTCGAGACGTTCTAAATTTGTGATAAGTGTTAAGTCAATTTTACATGTCTACATTTTGCCCCTCTTTGATACAAAGTACTGGTTGCTTTGTTTCAAAGATTTTTTTTTTTAAGATCAAGTGTTTTATGAAAAAAATTTATGCCCCACTGTGCCCCAGTGTTTTGTGGAATGATGGTAAGACTCTATGCTGCCCCCTCGAGAGGTTGACCAAAAATTTCAAGTTTTGAGGTCAAGCTCACCACTCTATTCTATTTCCATTTCGATGTGTTTAGGTCGTAGAATCAGGTTTTTACGTCCTTCATTTCTCATTTTGATGTTTCTTTGAGCTTCTATTGGGAAAGTAGAATGTTTCCTTGAGTAGAAATTAGGGTTTTCTTGTGGCTTATATAGGCAATTTGTATTGTAGATAGCCCAATAGTGCTTTGACTCTATAGCTAATCCTTATATATGATTCTCTCGTTCTGTCAGTTTTCAAAGAGAAATGCCACGTTTTGATGTTGTTCCACATCGTTTTGAGCTCGTTCAAGAGGTTGGACAACCTTCAAACATTGGTGGCCCGGTATGTACCTTCTCATTTTTTTCACTTTTGTCTCTTTTTGTTCTCGTTTTGTGTTTACAAAGTTTTCTAGGTCAAAAGAAAAGTTTCTTATTTTCCACACCTTTGACTATTAAGAATCCATGCCTTTGACATGTTTCCTCACCTTTGCTCAAGATCCTCACCTTTTTTTTTTGAGCATTTACCATAAAACCTCACCTTTTACTGTTTAAGGCCCTGGAATTTTCCATATTTCCTCGCCTTTGTCATATTTCCTCGCCTTTGTTTCTAAGCATTTGCTTAAAACCTTTTCTTTTGACTCCTTCTGCTTCGTTTGACTTTATCTTTTTCTTGGAATCCTAGTATGTGTTCGTTTGTCATGCTAAATGTCATTTTTCATCATTTTTTGTGTTATATTGTGTCTCCCATTTGTTTAGAGTGAAACCCTAACATTATAGTTTGAAAACGATTGCAGGTTGGTCTTAGCGTACTACAACCTAGGGAGAGATGTCCACAACATTTGTTTGATCCCATTTCCCATTTTGGTGTGTTAGAGATGGAATTTCTCGATGTTGTGGGACTACTACACATTTTTTATATACCTCCTATCAAGACTCATACTACTATCATGACTGCATTGATGGAACGGTTGCATTCAGAAACATCCTCATTTCATCTACCTCTAGGAGAGGCGACTATCACCCTTGATGATGTATGGAGGATACTTCATCTGCCTATCCATGGGGATTTGGTTACGTATCATATTCAACATGGTATCCCTGCTATGCAGTGTGTGTTAGGTGCTCGACACTTGACAGTAGATCAGTCAGAGATTGATTGGTCTGATTTTTTTGACAATGTAGATCCTATCTTGCTTGTTCTATGTGCTTTGATTTCAAGACTTGTTCCTGATAGCCGAGATCAAAAATTTCCCATACGTTGGGGTGTGTGCATTGAGAATATGCTTGAGCATGGTACGAGATATGCTTGGGGTCCATGTCTTCTCGCTCACTTGTACAAAGATATGCACGAGGTCGTCTATCATGGCGAGAGATTTATTCTGCAGGTGTCTCACTTTTACATGTGTGGGTGTGGGAGCACATCGCTGTTACTCAGCTAGATGAGATACAAGATTGTCACCCTGATGATCCATACTCATATCGTTATGGGGATTTTGTGCACTACACCTTGCCTGGAGATCTTCCTTACTGGCGTCAAGTTTTTGATGATATTCCTTGTTTTTCGTGGAGACCATACTTGGGGTGTGATGCTTGGCCAAAGGATGCAGATCACCTTTTTTATTGTCAAAAAACCCGTTGGTTGCTTGGTCATTCTGATATTGTGCTAGAGCATTATCTACCAGACCAAGTATCTCGTCAGTTTGGGGAGAGATGGGTCTGAGTTCTTGATACTTATGAGGCTCATTTTGGTTGGACGACATGGGAGGTTTGTGTATGGGGTATTCAACCTGATATAGATATTTATATTGCTAAGTTCAGAGCACTTGCCCCAGTTGATTGGGGTTGGTCAGTTGGTCCCACAAATCCAGGTACCTCTGATGACTATGATGAGTGGTGGTCTTGTTGTAGGCCTTAGAGACTCATTGTTCTCAGGGGTACTCCTGCTTCAGGAAGATCAGGTATTACAGGTCATTGTGGGGAGCGACAATGTATTGAGGTCCTTGCAGAGCAGTTGGATAGAGCTCAAGGTAGAGCTCATCGTGATAGAGCACAGGTTGATCAGGATGAGTAGCCACCTCAAGTGCAAGGTCGTAGGCGGGTTCCAGATCCTCCTCCACCAACTAGGGATGGAGACATACTGTTAGCTTAGATGACTGCTGCCAGAGATGCAGAGATAGCAAGATGACAAGTTGCAGAGGATCAGATAGATATTTTGAGGACCGAGCGGGATAGCGAGAGTGGTTGATGACATGATGCCGAGGCCCAGATAGATATCTTGAGGACCAAGCGGGATAGTGAGAGTGGTCAATGAAATGCTACAGAGGATTTTGTACAATTGTTGACCACATAGAGAGATACTCTTAGGGAAGAACATGATCATTATTTGCAGAGTTCTACCTACTATTAGACTTTATATGAGGTTGTCGTTCCCAGAGGTGCTCAACGTCCATAGTTTGGAGAGCCTAGTTCTATTAGCGGTGATGGTGCAATTGGTGGTGCAGGTGATCAGTCTGTGAGACAGCCAGATTGTTTTGGTGATCCATAGGGTTTCATCCTTCTCCTATTGGGGTTTTATTTTGGGTATTTGATCTTTGTGTTGTTCCTTGTTCAGAGGCATTTTGTAGACATGTATTTTGTATGCCTATACTCATCGGCCTAGTCAAGGTCTCATATAGATATTGTGATTTTTCATATCTTATCACACTGATGATGTATTCTCCTTTTTGATGATGATATAAGATATATACCTTCTTCAATTCATTCTCATTTTATGCTCATGTGATGATGATATATGATAATGTATGTTTATGATGTGAAAATGCATGCCCCATTCATGAAGTTTTCATTGGTTTAATATCATCATGATGTATGTTTCCAATATTGTGGATATAGAATGGTACTAACGATATTGTTATGTAGATTTCACTGAGAAGAAAATGTTGATGATTTGATAGACTTGTGATGTTAATTATAGGAAACATTGATGTTAGATAGAAATGTGATGAGAATTTAGAAGAAATATTGATGGTAGATAGAAATGTGATGTGAATTTAGAATAAATATTGGTGATATGATGTTAATTTAGAAGAAATATTGATGGTAGATAGAAATGTGATGTGAATTAGTAGTTGATGAGTTGCTTTTTCTTTGCTTTAGAGACTTTGCAGTTTGAACAATCCATTTTGATATAACAAATAAATACGATGCACCAGGGTATTTAATGACCAAGGTGACTTTATATTTATTGCATGGACTTTGACTCTACAAACAAGGAGTATTCTTGCTCATACCAGACATACGGAAACCCTATTAGAGTGTATGGGTGAGAAGCTTTAAAAACATGTCAGACCAGTAACAAAAGAGGTATTAAGAACCTAACATGTCATTGCTACAAAAAATGCTCCAAAACAACTTCCACACACAAAAAAAGAAAGTATTTTCCATGGTAGTATAACAAAAATATCCACAAACAAAAAATTGAAATGACGCTCAATTGCCCCCAATCCTTCTTCTCTAAATCCTTATGGACATCCTCGAGAGATACTGGGAACGAGTCAATAATGTAAATCACAAAATTAAGACTATAAAAAGATAAAACAAAGTTACATTATCACTTTCCATATCTGTTTGGGGTGGGGCTATTATCCATTGTTAATCATGTCTATCGTAGGAATAGATCCATTAAGACATATCTCAGGATGTTGTTGGGACTTGTCAAAAAGATAGGTAGTTGATACTTTGGCCTTGTTTTCGACTATTTATAGTTAGAATTTTGCAATTGTTTTCTTGAAAGTTCTAGCTTTTGATGTTTTCTTTGCTTGTTTTGTTTGTTTTGTCAAAGGGTGAGTGTGACAATATGTTTATTATGGATGATGTCTTATTGTGAATTATGATGGCAGACATGTGTCTTTTTTATTTTTCTAAATTTTATGATGTTGTTTTTGACATTTTATGGGGACTAACCTAGGGCCTCGGGGGCTCATCAAAGATAAGCCTTGCCTACATTGTACACGCAAAGGCTCGTAGTTCACTTGGTTTGAGTGTTTTTGACCTTTTCTACTTTGTGAATGTTTTTGGCTTTTTGTATCTTTTGACTGTTTTTGGATTTTGTGCTTTTTGACTAAGTTGAAAATAAAGCATGTTGGAAACCTAAGGGGACTGCCCTAGGGTCTTGGGGGATAATGAGCCTTGCCTATGTTGTATACGCAGAGACCACATAGTTTGACTGTTTGACTCAATGCATAAACTATTTTTGGGTAAACAACATTGATAATCTAGATTGATATTCCACTCCTATGTCTAGAGGATATGTTGTGGGAAATCTACTTGAACTAGCTGTGAGATTCAAGCAAATGTTGATATCTTGGACTGTTTGAGTGAAGGAATAATCCCACAATGTTGTTTTGTTTTTTATATTTTTCAAATATTTTTGTTCTTTTTGTTGTTTTGAATGTTTTTGGCTTTTTTACTATTTTGAATGTTTTTGGCTTTTTGTTGTTTTCCATTGTTTTTGTTCTTTTGTTTTTTTCATGATCATGATAAGATGCTCAAAGATCTAACACATGACTAGATTTTTGAAACTTACCCCAGTTGTGGACAAGATGACTTTTCTTAATCAATGGCAAGCCATGGTTGGATGCCCTACTTTAATTATGAAATGAAATGGGTGGATGTCATGGATAGTACAAATAGATAATGATGCAAGTTTATTCAAACATAACGCCTTTTTTCCAGGTTTTCACTATGGTACCTATTCTAAGAGTGCCACAAAGTTGTTTTCACTCAAAGAACGTTTTATTTCTCTTTACTATTTTTCTTTCTTTTTTATTTCTTTTTGTATTTTTTAATCCTTTTTCTATTTTTTTGGATTTTTACCCTTTTGCATGGGGTATTCTGACATGCTTCATGTGTAGAACTTCTTGAGGTGGTTGTTGTTCATCGGTTCAGCTAAAGGTTCTCCTTCAGGAGTAGCTAATTGATATGCCCCAAAGCCATAGCTTTCTGTGATGACAAACATGCCTAACCAATTAGGTTCAAATTTACCTTTTCCATCTTGATTGAGTTGTAATTTTTTATTCTCTTTGAGGACTAATTCACCAACTTGAAAGTTCATGTCCTTGATCCTTTTTTCATAGTTTTGCTTGAGCCGATTCTGATAAACCTGCAAATGGTTTAATGTGCTCAAACATTTTTCATCTAGGAGTTCTAATTCATTCAGTCTAGATACCCTGTATTCTTCGTTGTTGACCATGCCTTTTAGTGAAACTTGCAATGAAGGGATTTCAACCTCAATAGGCAAGATGACCTATGATTCATAGACCAAGGAAAAGGGGGTGGAACAATAGGTGTGTGAATGCTAGTTCAGTAGGCCCATAAGGCTGGGTTAGTTGCAAATGCCAATCACAACCGGCTTCATTAACAGTCTTTTTGAGTATTTTCAGTATGGTTTTGTTAGGTGCCTCAGCCTGACCGTACCCTTGGGGGTAATAGGGTGTGGAAAAGTGATGGTGGATAGAAAATTGGGAACAAACCTCTTGGACATCCTGATTTTTTAATGGGGTCCCATTATCTGTTATTATTGTTTGGGGAATTCCATACCTACAAATGTGATAATTCAAAATGACTTTTGATATATTTTATTCGGTGATATAGGTCAATGGAATTTCCTTTATCCATTTAGTGAAGTACTTTGTTGCTGTGATAATAAATTTGTGCCAATTGGATGAAGCGGGTGATATTTTTCCTACCAAGTCTAATCCTCATTGCGAGAAAGGACATGGCATGGTTATAGTTCTCAATTCTTGTGATGGTGCATGAACAAGGTCACTATGTTGTTGACATTGTCAACACTTTCTAGAATATTGTATGCATTCCTGTTCCATGGAGGGCCAGTAGTATCCAGTTCTGAGCAGTTTCTGGACTAGGTTAAGTCCACTAGAGTGGGATCCTAAAATTCCTTCGTGAACCTCTTGTAAGGCTATTTGTGCTTCTTTTTCATCAAGGCATCAGAGTAACATACCATCTAGACTATGACAGTATAGGGTATCTCCTAAGATGGTAAAACAAGAAGTTCTATAGGTAAAGGTTTTCTTTTGAGTGGTCATTAAGTCAACGGGTATGGTACCATGATGGATGTAGTCAAAGGTATCTTGTTACCATGGGGAATTAGGACTAACAACAACACATACCAATTCTGATTTTGAGATGTTGAATGTTGGCACCAATAGTTGTTCCATGAGGAACTCATACTTAGGCATGTTCTGTGGAATATCCAGTAGTGAGCCTATTGTTTCCATTGCATCAACAACTCTATTATTGATTCGATGGATTTGCTCAAATTTTATTTTGATGAAGTATTCCTTGAAGCTATCCACCATCCTTTTATATGGCAACAATTTTTCATCTTTTGTCTGGTACTCATTGTTCACTTGTCTTATCACTAGTTGAGAGTCTCCAAAGACCTATAGCTCTTTTATTCTCCATTCAATAGCCATTTTCAACCCTATGATAAGAGCTTCACATTATGAGATGTTGTTCGTGCATGGGAATGAAATTCTATAGGCCTTGGGTATACTCTCTCCTTGTGGTGTGAGAAATAGAATACCAGCTCCAAATTCGTGTTGTGTATGGGACCCATCAAAGTATAGAGTCCATTGGTCTACTTGCTCTATCATCAAGATACTCTCATCTGGAATGTCCACTATGAGAGGTTTATGATCATCTAAGGGTGATTTAGTCAATTGGTCTACTATAATTTGTCATTTGATATCTCTCCTATCTACATACTCTATATCAAACTCACTTCGGATCTTACCCATTTGGCAATTCAGCCTATTAGGGCTGCCTTTGCTAGTAAGTACTTGAGTGGGTCTATCTTAGAAATTAGCTTGGCCTTTCCGTTTAGGATGTAGTGTCTTAGATTTTATGTTGAAAATATGACTGAGAGACACACTCTTTCAATGAGAGTAGTTTAGTTCATATCCCACCAGTATTTTGTTGATATAGTAGATCGCCCTTTCTTTATTGTTATCATATGGCTGGGCCAAGAGAGCTCCTAGTGTTGCCTTTGTGGTAGACATGTAAAGTATCATCCCCTTTTCTGGGATAGGTAGCATGAGTACAGGAGGAGTAAGTAGGTACTCCTTGACTTGTTGGAATGCTTGGTCACATCTCCCATCCCACTTGAAGGTGATGTCCTTATGTAGGAGATGGGTGAAAGGGTGACATTTTTCTGCCAATTGTATGATAAATCGCCTGATGGATTGCAGTTTCCCTTGTAGGATCCTCAACTATTTTAGTGTCTTTGGTGGAGGCATTTCCATTATTGCTTTTACTTTGGCTAGATCTACTTCAATCCCTCTTCTTGATACTATGTATCCTAACAATTTTCTAGATGTTACCCCGAATACACATTTCTTAGGATTAAGTCTTAGATTGTACTGTTCAAGACAATCAAATACCTTGGCTAGGTTTGTCAAGTGGTTTTCCCTTTTGTTTGATTTTGCTAGAATGTCATCCACATAGTCCTCCATGATTGTGTGTAGCATATCATGAAATATTTTTGGCATTGCTCTTTGATATGTCACTCTTGCATTCTTTAGACCAAAGGGCATTACATTCCAACATAATGTTCCCCAAGCCCAAGTAAATGTCATTTTGTGTTGGTCATCTAGAGAGATCTTTATCTGGTTGTATCTGGAGAAACCATCAATTAAGGATAGCATCTCATGCCCTAATGTTAGATCTACAATCATGTCGATACTTGGTAATGGAAATTCATCCTTTGGACAGGCTTTGTTCAAGTCTTTGAAGTCTGTGCATATCCTTATGCTCCCAATAGGTTTGGATACTGGTACTAGATTTGATATCCATTGTGGGTAATTGATCAGTCTAATGAAACCCACATCTAGTAGTTTCTTTAGCTCTAATTTTACCAATAATGCTATTTGTGGATGCATTTTTCTAATTTTTTGCTTGATAGGCTTTGCTTCAAGAATTATAGCTAGATAATGTACCACTAATGTTGGATCTATTCCAAGCATGTCAACATAGGTCCATGCAAAATTTATCTTCCAGGCATTGATGAAAGCTATGAAATTGTCCTTTTCTTCTGGATCTAGTGATTTTGCATGGTAGGTTATCTTGGGGTCTTCTACTATGCCAACATTTATGGGTTATGTTTCTTCTACTAGCAGTGTTGATCTTTCTTGATATTCTAATATGGGGAGATTGAATCTTCCATCCTTGGGTGTCTCTGAGAGGTTTTCACCTTCAGATGTGTCCTTTATTTTTCTCTTTGCAGGATCTGATAGAGCCACAAAGTGGTTTTCTCTAGGGGACCATATTTTTATGTTCTTTCTTTCATTTTTGCAATTGAAAGATTCAATCTCTCCACCAAAGTATGCTTCTTGTTCTAGTTCCATGTCTATTTGAAGTCCCATGAACTCCACAATTGCCTCATCATTCTGAAATTGATCTAGAACAAGTGCATGTTGTTGATCCTAATCTATGAGTTGCGGGTATTAGAGTGGGAGGTTATCATCTTGATCCACAAAGCCTATGGTAGTGGATGAAAGGGTCAATATGGATCGGGTGTCTTTTTCCCACTGAGTGTCCAGGTCGTCATCGCTAGAAGTGGGAGAATCATATCTGGTGATGAAGGAAGGGGAATCCCACTCGTATTTGTTAGAGTCTGTACCAGAATTGTAGTAGATGTTGGGAATGGTTTGAATATGTTGGAGAGGGAACCTATCATTGCTAAAGTTATCGAATAATTCTTCAACAGGTAAATCATTGTCTAAGGTATGATAGGTATCCAGTGCCTTGATGCTAGTATAAGTTTCTCGCTTCTTCCAAGAGGTTCATCCAGTTTTTGGAATAACCATGTATTTTGGTTCATAACCTAGCCCCATATTCTTCTTCCTTTGTTCTACTATAATAGGTTCTGACTAGCCTTGTTTGTGTAGCTCCAAGCCACCTTTTCCATTATATCCCATTTGTTTAACTAACTGATAACCTCTAGTAGTAGGGTCAAAATTTGGTTCTGGCTTTTTTGGTTCTTCTTTGTCCTCCTTGTAGATCATACATAAAAAGTCCTCAAATATTTCTTCATCTTGCATGTCTCCCCACTTAGTGAAGATAGTGGGTTTGGCAATCATTTGTACTATTTTGATTTCTTTTGGAACTCTGTATACTCTAGGTGTTGGTGGAAGCATGTCGATACATAATGCTTGGTGGAAAAAGTAATTATCATTACCCTTGTCAAGTACCTGAATCTTGGCTTCCATTTTTGGTTGGTCACTTGAGGTGTTCTTAGTTGAGGTGGATAGAAGTGTTGAAGGGTCAACATAAGAAAATGAATGGAATGCTATGCCATTGCAAGGCACACATTGGATTTTATTGTATTTCTCCTCTAACTTGGCACATAAATGAAAAGGCTCAGGATTGACATATAGTGTTACCTCTTTTCCTTCATGGGGGAATTTTAGGAATTGATGAAAAGTGGAAGGGACTACTTGTAAGGCATGGATCCAAGGTCATCCCAATTGGAGGTTGTATGGCAGCTCAAGATCCAGTACTTGACAAGTGGTTTATGTTAGGGTTGGCCCTATCTGCACTAGTAATCTAACTGTTCCTTCAGAATTTCTTTCGAGATCGTCATAAGCCCTTATTGTGATAATTTTTCCTTTGTCAATCACATCGTTAGAATACCCCAACTGTTTGACAAATTTTAAGGTACAAATGTTTAAAACTGCACCATTATCTATCAGTACCCATTTGACCATGGTTTTATGAACACCAACCTCTATGTAGAGGGCTTGGTTATGGAATTTTCTTTGGGGTGGATCTTTCTCAGAAAAGATAAGGTGATTACTTTGTGTGGTTTTACCAACCATAGATTGGAACTGACTAGCATTGAGGTCATCAAGGACTATTGTTTCCAATTCCTTTTCAAGTATTTCCCTATGGGCAAGTGAAATTTTTAACAACTCTAAAATTGAGATTAAGGCAGGTGTTTAATTTAATTTTTTCACAATACTATAGTCAGTGGGTGACTTGATTGTAGGTTTGGGTGGTGCTCCATGAATTGTAACTCTTCCTCGGCGGGTGGTTCGGTTACAGTTATTGTCTCCTCCTCATAGAGTCACTACGTTCGCCCTATTATCATCAACTTGTGAGATGGTTCCTAAAACTCTGTCCCTATATGTGTAATTGGCGTTATGGTACTCTTGTTTCTTTCCTTTGTCATTCCCTTTGGCATGGTTTTGGGATTGGGTTTGTGTAAATTTGCAAGTCCTTATTCCCAAGATGATGTTCGACATCTACCTCCCCTTTGACTATTAAATATTAGATAAGGTGCTTGAGTCTCATGCAGTTGTTTGTGGTGTGTCCTTTGATCATGTGGAAGTCACACAAGTCCTTGTTATACCACAGTGTTTTGAAACTAGGTTCCTCATAGTTTGGATGATCATTAGTTTTGAGGAGGTTTTGTCACACTATTTTGTGCATGACTGTTTCTAATGACTCATCTAGAACTATGAATTCCTTCTTGGTCTATCATACTTCCTCTGTCGTCCCCCCTAATTCATTTGTGGGTTCACAACCTGATTGTTCTTGGGATAGGTATTTTGGCTGTTTTGTGCATTGTTTGGAACATAGCTTGTTTGTGCTACCTGTGGTTTGTTTGGAACTGTGTTATGTGACGGCCATAGTGTTCTAGCATCAACCACTCCATTGTTTGTGACATTTTTGTCTTAAGCCCAAAATTTAGTTTTGTCATTTGAAGTAAATGGACTATCTTTTGAGCTATTTATTTTAAGGGAACCTCTTGCAATGAGGGATCTTTCAATATTCAATCCCTTCTCAATGGTTTCTTCAATGTTTGTTGGACATAACATTGTGAGCCGATAATTGATCTTAGGTAAGACGTTGGTAATGAACATGTCTACCAATTCCTTATCGGGAATGGGCCATTTACATCTACTAGCCTTGTGTTTACATCGCTATAGATAGGAGATAAAAGATTATCCTTGATTCTGTTTGATTGTGGACAAGCTTGGAATGGTGACGTCTTGTTCAATGTTGAGGGAGAAGTGACTTATGAATTTGTTAGAAAATTCATTGAAGTTTTTGATTGTTGGTGTCAAACAAGTGAACCATTCCATAGCATGGCCCATAAGGCTACATGGAAATAGTCTCATGAGGTATGAGTCATTGTGTCGTACTTCCATGCATGATATCGAGAAATCTCGTATATGATCTACTGGATCCCCTATTCCTTTATATTTTTTGTCAAACCTAGGTATTTCAAAATTCTTTGGAAAGGGTATTTAGTGACAGATTAATTGAATGGGAATGGGCATATCTCTTGGATAGTATAGGTTTTCTTTTGTTTTCTAGCTTGCATGCCCGCTACCTATTGGGTGACTACTTCTAGCTTCATTTCTATGTCCATTTTTGGCATGTTTGTTTGCAAGTTCTATGTATAATAACCTTGTTGTCTCACCATGTTTGGGTCGTATATCGGATATTGTGAAGGTATGAGACCTTGGTAACCATTTTGTTCATATATTGGGTTAAGTCCTTGATGGGTGTAAGGAGGGTTAGCTCCTTGTTGCTAAGATGCAATGTATTGAAGGTTACCCTATTGATGCGTTATTGAGACACCTTGTTGGCAGGATGACTGAGGAAGGGTGCTCTGAGGTACACCTTATTGTTGGGCAGGATTAAAATGAAGGTTACCCTGTTGATGCATTATTGGGACACCTTGTTAGTAGGAAGACCGAGGAAGGGTGCTATGTGGCACACCTTGCTACTTGGAAGGACTAAACTGAAGGTTACCCTGTTGATGTGTTATTGGGACACCTTGTTGGTAGGATGACTAAGGAAGGGCGCTCGGTGGCACACTTTGCTACTGGGCAAGACTAAACTGAAGGTTACCCTGTTGATGCGTTATCAGGACACCTTGTTGATGAGTTGATTGAGGAAGGGCACTTTGTGGCATACCTTGCGGTTGGTATTGTTGGTTCAGAATGGGACCATATGGTCCACCTTGTTGGTGGTACTGATTTTTCGGAGGGGGACCTTGTGTTCCACCTTGTTGAAGGTATTGAATGTTTTGAGATGGTTCCATGTTTGAGGTATTCTGAGGTATATACTGTCTAGGAGGAGGATTGTTGTTTGGTGGTTCATACTATGATCGTCCTCCTTGATATAGTTGTTGTACTGCTGCTTGTTCAACCTGAGTTGGTCTTCTGAATAAGGGGTTCTCTTTGGGTTGACCATCATTTTGTGAGAACACTGATGGCATGTTTGGCATCTCTAGAGGTTCAATTATCTATCTTACAACCGAGTTATCCCCTAAGGGAATAAGGTTGACATCTTTGAGAGCTTCTACATTGGAATCCACCGGTAATTTAGCACCACTTTGTGCTAACTTGAAAAAATGGGAGTTTGGATCCTTTCTCAACAGCCTGTCCATTAGTTTAAGAACCTTGGGGTTGTTGGAATGTTTGAACAGTTCATCCTCATTTATTTCTTCCTCTGTGTCTACCTCCTTTATGACCACTCTATTTGGGTCTTGGTTGTTTTGTTCAATTACCTCCTTTTGTGTGTGATTTAGTTCCTCTTCACTGAAGGTATTTCTATACATAGGCCTCTTTTGTGGTGTTTCAAGATCATTTGGCCTATAGCCCCAAGGGCTACTTTCATCGTTTATGGAACTAGTTGGTAGGATGCTAGTGTTGGTTTTGTTTGCTTCCATTTTCTTTCTGTGTTGTGACCTTGTGGTTGTCATAAACAATTTGGATCCCAAGGTAGGAAAAATGGGGCTAGACCTCTAAAGTTTTCAAATCCAACGTTGACCTAAAAAAAAGGGTAGATTTAGGTATGTGAATCTAGTTTTCCTCTCTAGATAAGTTTAGTATCATGGAAAAGACCTGGATTTTGACCAAAAAAGAACATGTACAAATCTGGATCATTCCTAGAAGCACGTCTATAAAATTTTACCTCCAGTTTGTTTTTGTTTTTGTGTAGTACGACAAGATGTTTCCTAAGAGCTTTTGGTTTAAGATGCCTAAGTTAAGAATAACGACATGTAGTCTTTACTTTGGGGATCCTAACTCTGCGTGAAATCATGGATGAAAAAGGATGTTTATTGCCAATCGAGGGGTGGTAATATGGGTCTCTCGGCTGCTATGTCTACTTTCTCTTCTTCTTCATCTAAGATGATGAATGCAATGAGAAATTGGTGGGGTGTTTCATTTTTCTCAAAAATAAATGTTCTCAAATTGTTGATGATGTCAATTTGGGTACCTTCAATATGTGTGTCGCCCGGTTGAAAGATTGGTGCGGCTAGCCCTGGTTGTTGAACGGGAGTTGTTGGCCTCCAAATGTTCATAAGGTATGTTGGTGTTGTGAGATGGTTTATAGTGTTCAATATCCTATCATAAGGTCACTTAATACCTATTGCCAGGTGAGAGGTAGTAACATGGGTCTTCCAACTACTATTTTTCCCTTTTCTTCCTCCTCGTTTAAGATGATGGATGCAGTGAAAAATTGATGGGGTTTTTGTTTTTCTCAAAAATGAACGTTCTCAAACTGCTGATGATGTCGGTTTGGACACTTTAAATATGCCTAAGGCTAGGTTGAATAATAGGTGCTACAAGGCCTGATTGTTGAACGGGAGCTATGGGTCTCCAAATGGTCATAAGGTGTGGTGGTATGGGGTGGTTTGTTATGAAACTCAAAAACCCTAAAGTTTGAGTGTTGTTTTGGAATGCAACTACTTTTCAAAAATCAAAATGATGAAAAACTAGGGTTGATATTCCACTTCTTGATCTAGAGGATATGTTGTGGGAAAGATACTTGAACTATCTATGAGTTCCAAGTAACTGTTGATATCATAGATTTTTTGAGTGGAGGAATGATCCTAATGTTTTGCTGGATTCTGATTTCAAATAAGTAGTATGGGAATAATGAGTGATAGACTTTGTGACCAATTTGGTTTTCCAAGTATCTTGTTCAAGTAATGACCTAAGTATTTTAGCAAAAGTATTGGAATGGCAATTTTTAACCTCTTTGTGTTTGTTTCCTTTGTGTTCTTGAATATGGCAAGTGATATAATAACACTGGACTGACTCACAAGCATGGACTTTTTGTGACCTGAATGTCTATAGCTTAAGTTGTGAAATCACAACACCCAAGCCATAGTTACCAAAGTGTTTACTTTGATCAATGCAACCTGAAAATAAAACCGAAATGTTCGGAAACCTTTAAGGATAAATCCTTTCAAGGAGTGCAAATATAAGGATTTTTTCGCAAGTATACACTAACTCAAAGGGTTTGTGATTTGACCATGCATCTTGTTCAATGTTTGTTTTGATGTGTTCTTTTTCTTTAAATAAAACACATAATTTGATGTCACAATTGTTTTTTGAATGTAATTAGATAAGTTTAACATTAACAAACAATTACAACCCAAGTGGAGAGAAACCATCCTCTTAGGAGGGCCTGCCTCATGCTCCGAAGAGATGATTTTACATGCGACTTATGGCATGGGCCTGTAGTTGGACTTGGAAAATAAATTTTGATGCACCACTTTTAGAGAATGTTTTGGATAAATAGGGTGGCTTCTAAAACAATAGGCTCTTAGTCATGTTCTGGGGATATTATTTTCGGGCACCTACACATGCAGCGTTTTGTTCAATTAAGAACCCTCTAGCCCTTTCGAGTTTTAATGCATCACAAGGATACTAAGGAAGAATACGTCGGTATAGGACATTCACACCCAGCGAGTGATGAACTTTCCTCACACTCACAAAATATTTATATAGCCGTCCAGAACGAAAGTACCGCTTGGGTCACCTATGAGTTCTGTAGTGTGGGATGTGTCTCAATAGGTAGGCCCTCTAAGAAGGTAAAATTTTAAAATAAATGCAAAGCTCAGAAATGTTCTTTGCTCACCCAAGATCGCCAAAATGGTACGAGGGGAGAAGACAAAACACTTCAGCTTGCCAATCAATGCATGCATAAAAGAAAATTCATTGCAAATTATTTTATTTTAAACACCTTGAGCGGTGTTATCCCCAAGAATATGTGAGTAAAAATGAAATGTTCTTTTTATCTTTGCACCAATTGAAATGTTAAGGACATCAAGAAATTAACATAGCAATGGTGTGAAAATAACAAAAGACATTTTGTTCATTTTAAGCCCCAAATTTTAAGTGTTTCTAAGAAAATCAGGCCTAGTCATTAATGGTCAACAAATATAAATCGTTCGTGCGTCAACAAAGTGAAAAATGTTTTGCCCTCTTTTTATGCACCAAATTTAAAGGTTTCTAACTATGAAAACATGAAATGTGTTCATTTTTTAGAGCCCCAAATTGAAGTGTTTTATGTTCTTTTTATGAGCACCAAAAGATAATTCCTACTTTAGAAAGCTTCAAATGGTTTATTTTAACAACACCAAATCAAGTGTGAGAGTTGTTGTTCATTTTAGAGCACCAAAAGGAAGTTTCTACTTTAGAAAGCTTCAAATTTGTTCATTTTAGAAGCACTAATTTTGAAATGTGACAGTTGTTGTTGTTCATTTTAGAGCACCAACAAGGAAATTCCTAACTTAGAAAACTTAAGAATGGTTCATTTTAGCAACACCAAATCAAATGTGAGAGTTGTTAATTTTAATGCACCAAATGAAAGTTTTCCTAAGCTAATTTGTTTTTTTTATAGATTTAAAAACAACTTGGATCAATCGTCTTCCCTGCATAAAACCCATTAGTTCCTACAAAACAAGTAAACATTAGCAAGAAGGTTCATTACAATAGTGTAGGATCCGTACACTTGTCTTCCAGAGCAAATTCTCAAAAAATATATTCAAAAGCTCAGAAAAACAAATTTGCAAAAGCTCAGAATTTTTGGCAAAAGCTCAGATTTTACGTACAGGTGCAAATTAAAAAAAAAATGGTTTCAGAGCAAAGGCGCCATTCCCATGGCAAAGGCCCCAATCTTCTGGAAAAAGCTCATAAATTTTTCCAGTCAAAAGCGAGCTTTTGTTGGGTAGTCCGTGAAATGTCTCTGAAAGCTCCCGGAACCCTGTAACTTGCAACTTAGCTCATAAAAATGTTAGTGAGGAGGACCTAGGTCCCACTGGGCATGCCAAAATGTGTGAGGGGGAAGGAATCCATAGGAAACATGTGAAAAACAAGATCAAATGCAGGATTGAAATCGGAAACTAATTTAATTCAAGACACTTAATCTATCCTATTCCATCACTCATGAAATGTGCAAATCTAAGCTATTTGAACGAAATGAGATCCTAAGAGTAACAAAACGAATTCAAATAACAAAATAAGAGATTACCATCCCATGATGGAGTGTATTTGCATGATGTTGGGTTGTCTGTATCACTGCAAAGCCTCCATTGCTTGTACACAAAAGCTTGATGATCAATGCTTGTTCTTGAAGAAATGATGAAGCTATCTCAATGGTGATCTTAATAGCACTTTGTTGCATAAGGTAAGTTGAAATTATGATCCTCATTTGTGAAGAGAAAGACTTGTTATATAGAAAAAACAATTTTGAATCAACGGTCAAGATTGCGTTGGAGAATATCTAGATCAATGGTCAAAATGAGTTGAGAGGATCTAGACATGAGGAGATTGTGCAAAATTGATTGCACAATTAGGGTGATTGAAGAATATATTGGCTAGTTAGGATTTTGATTACTTAGTTAGCAATTGATTGATCAGTTAGGGTTGAGTTAGCAAAATAGATTGCTTAGTTAGCAATCCATGATTTCCTCAATCAAAAAGTGGGTGAGGGATGTTAATTAATTAATTAATTCCAATTTGATTTTGATTTTGATTTTTTGCTAATTTGAATAGTTTGAATATTTTGATTTAATTATTCAAATTTTGGAGGGAAGTGTGATAATTAAATTATTATGATTTAATAATTGAATTAATTTTGAGGAATAAGGTGAATTAGTGACGTAATCAAATAATTAGTGTTGTTTGACTAATCAGGATGAAATAAGATAAGATTAGGACTTTATTGAATAAATTTAATTTATTTAATTCGTCAAAATGATGAAACGTGAATTAATCAAATAACGTTGTATTATTCGATTAATAGTAGAATTAGGGTTTTCAAGACTTTATTAAATAAACGGTATTTATTTAATTTGTCAAGAAATGATGAAATGTTAATTAATCAAATAATGTTGTATTATTCAATTAATAGAGGAGATTAGGGTTTTGGATGTCGTTTGATGATGCGTTGTGAGATGTCATGGGATGATTTTTGAGATGATTTGATATGTTTTAGAGATGTTTCGAGATGTTCCAAGTTAATTCAAAGTCATTCTGAGACGTTCCGGGTTGTTCAAAGTTGTTCCGAGTTGTTTTGGGGTCATTCCAAGACATTTCGAGTTGATTAAGAGTTGTTTCGATTCGTTTCAGGGTCATTCTGAGACATTCTAAGTTAATTTAGAGTTGTTTTGAGTCATTTTGGGGTAGTTCCGAGAAGTTCTGAGTTGATTCAAATTTGTTCCGAGTCGTTTCGAGGTCATTCTGAGACATTCCAAGTTGATTCAAAATTGTTCTAAGTCATTTTGGGGTCGTTTCGAGACATTCTGAGTTGATTCAGAGTTGTTCTGAGTCATTTCAAGGTCGTTCTAAGTTGATTCAGAGTTGTTCTGAGTCATTTCAGAGTCGTTCCAAGACATTCTGAGTTGATTCAAAGTTGTTTTGAGTCATTTCGGGGTTGTTCTAATTCATTTCAGGGTCATTCCGAGTTGATTCAGAGTTGTTCCGAGTCGCTTCAGGATCGTTCCAAGTTGATTCAAAGTTGTTCTGAGTCACTTCGGGGTCGTTTCGAGATGTTTTGAGTTGATTCAGATTTGTTTCGAGTCATTTTGGGGTCGTTCCAAGACATTCTAAATTTGTGATAAGTGTTAAGTCAATTTTACATGTCTACAAGAATATTATATAGAAATATTTTAGTTTACTTTGAAGAAAACCCACAACATAAATAGTCAGAGGAATCCCTTAAATTGGTATTTTAAGGGGGATTAATGAAGAATACATGGATGCCCTCAACCTTATTGGAGGAGGAGATATTTCTACAGGTCCATTTGAAGACATTTGTAAAGTTTGTAGGAATTATTCCAGGACCCTTTCCAGGAATCCAAGAGGGGAGAGGTCATCCA
Organism: Sequoia sempervirens; assembly: GCA_007258455.2. Classification (NCBI taxonomy): domain Eukaryota; kingdom Viridiplantae; phylum Streptophyta; class Pinopsida; order Cupressales; family Cupressaceae; genus Sequoia; species Sequoia sempervirens. Next base: position 22,512,033 of record VDFB02270651.1, read on the forward strand.
TCACAAGTAAGTCCTCTAATGGGGTTTCCAAAGTAGAAATCAGTAATTTATTGTCCAACATGAAAGAAGATATAATCAATCATCTAGCCACACAGTTGGACACCCTCCACATCAAGAAGAAGTGGGAGGAAGCAAAATCCATGCTCACTGAGTACTGTCCTAATTGTAGGTGGAGGAAAGCCAATTGTAAGTGCAAATGAGTGGCCAGTATCCAACAAGAAAATATTGAGAAACCAAATTTCCAAAAAAATAAAGGAGATGATGGATAAATCTTCTACATAGGACAAAGGAGGCCATGATAGCAAAGACAAGGTATGCCATTAGACCCCCTTAGTTTCAATCCATCTTTCCCTTTGAGCAATCAAAACTTTTCTACTTGGAACACTCATCCCTAGTAAACAAATCAAAACCAGTGGCAGAGTCCTCAAAAATTGGAACCAATAGCCAAACCCATGGCCATAGCAAAAATTTTAGGGTTCTAACTACAATCCACAATGACCAACCCAATAGAATCAATGGTAGCCTCAATGGAAAAAAGTACAACAATGGCAGCAACAAAATATGAATTACTAGCAACCTATGCTACCTCCTCCTCCACCTTAACAGCAAGCTCTAATGCCTCCATCAAATCATCAATCTCAACCACCTAAACCATCACAAATTCCTTCCCAACCTGCACCTAACCCTAGCACTAAGCCTGTTCAATAGGCTTATGCTAACAAAATTGTCCAATACCCCACTTATGGGGTAGAGGTGAGTGGTCTTCATCTCAGATCAAGGAAGCAACTTGTAGGACCTTCATCTCCCAAATTTATAGAATTAGACGATGAATAACCCACAAAGGAAGCCTTAGATAACCCACCTCTAGAATCTAAGTCCAATCAAGGGCTCCGGACTACATCACATATGAAGCCACCATTCCCTAAATTTTTGGCCATCCAACAGCAATAGACACTGATTGAAACTGTCCTTCTAAGCCAGTTAAAAGATGCTAGCATTAAAATCCCATTAATCCAAGCTATCAAAGATATTCCCATCTATACTAAGACTGTTAGGGATCTCTGCCTTAAGAAGCCAGGAAGGAAAAGAAAGGACCCATAGACAGTCCATGTTTTGGGTAACCTTGCTAATATAATGTTGGGAAATATAACTGTTCCCAAATATACATATCCTAGTAGTCCAGTCGTGGGCGTTAAAATCAATGGGACTCTTATTAAAAATACTTTGATAGACCTAGGTGTTGCAATTAATGTGATGGCCAAAGAGACCATGCAACTACTATATTTAGCCAATCTTAGGCCTACTCAGATAGTTTTACAATTAGTTGATAGGTCTACAGTTAAGCTTAAAGAAGTTATTAAGGACCTGGCCATTGCATTAGATTCTTGGGATTACCCTACTGACTTTATAGTACTTCAACCCAAAGTTAATCTTGTTGGTTATCCACTAATCCTAGGTCGACCTTGGTTAGCCACAGTTGATGCATTCATAGGATGTAGGTCAAGAAATATGATCATATCCAACAGAACTGTAACCAAGAATCTAGTACTTTATCCACCAGCTCAGCCACATCAAGACCTTGAGCAGAATATTTGGCCACACTTGGATGATGAGGACAACTACTCATTGCAGACCTTAATGACCATTGAACGTAGCCCCCTACTGGATATTCAAGATGAGGATAAGCTGATAGCCCATATCATACAAAATGACTATGGAAGACACCCACAATAGTAGGGTTATCTATCCTGTTTGCAAGATCCCTTGGAAAGCATAATACCTACCAATTCCTCACAAGAAGTATCCCAAATAATCCATACCTTGTTACCCCAACAATACTTGCCAATAATACCTAGCCTTGACCTGTCCTTTGTATAAGAAATGCCTATGCAATTAGAGATCAAGCCTGGAAAGATGAATGTTAATAATGCATTGAGTGATGAACAACAAAAATCCATGCATGTTGTGTTGCATGCACATGCAACAACCTTTGCATGGGATTATAGCGACATGAAAGGCATTGATCTTGCTTTATGCATGCACAAAAAATACATCAATGGTGGTTACAGACCCATAAGACAACCACGGAGATGCATGAATCCAACTCCTAGAGAGATTGTGAAAGCCGAACTTCAAAAGCTTTTGAAAACATGATTCATATACCCTATATATCAGACAGTGAATGGGTTTACCATTGGTCATAGTTCCCAAGAAGGGTGGTAAATGGAGAGTTTGTGTTGACTATAGGGAACTAAATATTTCCATAAGAAAGGCACTTCCCATTGCCATTCATTGACCAAGTTCTTGATTCTTTAGTAGGGAAGAAATATTTGTCATTTCTTGATGGTTTCAGTGGTTATAACCAAATTAAGATTGTGCTTGAAGATCAAAATAAAACCACATTTACTTGTCCCTAGGGTACCTATGCATATTTTGTTTTACCTTTTGGTTTGTGCAATTCTCCAATCACATTTCAAAGAGTGGTGCACAAACCAAAAGGTAAAACAGAATATGCATGGATGATTTACCTTTTGATTTTGCACATGATAAGATGGAAATTTACATGGATGATTTCACCACATATGGTGAAACATTTGATGAGGCTTTGCAAAATTTGGAAACAGTCTTAAAAAGATGCACTAAACATAATTTATCATTAAGCAATGAGAAATGTTTTATGATGATGACAAAAGGCATTGTCTTGGGACATTTTATTTCCTATGTAGGGATACAAGTTGACTCTAAGAATATTGAGATCATATCTACACTTCCTATTCCCCATAAACAAAAGGATGTGAGAAGATTTCTTGGACATGCAGGTTATTACAAAAGATTCATTCAAGATTATAGCAAATAGCCACCCCTTTGTTTACTTTGTTGACAAAGGACATTAAGTTTGAGTGGACTCTAGACTGTTAGCATTCCTTTGAGAAGTTAAAAGTAGCTTTGACTAATGCACCAGTTTTAAGAGGTCCAAATTGGACATTGCCATTTCACATTCATACTGATGCATCAAACTTTGCTATTGGAGCAATCCTAGGACAAAAAGAGGGGAATAAGGAGTATGCCATATACTATATCAGCAAAAACCTACAAGGAGCATAATTAAACTACACTGTGACTGAGAAAGAAATGCTTGTTGTTGTCTATGCCATTAATAAGTTCAAACACTACATTACTGACTATCAAGTATTCATACACACAGATCATACAACAATTAGATACTTGATGAATAAGCCAGTAGTAGGTGGAAGACTTGTGAGGTGGTTTCTATTACTGCAATAATTTGACATAACCATAGTTGATAAACTAGGAAAAGCTAATGTGGTTGTTGACTTTCTATATAGATTTCCCACTACATCTGAAAAAGGAGTAGTTGATGATTCTTTCCCTGATGAGCATTTATTTGGTCTAAATATACATAATCCATGGTATGATGATATAGCTAACTACTTGGTAAAAGGGAAAATTCCAACTTACTTCTCTCCTAGGGAGAAAAGATAGTTAGTTCACAAATGCTTCCCTTATTCTTGGATATCTGAATTTTTATTCTACACTGGCCCAAATAACATTATGAGAAGATGTATTAGGGAGGATGAAGTGTTTTATATATTGAAAGCCTTCCATGATGAACCTTGTGGTGGAAATTTTGCAGCCAAGAGGATAACTTTTAAAATCTTAACAACATGATATTACTCGCCTACCCTTCATAAATATTTTGTTAAGTATACTAAAAGTTGTGATAGATTCTAGAGAATGGGGAGACTTGAAAGAAGTGATGAAATGCCTTTGCAACCCCAACTAGCACTAGCTCCTTTTGACAAATGGGGGCTAGATTTTATTGGCTCTATATCTACCACTTCAAATAATAAAGAATATATACTGGTATGTACTGATTACTTAGCCAAATGGGTAGAAGTGAAAGAATTGCAATTTTCTAGAGATGACAATGTTGCAAAATTTTATAAGAAGGAATCTTTACCAAGTATGGCATTCCTAGGGAGATTGTGACTGATCAAGGACCCCAATTCACATCAGACCTCATAGCCCAACTAGTGAAGGAGTATCAGATCAGGCACAAGAAATCTACTCCATATCATCCTCAAAAAAATGGGCAAGTAGAAGTTACAAATAGGGAGATTGAGAACATATTGAAAAAAACTATGCAACTTCATAAAAGATATTGGCTATCTAGAATACCAGAAGCTATTTGGGCATACATAACTACATGGAAGACAATTACAGGGTTTTACCCCTTATGAGTTGGTTTATGGAAAAACAATAGTGTTTCCTAAAGAGTTTGAATACAAAACTCTGCGCACAATAGTTGATTTAGGTATGGACTTAACAAAATCTCATAAAGAAAGGTTGCAACATTTGAATGCTCTTGATGAAATCAAATTGCAGGTATTGCACCGCATAGAGGTTATTCAAAAACAACATATTAAATGGCATGATCACTATATTAAGACTAAAGAATTTACTGTCGAAGATTGGGCACTTCTGTATGACTCTAGATACAAATATTTTCCAAGTAAATCACAGTCACGATGACTAAGGCCCTATGAGATACAAAAACTATTTCCTAATAGTGTAGTACAACTACAAACTATTCATGAGGTCAAATTTTTCCTTCTGATTAATGGTCATAGACTCAAGTTGTACAAGAAACCACTTGAACATGATGATTTCATCATATCTCTAATGGATGAGTATGGTGCACATAGTTTTGTTGATTCAAGATTTGGGACACAGGATTATGTTCCCATAGGAAGCGAATTACCCAACACGTCTGGTAATACAGAGGTCAAGTTACACAAATCCACCTATGAGATTACTCAAGCCTAATTTCCCATGCTTTAAATCACATGCACACACAACACAATATCCATAATGAATATTTTTCAGCCTCTAGCAGGACCTATTTCATATGGGACCTGGCAAGCACCTTTTAGTTAGGCCTTGTGCTTAGAGTACCCGTAGAAACACCTGTTGACTACATGCTACTATCACTTGGCAGATTCAAATTGGGTTTCCCATGAAATTTATTACAACCCACATGTGTCATTTACTTTCCAAGTAAAGTGCATGTCACCAGTACTACCACCACTTTTCATCAACTCCTATGTAATCAATGCACATCACATCACTTGTACACCACGATATGTGCCTTTTTCAATTCATAACTATGCCAAGCATCACTTTCCATTACGCATGTATGAAAGGTAACTTCACATGATTAAATCTAGCTTTCTTTTAGTATTCATTATTATTTATTGTTTCAATTATACATGTGAAATATATCACCATTAATTTCCATCATTATCCTAACTCCCAAAACCCAATTACACATGAAGTTCGGTCACTTCAATTAAAGTTGGGGGGAAGGGTATCATTGCCATCAATTTTTTTTATTTTTTCCACCCAATTTTGTCAGACTGCATTGTATGCTATACTTTTAAAACTAGAAAAACTTCTCTTTGTTTCTAATAAATGTGATTCCTGCCCTAAGATAAGCTAAGGTATAGAAATTTGGATACTTGATTAAACTAGAAGACAAGGGATTGTGAGTATTGGGTACAAAGAAGGAATTCAAAGAAGCAGTTGAATTTGCAAAATTTAAACTTTTTGAGGTTACTAAAGCAACGTGATAATGGGAGTTGATGTAATTTAGAGGGAACCATCATCTGTTCATAAAGATATATTAAAGGATATGATGGTTTTACCTCTATTTACCAAAGTAGGATGGTTGGACTATTTCTTGAAGTTGACAAAGTATGATAATGAGATAGCAAGAGATTTTGTAGCCATGTTGAAGTATGATGAAGCAACAGTAAAGGGATTGGTGGTGGATTGCTTAGAAATTGCAATTGCTCAAGTAACAAGATTACCTCGCACAGGCTCTTAATACCTAGCTCGTGCAAATGTGGTAGCAGCGAGGGAAGAATTCTATGAACGGGGAAAAAATTTGGATTCCTCCTCACAAGGTACTAAAAGGATTTCCCTTCCATTCTTTTGGGGAAAATGTGCTATTTATATTATCAAATACCTTACTTGTGATGGCCACCACAATCTTATATATACTATGCATCTCAAGTTGTTGAATCATTTATGACATGAAAAATTAGTCAATGTACCCAGTTTTCTATATAACATGTTAAAAAGAATGGCCTCTGAATATCAGAGGAAACAAACAGACACTACATTGTCTCATCACTACTTGATAACCCTACTGGTTAAGAGAAGTTTGAGAATTCAACATCCCCAAGTTAATTGGGAAGATTTTAAAAATTATAAAGAAATCACTAAGTTGCTTGAGGCACCTGAAGCAAAAGGTGACCCTCTACCTAAGCCTAAACCAGAAGTTGACCTTGAGCAAGATGAACCTAAGAAAGAAGATTCCCCTATTACACCATTCACTTCGCCTACCCACAACCAAAGTGGGACTAGGAAACATGATGTGACAGTTGTGGTAATAGAGGAACCCTCATCCTCTAAAAACTCTAGAGCTAGGAGAAGTATTGTGTCAACATCCTCAAAAGGGAAAAGGAAAAGAAAAGGAGTTGACAAGTAGGAGAATGTTGTAAAATAGGATGCAAGAAGGAAAAGGGGGAGTAAAAGAGAAAGGAGAGTAAAGTTTCATAGGAAACCACTACTCCCCAATGTTTAGGGAGACTGAAAGGACAAAGAATTAAGAAGAGAGGCATGGAGAAACAATTACAGGAAGAAAAGGTTGAGGAGCAGCAACATCATGATCCGCTGATGATAGACACAGATAGGGAAAGAGTTGACCCTGAAAATTTTTATGCTAAAAATGTTGATGTTCTTGTTAGGAAGATAAGGTATGTGTCTTCCTCCTCTTATTATAACTCAAAGGATGTTTTTATTGCTAATAAGACCAAGAAGGCAGTTCCCAGTGGCTCTCTTAGAGAAGTTTTTGATATCATAGGAGATGACAATGATGGTTTGAATTTTGAAGAAGAAAAGGAATTGCTAGAGGATAGAAACATAAGGAAGGAGCCTCAAGAATCCCTTGACATGATAAAGCAATTGGAATAAAAATTAAAAAGGTATGAACAAAAAGACAAAGAAAAGGAAATGAGAATCAAGGAGCTGGAAGAGAGAATACAGACCTATGGCCATGGAAATAAATTGGACCTACTGGCACAGATGGTTGAAGATAAAATGGGAACTAATTTGAATATAACATTAGATCAACAACCCCCAACTGTGAAAACACTAGCCTACCATACTACTTTTTCTTTATGCTTTGAATTGATAAAAAATACTACTCAATTCAGGTAGGAAAAGGAAAACTGGGAAAAAGAAAAATAAGTTTTGAATGCATCATTAGAAACCAAGAATTTGGAATTGAAAAGACTGGAGGAGAAATTAATAGAAGAGATCGATAGAGCTATTCAAATATTTGAATGTAGACCTCCGTCTAGAGTATATGCATTGTTCTTGAAGGAAAACTTTCTCAGTTTTCAATTCAATAAGTTGATTAATGACCAGCCCTTTGCTTTGAATAAGAGACATAGTTTTCTTAGTTTCTTCAACAAAGTTAGTTTAGAGGAGCAAGATCAGTTATACAAATATTATTTGCATAATTATGTGATGGAAAAAGATATTGAATGGAATCCCTTGATTTATGTTGGGGATTTACAAGTAAGAGCCCTCACATCTTATTCAGAAATGAACATCTCCATGGGGAATTAATGGAGAAATATGAAGAACAAGAGAAAACAATGACACTATAACTTAGAAAGGAAGTAATGAATCTCGATAGTCATTACTCAATATATAATACTCCTTTCACATAGGGGACCAGGAAAGATAATTATAGACTTGAGACTTAGGGATTATAGACGGATTCAACAATTGGCAGTGACCAGTCTTCAAAACTACCTGATACATGTGGAAAATAGATGGAACAATCTAAATCTAGAATTGTAGAGGAAGGAGCCTCACTCCCTCCACAACTTTATGAACATGTTTGAGAGGTTATGCAAGTATATTGAGATCTCATAAATACAGGGAGTGGAGTGGCTTCCACTGACTTACCACCCTCCTATCCTACTTCACCCAGTTCCACATTGGATTGGGAAAAGTAATGATCAGTATAGTAAAGTAGAATCAGACAAGATGAATAGGATCACATGATATAATGGTTTCTGCCTCAAACAAGGATAGGGAGTTAGCATAGTAATGGATCTCAGGAAGATCACTTTGTTTTACAATCTTCTTCCCTAGGTGATTTAGTTTTGTATTTTTGCTTGAGGACAAGAAAAATGACAAGTTGGGGGGAATGATGGGTCTAGTTATTAGTATATTTTTATTGCTTTTCATATACTTTAAGAAACTTTACATATGTTTTTAAAGTACCTTTTAGAAAATACTTCCATAATATGTTATCCTTTCATACATACCTTGCAACCTTGAACCCATTTTGTGGAAATGAAATATGGTGAAATATGCATAGCATTGCATGGTTTAAATATTAATATACATGTATATGAATGGAATGTTGCAATTAAATTATGGTGGTTAGTTGCATATGTATGTTGTATGGATTAATCTCTTTGCAACTCAGCATGTGATAATAAGAAATGAGTAGCAATAGCTTTATGACCAAACTTGTTGCATGAGTAGCAATAGCATTGACCATTAATGATTGAGATTTCATACCATTATACCTTGGAGGCCTTAGATAATTCAAACTTATCTTGCTTTTGCACTCAACTGCCTTATGACCAAATTTTTTATATGCATAACAATTACCGTTGAACCTGATAGGAGCAATTTGAGCAAGCTTCCTGAAGTTCACTTTCTTGTTCTGGATAGGTGTGAAATCACCTCCTTTCTTGTTGTCTTGAATTTTTTTTACATCTTTGAAGGATGTCTCCTTTGTTTTTACATCTTCGAAGGATGTCTCCTTTTTAGATGCCTTGAGCATAGGAATTTTCCCCTTTTCAAAGCCAAGCCCAGATTTCTCTTTAGAGGGATTTTGAGAATTAATTAGTTCATCAAGAATTTCAAAACCTCCTTCAATTTCAAACCTTTATCAATTTTATCTTTTTTCCCTTTCAAGTTCTTTTCTTCGAGTAATAATTTCTTCCTCAAGCTTTGAACATTTAGTAGTTTTATCTTGAAGCTTGGTATTCAAACAATATTTAATCCTTTTCCTTCTTCAATCTTAACTTTTAATTCAGAGATCACAACTTCTGCTTCCTTGAATTTGTTTCCTTCTTCTATTTGAGCTTTTAGTTTGCTAACTTCTTTTGATTCTTTTTCCTTTGTCTTCAATTTTTCAATTCTCTTTTAATTTTCCAACATACATTCATATTTTATATTTGGCAACCTTGCTTCATCTAGATCCTCAAAAGCAGACCTAAGTTCACCCTCAAAATCAACTTCACATTCTTCCAAACCTTCACGTTCCATTGATTCTAGGTCTGGTTATGTGATGAATATATCATTGAACTTTTCCATAGACTCCATTTGTTCAAGTGTAGGATATACCTTATTTGTTAGGATTATTCAAGGAACTTGGCTTTAATACCAATTGTTGAGCACAAAGCATTGTTGAGAGTGGGGTGAATCAACATATATCAAAAACAAAACATTTCCATATGTAGATAACACATCACATCACATGAATTGAAAGAACAAAAGAAAGGAAAACATGCACCACATCATAACACTAGGATTTTTATGTGGAAAACCCAATGAGGGGAAAACCATGGTGAGAGTTAACTCACAATATAAAAGCTCACTACTTAAAAAGGATTTACAAAGAAGTTTATGGCTCACTGCCTATCGACTTGCAAACAAAAAATCAAAGAAAAATTGAGGAGAAATATACAAAAGACCTAATGAGACTCACTATCTCAGATTAGGGTACTTGGAAATTATGATAAGAGAACTAAGAATTTAACTGTTGTAGATGAGGCATCTGACTTATGCTAACATTACAATTCCTTTTTCACACATTTACATCTTCATACTGATTTTACACACTTCATGTTTAACACTCTGCTCAATTCACATTCAACTCCTACATCACTCTTCACAAATAATTTTCCCTTCTATATATATATATCCCCCATAATGACTCAAAACTCCAATTAAGTCAGCTCCAAGATGACCATTGGATGAAATAATTGACATTGTATGGGTCGAATCCAAAACACATCCAAAGTTAAAGGGATTTAGTTGTGGATCATCATACACTATGTCAAGGCCCAAGAGAACTTCCACACACTCTCTAAAATAATATTAACTAATCAAGATCAATCACAAGTGAAGAAAACAAGTCATGTCAGCTCGATTAGACAAGTACCATCAATATTATTATTACTTGAATTCACACCACCGGGGAGATACCAAAAACATCATGCAGATAAAGATATGAACAATGTAGGTAATCTTCAATATCCCTACAACCTCTTCCAAAAATATTTGATCATTAAATGTTGGCACAACTAAAGAAGCTTACTAAAAATGTAGAAACAAAGCATTCTAGATAAGCTGTAACACAATATTAAATGAATATTAAGCTTGCAGATCTCCAACACACTTGATCCTATTAGATAATGTGTATTGATCACTACTGATCATTTCCTCAAAGTTGTAAGTTCAAACCTGCATCTTTAGAGAAATGCAAATAATTTCAATCAACCTTTATCATTGCATTGCATTGTTAGGGCACAAACCAAAACACTGTTAGCTATAACTTTGACTACTTAAAGTGTAAGGACTTTATTTATTGGATATAATATTTTCATATCATGGTCATCATTTCATTTGAACTGCAAGACAAAATCTTGCACAATGGATGCATGCAAACCAAAAAGACATGATACTACCTTAGGGTATACATAGTTTGTGCCTTATCCAATCTTCTACCATACAAGAATCTAAAATGATATCAATATAGACATATTGTAGACACATTAGGACATGGGTATCATCCTTCGCAACATACTTAGATCACCATTCTTCCTTATACTGCCCTACAGGTATTCCTCAACTCATATCAACTTATGCAACAACTAACTCTGGAGAATGTGCATACTTCAATAACACATCTTGACATCAATGACAACACTTATTTCCAATAATTTATGTGCCTCTTTCTACCCTTTGAATAATATGCTTGCTAATATTCAAACCTTACAAGGCATTTTGAGAGAAAAGATTGATAAGCTAGAGACAAACATGAATAATATTGGTAATAACCAAGATAGTATTGTGGCTTCCCTTGCTTCAATTATAGGCCTCAATAAATAGGTGATGAGGAGCTCTAAAACCAACATAACAATGTTCCACTCATAGAGAGAAAATAAAGAAATAAAACCAGTACATGCCTTCTTTCAATAGCCTTAAAGATAAAGCAATATGGGTTAGAATCATAAGGTTATAGAAAAGGTGGACAACATTCCTATATCAAATAAGGTGAAGCTAATGGTGGATGAACTGGGCCACCAACTCTAATTCTATTTATTTCATTCCCTATAAACAATAAAAGTGCATTTAACCTTTCCTAGTATAATTCTATAAACTCCTCTAGAAGTATGAGTTCTCTTGCTTGGAACTATTCCCTTGAATTCCTATATTCATTAACTTTGTGGATCTTACTATGGATCTCCACTTTCTCTAGATCTTATTCCTTAATGGGTTCTTCAAGGATTTGTAAGTTTGTATGGATCTCACTTTACACTATATTAATCTAATCTTCATTTATCCAAAGACATATAAAGTATGAATGTCAAGTGAGGGAGGAAGAAGATCACATGAGATGCTTTTTTTTATCATATCTACTTTTTCTTGTTTTCTTGTTTTCTGTTTGATTCATTAAAAGATATTATTTTCACTTGAGTTTGATTATTGTGTGACTTGTGACGTTATTGATTTCTTCAATTTTATTTTCTTTGTTTTGATGATGATGTGTCTAATTAATCTAAACACGTGAGAAAAAGAGTCTATTCTATCTTTTGGAGATTTTGTTGAAATCAAATTTAATCTATTTGTAATTTTTGAAGAAAAATACATTATATAAATTCAATTTTTAGGAGTTTTCATTTTTTTTGTTGGAGCATTGGAACCTCTAATTTTTTAGTTCTATATTTTGAATGTTTTCAATTTTCTTGAATACATCATATTGGGATCAATGTTTTTTAAAGAAAATAAACAAAGCTAAAACAAAAAAAATTACTATTCTAATAAAATAACAACAATTTCTACTCTAACAAAAAATAAAACTATGTAAATTTGAGTTTTCTAATTAATAATATTATCTAGAACTCTAAGAAATGAAATGAACCTATGAAGCTTCAAAGAATATTTTTGTGGTTCTTGTGTCAACTAGTGCCTTTAGGATCCAACTTATTTTGTATTCTCAATTGTAGTAATCTTGTTCTCCTCCTTGATGAAAATTGGGATAGAGGTGTACTAGTTGTGGAAAAGTGGAAATTATGTTGAAAGTAGAGGAATGTTTGAATCTTCTTTGTAGAATTAAAAATGCATGAGAAGTCTTATAAGATCATAAAGATGCTATGGTAATATATTTAACTAAAGTTGATTCACAAAGGGAATGAGATATTCTAGCAATGATTTAGCTATAATGTAGAAATGATCAACCTCCTAGATGCCAAAGGAAAGGGAAGTATAAATAGGAAAGAAGATTCTCAATTATGGGGAATTCATTGGTAGAAAATTAGAGAAATGAGAAATAGATAATTGAAGAGATGATTGAGATTCAATTAGGAGAAGCAATGGATCAACTACAACTAAAAATAACTCTCAATCACAAACAAAAATAGTGGATAAATGGCAAAAATTGAAGAAATAAAGTGTCTCAAATAATGATATAATTTCCCCTTTCAGGGGTCTTGGTTGTCCCTTTTAATAGGGTTGTTTTCCTAAGTGGCTCTAAAATTTAAACTACTTTACTTGGGAAACCCTACAGTATCTTAAGTGACCCTCTAGTCAAAGGTATACAAAGGGTATTTGGAGGCTTGCAAGTACTTGTATCCTATTTGGTGGGTTGAACAAGATGATAAGGGGCTAATAAGGATGAGGGAATTATCAAGTTAGAAGAAAGTTGAGAGGTAACACGTTTCATACCTCCTGGTTCATGAGTTGGACTATCATGCCATCACCAATTTTCCACATCAACACATACAATTTTGGAAAAATATAAGTACCACGTTGTATACTTTCAAATATCATAATTTGGGTTCAATAGGATACTATAATTTGGAATTGAATCCTATGATTTTCTCATCTTCATTCTTAGATGTGTAGATGTAGTTTTCTTTAAAATTTAAATTAAATAATGAATTATATATTATGTTATAAAGATTTATATTATTAAGGATTAGAATTGTTGGTGTAGGTTTTTATTTTCCTAGTGGGTTAATTTATTTTCCCTTCGTCCTGGGTTTTTCCTACACTTAATTAATCTTACTTAGGATAGTAAAGTGAGTTTATTACTAAGAGATAAGTGATGTGTTGTCCCCTTCCTTAAAGGGTGGAACACTTTGCACTTTTGGTGGCATCCTCTATTTTTGGTGGTCCATCTCCACTTTTTGTGGTTGATTCCTATTGGTTGGATTTTCCACCTACCTCATCTCCTTAGTTCTATATAAACTCACTACCTAGCTTGTATTTGAATCTTCATGCATAGACCTTCATGCAATTTTTGTAGTGTATCTTTGCAACTTGGAAGCTCTTAATTCAATATTGTCACATCGACATTGCATAATCCCTCAGAGTCCTGGTTTACATTCTTATGTTTTTCCAATTTATGTAACTTTGATTTTATCTTAAAATTGTTCTTTAGGTTATTCAATCTATTTCATATTTGTAACATGGTATCAAAACCTTTGTTTTGAGGAATCTAAGTTAATACATTCCTAATTAAGAGATTGAGTTTTCTTGTAAAGATCTTATAAATTCCTATATGCTCTTCTCTTGTGTTTTGAACGATCTAGAGAATTAGAAAGGATTTGCAAAGATTTAATAACCTCTACATATTGCATGTGTTTTGTGAGATCTGAGTGATTGCAACATTTTTGGTTATACTGACAGTATTGTTGACTATTTCAACGTGTCTAAAAGGATCAAGAAAGTAAAATTTGGCTTTTGTTTCATCCAAAATGGAGATCATTTGACATAGTTGCAAACAGGGGTTTGAAACAAACCATTTTTTATTGAAGCCATTTTCTTTTTTTCTCCATAAATCCATTTGCCACTCATTGGTAAGAAAAAATGATTTTTGGGTTTTGTTTCCAGGGTCAAAACGCCATTTGGATATCAATTAGATTTTGCATATCTTTAGAAGATCTAGAAAAAAATAGGTGTTCAAAACGTATCATGCATCCATTTTTCTATAGATTGAAGGTTAAAAAGCTTCATTTTTTCATCTTTTGCTTGCTGCTTGAAAAAGCATTTCTGAGTTCTATTCTTAGCATCAAAATATTTTTGGGGTTTTTGTTATTGTCTACATATAGTGACTAGATTTTTTAGAAATCAAATCAGAAGTAAAACTTTTTTTTGCTAGAAAAAATCATTGCATGTAAGCTTATTCAGCCAGTTTTTCAAAAATTCATAACTATTCGCCACAGTGTCTATTTTTAGCAAATGAGATGTTGTTAGAAATTTGAAGATGAGTGCTTTCCACCATAAAGTATTGAGAATATTTGTTTACCATTTTGCACCAGATATTTCAGGTTGAAGTTGTTGTTGCTAATTTCTTCAACATGCCATAACTTTCACCCCAATGCTCCATTTTTCATAAACGAATATGCATTGGAAAGGTCTTGGAGAGTACTACACAACCATAAGGATAATTTTTCTAGATTTTATCTCAGGTTCATTTTGTATCAATTTTTTTATTTTTGACTATTTTGAGTCTATTGAGCATTGCATCTTGGAAAAGGCTTTGTAAATGCATTGAATTATAAAGTTCCAACCTTACAATATTTGGTGGGTGATCTTTGATAATAGTGAAAAGGGTGGGAGTGTATTGGTGTTCTTTTGTAATCCTTTGGAGATTGTATCATGGGTTTTTCTACTCATCCTTCTGTGATAATCCTAGATAAGGATAATTATGAGTCTTAGAAAAAAAGGTATTATAACCCATATTAGATGGCTAAATTTTTTTCCTTACCTTTATGGAATCATGTATAAACTAAACACACCTGGAAGGAAAATAGTATGGAATGATAGAATTGATCATGTATTAGGAATCATTGGTTCTTATGTTGATGAATACACTATGTTGCTTATAGCAGACATTGAATGTCCCCACACACTTTGGACCAATATTTGGGAGATGTTTGGAGACCCTCATGTTTCTCCATTCCCAAATGATCTTGTTATAGATTGCCTCATCCCACTTAATGATGCAGATAATATACCCTATGATGATGCTACTTTATAGGAGCTTAAGTATTATGCATGCCTTGAATGTTTAGATGACACAGAGACTTCTCTTGCTTCTCATCCTCATGTTGAGATTACATTGACATCACCTATTGTAGCTTCAAATTTCATAGATGCTTCTTTAAGAGCCTCTAGTGATTCATTGCAGTAAGATCATTTATGCCTTCAAGATTCAGTCCATTGGGACCAATTTCTGGCATACATCTCTTGTTTGTTTGTAGAGTCCTTCATTTTGGATCTTGATGACACTATTGAGGACATACATATTCTCTATGAAGACCACTCTTTTGTCCTTACATCTATTGCTACATTAGAGTTGAGAGTTACTTCAAAAACTTCCAATGACTCCTTGCAGCAAGATATCTATATTCTTCCTGATTCAGCTTGGGATGATCTCTTGATAGGTATTTCAGACTTGTTTATGGAGACATATATTTCAGATTTAGGAGACATTATTGAGTGTATCCATATTCTCTTTGATGAAGATGATTCTTCTTCGATTTTTGTGAGGGAACACTTTAACCCTCTTGTTCATTCTCTACATGATCATTCCTTATAGTTTGACATGAGTGTGGATACTTTGGATCATAATTTGGAGAAGACATATTCAAAGGAGATATTTGAGTCTTTGGATGTTGTTCTATACAAATCTCTAAGATATTTTGATTTTTCATCTTCAACAGTGTGGCCTAGAATTCTTGATTTGATTGTGGTAGCTTTCAACATCGACATGGGAATACTTGAGCCAACTTCAGAGACTTCATACTTCTTGCACTTTCTTCCTACATATTCCTTATAGGACTTGGGAGATAGCTTGCATACACCTTTGGTTGTGTTTATTTATAAGGGGAGGAACATTGTTCGATGATCATGGACCATCTTCTCCATCTAGTTTCGAGCATCTACCATTGGATCTCTTTGGGGGGAGGCTACTTAGTCCTTTTCTTCTCTCTCTATTCTAGGGGGTGTTCTCTCTCTACTTGTGGGGGGTTTCTTCTTCCTTAGGGGGGAATTTGATATGTATATGGGTATGTTGGAAAAACAAGGATAGACAAATGAGAGGGAGGGATGAATTAGTTATCACAAATTATTTAAACTTTTCAATCTTAACTCAAACTTAACTTAACACAATTTTAGATCTGATGCATGAACAATAGACCATAAATAATCAACACATCAGAAACACAAAGAACACCAATATTTTTTTATGTGGAAACCCTGTTAGGGGAAAAACCACGATGGATGTTAGTCCACAAGATTATACCTTGTTAAAAGTATAAGAATAATAATGGGAATGCACATACATTCAAGTACACTGCCTAGAGCTCACTGCTCAAATACAGGAGAGCTCACTACCCAAGAAAGAGAAATACGGATTAGATCCATAGGGTATGAACTAAGAAAATAGCTTCTCCAAAATCCTGATGACAGTTCCGATTAAGCACAGAGACACTCCTTCACACTTCGCTAAAACTTCTTCACACTCTGCTCAAACTTTTTCACACTCTACTTAGACTTCTTCACACTCTACTCTGCAATCGAATGATATTCACACATACACACACAAGAGCACACTAATCACCCTTCAATTCGGACAAACAACCGCTCTTATATATCCACAAAATGAATTTCATCAACAACTTCGTCAGCCAAAAGACATATGAAAATATAAAACATACATGCAATGTCAGCCCAAATTTACAAATAAATTTTCAATGCAAATCAAACATCATCGGCCAATATAATGTTGTGGCCCAAAACAAGATCCTCGAGTGCAACAAACATTCAAATTTTAATCTCCAAGTATCCACAACACACTACAACCATCATGTCAGCCAAGAACATGAAAACCCGAACACATATGAGAAAAATCTTCGACCATGAACACACCAATCAACGCAGACATGCAACAAAGATAGAGAATGATCTAGAAGCATTCACACACAACAAGAACCAACATAGAAACATTCACAACAACTAAAATTACTAGAATCACATCAGCTTCACTTAGGAATACTAACTGAAACCACAGAAAAAACTATCAGAACACAACTGTTCATAACACGATCAAAACTTCACGCAGACCTCAGAAACTTTCGGTGGATAATCTAGATACTCTCATAAATAAACCCTTTAGTCCACAACAACTAATCTTCAACGTACTGAGCAAGACACCTTCATGACCTTCACTATTCTACTGGCAACCTGTAACATTTTCTTTAACAATTTTCTCAATATCCTTGACATATACAGCCTTCAATACATCAATACTAATAGTATTGACATCAATGGCAACCACATATCAGCAACACAACCACAACATCCAACAATATCCCCCTTTTGCATTGATGGAAACACATGATGTGAAAAACACCATCAACACAACTCTCAATCAACACTTACTCCCCCCTTAGATTATGACTCTTCTTCCTTAACCTCTTCTACAAGATCTTCACCTTGCAAGGCTCTTCTCCCCAAATAAGCAATAGTTTTTCACATGAATCTTCTCCCCTTTGACATCAATGGAAAAGATAAACATTATCTTCCCACATACAAGCTCTGAACCACATATCTTCACATCTTACTACCCCCCCTGAGTAGTAGCCACAAAAACATCAATCTGGATTAGAATATAGCTTTGAAGCATACAGATTGATGCAAGTAAATGCATCTCTAGTTCATATCAGGAGGGGTAATCACCCCTATCATTCCTTAGAGATACTGAAAAGTATCCTTTGGAAATGGCTTAGGGAAAATGTTTGCAATATGTTCTTTGGTAGGCACATACTCCAATCTGACTTCTTTCTCATTCACTTTTTCCCTTACGAAATGAAATGTGATTGATATTTGCTTGGTCTTAGAGTGTAGCACCAGATTCTTTGATATGTTAATTGCACTTGAATTGTCACAGTATATGGCAATGGGTTTATCATATACTACTCTAATATCTTTCAACATCTATTTCATCCACATCACTTGAGTACAATTATTTGCAACAAAAATATACTTTGCCTCAGCAGTAGATAGGGAAATGGAATTCTGCTTTTTACTCAACCAAGACACCAACTTCTTCCCTAGGAAGAAAGCACCACCACTAGTACTTTTCATGTCATCTACATCTCCTACTCAATCCGCATCAGTATATGCACTCAGAGTAAGATCATCATCTTTAGGATACCAAAGCCCAAAATCAACTATTCCTTTCAGATATCTAAAAAATCTCTTTACAACAGTCACATGAGATTCTTTTGGATCATCTTGAATTCTAGCAACCATACATACAAAATTCATGATGTCTGGCCTGGTCTGAGTTAAGTAGAGAAATCTTCCAATCATTGACTGTATCTTGTTTGATTTTCCTTAGGAGAATCATCATTTTGTGTTAACTTGCATCTGGTTACCATGGGTGTACCAATGGGCTTTGAGTCTTCCATGCCAAACTTCTTCAGTAGCTCTCTCACATATTTGGACTGAGATATGAAAATCCCATTGTCTATTTGAGTGACTTGCAATCCCAGAAAGAACTTCATCTCACCAATCATACTCATTTCAAATTCACTTTTCATTTCATTATCAAACTTCATACATAAATCATCATCTCCTCCAAAAATAATGTCATCAACAAATACTTCAATAATCAACTCTTTATCATGATCCAACTTAAAATACAAGTTGTTGTTAGCAGTACCTTTATTGAATCCAAGCTTCAGTAAGTATTTATCCAGTCTAGCATACTAGGCTCTAAGAGCTTGTTTGAGTCTATATAGAACTTTCTCAAATCGACAAACCATGTCTTCCTTGTCAGTCAATTGAAATCCATCTGATTGTTCAACATATACTTCTTCTTCTAACTCACCATTTAGAAAAGTTGACTTCACATCCATTTGATAGACTTTATAGTTCTTATATGTAGCATACGCAAGAAATATTCTTACAGCTTCAATTCTGGCAACAAGGGAAAATGTTTCTTCAAAATCAATACCTTCCATTTGTGAATACCCTTTACATACCAGTCTTGCTTTATTTTGGATCACTTCACCTTGTTCATTTAGCTTATTCTGAAAGACCCATTTAGTACCAATCACATTTTTATCTCTAGGTTTGGGAACAAGAATCCATGTATCATTCTTTTCAATTTGCATAAGTTCTTCCTTCATAGCTTCCATCCAGCGTTCATCATTGCAAGCTTTATTGACATTTTTAGGCTCAATCTTGGAAATCAGGCAATACTCTTCTGCAATCCTTCTTCTGGTCTGCACACCTTTATTCTTGTCTCCTATGATTTGATTTTCAGAATGATTATATTCAATCTCACATACCTCAGAGTTTTAGGATTCACTCGCACTTCTAGTTCTTCTATTATTTCTTCTACACTTGCACTTGTCTCTTCTTCCTGACTTTCTTGATTTATTGGAACAATTTGAAGTTGATTCTATGTCTGAGCATTCTTCCCTTTGTTTGTACTATCTTGTTGGTCATTTGAATCATATCCATAGTATCTAGATGATATATCAGAGTCCTCATCAACTCTGACATTTTCACTTTCAACCATTTTTCTTAATCTTCTGTTATAGCACTAGTAAGCCTTGCTCTTGGTAGAGTAACCTAGAAAGATTCCTTCATCACTCCTTGCATCAAAATTTCCTATGTCCTCATCTCTCTTAATGTAGCACTTGCTTCCAAAAATATTGAAATATTTAACAGTAGGCTTATAACCAAACCATAGCTCAAAAGGAGTCTTACTAGAAATACCATCAACATTTACCCAATTTAAAGTGTACATAGCAGTGTTTACAACTTCTCTCCAATAGATATGAGGCGCATTTCCTTCAATCATCATTGTTCTAGCAGCATCCATAATTGTTTTGTTCTTTCTCTCTACAACTCCATTCTGTTGAGGGGTTCGAGGAGTAGAAAACTGTCTCTTGATTCCATGTTCTTCACACAAAGAATCAAACTCCCTAGAGGTGAACTCACCACCTCTATCTGACCTTAGTAATTTAATCTTCAGACCTTTCTCATTTTCTACCATAGCTTTGAAACTTTTGAACTTCTCTAATGCTTCACATTTTTCTCTTAAGAAAGTGACCCATATCATCCTAGAGTAATCATCAATAAGCAACATAAAATACCTTTCTCCTTATAGACTTCTGATTTTGGAGGGACCACATAGATCAGTATGCACTAGCTCCAATACTCCATTAGAATGATGTTTTTTACTCTGATTACCCATCTAAAATTTCTTGCATATTGTGTTAGTAGGTTTCAGTAGCTTAGGTAGATCTCTTATTGCTTGAGTGGAGCTAACCTTGACAATGTTATAAAAATTCACATGACACGGACTTCTATGCCATACCTAGCTTTCATCTACTTGAGTAATTAAAAAACTTACATCTACTTGAGCAATTAAAAAACTTACTTTAGCAGCACTCAGGTGAAAAATATTACCTCTTGTTTTTGTACCTGAAGTAATCATATTTCTAGAGCTTCCAAGTATCCTGCATCTTCCATCTTTGAACTGAAGATCATAACCCTTTTCCACCATCTATCCAACACTCAACAGATTGTGCTTTAAGCCTTCAACATAAAGGACATCATCAATGTTATGTTTCCCAACAAGAAAAATATATCCTCTGCCACGAATCACACCAACATTGTTATCTACGAATCTTACAACCCCACCGTCATACTTCTCTAGACTTACAAATTTTCTTTTATCACTAGACATATGATGTGAGCATCTGTTGTCAATAACCCACTCATCCTTCTCTTCAATTTGGGCTACAAGAGCTTTCTCAACTTTAGCAAATTCAGTAGCCACCGGACCATTTTCAATGGTAGCAATGAAAACCCATTCATCTTCATTTCCATTTTCTTTATCAGATTCTTCATCCAATCACACCTTCTTTAGCAAAATAACACTTCTTTTGAAATCTAGGTTTGTAGGGCTTAGAGCTAGGAACTCTTTCAGGATACCTGGAAGCAAAATGACCTATTTTACTGCAAGAGAAACATTTAATAGGCAACTTTCCTTTATACTTACCTTGTCCTCTGCCTTCTTTCTTCACAATCAGTGTTTCCAGCTCTTCAACCTCTCTTTCTTCTTCTTCAAGTTGTTTCATCTCTTCCTCATATTTGAATGTCGTTCTAGAACTTTCTCCTAGATCATATATTTGCATGTTTCTTCCGGATACATAAGCCTTAAACACAAATTCAGTCTTAGGGGCAGAATCACCAAATTCAGTTAATTCAAAGGCAGCAAGTTTACCAATCAACATATCCCTTGTCACATTTGTTACTGATCTGAATTCTTCAATAGCATGAGCTTTTGATTTGTAGGAAGGAGGCAATGATCTGAGAACTTTAGCTACAATTTCTTATTCATCCAAGGTACCACCAACACATCTAATACCCATAACAATTTCATTTACTCTTTGCATAAAAGAAGAAATATTTTCATCTTCACCCATCTTCAAATTTCCATACATTCCTTTCAAACTCTATAGCTTAGCGACCTTCAGATGTACATCACCTTCATACAAACTCTCTAGCTTCATCCACATCTCATGAGTTGTCTTCAGACCTATCACATTTGTCATTTCCAAATCTGTCAGAGCACTCAGCAAAGCTTCGATAGCCCTGATATTATTCTCAGCATCTTTAATCTCATCAGGAGTGTAAGGACCATTCTGAGGAATAGTATATTTGTTCTTTGTAATCTTCCAAAAGTGTTCACCTAAACATCTCAAATGACATTCCATTCTAGTTTTCCACAATGAGTAGTTTGTTCCATCAAATCTAGGGTTGTCCTTCTTGTATGATGCCATCATAGATCACCTCAAGCTTTTAAACTTCTTCAGAGGAACCTGCTCTAATACCAATTTTTGGAAAAACAAGGACAAACAACTGAGAGGGGGGGTGAATCAATTGTCATGGATTATTTAAACTTTTCAATCTTAACTCAAACTTAACCCAATTTCAAATCTGATGCATGAACAATAGACCATAAATAATCAACACATTAGAAACACAGAGAACACCAAGATTTTTTACGTGGAAACCTTGTTAGGGGAAAAACCACGGTGGATGTTAGTCCACAAGATTATACCCTGTTGAAAGTATAAGAATAATAATGGGAATGCACATGCATTTAGGCACACTTCCTAGAGCTCACTGCTCAAATACAAGAGGGCTCACTGCCCAAGAAAGAGAAATACAGATTAGATCCGCAGGGTATGAATTGAGAAAATAGCTTCTCCAAAAGCTTGATGATAGTTCTGACTAAGCACAAGGACACTCCTTCACACTTCACTCAAACTTCTTCACACTCTGCTCAAACTTCTTCACACTCTGTTTAGATTTCTTCACACTCTACTCTGCAATTGAATGATATTCACACATACATACACAGGAGCACATCGGGCACCCTTTAATTCAAACAAACAACTTCTCTTATATATCTGCAACATAAATTTCATCAACAACTTTGTCAACCAAAAGACATGAAAATATAAAACATACATGCAATGTCAGCCCAAATTTACAAATAAATTTTTAATGTGAATCAAAACCATTGGCCAATATAATGTTGTGGCCTAAAACAACATCCTTGAGCATGCCAAACATTCAAATTTTAATCTCCAAGGATCCACAACACGCTACAACCATCATGTCGGCCAAGAACATGAAAACCCGAACACATGAGAAAAATCTTCGACCACGAACACACCGATCAATGCGAACATGCAAAAAAGATAGAGAATGATCTAGAAGCATCCACATGCAATAAGAACCAACATAGAAACATCCGCAACAATTGAAATTACTAGAATCATATCAACTTCACTCAGGAATACTAACTGAAACCACAGAAAATCTGTCAGAACACAACTGTTCATAGCATGATCAAAACTTCACACGGACCTCAAAAACTTCTGGTGGATAAACTAGATACTCTCATCAATAAACCCTTTAGTCCACAACAACTGATCTTCAATGTACTAAGCAAGACACCTTCATGACCTTCATTGTTCCACTGGCAACCTGCAACATTTTCTTTAACAATTTTCTCAATATCCTTGACATATACAACCTTCAATACATCAATTATGCTAATAGTGTTGACATCAATGACAACCACATATCAGCAACACAACCACAACATCCAATAGGGTACCTAACATGGAATCATTTACCAAGACCCATCACCTTTTACATCCTCCTAAGTTGTTCTTAAGGGGAGGTGTTGGTGTAGGCTTTTATTTTCCTAGTGGGTTAATTTATTTTCCCTTAGTCCTAGGTTTCTCCTACACTTAATTAAGCTTGATTAGGATAATAAAGTGAGTTTATTACTAGGATATAAGTGATGTGTTGTCCCCTTCCTTAAAGGGTGGAACACTTTCCACTTTTGGTGGCATCCTCCACTTTTGGTGGTCCATCTCCACTTTTTTGTGGTTGATTCCTATTGGTTGGATTTTCCACTTACCTCCTCTCCTTAGTTCTATATAAACTAACTACCTAACTTGTATTTGCATCTTCATGCAATCTTTGTAGTGTATCTTTTCATCTTGGAAGCTCTTAATGCAATATTGTCACATCAACATTGCATAATCTCTTAGAGTCCTGATTTGCATTCTTATGTTTTTTTAGTTTATGTAACTTAGATTTTATCTTAAAAATTTCCTTGGGTTATTCAATCTATTTCAAATTTATAACAAAACATTAGTTCATTTTTTAATGCAACTCTTTGGTGTGATTTAAAACCACTCATGTATGTTTTTTTTTTTTTTTTGGTCTCGCAGGGTATCCCCATGACTCAAGCCCAACGGGTTCCCTTTACGGGGTGAGCTTGAGGCGAGACTAATCCCTACAGCCTCGGGATAACCAAAACAACCCCCTTGCATCCGAAGCGAGGTGATTTTCGGGCCAAAGAGAATTGAACCCAAGTCCTCGGGGAGCAAACCCAAGACTCAGACCAACTCCTCTAGCTCATGGGGGCAACCACTTATGTATGTTATTGTTACATAAAGAAGAATTACTAAATACTAATGAATAGTAGATTTTTTCTTAAAATGAATCATTAAAACTTGTGAATTTTAGACATGGTGAATCAATCCCTGATATCATAAGAAATATTTGGTTCAATCTACTTGTAAACAACACATGGATCAAGGTAGATATGCCTTTTTTTTTTTTATCTTTCTATATAATTTTAATGGCCTAGCATTATACTAGTTTTGGATTGTGTGACATTGTTTCTTGTCTTGCGAGTTTGAAACCTAGTGTTGATGGTTAATCATGTTATATTCCTAAAGAGGATGGATTTGTTAACCTTGGAGTCAAGTTTGGATCCTTTGAGAAACTAGTAGTGTAATTCTAGGTCATTCATTGTCCAGAATTGATAGTTTCTAACAAGGATAATTTGAGCTAACAAGATGAAAAATTCTATGTTTTCCTAGAATATTTACACTAGTAATAGGGGTGACTTGGCCTAACAAGAATGATTTTTATTAGTAGTAGGGACAATCCTTAAATAGTGGGCACTTCCCAAACTTTTACAAAATAAAAAATCTAAATTGAAGTTTTTCCCTAATGTATTCCTTACCTGCCTATCATCTTGTTTTAGATAATTTTAAGATAATTTACAATTTATTCACTATTTTGTGTTAGAATTTGTGCCTTTTTTAAAAATAACTTGTCAATTATTTGAATTGTTGTGGTCTTGAATCTCCTTATTGACCTACCTCATGAGTAGGCAATCCTTGTGATTGAATGTCATTTCCACATGTGGATGTAGGTTGTGTCCTCTTGGGTTTGTGTAATGAAGCAATGTGTTTCTCTTATTTTATTCCTTGTGTTCACAAAATAACAAGATCATGGTCTAGTGCCTAACAAATATCATTAGAGACAACTCTATACTCTCATATGGTCATCATAATATTTTTTTCACACAACAAGGTTAAGACATATTCTTGTTTCTTTATTCTTAGTGATTTGAATTTACATAATTTTATGTTTATTTCATTGGTTCATGGCATCTTGAGTGCATAAGTGTGCAATAGGGCATGGTGATGTTACATTTGTATTGCAAAAAATATATTTGTTCATTATTTGACCTCTAATATCTTAGGTCAAATATTGAGGCATTACACCACATTTTTAGTTGTTTATTTCCCCTCATTTATTTTTACTCAATTTTATTTTTTCATTCTTACTTTATTTCTAAATGATCTAGTGTTATTAATCTTCCTATATTGTATATCTTCATTCATACTACATTTTATTATGACACCCTATTGAAAAAATCCTAGATACTATATTACATTATCCTTTTATTATTTTTTCACTTGAAATATATTTTTAACCTTTCCCATTTATGTAACCATATTTCATGCATCTACTAAATATTTTTAACTTAAACACACCATATAAAATATATGATTAAAAAAATATGGTCACAATAATCACATCTTCAATTTCTTAGCTTTTTCAGCTTAAAGTCATATAACATAACCTTATTTCCTAGCAAAAACTATTTGATTCTATAATTTTATCATGTGAAATTTTTTTTAACCTTTTTTATACTTGGTTATAGCCCAATTCTCATCCATTTTTTAATTCTGTTGGTATTTATTTGACTAGCTCTTCTTCTTTCAATTTAATATTATTGTCAACATTAAATTAGACAATATGAATTATATTTCCATTTTCATATCCAAAACATAGACGTAAGCCTATAATACTAGAGGTATCTTTATATCCCAATATGTGATACCAAAACTATATATTTTAGTTGATAATTTCTCTTACTTTGTTAAAGGTTTTTTTGGCACCATATTCTTATTATTCTTATTGATGATAAGATGTAATTTTATCATGCATGGTTGTAAAATTTTATAACAATTGTTGAATTGTTTTGTTTCAAAAAATTATTGACTTGATCACTTAGTATGCTTGATATCACTTGGCATGCTTAGTGAGAAACTAAAATTAGTAATGATACACTCATATATGAATTTGTTTCCTATTTTTTGTGGTACAATTCTTAGTATGAATTGCTTCATCTCACCTATTTAAATATTTTTTCTAGTTAAAATGAATCTCCCTTGAATTTTTTTTGGTTACAATTTGAACGGTTCCAATAAATTTTATTTCTCATTTTTCAAATGGTGGTGCCACTAATATTAGTCTTAGTGGCTTTCCATCTCTTTTGTTTCCTTTCTCTAGTTGATATACATCATAGGTCCTAGCTAACTTATGAGCATTTGTAAAAAAATTATGCTACTATAACCATGATAGTATTGTTTGTCTTATAGTTCATCTTTCGAAATTATCACATCCACCTACTCCTTCATGTGCCTCACTTAATATCAACTCTCTTTCATGATATAGTACCACCTTTCTCAAAATTTCATATTTTCCCATTTTATAGAGATATCCTTCAACCAAGGTAAAATAAAAATAATAAATAAATTTAGTCTTTTTTCTCCATACTATTGAAGGTTTTACAAAAACTTCCTATGTCCAAGAATTGTACTCTCTTTTCCATGTCTCATGGTACTACTTATAATAAATTTTCTCACAAAAAGAAACATAATCTATTGGTCCCTTGTCTTCTCTATTATCTATCCTAAATAGATAATTTGGTCTCTAGTTTTTTTCATGTTTTTACTTAAATTTTGAAGTCAATTTCTTGAAATAACATCAACATATACAATTTTTTTCATGTAT
The DNA here is from genome assembly GCA_007258455.2 of Sequoia sempervirens. Lineage (NCBI taxonomy): Eukaryota > Viridiplantae > Streptophyta > Pinopsida > Cupressales > Cupressaceae > Sequoia > Sequoia sempervirens. Next base: position 22,539,213 of record VDFB02270651.1, read on the forward strand.
GATTGATCTATTCACTAGGTACTTTAGGATCTCATGGTTTGTAAATAATATTAATGGTGTAGCCAACAAATAATGCTTACACTTTTGTAATACATACACCACACCCAAGGCTTATCTTTTTTTATTAGTGCAATTCATTTATGTGTGAGTTAATTTCCCACTCCCAAAGGAATTTGGATTATCTTTTTCCCTCTTGCTTGTAAAAATACTACTCTAATGGACATATTAGATGCATCTAACTTGCACCTAAAAGTAGCTTCCAATCTAGGAATATTAGGATTGACATATTAGCAACCTTTATCTTTATGATTTCAAATTTCTCATGACACCTCTTTATACATTTGATCTATTTATGGTTCTTTTTATTTAAATGTTCTCTTATTGGACCCGAAACAAATGCATTATTTCTTATGAAATTTATATGATATCCAATATACCCTAGGAATTCCCTTACATCATTGGGACATTTAATTTTTGGTAGATTTATAATTATAGTGATTTTGAGAGGCTCTAATTTCACCCCTTTCTTACATATAACATATCCTAGTAGTAATTTTCCAAAGGATGTTACAAAGATACACTTTTTGAAGTTCAAATCTATTTGATAAATTTCACATCTCTCAAAAATCATCCTTAGTGATTGAATATGATTAATATGTAAATTATCTATTTGTCTAGGTATAACTCTAATATTCATAAATAAAATATTTTAAATTGTTACCATTATCCTAATAAAGACTATTGGTGTGTTTTTTAATCCTATAATAATGATTGTATACATAAAAGACCTATATTTTATTTCTAGTGTTGTAATGCTCAAATTTTACTAAGGAAAAAATGGGTAAAAATACACCTATTTTTTTGCATTAAAAAATACAATATTAATAGTGTTGTAATACACACACACAAGTATATTTATCACACATGAATACACCAATACAAAAATCAAATGCATATGAAAGAGATGTGTAAGTAATTCACAAGTAAAGATATGACGTCATCTCAATCTACTAAGTGTGGCTTGTATCTTGATGCAACACTACAACACACACTAGTAGAATATTGGATTCATGACAGGAAACACAATATGATTAATTCCTTTAATCCTTAAACACGATGAAGAGATTAAGTAAATTCAAAAAATATTTTATGATTTTTTTTATATTCCTACCATAAAGCATAAGATACATCAATTATCCTTTTTACCATTACATTTTCATCAATTCATTAACTCAATATAAAAGTATAAGAGAGATTACCACATGATAAATAATGTTAAATAATTTATTCTCATCACAATAGAGATGGCATCAATGAGGAGAGGGAGAAGAAATTAACATTCCAATAATTATTTTTACCTTTCAAGAATCAAATATGGCATGAATAGAAGATGAAGGAATCCTTTTGTAACACACCAATGAGATGGTATTACTTCACAACACCATCCTAAAACAATAATAATAGGAAGTAATAACATTTTCTAACTCAACTTAATTGATAATATGTTATCATTTTTATAATACCTTTGTAAATGGTTACAAGGATAGTTCAAATTCAATACACACACATACTTTACAATCATATGTAACGCATGATACCAAAGGGAATAATGAGAACTAATACATCATTCAATTTCATCATGTTAAGCATGCATACAAGGTTCCTTCATAAACATAATAACCATACACATAACTAGAATAGGTACATAGTTATAATTCACATATACAAGCTTCCTTTCAAATATTTAGCTGAACACATGGTTATTATAGAGGATTATAAATAGAAAACCTATGTCATAACATTGATAATCAACATCTAAAATATAGTTCATTTACAAGGAATTATTATTAATAAAGTATTCTATTAATATATGAGTAAGAATGACCATCATATATAAATCCATTCCAAAATAAAATTAAAATTCATCAAATGATACGAACACTAAAAATAATTATAGAGCACAAAAAAATCTACCTAAGTCGCAACAAACTTAATCGAGAATAAATTGTGACACAAAATTCTAGACATAATAACTCATAACTATTTTATAACAAAGAATTGCACATAACTAAATACATAGAAGGTGAAAAAATTCACTTGATAGAACCTTAAATATCATAATAAAATTCACTAACTAGGACATGGTTATGAGTTTTATATGTGGCTATAACTACTTAAATGTAGCTACAAAACTCAAATAACTTAAAAAGATACAAGGATGGCTTGAGTGAGAAAGGGGGCGGTGCAAGGCTTTTGAATTCTGACGCAGAGGAGGGCGATGGCAACGCAAATAAGTATGATGATGGTGATTCATGTTGGTGTTTTAGCGTCCCTCTCCTGGTTTTCTTCCGGCTGGGTTTGTGGGGGCGGATCTCTGGGCCTCTACTTTTCATTTCTCGTGTGTTTCCAAAGGTTGCTCTGTCGTGTTCTTTGGTGCTGGACCTTCCCGCCTCTGTCAGGTTTTTCTGCCCACCTATGCTGGGTAAGAATCTGGTTCTTTCGACGGGGGTGTCTGCTGGGTTGTGGACCTCCATTTTGGCATGTCCTGCCTTCGCGGGGTGGAAGTTTTGCTGCTTCTAGCATGGATTCCTTGTTGGTTTCTGGCCTTCTCCTGCCTGCTTGCCCCTTGTGCGTGCTTGGGGAGTTTCTGGGTTGACTAAAGAGCTGCCTTTAGTCGCTTGTTTTCTGCCTTGTGCTGTCTTGCCTGCAGAATGTCTGGAGGTTGTATGTCCTCTGTTTTTCGGTAGTCTGCTTTCGTTTTTGGCTGGGATGGTCCCATATCCTATTTTGTCTATTGTTCGGCCCTTTTCTCTTATCCTTGCTCTGCTCGGTTTGGGTCTATTCTCTGCTGCATGGTCTTGGGAGAAGGGTTCATTGTGTCTTTTATGCTCTATTTGTCTCTATTAGCACTATTCTCTTTTTAACTCTGCTCTTTCAGTTTAGTCGAGCTCTCCTGTCTCCTTTTAGTCCTGCATCCTCTCTTTCATGCTCCCCGTGTTGTGGCGAGCATTGGTAAAGGTGTTGTTTGTGGGTTTTTGGGACATTCTTTCGGTTGAGCTGGGTTTCTTGTTGTTCTGCTCATGTGCTTTGGAGTTGCTCTTCCTTTGTTCTGATGTTAGCACAGTGACTGTGGGTCCTCTTTGCATGTCTTTCCAGAGACGGAGGGGGCTCTATTCTGTTTTGAAATTTTTGGTTTCTCTCTGTGGTGTTATCAAGCATGGCATGCTTGATGTTTTTTCTGTTTGCAGCGGTGTTGGTAGTTGTGATGCTCCTTTGACACGGTTGGTTAGAGATTTGGTGATCTTTTAGTCTTCCTTGCCTGAGGTGGTTGTTCAAGCTCCTGTTGGAGCTGTTCCTAATGCTTTCTTGGAGATGCTATACTTGATAGTTTTAGTTTCGTGCTTCTTCAGTTTGAAGGCCTTGGTTCAGGAGGTCCTGTTGCTTTTGGTTGCTATGATTACCCTCTCTTCGGGAGTATTGGCTTTCTTACTGAGTGCGCAGATTGTGTCTCCTATTGAAGTGGAGAACACCCCTAAGTGCGCAGATTGTGTCTCTTTCTTACTAAGTGTGCAGATTGTGTCTCCTTTTGAGGTGGAGACCTCTCCTATGGAGGTGGAGGTGGGCTTTGAGAGTGTAGTGGCTGCTTATGCTTCTTCAGTAGGTCTTCTGCCTTGCTACTCCTATTGAGATGGAGGCCATTCCTATGGAGGTGGAGGCTGGGTATGCTGGTGAGTTCTTACCCCTGTGGACAAGAATCTAATGGTGACTTCTCCTATAGAGTTGGAGAGGCAAGTTGGACGATGAGGTCTTGTTGCTCCTTTAATTTTATTGTTGTTTTAGGCCCAAAAATTTGGTTCTTTGAGTGATATGTTGGTTACAGGATGGTGGTCTCAAGGAGCGTCGAGGAGCTAAGCTTTTCTAAATATGTTAATGTGTTGTGGGTTTGAGGTCCCTTTAAAACCTGCTTGTAAACTGATGTTTGGTTTGTCTTGCCCACCCTTGGGGTGGATGCTGTTAAAGGTGGTTGTATTTATTGTTTGATGGGTGGCATGTTGGCCTATATTGCTGGCCATGAGGCTTGTTTTGAAGGTTGATTGGGTTTTGGACCCATTTATACCTGCTTGTAATGGTTTGATGTTTATCTAGTTTTCCCTCCCTTAGGGTGTTGTTGTTGTTGGTTGTTGTTTGCAGCTTTGTGAGTGGCCTTTTGGGCTATTCTGCTGGTGTTGTTGCATGTTCTACTTTATTGTTTTGCTAGCTTTGAGAGTTGTTTCTTGTTGTTGTTCCTCATCTTGTTGTACTTATTGCTGAATCTTTCTTCTCGTAAAATGGATCAGGGCCGTTTCAAAATCCCTGCTTACTTAATCAAAAACTTAAAGATACATAAAATTTGAAATGAATCTTTTAACACAAGTTTTCTAATATTCATCCATATTAAAAAATTAACAATGTATTTAGTATACCCTAATAAATTAAAAATAAAAGTGAAAACATATAAAAATGAATACACAACTTACAAGGATGTAAATTAACCCATGAGACTACAAACTTGCAACAAAGAACTTATGATTTAGAATGACTATACACATTAACTATTGTTATAGGATTTTTTTTCAAAGTGAAAAAGAAAATTATTTTTCCATGTAAACAACCCTTTGGAATTAAAGGGAATATAAAAATATTAAAGGGGTAAAATAGGTTTTGAAGGGCACCTATCAACAAAGCAGTAGATAACAATCAACAAACTAGCAATAAAGTTAAAACAAAGTCACAACAAAAATAGAGAAACAAAACAAAATAGAAAGGAGCACAAAATTATAGATTCTTTAGAGTTTCAATTTCTTCCATCTCTTCCTTTTAGAAACTTTCATGAAGATCCACGAATTCCTGTAAAAAAAATTATTCTCATTATAGCTTTTCTTTTTACTACTCCTAGTCTTGGAGTTGGGACTAAAAGTAGCACCTTTATCTTCCACCTATGGAGAGTGAACTTCAAGGTGCAAGTAGTAGACATATTTAATTTATCACTCATGATTTATAGCTCAAAATAGCTATTCTTTATAGTGCACTTTCTAATTGAATCTAATCAAAATTTATTTAATCATTGTCATTCCCTACTCCAACGAAAGAAATATGTTATAATTGTTGTCCAAGCCTTGTTTCATCTCTTCCTCAATAATTTTCATTTTCTCCTTTTGATTGGTGAAATAAGCTACTAGCCTATTGGTCTAGTGGATAGTATCCTTGTTTTTGAACATTCTATCATCCTCCTTAGTAGAGAACTAGGAAATGTTAGTGTGAAAAGAGTCATTACCAAACTAGTTAGATTTTAGCCTATCTAGGAGGGTCCTATTCACTCTACTCTTAAGCTCACTTGGGAGACATAACTTTTTGTCTCACCTCATGTGGACTCACCAAGTGTCTCAACACTTTCCATAGAGTCCTACATGTGTTTCACTTTTGGAGGGGTGGTCGGAGTTTTAATCCCACCTTCTCACCTCCTTATCCTTTCCTTTATATGCAAGGATATTTTGTATATTTTATATATTATTGATGCATATGATAATTTATTTCATCTTGCATATTCTTTTTTGTGGAAGTATTATTTTATTTGCAAGTGATCTTGGCTTCTCTAATAGGCAACCATTTCCATTTTAAATCCATTAAATCTAGTTTGATATTAATCATGTTAATCTCCATAAAGAACCATTCCATGAGACTATGTTGAACTTTGAAGGCTTCTTGAAGAGTACCTAAATTTTGAGCCACTTTATTAACTACAATAGGAAATTCCTTCAAGTACAATTGGATAGGGGGAAGATAGAGTCTTTAGGTAGAGAAGGACAATGGTCTTGTATGCCTAGGAAGGTTCCACCCATAGTGGGTTCAAGGAAGGCCTTTACCTTCCCTTTACATCTAATCTTCATTTTTTAGCATCCCTCTTCTTTTTACTCTTAGGTTTTACCAACACCCATGTTCTTAGTACCTTTATTCATAATCATAAGGATCTAGACAAGTTGCAAAGGGGAATCAAATCTCTTCCTTTTATTAACCTTGATACAACTAATTTCTGTAATGTTACCTTCCAAATTATTATGTTCATGGTGCTTTGAACTCTAATCCCTATAAAAAGAGACCTCATACTCCAACTCAAACTTGGTGTCATACTTAGAATTATCCCAAGAACCCCAAACCTATAATTAGAAGAACTTATCACCCTTTTCCCCTTAACATTTTTCTTTTTATGGACGTGGAGAAAAGTTATGGGGTTACTAATTCCCATGAAGTTGTCAATAATAATTATTAACCCTTGATGCATGGGTATCATCCTAGGGGCTTTCTTACAACCTTTGATTAATTTTCCACTGAGGATAGAAAATAAAAAGGGAAAGAAACAAGACTTTTATGTTCAAAGTGATTAAACAAGATAATATGCTAAGAGTATAGGGATTTAAATCTCCCTTAAAGAGTCACATACATCATAATTCATAGGACCACCTCATCCCATGAAGGTTTTAGAGAGCTTCTAGCATGTCTTGAATGTAGCTTCCTTAATTTTTTTCCCAACATTAGAAAGATTGATAAGATATCATCTCCAACCCACCTACTTTTAAATATTTTAGCTCTAATCACCAAAATACCTATTGCATCCACCAATAAATATTTGGTAACCTTGAATTTTATTCCTTGAATCACAACATGCATGTTATCACAACCTTTAGAAAAATTTATAGATAAAGGGGTATCATACATATTTAGATTCTTTGTGAAGGGAGATAAGATCTCATTTTCCAAGATCCTCCATACCTAGGAATCTTCTTGAATTTGTTACAACTTAAGGGATCTATTGTATTCATGTCACCTCACATAATAGGTAATTTCCTATCCCTTTATATTTTACCCCACCAAATCTCCCTTGTTCACACAATTGTTTTGCTACCCTTGATCAATGAAATTTCCAAAAGGAAGATACTAGAAGTCATCTCCAAGTATTAAATGCCAATAATCCTAATGAAAATTATCATGTTAAGATTTATATCAAATATCACCATAAACCATAAAATCAATTGAAACTTAATGATTATTGATATAATTATTACAAAGCTCCACAATTTCCATAAGGAAGTTATCATTAATCGTCTAGTTTGATGAAATGTGATGATGAACTCCCCAATTAGCAAGGTGATTAGCCACTTTGTTGGCCTATCTATAGTTATGAGTAATATTAATGTTCTTAGACTATAAATAATCTAAAGGGATTCCATTATCATACCTTATATAGTTTGACTAGGATATTTCTTCTTCTACAAGTAATTTAGGATATTCATCAAGTTGCATTCTAGAATTAGGGATTGAAATCCAAGGCATTGAACAAGGAAAACTTTAGTGGCGAATCTTCGCCAATTGGCGAATTCTAGGAATCGGCCAAGTCAAAATTGGCGAATTTCTCGCACCCAACAAGGTGTCCAAATCGCCCAGATTTTATGAACTATAGGTCCAATGCATGTCCATTCGCCAATGGGTTTTTTTATGAGGCATATTTAAGCAACAAATTCGCCATTGTCAAACTACACATTTCAATTGGACTGAGTAATATTTTCACTTGGAATCACGAAAGTATTTAATAAAACACCTACATATTCACCAATACTATTAAAACAACATTGTATCAGAACCCATTTTGCCAATTAAAATTTACAAATAGTTGCTTGTGAAGACCCATTTCGCTAATTAAAATTTATAAATAGTTGCTCTTGAGGACCTATTTTGTCAATAAAATTAAAAAATAATTACATTTGATGACACATTTCGCCTTGAAAATTACAACGTATCGTTGTATAAGCATGCAGGATTCGCCAAATTTTTAATATACCGTTTAAAAATCCCACAAAAATTTCCAAATATGGAATCATGGATTGATATAAATACAATCGAAAGTGTCATTTATTCTTACACATTTTATTTGGTTCTAAGGTTCTACTTCTCCATTCGGAAGTCAGCTAAAGCTAAAAATGTAGACTTAAAAGGTGAGTGATCATTTCTTCATAGTGTTATTAGTTATAATAATAAGTTTTCTTTATCTCTTTTCCATTCTTGCTTCAACAAAGTGAACCTTAGAAGTTAGAACCAAACTCTGAAGTTTTTGAAACCTTCAACCCACCGAGTAGAAAGATGACCAAGAAAGACTTGCAACTCAACAAAGTGAACCATCAACCAAGTTGAGGAATCACGAAGTTATGAAAATTTAGAACTCCACAACAAGGTTATATAACTCTAAAGACTAGCGACTAAGTTTAGGAAAATCCAAATATTTTATATTGTATTCCATAGTATTGAATTTGATTTATGATTTTGCGCCATATTTAAAGAACAACACTTATCACACTACTTATAAATTCCTATTGCATTTCCATTCACAAAATCTTTGATAAATCACTGAAAGGAATTTTATTAATCCATTCCTTGAACAAAAATAAATACAATCGAAAGTGTCATTTATTTGGAAGTCAGCCAAATCTGAAAATGTAGACTTAAAGGTGAGTGATCATTTCTTCATAGTGTTATTAGTTATAATAATAAGTTTTCTTTATCTCTTTTCCATTCTTGCTTCAGTCTTAAAGATGATATTGAGTAGGGAATGGGATCTATATTATTATTCTTTTTCCTTAAACAAGAAGAATTTTTTTTCCAATTTTTATTTGAAGTGAGAGATGAATATGTCGAGTAGCAAGGGTAAGGCTCCTCTCCTCAAGGTGGTGAAGAGACTCTTGCCGCTTCTTAGACTCCTTCCACTCCTCAAGGTGGTGAAGAGACTGGGAGGCCATCAAAACACAAAAAAAATAGATGTATCATACAGTCTTACTTTGGAATTGCCAAAGCTTTTGATCCATTAGGTCAAGATGGAGCTACATCATCAACTTTTCCACCAAATATTGGTAGCATTCCAAATACTTCACCGCCATCGGAAGGTCAAGCTGAGATTTAAATCAAAATGTATCAAATTAGGATAGCAATACCGCAGAAGATGTTCCAAGTGATACCTTGGGCCTAGTTAGCTAGAATGAGATAATTGACTTGGATGAAGATGATGATGTTGGTAGTAAGAAAAGGAAAAATAAACCAAAAAGGGGGGAACGAGTGGGAAATGACAAGGAGTTATCAACTTGGTTGGTTGTCAAAGTACCCATTCATTGAACCAGTGGGGAAATCAAATGATATTGAAAATCCAAAATTGGCTAGATGTATGATATGTACTTGGAAATGTGGAAGAGACAAGATGTTGCAACTAAAGATTCACACTATAGAAAAACATATCGGAAAAGTTTATGAAAAATAAATCATAGATGAAAAGGAACAATCAATCGTATGATGGAAATCAAAGGAAGAATGTCTTCATGTTAGGTATGTCGCGGATTATGAAGTGTATCACCAAAAAATGTTGAAGCTTGGTGCATGTAAAGGTACACTTGAGGCTCAATTTGGGAAAGCAATGGAAGCAGCAAATCTATCAAAAACTGTTTAGATCACTGTTGTTTTTCATATTTTTTCCAGAGGGCATTCTATGACAAACTACGCAGAATATTCTGGTTTATTATCTTATTTGAATGTTCCTCACTATCCCTACTCACATTGGTCAGTAAACGATGGATGGGAATGGGAAAACTGTCTTGTTGTAGTGGAAAAGGAAGATTTAAAGGTTAAAGTAAAAGAGTCAAATTTCATTGCATTATCTTTAGATGAATTTACTACGGTAGACAATACTTCTTGGGTATGTATGCATTTGTATACTGTACAACAACATGTTCGCCAAGCTCATCTTCTCTGTGTTCATAAAATGAAGGACAGTTCAACATCGCAAAATATATTTGAACTAGTCAAGAAATCTTTGAATGAAATTGCAGGTATGGATGAGTTGACAACTGCCAAAAAGTTGGTGTGTGTAGGAGTTGATGGAGTTGTAGTGATGCAAAGTCAAAGGACCAGTGTTTGGACAAAGTTACAAACTACTTGTGCACCATACATGCTCGGAATTCACTGCATGGCCCACAAAATTAATTTAGCATTCAAAATTGTAAGAAATTTTCCTACAGTATCAAAAGTTGAAAATCTAGTCTGCAAGAACCACGCATACTTCTGTCGAAGTCCTAAGCATTTCACAGAATTTCAAAATTTTGCTGAGGGAATAACACTAGCAAACAAGATTCTCAAGGATGTCGATACCAGATGGATCTCCCTGCATGGACCAACGCAATGAGTTCTTTCAGAATATCAATCCTTGATTGGAGTGATGTACGCGCATCGCAACACAGTAGACAAAGCTCGTGAGCTCTTACATAGGTTAAGCGATATAGAGACACTCTTGACTTTAACTAGTCTTCTCCCCATGCTAGATGTGATGAACGAGCTTTTGAAGAAATCCTAAGATAAAACTATGTATATTAATGAATATGCCAATCTACATAAACATACATGCTTGGCCCTCAATCATCTATATCTAGATCTAACATAAGATGGCCCAAATTATTTCATGTGGCAGAAAATTACTGATTTGAATGATCCTAATAATTATTTATAGTTTAGTGCAAGCAGGAACTTATGCATCTTTGTACGTGGATATGAGATACAAATGTACCAATGTAAGACAGCCAGGTGCTCTACTAGAGAAGTAGCTATTAACGAGGAAGATTTTCAAGGAATTGTTAAATTTGTTGGTGATAATTTGAAGGAAATTGCAAAATCTCTTTCCTCAGAGATTCGTGAAAGATTCCCTCAACATGAAATACTTGAAGCCATGAGTATTGTGTATCCTCAATTTTGGGCAAACCGAGATAACCCAACATATTTTCATTCTCAGGTAAAAATCTTGATCGAACAATTTTCGAAAACTATAACATACAATGAGCAGAAAATAGAAGGAATTTTAGATGAAGTTAAGCTTAGAAAAAAATGTAGGAATTTTTCAATAGCTATGAAGGACCAATATAAATCCATGGGCAAGGACAAGGCCTTTGAACCAAGATCAATAAAAAAAGGTTTGGACAAACTTAGGTCAAAGTGAAATATTGTGTGGTTCGATATCAGAATATTTCAAACTTGTTGATTTATGTCAAACAATGATATTGGGGTCAGTGGAGGATGAGAGAGTTTTCAGTACATTAGGGTTTTTGAAATCAAAGTTAAGAAACAAACTAGACAATAATTTGTAAAATTGCTTGAGGATGAAAGGAACTGCGTATAATGTCAAAAAATTTCCTTTTGAAAGGGCACTCGCAATCTAGAGGTCCACATGTGAAAGAAGAGGGACTAGGTTGTGCAACACTCTAATTCCAAAGGTTGGTACTAGTGGCACTGGCAGTGGCAATAGGACTCGAACATATGACATTGACAAAAATGACACAATGAATGTTGAATTTGAGACACAGTCTGAAGAAAATGAAGAGCAGAGTTGGAATCAAATTCAAGACGACTCTTTTACTTTATCTGATGATGAATGTTAATTTGAGGACCCTGACGTCGTTTGGGAAATGGAAGAGAATTAGCAGCTTTTAGGTATTTATATTGCACTTCATGGATCAATTTCCATTGTTCCATACTATAGTTGATGATATTTTATATTGTATTCAATGAAATTGTGAATCATTGCACTTCATGATATTTTATTTTATATTGCACTTCATGAATCATATTCCAAAGTCAAACTATAGTTGATGATGTTTTATGTTGTATTCCATGAAATTGTGATATTTTATACTTTATATTGTATTTTATATTTTATATTAGTTTGTACATAGCATTCAATGAGGTGTCATATCACAGTGCCTTTGAAAAGCAAGATAAGTCAATAATGTCGCATGGTCACTGGAACTTGGAACCTTAGAACCAAAGTCTGAAGTTTTGAAGTTTTTGAAACCTCTGACCTAGTGACCCACCGACTAGAAAGATGACCAAGAAAGACTTGCAACTCAACAAAGTGAACCATCAACCAAGTTGGGGAATCGAGAAGTTATGACAATTTAGAAATCTGCGACAAGGTTATAAAACTTTGAGGACTAGAGACTAAGCCTATTTTGCTCCCTTATTTTGAGTCTATTGTCTCTCCAACTGTAACATTTTACATGAATTATTAATGAAATATGATCAATGATCTTTCATTAGTCTTCTTTGTCATTAATATTATGCAATATGCATTGATGTATGTTTTAATTTTGGCTCTGGTTTAATGAACCAGTTAAAGTACCTCGATTAAATAATTAAAGCATGAATTCATATAAATGTTTAGTGGATCTACTAAGTAGTCACGGAGATTGAGTATTGATGTTTGAATAGTATTAGTAGCATATTAACAATAGTATTAGTAGCATATACAACAATGAACATCAACAATCGTTTAAAGTGTATCTAGAAGTTGAAACCACTACCAGACTTTTTCTTCAAATGATATAATAAATAATACAGATAATTGAACATCAACACATTATTGAAGTCTGAATTTGATCTTTTAAATTGATTATCACATGAAGGAATACATAGAGGCATTGGCAATGCAAAATCTTGCTCAAAGACAACTCTGCACAGAGCTGAATTGGAACTTGGAAACTCATATTATCAAAAATTAAATCATTGGATCACCTTTTCTAGTGACTTCCACTCTTCAGGTGTTAGAATTGTCATTTGTTCTAACTGATGTTGTTTGACTTGAAGATTTTTTAACAATTCATGATTTAAATTGGAACCTATCTTGGATTCTTTAGTCAATTTTGCATTCAGGGTTAGCAATGGTTTGATGGAATCCAAATAGGTCACCACATCTGGGTTATGAGGAAACTGGTTCAAATCAATCTTCCTTGCATCCTCCATCTTCTTTCTGAAATCATTCAATCTAATGAATCACTCATTTGTGTCAAAAGCCTCTGGTAAACCAAGCTCTGTGAAGTTCCTTAACTTTTCATCCACCTTCTTCATCTTGTCTGCAGCTAAATGAAAATATTTCTCTGTTTCACGCATTCTCAAACACTTTTCAATGACAGATGACAACATCATTGATGTAGCAAGCCGATTAGTAATTTCCCTTTTGATTTCAAAACATTGTCACTAGCTTTGTAGACTATTTGTTGAATTTGATTTGCTAATTTCTCTAATGCCAGCACATTTTTGTTCTCCATTAAATATTTATTGAGCTTCTTATGATGTTGTCTGATAGAATCAATCAATTGAAATATGTCACACAAATGATCAATCCCCTGCATTATTTCATCCTATATCTTTTGTTTCATATGCCTCATTGTTTCTCTACAAAATGAAGATACTTATTTTGACAAGACTTAATTTCATTTTTTGCTTCCATTAGCTCTGCCTGCAATCTTTCATTTCTTTTTCTCTCCTCCAATTTTTGTTCCCACTGTGCATTTCCATTTGCAATGCTTAGTCTTAATTTTTATGAAGTGGATTTTTCCTCATCATATTTCTTGTTGCTCTCATCTAGCCTTTGCTTCAGTTCATTCATTACAGTCTCATTTTGCTTATCCTCTTTGCTTGTTAATGTAGAGGCAAATTTTTAATTCTTTTTTATAATTCATTGCTCTTGTTATATGTTGCTTTCCTCTTTTCTTTCTCATTTGCTAGGTCTTCCTGTAACTTTTCAATTTGAGTCTGCAACCTTTTTTTCTCTCTATCTTTCTTTAGCAATGATGTGTACACCAATTCGTTGTTCTTCTTTGATACATTAATTTTGTCAATATTTTTTAGTCCAGAAAAATCCAATTGAAAATTGTTCACCTTGAATTCAAATGGAGCCATTTGATTTGCTGGTTTGTTTTGAACTGTGGGAACAAGAATTGTGTACTCCATGATTTCTTTACTTGTGTCAAATGTGGGTAATACCATGGTTGTTGCAGGCTCTGAAGTTAGTGTAGACACACTCTCCATCAGTTGCTTCTTTTATTTTTTATTCAATTCTGATTTCTTTTTAAACTCTTCAATGTAATCAAAACTCGGGGATGCACAAACAATGTAATGCTTGAATGGCGAAGGAATAGGAGTACTTGTAGTTGCTAATGATGTCACAACCAGACTAACTGGAATTGGGGGAGTGTCTGGAAATAACTCCTTTGTGGTGGATCCACTAGTAGTGTGACTTAGAGTTGGACCTGTCAAAATCCTTTGCCTCTTCTATATGCCTTGATCACCTGATGTTTCTATGGTATATTGTGTTGTTTTCCTCTTGTGTGTATTTTTTTGTTGTAGCACATGTTGACCACTACTAGTACTACTACCCATACCATCACCACCAGAGGTAGTGTCAGTTGCACTAATCCCTCCACCATGGGAATGTCCTAGTTGTGATTTTGTCTAACCATGAGGACGAGGATTTGAAGCTCTAACAAATTGAATTGTTTCAGCTCTACTTGTTTTCCCTTGGTCTACTTTATCAGCTCCAAGGCTAGATTTATCAACTGGTTTTCTATGCTGTGCATCTATTACTATAGGAATTCCTTGTCCTTGGGACCCCAAACCACCACCTTCATAACCCATTTTTCAACTATGGTTGCTCCTATAGTAAATGCTTCTTTGTGGCCTCACTTAAACCAAGTTTGAAATTGACATGGCTTTCTTCTTTCCTATCATCATCACTTTCTTCATTTTCTTGTTCATTCAGATGCTCTATATTCCATAATTTGCTAAACTCAAGATCTTCTTCATTATCTCCATACTCTGCAAGAGCTCTTGGATCAACTAGGTCCTTCCTCATAGACCAAAAGGCAGTAATTTTTTATCGTGACCAAATTTTTTCTGTAACTTCCTTCTCTAGAGAATCTGGCATTTTTACTCTACTAGATGGTTTATGAATTTTTTCATAAAAATTGTTGTACCTCCTAATTTTCTTTCTTTGCAATGCCATAATTTATGCTAACAATTGTTCAAAAGAAATACCATTCTTAGCAGCACCTTTCTCCATTGCTACTTTGACCTCATCCCAAGAATCCTTGTTTCTCAAGTTTTCAAGCAAGGGTTTACTTTGATGTTGAATTCTCCTTCTAGCATTCTTATTGAGCACAATCATTGATTTAATGGTGTCACATGGATCATACTACCAATGACAGATAGCTTCAAAATAAAAAAAATTCAAAAGATCACGTGCCACACTAAATGCTTTTCTCCTGAATGTCATCCCTCCACATGAAAAAGGTAAAGAAGGAAATAAGGTCTTCTCCCCCTGACCGCTAAAGTGTCTTTCATCAGTACTCTGCATCTACCTTACATATTCCAAAACAAAAACCCTTTATGTCACAAGTATTGGAAGTTTATATGGTTGTACTTCTGATCCATAAAATCTTAGGACAGTATATTCTTCCATTAAGTACCAATCAACCAATTGTATTTCTTTTCCTAATTGAATGTAGTTTCTACATGACATAAGCAATCTAGGCATTGGAGTATTTGTAATTGCTTGATGCAAAGGAGCCAAAAATTAGTCTACAAAATGACTGTAGTTCCTTCAAGAATCATGCAACCTTATAACAGTGGTCTATTCATATACTGGAGCCATTTTATTTTTCTCAGGATTACTATTACCATAGGGTTTAATCTGAAGCTTGTTGGTCTGAAACATTCCTCTGAATTTGAATAGAAAAAGATAGCACAAGTAGGTTGTGAACCTAAATGTCTTGGTGGAACCTTCTTTAATCATTAAAAAATATTTATGCATGGATTCTACAATGTGCTCAATAAAATTATATTTGGCATGTGGAACACCATAATGGATATTATACACCATTTTAAGGAGGCATGCACCCACTTCCAAATTGCTATCCAGTCTAAGGAAAAATGCTAGCATGGAAATAGTATCATGAACCCATGGTTTAAAAATATCCAAATCATAAGGAGGCTTATGATCACCTTTCATTTTGTTTCTATCTTGAACTATTCTATTTAAGAAAGATTTTTTCTCCATTTCATCCACTACTTCATAATCACTAGCAAGCTTTTCTAGGTCAATGTGGATATTTCCAAATTCTTCGGTTGTAAACCCCAAGGCCAACACTTTTCCAAGTTCTTATGCATTAATGGATAACAATTCTTCTTTGTTATTTTTATTAACAATTTCTCTTTTGTTATCGTCATAATTGAGGGCACGGACCATGATAAGTTTTGGGCAAGGGAAAACCTCATGTAACATCATGCACCCTAATTCAGTTACCCATGGTGCTTTGATACTATTAACTTGCAATTGTATTTTCTTTGCAGCCTTATTCTTAGATGAAAATCTAAGTTCTAAGGTATGCCTACCATAGGTTTCAGGATAATAAATATCATGGTATTCATTAGTGAAACCTGGGGTTTTACACAATTTTGCATAATTTATTTTTTTATCCGACTTTTCTCTAGTGGTATTGGTGGTAGACATGCTGATACAATCAACAATATAAAATTTGTGAATTCCCTATTAGTCCTTAATTTTTCTTAATTCTTAAGCCTCTTAACCCTAAACCTAAACTTCAAAGTTTGACAAAATAAGATTTTAAGAAACATAAAGCGATGAAACGTAGCCATAGAAATTCTTTAACTTACCCATATTTTGAATTTTGATTCTTGAAGTTGAAACTACATTGAAGCTTGAAATTGGGTTACTAGAATGGCTTTGTTTGAAGTGGAACTATGGAACCCAGAACAAGGTGGTGCACTGCAATGAGCAAACTGAATGACATCGAAATGTCTACTCGTTACTTATGGACTACACAATACACAATTAGGTAGTAAAATGCACATGGCTGACAACATTTAAAATAAGCCATTAAAAACAATGATTTACTCCTGCATTGACAACAAATTCTAAATTGTTGATCTCTATTAATCTAACAGTTATAGGGTGATTATGGAGGTTTAAGTTCGCAAGCGTAGCACTTTGTGTATTTCATTTCGGAATGCAACTACAACCATACATCAAATGTTCATCAGATGGTTGAGTAATTTATGCTATAAATAATAAACATAAAACATGTGTTTTAAATTTGCTTTAAATTTTATTTAAAACATGTGTTTTAAATTTGCTTTAAAGTTTAATGCACTAGGATTGACATCAAGGCCAAGGGACTAGAAACTTAACATTTCAAAGGCCTTAATAAAATGAATTACAATGTCACATTAATAGAACATTGCACAACCATTAATAGCACTTAACTTGCAAAGGACTTAATAAAATGAATTACAATGTCACATTAATAGCACAACCATTTATTTTATTACAATTGAATTACAATGTCACATTATTACATTAATACAAAGTACAAATACAAATGTAAGTGCAAGCGCCAAGCTTCTGATGGACCGTTGGTGAAAAGTTGAAAACATAAATGTGATGCATGTATCTCTGAAAATAAATGGAACTTGTTGGGTCAACCATGAGCTCTAAAAATAAACACATGGGACTTATTGAGTTAGCCATACACTCTAAAAATAAATGCATGGGGAAAGGGGGCCCAATCAAACTGGGGAAATGGGAGCCATGAAGACACAAAATGTACTGAGCCCCTTTCAAAACTAGACTGGTGCAAAAGATGAGGGATTGTAAAACTGCTCCCATGCAGAAGATGAGCACTAAAATTAAATGCATGGGAATTTCCTGGGCAACCATGCAAACGATGAGGGTTAGTAAAACTACTCCCATCTTCTACTTACAGCCTCCATGCATTGGGATAGCACTTATGTCCATCAGAGCTCCTCATCTTGGTTCAAAACTTGTCTAAGAAGTCAGGTGAACCAAAACAACTTCTTTCCAATTCCACCCATTTTGAACTTGAAGGAAATTGGTCTTTTACTCTATAACTACATAACTGGAGGCAGGAGAATTTAGAACACCCCCAATAATATTGCATCATCTTCTTCCTGAATCCTTATTAAGTTATTAACCCTACAAAATGAAAACCCTTATGACAATTAAACGAATGATTTTAGTTGTGCCCACTATCCTTATTTATGGGCCAAAAGTTCCACTACCAGTCTGGTACTTTGTACACCTCACACGTGTCACGTGTGAGCTCTAAGGTTGTGTATAATTACTACTGACTACTTAGTAATAATTGCAATTCATGCAAACCAAAAATCCAACTTAATCAATACCTCAAGCTGGCTACATGCAAAGTTGCAAACTATAGCTCAAGCTGACAAGCTGTCAATTGTCAAAATCAACAGTGCCACGCAAGCTGTCGATTGTCAAAATCATTGGATTATTGACATCATCATCTACAATTCTACAATACATCGTGTAGTTTTCAATATAAAGCTATCCAATCAATCACTCTAGCTATTCATATGGTATTAATTTGCGTCATTGCCTAGTGCCATCACCAAATTGAGAATTTCAATAGAATATATGAAAGGTAGAGTACTTCGATGCATTGAAAAGAGAGAATTAAATGTCTCATTTTACCTTAATGATTATCAATGTCCTAGCTAATAAGTCACAATAAATTTCACTCACTTATGATCATAACTATATGTTGATTTTTGAAACCAATAATTAATAAAATCTCAACCATTGATTTCTGAAAATCTAACGGTTCTAGTGTTATTTCAAAGGTTTCAATTTGCAAGTCTAGTGCTTCAAGGATTTACTTCTAGAATACATCTATAGCCATCCATTGAAAATTCATTTAATAGTCCCTCTTTTAAAACAAACTTTATGCACGTGCATAATTTCAAATGGGGACATCGCTAGGTTGACGAGACTCGACCCTCAAGATTAAAGAGTTAAGATTTAAGGCTTTATCATAAAATATTTTGGTCTGACTTAGGAAATATTAAACGGTAAACAAGAGAACCAATATTTAAACAGTAAAATATTTAACGGTTCTAGTGTAATTCCAGAGGTTTCAATTCGCAAATCTAGTACTTGAGAGATATACTTCTAAAATGCAACTACAACCGTCCATCGAAAATTTATCGAACGGTCGTGGTCCATAATGTCACATGGTCGCTAAAATTTGGAACCTTACAACCAAAGTTTGAAGTTTTGAAGTTTTTGAAACCTTCGACCCACCGACTACAAACTACAAAGATGACCAAGAAAGACTTGCAACTAAGGTTAAAAGCACCAAAACCCTAACTTTGGTGAATTAAGATAGGAAAGGTGGAAACTAGGTTAGGAAAATCACCAAAACCTCGACTTTGGTGAATTAATATAGGAAAGGTGCCAAGGATGGTGCATTTATGAAGTGAAGATCACAGGAAAATTTTAGCAAGTGGACATGATTGGAGGATCGATGGGTAATTAAGATTGATATGTGTAGAGTTTGGAATATTATTACCTCTCAGCCCTCGATTAGTGAAGTTTATAATAGAGTTTGGCATGGAGAAGAAGGCACAAAAAAAGTCTGAAAGAGTGGTGGTGGTGGCGATGTAGCTACAACAGTTTTCAAATGGAGGCCAACTTCACTTTGCATTCGAGGAGGCAATTAAACCCATTTTATGGTGAAGCTTCTAACAAAAGATTAATGGGTATGTTTTTATTCACTGATGGGAGGTTGGTACAAAGTGTGCATTTGATTTTGGGGAAATCCTTTGGAAATATAAGGCATAGATATAGGACTAACATGGATGTATACTCCTTGATTATAGCATGGGGTTTGGACTTGGGGGAATCGACAAGCACAGTGAGAGAAGTGATGGAGATGATTGTGCATAGAGATTTCTTGGAAGGATTAGAATCAATACTTGAATGGGTAGTTCCAGGTGAAGGTTTCGACATCTGGGAAGGCTTTGAAAATGTGAAATTGGAAGGGGCTGAAGGATGCATCCCTTTCATGCGTTGGCCGAAGGATGAGATTAAAAATCAATGCAGGGAAGAAGCAAGGTTAGGCTGGGAAGCATTGAAGCTCTTTATAGAGTTGAGGAAGGTGGAAGCACAAGCGAAAGTGGAGGAAAAGTGTATGAAAGAAAAAGGATAGAATGCGAGGAAGTGGAAGATGAATTAACACAGTTTTTGGAGAATTTGTAGTTTTTTGTAGGGTTTTTGTAGAATTAACACTAGACTAGTACTAAATTTTTGGCTTGTTGAAATATGTAAGGTATATATAGATAGTTGTGGAACTGGTTTTAGTTGGGCAGGGTTACCTTTTCTATTATGAAGCATGTTAAGATGCTTTTTTGAAAAAACTATTATAGTTGTAGGTGATTTTTGGATGGTTGACGAAAACAATGAGGCAAATAATCTTTATTTTCATGCATTTTTTTTATTAGTTTGATATTATGTTTAATTCACCAATGTTTTTTTCTTAATCATTTAAAAATAGGTTTAATTCTCCAATGAATTTTATTTTTTAGTTTGAAAAGAAAGTTTTAATCGCCAACAAAATTATTTTTTCTGGTTTGAAAACAAGTGTAATTCGCCAATCGAAATATTTTATTTGTTTGAAAATAGATTTTAATCGCCAATGGAAAAAAATTAGTAGTTTTAAATTTTTGCATTTCGCCATGATTTTCCACATACTTCTAGCGATTAGAAAAGATTCACCAATGGACATTATTATTTTTTCACAAAAAACGAAAAAAAATATCCACTAAAATTAATATTTTTATTGGGAAGTATAAAAGATTCATCAGGATTTTACACATTCGCCGAGGGGGGGTTTCTTAAAGTTTTCCCTGGCATTGAACCATTTTGAGATTGGTGTAGGATCCTACAATTTCAATTAAATTATTGATCTAAGTACCAATTGATTGCAAATAATATGATCAGATTAATTTTATTATCTCTTAATTCTCTACTCGCACCCACATGGCCCAAATTTCCTTTGGATGCCCTAGAGTTTGAACCAATTATAGGGAGGAAGAGACAAAAAGGTATTTTACCTTTAGGTCTTGCCACCTTTGAGAGGAGTTAATATATCAAAGTTTAACTTCCAAGTTGAGGCCACTCTAGCTCCATCTTAGAGACCCCAACCTTAGATGAGGAGGAAACTTTTTCCTTAACAAGTTTCAATAAATTAGATTCTTAATGGCCAATTTTATTTTATTAGACATTCTACAAATAGTAAATTTTTTTTCATTTTTTTATTCCTTATATCCCTATATGCCCTATATGCTCTAAGTTAAATAAATATCCAAAATAATAATAATGAAGGGTTGTGAAAGGGGGATATCCCTTGTTCAATCAATGCTTGGCTATTATAAGAGAAATCCCAATTCAACTTGAAGTGGGAAAGCACCAAACCCCAAACCTCCCATGAAAGGGGACATTCTAGCATTAAATGAAGAATAATTTCCTTAGCTATTTCACAAAGGATACACCTATTACTTGTATAGAAAAATACCTTTATATCAAATTTTCTAAGCCACTAGCCAAAAAATATTAATTTCTAAAATAAGACAAGGTTACCACAACATAGACCAAAAAGGAGGAAGACCTTGACCAACTAACAATTAAAAACCTAAAGCAATAGAGAAGTTACTTATGGGAGTGGTAGCCCAAACTAGTTTATTGTTTGAGGAATATGAAATTTATGCTGCAAAGAATCTAATATATACAAATCATTCACATATATGGGAGAATCAAAAACCATATTTTTCCAAGACTTTATTCCATTCTCCACCTCTATATAATTTTTAACTTTGTTCCCAAAGGCTATTTTGCATAGATCTATAAAGGTTTTCCCATTCAACTTATTTGAAAGGAGAATTTAATAGCCAAGTATTGTCCTAGAAGTTTATATTTCTATCATAGCTAAGTTTCCATTTATTTCCTTTAATTATTATTAGTCTATTTGAGCCTTTCATTAAAAGGAAGATAATTAAAATTTATTTGTAAGGATCCCTTTTCAGGGTGTCAACTATTTAGTTTCAAAGGATGATAATGGTTATTATTTCGTTTGATCGTTTGGTTAAAAGGGAGATACAATTAAAATTTATTTGTAAAAAATCTTGTTCAAGGTGTTAAAAGTAAATAACATTTTTAAAAGGGGATAAATAATCATAATTATTAAATAAATAGTTAATAAACCAACATTTGTGAATTGGTGCATTGGTTGAAACCACCCCAAAGAAAATTATATAAATTATGTAATAAAATTCTAAATGACATAATTTTGAGAAGATAGTGAAAGATAAGTAGTGGGCATTGGAGAAGGGGCTATAGAGTGTGTCCAACTTGGCACATAGAGTAAATTTGAGACTATCCTAGCCAAGATTGTTGTGCATGATTACATGCTATTTTAATTGAAACTATTTTCTTTTGGAGTGTGGCTATAGCTTAATGGGTCTTTCCGTTAATCTTCTAAAGTGCATAAAGTTGTTTTTTATTAATGGGTAGATATGGGTTTTTGAAAGGAACCTAACCCTTTTACATCTTAAAATTAATAGATATAACAATAATCATATCAAGGCAATGGCTTAGAAACCAACTAGGCTATACATGAAATAGAGCTACAATCTAGGAAGTAGACAAGGGACACAAAGGAAAAGCAAATAATACTTCCCAAACAGTAGCTTCGATAATTTTTGTTTGTTAATATAGAACCACTTAGTTCTAAATTACTCTATTTTTCATTAGTTGTATCATTTATTAATTCTCTAATATAAACTTCCTTCATGTTCAATCTTTGTCTCTTCAAGTTCAACCCAATATCAACTATCTTTTTTGGATTTCTAGTAGTTCTAGTAAATGGTTGATCACTTCACACACAACCTTGAATAAAAAGTGAAGCTTTATTTTTGTCCTCTTGGCCTAGTTAAGAAAGCATGGCACAACCTCAACTTCAACTTTCTACTCCAAAGACAAAAAAACCTTAAATCAGGATAGCCCACAACATTAACCTTTTTAGAAGACCTAATTTCCTTTCTTTCCAAACTACCTTTGTTAGCCTTTCACAAGTTGTCTCCTTGCAAATGATACCTTCTTGGACACTTTTCTCTAGAATTATCCTCCTTTGGTATTTAGAAATAGACACTCTTTTTTTTCCTCTAAAGGCATCCAAGGAATTATCTTTCTTATCCTCGTTACTAGGGAATTCTAATTCCCCCTCAATATGCCTATCATGGCTTCTATCTTCCTTCTCACTCGATCTCCTCTTTGCATAATGTAATTTTCCAATGTTTTCTCAAATAAGTATTATTCAAATATTGGATTTTAAATATATTCTTGACAACAAAAAATAGATATATACTTTTGTTATGTTTAATGATAAATTTTATATTTGAATGTTTGATAATATGTTTAATTAAATATTATTTATAAGTAAATCAAATACCTAAAATTACTATATTCTTATAATAATATTGTCATTTTAACTTTAGAAGATTGAAACATCACATTTAATACTAGTCAAATCAGATCTTCATCGAGAACTCATTTAAACTGATTCAACCTCTCCCTCTCACTACCCAACTTAGAATAAAATGAAATGAATAGACAACATAACATGATATCTATCACAAATAGAATGAATCAAGTATAATGAAGTTGGGACATCCCTCCCTTCTACCACAAAACTTTAAAATGGAGAGAAGTTTGAAAATAATCCAATTTAAAAATATTAATTTTTTTCATCTACTTTTTGGTAGTACTAGGTATACAATAATAAAAAGAAAATGTTGGAGATAGGAAACTATACTAGGGAACGCAGTAATATCACCATATATTGGTAAAATGAGGAAGTGGGTGAATGTAACTCTAAGTCATGAGCCGGTTTTAATATTAAAATGTAAAATGTGTGAAGGTCCACCGAACGAAAAATAAACTTTGGAATATTCGTCACCCGCTTTATTTCCCATAAGTGTTGTTCCACGTGGACAATATAAAAATAAAATCTTTTTGCTTTATTTGGACTTGAAACTTCAATAATACATTAGTCTTTTTCTTATTGTTTGAAATGATGTAGTAACCTAAAATATACATATCATGTGATAGATGAGTCACATTGAAGGAAAAAGATTGTAAATCTATTGCAATATGAAAGAATGAAATGAAATGTTTTTTTTGTCAAAGGCGTTTTCTTTATGAAATGGACGACCTATTTGTTGAAATCAACAGGGAAGAATTGAGGAGAAGGATGCAAGAAGATGCAATTAATCTCAACCGTCCACATTTTTCTTGTCATTCTCTATTTTTTATTTTTAAAATGATTTGACAATTTAAAAAGTAGACTTTTATTTTAAAAACAAAGAAAAGAAAAAAATTGATAAGGTTGAAATGAAAAATAGAACCATATTTTATTCATATTTCAATCATAATAACTTTCTCTATTTTTATTTTTAAAATGATTTAACAATTTTAAAAGTAGGCTTTTTGTTTTAAAAAAAAGAAATTAAAAGAAGTTGATAATATTGAAATGAAAAATAGAATTATATTTTATTAATATTTCAATTCTAGTAAATTTAAAATTAGTTTTAGTTTTTTATTTAATTATTTATTAACTTAATAAGTTTATTATTTATTATTATTATTTTTATTAATATTTGCATTTTGATATATTTTGACTTTGCATTTAGTTTATTCTATTTTAATATTTAATTTAGACTTAAGTTTTAAGTTTTTTATTATTTTTGTCTTCGTATGAAATTACAAAAAATAATTAATAGTTATTAAAATTATTTTAAATTATAATTGATTATCTTATTAATGTTTTAATTATTGTAGAGTAATTATATTTCGAATTTTTTATTTTAATTTATATAACAAAATAAATTTAAAACTTAAAATCTAAATTAAAAGTTAGAGAGAGAAAAACTAACTTTTGATCAAGTGTTTTGTGCCCACAATCCAAGGATAGCACATGTCCCTAGGGAGTTATGCTCAGGACATCATGTCATAATTGATTAAAGATGATAATTCACCTTTAAGACCTCTTCAACATACTAATTGCACACTTAAGGAGCAAAATAGATAGAGAGAAAAGAGAGATGAAGAGAGAAGGGAGAGGGAGATAGAGATAGATATAAAGAGGCAAAGGGAGAAAAAGAGATAGAAAGGAATATATATAGAGGTAGAGATAGGGATATATATATAGTGAGAGAGAGAGCTCTTTATATCTTTGTCTCCCTCTCTATATCTATGTTTCTCATTATCTCTCAATCTCACTCCCCCCCCTCTCTCTCTCTCTCTATCCATATTTCTCCCCCCTCTCCCCCCTCTCTCCCTCTCCCCTCTTTATCTCCCTTCCTCCCTCTCTCTTTGTCTCTTCCTCTATCTCTATTTATTCCTCTCCCTCTTCTCTCCTTCCATATCTCCCTCCCTCCCTCTCTCTATATTAATCCTTATCTACATCTCCATCTCCATCTCTATCTTCCCATATATCTTTCTCCCTATTGCTATCTTCTTACCTCTTCTAGCATCTCTCACTCTTCCCCCTATTTTTCCCAATATATGTATCTCTCTATCTCTCCCTTTTTCTCTCTTTCTCTCCCTCTCTATCCCTCTCCCCTTATCACTTTCTCTTTCTATATCTCTCTACTCTATCCTCTCTCTATTTCTCTCCCTCTCTCCCTTCCTCTCTATCTATTTATATCTCTTTCCCTCTCTATCTCTATCTCCATATGTCTCTCACACTCACTCACTCACACACACTCCCTATTTCCCCTTCCCTATCTCTATCTCTATATCTCTCACTCACTCTCACACACACTCGTTTTTTTCTCTCTCTCACTCCATGTTTCTCTCTCTCTCTCACACACACACACTCCCTATTTCTCCCTCCCTATCTATATCTCTATATCCTCCCTCTCTCCATCTCTCTCCCTCTCTCTATAGCTTGTCTCTATCATCTCCTTTATCTCTTACTCTTTCCCCCTTTATCTTTATCTTCCCATCTCTCCCTCTTTCTATCATTATCTCTCCCTCTCTCTATCACTTCCTCTTTCTATACCTCTCTAATTCTCTCTCCTCTCTCTATTTCTCTCCCCATCTCTCCCTCATTCACTCCCTCCCTATCCCCCTATCTATCTATTTATCTCTACCTCTCTTCCTTTATCTTCCCATATATCTCTATCTCTCCCTCTCTCTATCTTGCCCTATTTCTCTTTCCCCCTCTCTGTCTATATTTGTCTACCTCTAATTCTCTCTCTATTTTTTTATCTCTCTAACTCTCTCCCTCTCCCCCTCTCTCTATATCTCCTTATATCTCTATCTCTCTATCTCTATCTCACCATCTATGTGCCTCTATCTCTCTACCTCTATATCTCTCTAGACATATCTTCCTCTTTATCTCTCCCCCCTCTCTCCACCTCTCTCTATCTAACTATGTATTTGTCTCCTTCCTCTCTTGCTTTATCTTCATCTCTACCTCTATCTTCCTTTTTCCTTCTCTATCTCTAGACATTTATCACTCTCTCTATCCATCCATCTCTCTCCCTCTCTCCCTCTTTCCCTCTTCCTAGACATCTATATCTATATCTTTTTGCTTGGCTATCTCTACCTCTACATATTTCTTCTTCCATCTTTCCCTCTATAACTATCTTGTTATCTCTTCATCTCTCTCTACCCCTATGTCTCTCCCTCTCTCTACTTCTCTTTATATATCACTTCGTATCTCTATATTTATCTTTCTATCTCTCAATTTCTATATATGTCTCTCTTACATCTCTATCTATCCCTCTCTCCTCTCTCTCTTTATCTCTCCCTTTCCTTCTCTCAATACCCATCTCCTTCTCCATATCCATCTCCACCTCCATCTCTATCTCTATCTTCCTCTCTATCTCTATCTCCTTACCCCTATCTCACACACTCTTCCCCTCTCTAGCTCTCCCTCTTTCTATCCCTATCTCTCCCTCTCTCTCCCTATTACAAACATAACATGAATCTCTTAGTAATGAATCCTGATTATCTTCCCAATTTAGAGGTTTTGTTTCAATCATGTTTGGATCCCTGTAAGTGGATGCATACTTGATTTGAAGCTATCACTTCTCCATTGAGACCCTTTTTGCACAAACATTATCATTTTCTAAATGTCCTTCCAATTGACCTCACATATTGTGCAAATGTATGCAAAAAATAGACCAATTTTTTTCCTAATTGACCTTTCGCACTTTTTGGCATACCCATTGCACACCAAGGTGTGATTGCTAGTAGTTATGTTATGAGATTAAAACAGTATATGAGACTATCAGTTGTATTTTATGGTACAATCATTTAAGGATGTGTAGGATATGTGGTGTTTTTTAGAAGGTTGTTTCTTTTCTTAGTGATTTAGATTAATAGTTCTTTCAAAAAATTATTCTAATTTTTTTAATAATTCTATCATGGAATTGATCTTCAATGTTTTGTCATATTTAATTTGAATGTTCTTGTATATTGGGCATTCAAAGATGAATTGAATCTTGTATGATATGGCATACATAACTCTTGTATGAGATAAAATACATGCACCTCCATGATCTTGGTAATGAATTTTTACCTTACACTATTCAATTGTTTGAGCTCCTTTTGTGAACATCATTCCAAAAAGTACAAGAAGATGATCTCTTCAATATAATTTAATATTATTTCTTTCAAAAAACTTGTCCTTGGCAAGTGCTTCAAAATGAATATTTTTTAAACATCTAGACAAGGCCCTTAACATTAATGACACTTCTTAATTTTAAGGATAAGTGAATGTCAGGAAATAATTTTGTTATTTGTCAATATGCATATGTATAAGAAATTTCTCCAAAATGAGAATAAGATTAAATATAAAATGTAATGGGTATTGCTAATTTCACCATTATTATACATATATAAGATGACATTAAGATTTATATTTAAAATAAATTATATGTATATATGGAATTTAATTAAATTTAATGTTAAATTAAATTAATTAAGTAAATAGTAATAAAATTAAATAAAAGGAGTGAACACATAAGATATTGTTAGTTGTACTAGAATAATTTAGTGTATTAAAGTGTAAAACCATTATGAAATATATTGATCTAGTAAGGAGTCTTTTTTAACACTCTATTTAATCATAAGAATAAATAATATCAAGAGAATAAATATTTGAAACTAATGAATAATTTAAATTAAAATATATTTATCTTAAATAATTAATCATTATATTCAATTATAGAAAACCTTAAGGTTTATCATTTCATGATAAAGATGTGTTAGTATAACTAGATAGGAAATATCACAATCACTTTGAGAACTTTTTGTTATGAAATTGGATGTTAGAAACCAATATTTTAGTAAACCAAGAACTATGTTTTTGTTAAAGTGAAATACTTAACTTTAGCTTATGATGATTTATTTAGGTTTTAATTATTATATGTAGAATCTATTGGCACGTCTTTCAATTTTAACTTATGCTACTGAATTAACTCTTTTTTCTTAAAGTTCTTTTTAAAGTCTCCATGATTGTGTTAATTTAAATCCTTGTCACATATTTGTGTTCATGACCATTTTCTTATGTTATATTTTCATAATGACTTGTTGTTATCAGTTAAAAATATGTAAGTCATAATCTTACATGTCCATCATCAAGTTACCAAACCCATCACTAAGTTTCTTGACATTGTAGAGTTCCTTTATTGGTAAAACTCACTCATTGATGTTTTTTATTCCCTATGATATATTTAATCTTGAGCTAGTCATGTGTTTTTATGTTGCATGGAAAAGTTTCATTGCATTGAGAAGATATTCATACTGTAGGGTGTTTTCTAAGCATGTTATTCACTGAGTGGTGTGTAATATGTTACCATCTATCGTAAACTTAAGGGCAATTGAAAAAAATTGCATTCTATTCATCCAAGTAATGTGTGCATGTCCCTATTTCCAATTATTATATCATATGCATCCTTGTGAGTTCTTCATCCTTATCAATGTGAAAACCTTTTATTTTTAGATATGTGGCATGTCCCCATTTCATCACTGGTGCAAAATTGTCAATTCAAGTTCATAAGGTCTAGGCTTTAGTAGTTTATTTGAGTTTTGTTTAAAATAAGGTCTATAAGACCATATGATGATGTAATAAGTCATGGTTGATGAAGTTTAGGTTTCTAGGTGGTCAAGTTTGAAAAATGTGCAAAACAATCCAAAGTTACCAAGTTAAAATGATGTAAAGAGTCAAAAGTTGCAAATTTGCCTTGTTAAAGGAATTTGAAGAGTCAAGTAAGTTTAAAGGGTGGTTAGGAAGTTATAGACATTTGGTTTTGGAGGGAAATAGTTTAAAAATGGGTAAGGAACTTGAAATTTTTTTGTTGAAGCATTTGTAAAGTTTGAAATATCAAAGATACTCTATTTTTACTCTAATTTCCTGAAGATTTTATTGTACAACGAGTTAGCAGCAAAAAGTATAGTCTGTACATCAAGTATCTGGTTCAATTTTTTTGTGGAATCTATATTCTAGTGTTTCTACTTTCATTTGAATCTAATTTGAATAAATTTCATAAGGTTTTGTGAAATTTATTGCTAATCTTCTCAAACCGGCCTGAGTTTGTAAATTCAAGGGTTTTGAGGCAATAAAATGGCTTTTTGACCCATTCCTCTTTATGTAGCCTCTATAACTTGAGGAATGGGTCTGCACTAATAGTAATAGGGTGTGAGAATGGTGGATAGGAGCAGGGGATGTTTGGAAATGAATTGGGTGTGAAGCCCTAAGAGTGAATTTTGAGTTTTCCTTATGAAAATTGGAGGTTTTAGTGTGTCAAATTGAGTTTTTGAATTGGTAAGTGTAATTTTATGTTGGATTAAGCATGATCAGGCTATTTTAGACTGGTTTGAGCAATTTTTAGGTTTTGGAAAGGTTGGGAAGTGTGATAACCAATAAGCCCTAGGGTTTCTAGGCTTAAAGAGAGGGTTTTATGATTTGGATAGTAAATGATTGTGTCCCTGAGATCTAATGGTGGAATCTAAGGTTTTGACATGTATTAAGTTCTTCCCCAAAGTTTCAAGAGTTTTGTACAAGTTTTGAAGGTGGTCTCTTTGGAAAAGTGGGTTAATTTGAGCCCTAAAAGGTGTGGAAAACTTGATTTGAGCAATTTGGTACAAAACAACCATTGGTGATTGTTTGATATGTTGATAGGCTTTGTAATGGGTCCCTAATGTGTGTTGAGTTGTGAGTTGAAAGGGTGTGCTTGTGAAGTAATACCTGATTGAGTGGATTTGATATGCTACAAGGAGACATAGTTGATTTGATGATATGAAGGGTTTTTGACTAGTTTGTGGTTTCAAAATTGTTATTGTTGTTTGGAATTGTGTCAAGTGATTTTTTAGGACCTCCCCTACTGAATCAAAGTGATATTAGAGCAAAGGTACCAAATTCTTGTAGAAGAAAGTTGTTGATTGTGAAAGAAAGCTTGGAAGGTGAAGAGGCAAGATTACAAAGATGCCTCCAAAAGGAAAGAACGCAACAAAGGAGATGAATGATTTGAAGAATTAATACATTAAAGAGATCAGAGAACTAAAAGAGAGATTGGCAGCCTTAGAAACCAACAAGAGAAGAGAAGCAGTTGAGAGCAGTGAATCAGAAGAAGAAGAAGATGAAGAGTTTGAAGATGTTGAAGAAGAACTTGATCCAGAAGATCAGAGAATGGCCAAGTTGATAAAGGAAGTAAAAGGTGACAAATACAAGATAAAAATAGATGTGCAAAAGTTTGGTGGAAATTTGAATGAAGAGGAATTGTTAGATTGGATAGCTTCTTTGGATAACTATTTTGAATGTGAAGAGATTCCAGAGGATTAGAGAGTAAAGATTGCCAAAACAAAGCTTAAGGGTCATGCACTTGTATGGTGGGATTATCTATAGTTAGAGAGAAGGAAACAAGGCAATTCTAAGATTGTGGATTGGGACAAGATGGTGGCTAAGTTAAAAGGTAAGTTTCTCCCTTCAGGTTATCAAATTCAAATGTTTAAGAAGTTGCAAAATTTGAGACAAAAGGAAATGGATGTAAAGGCATACACTAAAGAATTTTATAGGTTGACTATGAGGTATAACCACAATGAAAATGAAGATGAGAAAATTGCTAGGTACTTGGGTGGTTTGAGAATGAATATACATGATGAGTTGGCTTTGACTAACCCTAGAAATGTAGAAGAATGTTACAAAATGGCATTGAAGGCTAAAGAGAAGACAAGAGAAAATAGTAAGAGGAAGAGGCAGCACAATGAGAGGAAGAGGAACTTTTCCTACTCCAAGGAAAGCAACTGAAAATCAACAAGAAGAACCAAGCAAGAGAGATGAACAAGTTGCTGATTTTAGAGGTGGATATAGAGGCACAAGGGGCAGATTTGGAGGTGGAAGAAACTCTAACACTTTTGTAGGTAGATGTTAGCATTGTCAAGAATATGGTCATCCTGCTTGGAAGTTCCCTGAGAAGGCTATTTCATCAACAAATGGAGGAGAAAGAAAAACAAATAGAAGACCTCAAATAATTCAAGAAGATGGAGCTGAAAGTAGTTGAATTTCAAAAAAATTGATTGCAAGGGCTGAAGTTGGTGAAATTATGATGATGAAGAAAAAAATCTTGAAGACCACAAAGGAGGAAGAGCTACTTCAAAGAAAAGCTTTGTTTAGGACAGCCTGCATATGTAGAGACAAGGTATGCAAATTGATTGTTTACTCTGGTTGTACAGATAACATTGTGTCTAATGAGATGGTAGAAAAATTGCATTTGCAAAGAGTGCCTAGGAAAAAGCCATATAGGGTTTCATGGGTTAGTGAAAATCAGTCTTTGATGGTGAGTGAACAAGAAAGGGTTGAATTCCAGATAGGTCCATATAGAGATGAAGTTCTTTGTGATATACTGCCCATGAGTTGTTGTCATCTATTGTTAGGAAGGCCCTGGCAGTTTGACAGGTTAGCCTTGCATAATGGTAGACAAAACACATACACCATAGAAAAAGATGGGAGAGATTTTGTTTTAACTCCATTGGTTGAGGGTCTAGAAGAATATGGTGAGATTATCATTTTTGGGAGAAAAGAATGTGTGAATATAGAAGAAGGAAAGAACATGAATTTAGAAGCCAATGCAATGCTTGACAGAACAACAAATAGAAGAGGTGAGTCTAATTTGCAGACAATAGAAAGAGATAATAAAGGTGATTTGCAATCAATTATGAGGAAGAATGTTTTTGTTTGGAAAAATAAAGTTGTTGGTAAATATTTTTAGATAGGTAAAGTACATATCGAGGGTAAAGGGCCTTTTGAAAGGAAAGAAAACAATGATAGCATCATGGTTGGGGCAGTTGAATGCCCTATAACACATAACAAAATAAGGAGACAGTTAAGAGGTGAAATCATAGTGGTTGATGGGATTGGTGAGATAGTAGAAAAGAATATGGTGGTTTGTAATAAGAAAGAGACAGTGAAAGGTGATGTTGTGACAGTGATTGATGGAATTAGGAAGATAGTGAAAGAAAGGATAGGGATTAGTGATGATGTTGATGTGACAGAGGTTGTTGGTAAAAAGAAGAAGCATTTAAAAGTTGATAGTACAGAATTTTTTGAGATAGAAAAGACAGTGGAAAGGAAGGAGAAGGTTTGTGAAGTTGCTTGGATAGTGAACAAAATAGGTACAGGTCTGATAGAGGCAATAAAGTCTGATGGAACAGTTGATAAAGATGAAAATGAAGTTGTGAGGATTGAAGGACAGTGGATAAAGCATGAGGGACAGAGCAAGGTGATGGAAGTTGAAGAAGGTAAGAGTGCAGATGAAAAAGAAGGTAGGTTAGTGATATTTTATTATGGGAAAATGGTAGAACACCCCATAGTCCAACAGGACAGAGAGAAGCATGAACCAAATGCAGACAAGGTCAAGGAAGATGAAGATAGTGAAGAGCTAAAGGAACTTGACAAAAGGAAATAAAAGAGGAAAAAGGCATGAAAAATATAAAGGAGTACATGTGACATTCATCTTTCCAAGGGACTTGGAAAAGCTCAAAGCCGGGGTGTATGGTGTAGGAGCACCATTGGTGCAAAATTGTCAATTCAAGTTCATAAGGTCTAGGCTTTAGTAGTTTTTTTGAGTTTTGTTTAAAATAAGGTCTATAATACCATATAATGATGTAATAAGTCATGGTTGATGAATTTTGGGTGTCTAGGTGGTCAAGTTTGTAAAATGTGCAAAACAATGCAAAGTTACCAAGTTAAAATGATGTAAAGAGTCAAAAGTTGCAAATTTGCCTTGTTAAATGAATTTGAAGAGTCAAGTAAGTTTAAAGGGTGGTTAGGAAGTTATATCCATTTGTTTTTGGAGGTAAATAGTTTAAAAAGGGGTAAGGAACTCAAAATTTTGTTGTTGAATCATTTGTAAAGTTTGAAATATCAAAGATACTCTATTTTTACTCCAATTTCCTGAAGATTTTATTGTACAGCGAGTTAGCAGCAGAAAACTTACAGTCTGTACATCAAGTATCTAGTTCAATTTTTTTGTGGAATATGTAGTCTAGTGTTTCTAATTTCATTTGAATCTAATTTGAAGAACTTTCATATGGTTTTGTGAAATTTATTGCTAATCTTCTCATACCGACCTGAGTTTGTAAATTCAAGGGTTTTGAGGCAATAAAATGGCTTTTTGACCCATTCCTCTTTTTGTAGCCCCTGTAACTTGAGGAATGGGTCTGAACTAACAGTAATAAGGTGTGATAATGGTGGATAGGAGCAGGGGAGGTCTGGAAATGAGTTGGGTGTGAGGCCCTAAGAGTGAATTTTGAGTTTTCCTTATGAAAATTGGAGGTTTTAGTGTGTCAAATTGAGTTTTTGAATTGGAAAGTGTAATTTTATGTTGGATTAAGCATGAGTAGGGTATTTTAGACTTGTTTGAGAAATTTTAGGTTTTGGAAAGGTTGGGAAGTGTGAGAACCAATAAGCCCTAGGGTTTCTAGGCTTAAAGAGAGGATTTTATGATTTGGCTAGTAAATGACTGTGTCTCTTAGATCTAATGGTTGAATCTGAGGTTTTGATAGGTATTAAGTGCTGCCCCAAATTTTCAAGAGTTTTGGACAAGTTTTGAAGGTGGTCTCTTTGGAAAAGTGGGTTAATTTGAGCCCTAAAAGGCATGGAAAACCTGATTTGAGTAGTTTGGTACAAAAAAACCATTGGTGATTGTTTGATATGTTGATAGGATTTGTAATGGGTCCCTGATGTGTGTTGAGTTGTGAGTTGAAAGGGTGTGCTTGTGAAGTAATACTTGATTGAGTGGATTTGATATGCTACAAGGGGATAAAGTTGATTTGATGATATGAAAGGTTTTTTACCAGTTTGTGGTTTGACAATTGTTATTGTTGTTTGGAATTGTGTCAAGTGAGTTTGCAGGACCTCCCCTACTACATCAATCACCTGCAATATTTGTATCGCAAGTTGTTTTATTTACAAATAATATTGAGTGTTGATGTAATCTAATCAACAATATGTTGACATGTGTCTTCACATATACTAGCATTTTTTAAGCAATACATCGTATTGGTTCAAGCTATATATGTGCCACCTTGAATCCAAAATAAGTTTTATACATCATAATATGCCAATTCCTCCAAGATGATGTGTCAAGTTTTTATTGCATCACTCAAATCCTTCATATCACAAAGTCCATGCCTATTATTTTTGTTATTGTGTGATGTGTAATGGCTTGTATAAAGTGACACATTAGTCCCACTAAAAAAATGATTCTTTTCAAGTAATCCACCAAATATATATCAAAGTGTAATTGATTTTAGTTTTGGGTCCATAACATATCTATATATGTCTAATCAATATAAATGTTACCATTTTTCACAAAGTTGTATGGTTACTCCTCAACCCATCACTAACCCCTTTCATATCACAAAGTGTTCAATAATTGTATTTTAAAACTTATCACAAAGTGATAAGCCATAGATATTATCATTATTCAAAGACTAATGGCCTAGGTTTAATTAAATACTAAAGCTTTCATAAATTTTACCAAGAATGTTATTAAATTACTCTATTTCTTGCATGTGAAGATTTACTCTATACTCATCCATTTGATAAAATCAAAGTACTACCATTTGTTGTTTATTATAACTAGAAACTTCATTGATTTTAAGAACTCACTAGCACCACAAATTGGTCAAAGGGCATATATTTTTTGAGAAGTTTGAGGAGTTATAGCTAGATGTTGAAAAAACCATTCAATATTTTTAGAGTGTGGAGATTTTTTGGTTTGTCCATATCTAAGTTCAAGTCTAATTGACTAACTAGGTGTGTTGCATTTTTTTATTGGGTTCATTGTTCTACTATTAATAACTATGACTCATGCTATGTTGAATGAGATAATTTTAATCTTAATTTAGAGGTTCATGTAGATGTAATTTCTAAATTCTCTAGAGTTTTGTTTTCCAATTCCATAATTGATAAAATATATGCCACAAATATCAAAACATGTCATAACTCAAGAAAATCCTGAGGTATTTTCTTTTGTGTATTGTTAGCAGGGTACAGGGAAAAGAGTAAAAGCTACCGCAACTCACCGCAAAGGACTTACAAAAAATCAGGCCGACAAGGGAGATAGACTAAGGGGTACCCTATAAGGATCACGTCTCCATAAGAGACTAAGCATTAATATATATATGTAATAGATGACAAATTATGAAGATTTAAGATAAGAGTGGATAAGAATAAAGGAAAGATTGTAATATAAAGAAGAGACTAAGATCTGCTAATGTAATGGTTATCTAAATATATATAAGAAGTTATAAGGATTCAATGGATATGTGTGTTATGGATATTACTATTTTTTTTTAAGTTATATATGATTTACTGTTAGATATAGATTCCTCCTACACTTACTCTCTTCTATCATTGTACCCTTTGGGGTATAAACTGACTACCTAAGGGATACCAGGGTACAAATATCTGGAATAGAGTATTTCCACAAACCCTCTTTCTAGTATTGGTTCCTTTGTCAAGAACCTAGAGTGGATAGTGAAGAAAATACAGAGTAAAGGAAAACATAACATTAATGGTAGAAAAGAAGATAACAATAACAAAGGGAAAAAAATTGTAGACACCACTCTTAGGTACTACCTTTGTGAGAGGGGGATAGGCACTTAAGGGATGACAAATGGAAAGGGGGGAGGAATTTAAAAATATTCCTAAAAATATGTAATTGTTCAAATTTTTAAACTTCCCAAGGATTAATGAAAGTCTAGACTAGTCAAATCCATGACAAAAGGAGATAACAAAAGAAAAGTAGAGATTGTTGAAAGGATTAGATTGGAAATGGAGATGAACATGGAAGAAAGAAGATTGAAGCAAACTCAAGAATGCTAAGAAAGATACTATAGAAGGATGAAAGAATTAGAAAAGAAGAAAAGAGAACGAGACTTAGAGTTAGCAAAAGAAAATAGAAACAAAGAGGAAGTGTGTGTCATTGAGGGTGCAACAAAAGAAAGTAGAGAAAGGATAGCGCAACTAAGCTCTAGCATGGAGAAAATAAACCAAATTATACAAAACATAGAAGAAGAGATTGAATACTACAAAAAAAACTATAAATGATTTAGAACAAGCAGTTGTAAGAATTATGACACCACCCCTCACTAGAACACCAACTTCTTATCTGGATTGGACAAATATATAATTAAGGATAAATGAAGATTGGTTACCGGTAGGAACCCCCTTATAAAATATTCAAAATATAACATTCAATGTTGATTACTTGGATGAGTTAGTAACCATAAGTGTTATGAGAATAAGAGGAGAAGATGGGTAGAAAATAAACAGGATATCATGAGTTTAACAACTTTTGATGAAGTGACGCCATCAACCAATCAAATGACACTTACTAATAAATGAACATCTCTATGGATGAATAGGCAGTTTAAGCAATTACAACCCTCAGACCAAGAGTCACCCTTAATGTGTAACATGCCCATTGTTCTACATAATAAATTTCCTATGTTTTAACCTCAAGTAAATAGTTAAAGCATCTAACCAATATGTGAAATAAAATATTCTTTTCAAGTATAAATATAACATGCACATTTGAAACCAATATTTGTCCAAACTTTCCCATTGCATTAAACCAAATTATTATAACTTTCTAATGTAATGATTTCATAATACATAATAACATGATAACATTTCTCTTTTACAATCTTTCCATATAAATGGCTACAAAATACACATACAAGGCTCCTTTGAGCTTTCTAGAAATAGATGTACGAATTGTTTAGGTATCCTCCATCAAATCTTGGTTGCCAACTGATGAGGAGAAGCATCACTCAAGCACTTTTTCGCCAACCTTGGACTAACTGAGGTCCCCTGCACATCCACCAAACTTGGTAGATGGTCCTACCCTTCGATGAAGAGATTGGTTTGGTAACCTCATAATAAATTTGACCTTTCCTGAGCTTGGTGTTGTGTCCTACATATCTAGATTTGTCACAAAATAGCTACAACCTATACATATGACATTCCCTACCTAGTATGTAAACCTGGATCATAGTGACTAATAGTATAAATAGTGGAAACTTACATTACTTTGGCCAAAGCATTCATCACCCAGTACTTCGAGTGGATGTCATATAATTCACCCACTTTCCTAGCTCGATTTGTATTGACCATTCATAGCCTATGCATAGGCTATCCCCTTATTCCATGGAGTAACCTTAACCCCAAGAATAACCTATAACCTCTTGAGTTTATTATGACTCTTCTATTTAAGTAATTCAAAGTAACTCTAACTTACCAATTAACCATACAGATAACCTTAACATCACATCATTAAATGACTATTTTGAAGGTACAATTCTCAACAATAAAAGTTACCAATTAAGAGTGTAATATCAACAATAAATGACTCCCATCAAAAGGTATAACGACCTTAATCAAAAGTATAATCCTCAACAATAAATGACTTCAAACAAAGATATAATCAACAATCAAATGATCAATTAGATCACATACGCTAATTCTCAATCTATTTGCCTCAATCAATAACCAAATAAACAACCCTACCAAATAGGTTATTCCTAACCTATGGTTTCGATCACAGTAAAGTAACATTGAAGTGAACATGAACCAATCACAAAAAAACTTCTCTTTCTAAATTGCTCAAATATTCACATGTTTACTACATTTATATAACATTTGGAGGATATTATCAACTTGCGAGGAGTTGGTGCATCTACCTCCATAGTCCTCTCACAATATGGTTTTGGGTTACCGAAACATGAGTCCTCTTTTATATTTCCATGATTAGGAAATGAATCTTAATCAAAATAACATATCCATAAAATATAGCTCTCAACCCTTTCGTTGAATATTGATATAACTTCAAGTTTATACCCTAACCCTAGGGATAAGATTATCTTCCTACTTTCTAGGAGAAATAAGTAATCAAGCATGTAAAGATAATCAATTAGGATTTGCATAACTTCACAACCTAACAATGATTACATTTCTATCATACCATATTTCTTGTTGTGTTACTAACCTCATTGTCTACAATTGTTTGCTTAGCATTATAAGCTAATAAAGTACTTCAATGCAATATAGTTTTCACAAAACAAGCAATATCTATATAATCTTAACTTAATATAGTATATAGTAGATACTCAAACACTCATAATATATATAGCATAAGAGTATAACCCTATAATGGGGTTCTTGATTAACTAGATTCATCGTGCAACTTCCTTACTTAACCCAAGAAGAATATAAGAAAGTTCATAATAAGCAACTAAACTTTCTTTTAACATAGTTCTTTTCCAAACAAAACATACACAATCATATAATCCTATTATCATAAAATACATAAGGAAGTATAAACGATCATGCCTATTTTATGTAAAGCTCCAATCAATCAAATTGGATTCCTAGCTCAGCCTTCCCAAAACTAGCAAGTAATTCCCAACTATCTCTCTTCCACTCACCAAAAGCTTACTCTCAACAATCTCTCACAAACTCTCAAAAACCTCTCACAAACTCTCAAACTCAAAAAATCAGAATAACAACAATTCAAAAAATAAGCATCAAGTGTGCATAATGTGTCCCAAATGAGGGAGAAAGAACCTCTATTTATACACAAATGTGAGCAGTTGTAAGCTAAAAAACAAGCTATCAAAGATGGAACTTCTTAATCCAAAAGGTTCGACTAAACAAGAAGAAGAAAAGGTGGCAGCTAAAAATATTGCACAGTAAACACTTGCATAGCCAGATTTCACAATGAAGAATGAGTCACCCATTCAAATGGACAACAAGAATAACAATAATAAATGCAAGGTTAATGTACGCCACTAATCAACTGCACTTAGCCAACACTTGCAAGACTTATTCTACTCTCCTATTCTACCTCATACGCTGGACATTACACATAGATCAAACTCCTATTTCCAAAAAAAATCCCATACTTTGGAGCCACATATTACCATGCACCCTATTTTGATGTTTTCTAGTACAAAGAGCAAGTCAATGCATGTTTGGTATGTTCAAAAATCATATGGCATATTGGTTTGACTAAGTCTCAACAAATTTAAAGGCTTCCTTTATCTCTGCATGCAACCTATGATGGCTTACAACTTTTAACATAATACAAAGTATCTCATAACTTTATATGTTGTCAAAGATATATTGCTTATCTTTTAAATACCTCATACAATTTTATCACTTGTGTGCAACCTTATGATATGTGCTTATACCTTTATTTTTGTGCTCGATAATATGCATATAAGATACACTTTATATCATCCGCTGTAACATATAACCAACGCTTATTTAAAAATTATAATATATATATATATACATAACATTATATATATATATATATATATATATATATATATATATATATATATATATATATATATATATATATATATATATCAACTTACAAGCTCACAGTGCCTGCAGCCTATCATGCCTTGAAGATGGCTCATTTTAAAGGCTATAGAAAGGTGTGGCTCGAGGGAGACTTGTTAAATATTATCAATAATTTGAAGAAGTCTTTTGTTCCCTCTTGGAGTGTTGAATCCCTTATTATGGATGCCATTGAAATTCTAAATTATTTTGATCAATTTTATATTTCTCATATTGTTAGGGAAGGTAATGGTCTTGCAAATGTCTTTTCTAACTTTGGGGTTAGCAGCTCTAGGGTTTGGGATGTGAATGGCCCCCTTCCCATTGAGGCTATCACTTGTATTAATCATGATTATAAAAAATGCTAAGTTCGATGGTAGCTTCATGATGATCTATGCTCACATGACCCTATTCATGTGGTAGATTATTGTTTGGAGTGATTGTGAGTTGGACCGTGCTTTGGCTTATGATAATTTGAATCTTTGTATGGGGTGGCCTTCAAGGTTAATTATGACCCTTTGCTACCATGTTGTTGTCACACAAATTGTGGGTATTTCCTGGCCTATGTTCTTGAGGTTTCTCTTAATTTTCTGTAAAGTTCTCAAGCTCTTGGGTGCTACTAAGTTTGTGATAATGGGCGGTGATAGAAATAGGGCGAAGCCTTTCTCCTATGACACCGTGAAAACCAAGTCTGAGGTGTGGAAAAGGTTGCAAAGGGGTGGGCTTACACCTTACTTGGAGTGGCTCCATGGGAATGATCCGCAAGCTACAACTTTGTTTGTCAAGGGATGGAATAACAAGGTTCTGGAGTTTGGGGGTACTGAATTTGATATCAATGAGGATTTCATAGAAAATGTTACTGGTCTTTCCACAAAGGGCAGAAAGGTGTATAGAGATAAGAAGGAATCTAAAGCTACTTTGCAAATTTTCTTCAAAGGAGATGAAGAACAAAAGCTCAAGCAGACTAAGAGTGGTGGCTAGCAGCGCAGTTCCATCAAAGCTTTATGGCGAGATTTTTCTGAGGAATTGATGAGGTACATTACCTTAGAAGGTTGGTTCTCTGCTATTAATGTGTATCACTTTGTTCTTTTGAATCATTTTCATCATAAGAAGAAAAAATATTTTCCTTTCTATCTTTTGGGTTCTTTGGAGTATGGTCTTAAGGATCACAAAAGAAACCCTAAGAATCATGTGCTACATGTTGGGTTAATTCTACTCATAATGGATTATGCTAAGGAATTTGTGGTTACTAAGTTGCTTGTAATGGCTCCTAAGGGTAAGCAAAATAAACCTGCCTTGAAATATGAAATGGTGTTGGAGGAGGAATTGGTGAGTCCGAAAGGGAAAAAGAAGAAAGTGGTTATGGAGGAGGATTCTAAGTCTTAAAGAGGATGATGATTATGTTTCTAATTCTCAGGCCTCTTTGGAAGTGTATTCGAAACCCATTGTTCTGGGTAAGAGTGGGAAAGGTTACTTTGTTCTTGACCCAAAGGATTATGAGACTTGCAGTGAGGATAGGGTTGGTGAAAAACCTTATAAAACTGGCTTTGTTGCCCCCTCTACCATCCTGAAAGATATGATTGATGTTGTTGAAGAAGTGTCTCCTATGCCCCCTACTTGAGAATCTAAGAGAAAGAAGGATTTGAAGGAGGGTAGTTGTAAGAAATTGGCTATAAGGCCCACTAGCCCTGTGCAGGAGGAGCATGATGTTTCTTCTCCCAAGATTGGCGGCAGACAGGTTGCTTTGGATTCCCCTGTTGACGAAATGGACAAACAAAATAGGTCGATGGCTGAGGAAATTGTTATCTCTCTCTGTAAAATTCAATTGCCAGTGGCTAGGGCTAAAGGTAAGGAGGTTTGTGGGATCCAGGATAAGAATAGTGTTTCCGAGTAGGGTGATGAGGAGGTTAGGGATGTGTTTAACATTGATCGAGAGGAGTTGCCTAATGTTTTGGGTCTGGATAAGGAGGGAACTATTTCCCTCTTCATATTGTTCAAATGGGTTTTTCATGAGCTCAATATTATCAATGTGAGGGTTCAAGGAGCTGTGAGAAAAGTTGGGGAATCTTCACAAACTTCTATACAGACTCAAGTTGATGAGCTGCATGATTCCTTAAAGATTGTTGCTAACGAGATGCTGAAGATAAAGCAAATTTTTGAACAAAGAATTGTGACTTTGGAAGAGCAAATGGAAAGGGTTAGCATGAAGTTGGATAAGGTTATGAGGCATGAGGCTAAGGGCCTTTCTACTCCCATTGAGAAGGCTAAGAAAGGGGAGAAGGGAGCTCCTGGTGATAATGAAGTTGTTGGGAAAAGGTAGATGGTGGAAGAAGCTTTGGTTGATAAGGCTGTTGGTTCACAAGATGTTTTGATTAAAGAGGTAAGTGTTGTGGGGCCCATTACTAGAACTCGTAGCAAGACCAAGATGCAAGTCGGGGTCCCTGCCAAAGAGAGTTATGAAGTCATGAATGCACATCAAAAGATAATTGAGAGCGACATGGAAGCTGCTAATATTCTGAAGAATATGTAGTTTTTTGTTTTTGTTCCTCTTTTTTGGTAGTTGTCTTGCTAATGTTTTGTTGTGTGTTGGTTGTTGACTACTTTGTTTAGTTATCTTTTGATACAACTATCTTTTTTTTGTAAAGGTTTTCGGGGCCCCTTCAAAACCTGTTTTACCTCTAATAAAAAACTTACAAGCTCATAGAATGCATCATTCGATATTAAAATGCATATACTCATATTTGCATATTCCACATAATGCATTCGCCATTTCGAATACACATGTATATATATTTACACAAATTTCGATAGTAATAATATATATATATATGCATATATACATATATTATTATATATGTATGTATGTTTCCGTCACATACTACATACACATATATTAGTATATATTTTTATATACATATAGTACATATATATTATTACTTAGATATTTATATTTAAACACATAATCACATTCTCATTGATGACGTATATACACGAAGTGTATATACCTCATCGACAAATATGAACATACAAAGAAAACTCTCACTCGATAAAGTGACTCAATCACTTAACACCCAAAACAAGCACATTCACAGACAAGACCATAACCTCTTCTAAATTATGTGCAACCAAGACTTAAAGGTTACCTACCAATTTCCAAGCTATTGACTCGACTTGACCAAACTAGAAGTGAGTGTGTGAAAGCTCGGTTAGGTTCATTAAGGGTTACTAGACCAAGTTCTTCTCCCGAGTGATACTTCCCCTCTCTTCAGGAGGCTTGATTATATTCCTGCATCCAACTTAGTACATTGAAACAATAGCTAGCCAAAAGAATACGTTCATTTGCATCATATATTTTACAAATAGAATCATCATATATCATTAAATTGAATCAAACATTAATTCTTCATATTTCCAAAAGCACATAAGCACAAATACATTTATTTAAAGCATTTTCACCCAACTTGGTAAAAGTAAATAAGTAGTAACACAACGGGGTGTAACATAATGCCTTTAAAATCAAGAAGAATTTTAGTAGAAGAATTAGAAAACACCTTAAGCAAGGACATAGGAGAATAGGAAGAAGAGGAAAATAACATAGGTGATTTGGGGACATATCATTTTGACATAGGATATATAGATAGTGAAGAAGAACTAGAATACTCTTAGGAAGTTACCTCTTTTTGGAAAATATACAAATGATGCAGTGGTACATGTATTCATCCTAGAATTTATGTTGCAAAGACAAAAAATAACAAGAGATAATACAAAGTTGTTCAATTTCATTGGATCAATCCATGAGGACACCCTTAAAGAGTACCAAAAAAATTACCCTAACAATGACAAAGAATGGGAAATAATGAAACAAGACTTCCTAGCCAATTTTGATACTTCGAAACTACCTACAGAAGGAGTCAACAATCTTCGAGAACTTACATAGAATGAGGATGAAACCATAAAAGAATTTGACAAGAGATTTAAAGAAATTACTAAGAGACTAGAATAACCATTGATCGAAAAATAGAAGATTGAATGGTTCATCTCTCGGGTAATACCAAAAAATTAGAATATCCATAGATGGGAGACATTTTGAAACCTATCCAAAACTTGTTACTTTGGCATGTCGGATTGAAAAAAAATCTTGGCGGAAACAAGAAATAGAAAAGGAGAAAAAGGAAATGGAGAAATTAAAACTAGGGATAGAACAATTAAGATTCCGATAAGACCTTATGGAAAAGAAAGACATGTTTGCGCCAAGACCTAATATCTGGTGCACTTATTATGGAAGAGAAGGACACATAAGAAATGAATTTTTGAAGGAAATTGGAGAAATGAAAGCTAACACACTAAGAGTAGATTTGTGAACACTACCCAAGAAATTAAACTCAGTTTACTGTGGAACTTGTGGAGAATGGGATGATCATGAAATAAAGGATTTTCCCTCACAGTTATTTCAATTGAGAGAAGACCCAACCGCAAAAAATCATAGTGACCACCAAAAAATGGCATATGTAAAATGCCTACCGGAATGACCACTCCATCAACAAAACCATGGATATAAAATACCACAATGACAAAATAACAAAAATATTCATTCTATTCAAAACCAACCGAATACCGACTTATACACTGAACGAGGCCAAATTCGAGGAGATAGAGGCCGAGGTAGAGGAAGGAAGAGAAAAACATATGCCACATGTTTTAAATGTTGTAAACTAGACCACTTTGTGACAGAATGTTGGGGGTGATAGGAAGAAAACCTATGGATTTTGTAGGAGTATGTGAGAACATGACATATTCAATTGTAACAAATCCCAAACCTATTATAGGAGTGTGGTGTCGCAATCAAAAAGTGATGAGCTCCAAAACCTAAACTCATCTAGAGGGGCGAGATTAATGAGGAAAATACCGAAAGAGTCTAAAATAGATGAAGGAGGCCAAAAAGGAGAATCTTA
The DNA here is from genome assembly GCA_007258455.2 of Sequoia sempervirens. Lineage (NCBI taxonomy): Eukaryota > Viridiplantae > Streptophyta > Pinopsida > Cupressales > Cupressaceae > Sequoia > Sequoia sempervirens. Next base: position 22,583,881 of record VDFB02270651.1, read on the forward strand.
GGAAACTAATAAATCTGAAAGTGAAAACCATATCTATAGAAAAGAAGTGGTAATAAAAATACAAGGGACCAATATCACAAATAATAAACAAGACATGACAAAAGAAGAAACTACCTCAAATGAGGAAATATTCCAGCCAACTAAGAGACAACATGATCGCATAGTATAAGAAACAAAGAAAATTATCGCTAGGGAACAAGACTAAGAAACAAAACAATATTTTTCTAAACAAGAAGTGGGAATACTTAAACAATTAATCAAAATATCTAAACAATCCAACCTATTGGATAAATTTGTGACAATTTTGAAAATATTAGAATAAATAGAATTAAATACCACAAGTCAAATCATAAACAAAACTGACAGACAATGGAAAACACTACCAATTATGATTACAATAAGTATAGACCATAAAAGATAACTAATGTCACAGTGGACTTAGGAGATGATATAAATATGCTCCCAAAATGGGTGTGAGAACAAATAGGTAAGCCATAACTAAAACAAACACCTTATAATACCAGCCTAGCAAATGGCACAAGAAGGAAAACCTTGGAAACATGGAAACAAGTAGAATTCAATATTAAAGGAGTAAAACAAATAGTAGACTTTGAAGTAGTAGTAATAAAGGAGACCTTTGATTTATTCAATGCCCTACTAGGACTAAGGTGGTTTATAAATGCCAATAAAATTGTAGTCTCCAGAAAGGAAGAGATATCATTTGCTGATGAGGACAAAATAGTTCATATCCCCTTAGGAAAAACTCCAAATGAAGCATATATATAAGTAAACCAAGAGGATTATAATGAATCTAAAAATAAAAACCCATGTACACAATCTTACAATTACCATTGGGTGAAAACTTAGAAGACCTAAACTCAAAAGGAGAAGTTGAAATTGAAAGCACTACATATAGCACAAATAGTGAGGTGTATTAGATGCATGGATGCAGGAGGAACCATAACTCCATTCTCAAAGAATTACTGGATTTTGTAAAATATTCATGATTGGGAAGGTAGGTCAAAGAATGATTTGCATTCTACCGCACTTATAAATATTGAACCATAAACCACTTGGGTAAGATAGAAGACACTATAAGAGCCAAGTCTGAGAAATCTTGCCATATAAAAACATATCTCATGATGGATTTCACAAATCCAAATGACAAAATATTCAGGAGTTGGTGACTTACTATCATTTATCACACAGATAGAAAAAAAAATTAACCTGAAGAAAGGAGACTTGACATATTAAAACATACACTCATTTGTAATGCTGCATGTTGGCAAAATACACAAGGAATATTTAACACAATGGACAATATTCAGAATCTTAATTAAAATAGGATACCTACCAGAGGAAGAATAATATAAGGAAATACCAAAGTATAATGGACAAATTTCACCGAAGGATCATCTGACCACTTGTATTACCACATGGAAAGCAGGAAATGAGTATGATGATGTATATATACATACATATATATACACATATATACATATATGTATATATATATATGTGTGTATATAGATATATTATTCTATTAGACACTAACATTGGTAACAAAAAATTGGTACAACAATCAAGAGAAAAGAGGAAAAACAAACAACTGGACAAAACTAATAAATGACTTTAGCCAAACCGGATGAAACTTAGGAAATGGCATTACTACAAACCTCTACACCACCTCCACAATTAGAAGGAATATGTAGATACATAGAATGGCTTGATAAAGAATCTAGATTACCAAAGAAAAGATGTTACCTCACAAGACAGGATGATGAGGATTCCCACAATTTAGATATAGAAGTCCAACAAGGGGAAAGTGAATTAGAATCTCAAATAGAAGCCAAACAAAAGTATTATAACCAGCCAATCAAACTAAAAGAAGAAAACGTTGCTAAAGGAGATCCTAAACTAGCTAGAATAGGAGACTACTGGGATGATAGATTAGTGGCACAAGTTGTAGAGATTTTATCATAATTTGAAGAACTATTCCTTAGAAAATTTATAGATCTAAAGGGAATAAAGGAGCAAGCATTGGTCATGAAGATACAACTGAAAGGAGATAAATAGGTACAGAAAAGACCATACCAACTAAACCCAAATATGAAGAAGAAAGTTAAAGAAGAACTAGAAAAGATATTATAATGAGGGATAATCAAACCAATAGAAGACATGGGTTGGATTAGCCTTATGATAATTATTATGAGTTCACACCTTGCAGACCTAGTTTGTATTTCTCATCTAGCCTTGGGGGCTCACCCAGTGTATACCTGACTACACTAGCCCTTGTGAGTGTATTTTCATGGCCACCAAGCATAACACAACTTGCTTGTTAGTGGAGCCATGTGAGCATATTTGATGGATGTGGCATAATGCAACTTGATAGTTCATCCCTTTTTGCATTAGCTTTAACATTTCATGCTCGTGTATCTTGTCTTGCTACACATATCTTACATATTTTGTATGTCCCTTTTTCCTTATGTTGGTTTGCTATGGTATCTTGGATCTTGGGGGCTTGGCCACCTCCTTGATATTTGTCATCCCGTCTCTCTAATATTTGTACACTTTGACCCCTCTTGGCGGATATTTTCCTACTTTAGTGTGAGTTTGAGCATAACCTCATACTCTCACTAAAGTGGGGGATAAATGTATTGTAGGAAATTACATATACCTTTACAATTTCACACTATGTTTGGGTTCCTTGATTAATTGGACTTAATTGAGCTTCTAATTTGCCAAATTATGCATTCCAAACCTTATTTTTCTCATATTTCAAAAGGGGAACCTATATTTAATTGACACAATTAATATTTTAATCACATTTGAGAATGTTTGTCCTAGACTTATGGGTCCTCCTTAAGTGCCATGACCCATTTTTAAATATGTTTTGGCGGTATTTTAATGATTCAAATTTCATATGCAATTGTTGGCTTTTGAAATCTATTTTTTGGGAAATTAGACAAATACCTATATAAATACATAGTTATTTCGTCATTTGAGATCTAAGACTTTTAAAGGAGAAAATATTTTACTGTCAAGAGCAAGATTTTTAGTCATTTTTTGCAGCATTCAAGATCCTATCATCATGCTCAAGCTTATGTGTGTTCATTTCATCTTGTGAAGGATAATATGCATTGTTGATCCTAAAGTATCCAAGCATTCAAGTATCCAACAAATCAAGCAAAGCAAGATATGATTCCTTGGAGTGATGTGTTTGACTTTAGTCCTCTAAGGGAAGCCATTGAATGTTTGGTGAGTTGTAACAAGCAAGTGTTCATTCATCATTTCCTTCTCCTTTATCATTATTTCTTTCTATCAAGGTTTAATTACCAAACCGAGGTTTGACCAAGGAAAACCCCCATTCACACAAAACAACACAATATTTCTTCTCTTTGTGTATGTGTAGGTATAAGGTTGAAGAAGGATTGAAGACATCTCAAAAGAGCAACTTTGCATTATTGCAAAAGTTGTCATCATTGTTGTCAAGTCACAAAAACTATATTGTAGATTTTATTTTCAACTTTCCGATAGTGGGACTTGGGGAGAACAAAAGCTCAGATCTTGTACTAAAGGACCCAAAAAGTTGGCCCAGACACCTATACAAAGAACCATTTTCCCAAGGGCGAATGAGTCCTTTTAGGCCTCTCAAAAACCAAATTTTCCGAAAATATTTGATGTTCTCTGCACTTCCCAGATCCACTGGTAAACTGTTGTTTCCAATTGTTAGTCTTCGGGATCTTGCATTTTTAATATTATGGCGTATAGGATCATTAAGTTAATCATTCAAAAATATTTCTAATCAATTCCAGTCCCCCTTAGTATATAGATCCAGGTTTGGTTGGCTCACCTTTAAGGTTGATAGTCAAAAAATTCACCTTGTTGACCTATATCCCAATGAAATTTATAAAATTGTGGAAATGGCCCTAGGAACTATGGACACTAATCTTAGAGTCACCACATTTTTATGCTTTAGCAACAAAAGAGAATACTCAAATTTTTAATAGAATACAAGATTTGTAACCTAGATCTCCAAAAAATAACAAGAATCAATCCTAAATACTTGAATACCATATAAGATTTGGCTATGGAGTTAGCCACCCAAAATCAAGGAGTTTCAATGAAAGCACAAAAGAGACCAAAAATGAGAGAATTATTCTACTCTATCAATGGATGCAAATATACAAGATTATAGATTAGATTGAAATTACTCAAATGAGAGATATAATTGAGTATATATATGATACAGTACCAAGAGATATGAATGCATAACAAGTATAGGACAAAGGAAATGTAGTCACATGTATGTACACCATAGATTGTTAGGATTTATAGGCAGCCCTGGAACAATTAAAACAACATCAATTATAAATGAAAATTACAAATATGAAAAAAAACAATTACACAGTTACTCAAAATTTTAACATGGTTCACTCAATATGGGCTACATCCACCACGAAAAACCGAGTTACAAAACTTCTCATTCACACTCACTTGCAACATAATATGTTGTGTTCTCATTCAAGCACTCATGCCCTTGTCCCCATGACCTTTCACATTCACAGCTCGAAACAACAATAACCTATTTTGGTGGTTTCAAAAAATAGTTTTTACAAATAAAAATAATAACAAAACTCCTTTATTAAATATGAGCAATTTTTTTTGTCCCCCTTGCACTCCCCCATAAATTAATTTAGGGTCCAAACATGACTGTCAAAATTTATCAAAATGTTAAATGCAACATGATTAGTCATTGCATACCAATTGTAAGAGACTTGGTGTCTCTCAACCCCGTCTGATGCCAAATAATGCAATTGTTTTTTTTTTTGTGTTTGCTGGTTTTTTGAAGGTTTTGTATATAATGTTTTTGCTGGGTTTTAGATTAAATGATTCCAGATTAAATGTAAAAGCAATAAATTACAACTACGACAGCAAACAACTCTCAAGATGATGGCTATTAACTTTATTTTGATTGCTAAATGTTTACAATGCCAAATAGAAGACATGCATAGAAAAAAGCAAGCATTGTATTATTAAAGAAAACTGATATCAACTTGCAGCCACCTGAAAGGATGAGTGAAAGGTACAACCAATTGATAATAACTTTCTCCCTCAGCAAAATGATTGAAATCGCCTTCAAAGGTTTAGGTGCCACCAATAGTGAAGGTTGGAACCCAAAAGACTAGGCATTTTTCCTTCAAGAGAGATCACGCCTCAAGCTGAATAAGTACAGCTACAACTACAACAGATGTACAACTTCCCTACAACAATTTGTACGGCTAAAGAAATAAAGAGAAGCTGATAGATAATTAAGGGAAAATGATAACACCAATCTTCAAATGATTCTCTCTCTGAAACCCCTGTTAAATCCTCTCAATGAAGCACAAGTTTGACCTCTGTAATGAAGCCAACCATTAGCATACTTTAGCTGATCTTTCACAACTTCAGAATATTGGTCTATGAAGAGTCGACGTTCTCCACAGCCTATAGATTGCTGAAACTTGACAGAAACCCTTGGTTTCTCACAAATCCCAAAGCTCTCACAAAAAATACAAAAGTTGAATAATCATTTTCATGAGTTCGATTTTGTCTTGAGAGACTTTATAAAGCCTTCAAGAAGCTTGACCCCCCTCCAAAAAGCACATTAACGATGAATTAAATGATGTTTATTTCACCTTTCAAAACTTAGGAAGATATAATCATTAAATGGCATATTTTCCTTTTGAGTAATAAATACTCATTAAATAATAATAATCTCTCTTTATTATAAAGTCTTTTAATACTTTATAATATTTCATTTAAATATTAATATTTCATTATTTGACTTTATAATATAAAGTCACAATAATAAATATTTAATTATCATTAAATACTCAAATATTTTCCGTTTTCTCATCCAATTGCCAAACCGGGTCGAGTCTGAGAAGACCAACTGAACCAAGTGCCCTACCAAAAATAGTAAACCCTGACAACTCAACTTACTATAAATAGTAAGTGTTTAAATACCACTCTACAAGCATCTACAAAGGCCCAAACCTGAATCAGAAAGTGAAGTGTTGTCTCTAACCATCGGGTAACTACCATAAAGGACCCTCTACCCATAACTGTTAGCCTACGAGGGTCAAAATAATAGGCTCACTCCTCAACAAACAATGTCAGCTAAAAAGGGGACATTACACCAACACATCTCCACCAAGCTAGGAAAATACAAGTCATACAATACAAGTAAAACCTACCTTAGTAGATACCTATCTAAGCAAGTTTATCTTATCTTGAGTACATAATATGCATTAAATTAATTAAACTAAATACAAAATTAAAATAATGCATCAACATGTGTACCATTCACATTCTTATCTTTAGTAGGAGAATAACTCAAAGTAATAATATTATATTTTTGTTATAGTTGAATATGTTCTAAGATACCCGAACCTCTTCCATTATATCCAAAATTTATAGAATATAAAATCCTTATTGTACTAGTTAGCTAGTTGTGAAGAAGATAACCCGCTACAAAACCTAGCACTAGCTCTAGATCCATGACCAAAGGAACCTTCATTTAGAGTGGAATCCTCACGGAGTGTAGAAGGTGGTAAACCATTTATATTAGGATCCATGTATAGATGATGGATGGTGTAGTCTTTATCATTCACTTTATGTTCATCATCACATGAAGATGTAAAATCAAGAGAACCCCAATCATCCTTATGATCAACATAAGGAGTAGATGAAAGAGAAGAAGCTCTAAATGGTTGTGTATGCATGATCAAAATATTAGGAAGAACTTAAATACTTTATTTATCTTATAATTAATAGTATTCATTGTTAAAAGATGTAGGATAACTGAGAGGGGGGGTGGTGAATCAACTGTCACAAAATTCCAACTTAAAACTTCAACACATATCAATTCACAACTGCACTATTCTGTTATTAAGTATAAGCATGAACCATAGATAACATAAAGTAAATTAACACAATGAACACCAAATTTTTATGTGGAAAACCTAAGGAGGGAAAAACCACAGTGACGATTAACTCACAATATAAAGTAGTTTCAAACTGAAAAATAAAAGGCTCATTTCCCTAAAAGGACTCACTATCCAAATACAAAAGCTCATTGCTTACAAAGGAGGCTCACTGCCTACAAAAGATTCACAAACAAAATTGGGTTTCACAGCCAAAATTGAACTAAGAATAATGCACTTAACAAGTGTTGATGTAGTTTTGGTGATGCTCATTAGATTGACTTAACACACTTCATCATTTTTGCTCACTTTTGCATTCACTACTACTTCATTATTCACATACACACACACACTTCTATGTGTCTCTCTCCTAAAACTGTCCAACATATATATATATACCTGATCTATCCACAAACATTAATTAGGTTAGCCTAACTAGATGCATTTCATATTTAAAAATACTAAGTTCCAGCTCCAAGTATTCACAAAATATTTCCAAAAATCAATTCAAACATCCAGCATGCTACATCATGTCGACATAGACCTAAGATAGGTCGCACATATATCCGCATAGCAAAATTAATTCACCATATCACAATTAACCTAAGAATTCGGCCAAGAATAGACTTCAATGCAAAAAACAACCAATAGAATAATGCCACTACGTCGTACGAGCACTAGAGCACATAATATTCTAAATATGCATGCCTTCAACAACCATAAACAATTTCCCAAATCTGCAAGCAGTAACTGTCAATTGAAGAGGAATGCAAACTAGAATATCAGAGAGTGCAGCTCGAATACCGGTTCAGATATTGGACCAAAATACCGGATCAGGCACTGACTTACACTTACATCCACAACATGGTGACATTAAAGACAACACAAAACTGTAGAGATAGTCATTCTTCTCCGTTCTTCCAACAATCCCCCCCTTTGTCATTGATGGAAACATGTGCCAAAAAGAAATATTCAAAAGCTTCTCCAATCTCTCCAAACTCTCCAAACTCTCCCCCAATCACTCCAATCTTTCCCCCTTTAACATCAATGGCAAAGGGTGGCCAAAAAAAAGGATGTAAGCATGGTGACATCAAAATTTACAAAAAGACTCCAATTCTTCAAAAACTTCCAGCCATCCAAAAAATTTCAAACAACAATTTAATTAACTTCATTCTATTCAGATTCATTTTCCTCTTCCTTTTCTTCTTTGCCAAAAGAACAAATAAAACAATAGAAATTGAACATTTAGGATTTAGGTAAAAATGACACTTTTCACCTCAAACACCTTCTTGTACCTTTCTTTGAGAACTGGACACAACTTCTTCCAGTTAAATGTAGCTAAATCCATTCTTGTACAGATGCTTTCCAATAGAGTAAAAGAAGATGACCAATATGAACACTGTCTTTCAACATCTTCTGCATTAGTAAGTATTCCGGAAAGACGGTCTAACCAGACCTTAGAAATCTCCTTAAGGAGCTATAAGGTTTTCACCATGTCATCTCTTTGTCTTTGTACAACAATTAGTTCAACTTGCAATTCTCCAACTCTCAGCCTTTGTTTCCCTTCTTTGTCTTCAAAGATATCAAAGTTCTTTCCAATGTTGTTCACTTCAGATTCAATTGCTTCAATTCTACTTTTGAAATTATCTACCACAGTAGGCCACCAGAGACAATACTTGTAAATATCTAATATTTCTTTAATGCATTTCTTCGTTTCTACGATAAGTTCAGATAATCTTCACTTAGCTTTAGTACATCTCTTTTCAACCAAGGCTTCAAACTTGCGTCCTTCTGGATCTTCAAGCAACATTCTTTCTTCAACAATCTCAACTAAATTTTTTGATAGGGAGTCAGAGACAATTGATACATTAGTACATTTTCAAAGTAGATATTCTACCAGAGCATCATCAATTTTCAGTCTGTCAACAGGAGAGGCTGCATTCCATATCTCACCAATATTCTTCATTTTTCCTTTAACCAACATAGTGTGGATGTCATTTGGATCAACGGATCCGAGATGTCATCTGGATCAACGGATTTGGATCTAGGCAGAGATTATTTTTCATTTTCTTCTGAAAAAACAATGATTTCTTCAGTCACAACCTTTCTTTTCATTGATTCTAAAGGGGAATCACCAATAACAACTTCCAATTCTCTTTTACCAGAGGATGAACCCACTTCAAAATGACTCAGTGCTGACATACCAGACCAAAGATTTGTTTTCAAGGATGTGAAATAAGATTTGCACATACTTACATTATCTTCCAACACTTCCAAGTATCTGTAGACTTGTTTACCAATAGGAATATTGAATTCACACACAACATTGTCTTTTCCCGGTAGGGAACTCAAAAATTAAAACACCAAGCACACAAGCAAAGATCCAAACCGAAAGGGATAACCCTCAACCACCGACATTCAAACATTTTTCAGAAAGATTCTCAAGCAATAGACCACACAAATCAAATTGCCTATTCTGCTTAACCATCATATGTGCAATATAAACAACAATAGCCGATGTCGAACCTTCATGATTTCTAAAATAGATTTTGTAAGAAACACTGTACACAACATACCTTACATCCAAATCCATGAGAGTGTTTATCAATAGAGCTCGAGGGTCTTTACTAATGCTAGTCAGTTCCTCCACATCTTTGTACTCATGGTTTTCTTTCTAGGAAGATCCCCAATACTGCATAAGCCAGTAATCGCTTTGATTGCTTCCTTCGAGATTAAGTAGGGTTTGTCCAATACAATACTGTCGTTCTTGACACAATTCAACAAGAACAAAATAAATTCGTTCAACCCTAGTTCCATTTCTTGCATCTTTCTATGATCAAATTCTTCCAATTCAACTCCTTTCAGCTTCAGTGGAATGACATCACTCGATTCTCTGTCCATTTTTGCACTTTCTTGAATTCGTTAATTGAAACCTCTTCATTTTTATTCTTCCCCTTTTGTAAACTGAGAAAAGATTCAAGATTACCTATGACAATTTCTTTGAATTTCCTTCAGAATTACTTCAAGCTCGCTTCAAGATCGCTTTAGGGCACCTTTCAAGTTCTTCAAATGCTCAATTAATCAAGAAGACTCACAAATTTCAACTTATACACCATTGAATTTACCCAAAAATGCATTAAATGCGGTAGGCATCAAAAAGCTGCTAAAAACATTCTTCTCAACACAAAAAACCCTAATTCGGTCCACACAACATCATGACAACATGTTTTCTTCTGGTTCTTTTTCCAAAGTCTTTGATTCTTCATTCTTCACATTTCACCCTCATGCCAGCCTCTCACACGCCATTTATCCAAGAGGTTTTTATGATTTTCTAATAATGTTACCCCTAAGACCATGCTAGGTCTAATTCCCAGAGGAATCGTCAATACTGGATGAGGGCACAAACACATCTGTGGCTTCAAGTTTTTCTTCTTCTTTCTTCTTCCATATCTTATTCATCTCTTGCTTCATTTCTTCTTTGTCAACCTTCTTTACCGGATCATTCTTCTCTACCAGAGCAGACTTCTTTCCTTTCTTACTTCTACAAGCCTTTGAAATATGTCCAAGTTTATTGCAATTATAATAGACAACACTTTTTTGTTTACTCTGACCTCCATTACCTCTCGACCTACATTGATTTACTCTATGTCCAAATTTGTTATAGGTATAGTAGTAGCCATAAAAGGATTGATTCATTTTCCCTACATTAAACCTGATCCTCATTACTCGACTGATCATTCTCACCTGAGATCTACATTCAGTAGCTTTATGTCCAATCTTCTTACATTCAAAACATTGTCTGGTGAAGGAACTGGAAAACTGATTTTTCCTGTTCCTGCATTATGTTGCCCTATGACCATATTTATTACAGGAAAAACAAACACCATTCAAAGAGGGATACCTTTGTGAATTAGGTTGTCTCACAAGTGGTCTACTTGCAAAATTCCTTGAATTTATTTTCTGCTTCCCTTTGTATTGAGTCATTTGATTTTCCTTAGAACTTTCACCTCCATCATTTCCCAAGCCAACTTTGTCTTTACTTGATTTCTGTCCAACAAGCAATTCTCCAAGCTTATTGAAGCTTGATTTGAAAATATTCTCATAGAGTTTTTCCTTTTCCAGTTCAATCCTCAAGTTTACTACCTCCTGTTCAAGTTTAGAGCATTCATCAGACTTATTATGTACCATTGTATTCAGACATTCTTCAATTCTCTTCTTCTCTTCTACTGTCACTTTCAATCAAATTATCTCTTGTTTCAGTTGCTCACTCACTTCTCTATGTCTTTCCTTGAATTTCTCTAGTTGTTCTTTTAGCTTCCGGACACATTCATTTGCTTCATCCAGATTCTCTTTCAGATCTCTGTTTTCTCTTTCCACTTTGTCAAGATCCTCCAGAGTAGTTCGAAGGTCTCCTTTGTCATCCATCTAATTAGCCTTCAGGATCCTCCTCAAGCGGTTAAGCTCTTCACCAAGGAACCAAAGCTCTGATACCAATTGTTAAAAGATGCAGGACAAGTGAGACGGAGGGTGAATCAGTTGTCACAAAATTCCAACTTAAAACTTCAACACATATCAATTCACAATTGCACTATTTTGTTATTAAGTATAAGCATGAACCACAAATAACATAAAGTAAATTAACACAATGAACACAAGATTTTTATGTGGAGAACCCAAGGAGGGAAAAACCACAGTGAGGATTAAATCACAATATAAAGTAGTTTCAAACTAAAAAATAAAAGGCTCACTGCCTTGAAAGGACTTACTGTCCAGATACAAAAGCTCACTACTTACAAAGGAGGCTCACTACCTACAAAAGATTCACAAACAAAATTGGGTTTCACAACCAAAATTGAACTAAGAATAATGCACCTAACAAGTGATGATGCAGTTCCGGTGATGCTCAATAGACTGACTTAACACACTTCATCATTTTCACTCACTTTCGCATTCACTACTGCTTCATTGTTCGCATATACACACACATTTCTCTGTCTCTCCTAAAACTGTCCAACACACACACACACACACACACATATATATATATATATACCTGATCTATCTACAAACATTAATTAGGTCAGCCTAATTAGATGCATTTCATATTTAAAAATACTAAGTGTTGGCTCCAAGTATTTACAAAATATTCCCAAAAAGCAATTCAAACATCTAGCACGCTACATCATGTCGGCATAGACCTAAGATAGGTCGCACATATATCTGCATAGCAAAATTAATTCACCATATCACAATTAACCTAAGAAGTCAGCCAAGAATAGACTTCAAAGCAAAAAGAAACCAACAAAATAATGCCACTACGTTGTATGAGCACCAGAGCACATAATGTTTTGAATATGCATGCCTTCAACAACCATAAATAATTTCCCAAATCTACAAGTAGTAACTATCAACTGCGGAGGAATGCGGGCTAGAATACTGGAGAGTGCAGCTCAAATACCAGTTCAGATACCAGACCAAAATATCGGATCAGACACTGACTTAGACTTACATCCACAACATGGTGACATCAATGACAACACAAAACTGTAGAGATAGTCATTCTTCTCCATTCTTCCAACATTCATAAGGATTAGATTTCACTAGCACTTGTGAGCGTATTTTCATGACCACCGAGCATAACATAACTTGCTTGTTAGTGGAGCCATGTAAGCATATTTGATGGACGTGGCATAATGCAACTTGCTAGTTCATCCCTTTTTGTATTAACTTTAACATTTCATGCTTGTGTATCTTGTCTTGTTGCACATATCTTACGTATTTTGTGTGTCCCTTTGTCCTTATGTTGGTTTGCTATGGGATCTTGGATCCTGGGGGCTTGGCCAACTCCTTGATCTTTGTCATCCTCTCTCTCTAACATTTGTACACTTGGACCCCTCTTGGTGCATATTTGCCTATTTTAGTGTGAGTTTGAGCATAAACTCATACTCTCACTAAAGTGGGGGCTAAATGTAGTGTAGGAAATTATATACCTTTACAATTTCACACTATGTTTGGGTTCCTTGATTAATTGGACTTAATTAAGCTTCTAATTTTCCAAATTATGCATTCCAAAGCCTTATTTTTCCCGTTTTTCGAAAGGGGAACCTATATTTAATTATGCAATTAATATTTATCACATTTGAGAATGTGTGTCTTGGACTTATGGGCCAAGACTCATTCACCCAAGGGCGAATGGGTCCTCCTTAAGTGCCATGACCCATTTTTAAATATGTTTTGGTGGTATTTTAATGATTCAAATTTCATATGCAATTGTTGGCTTTTGAAATCTAAGTTTTGGGAAATCAGATAAATACCTATATAAATACATAGTCATTTCGTCATTTGAGATCTAAGACTTTTAAAGGAGAAAATATTTTATTGTCAAGAGCAGGATTTTTAGTCATTTGTTGCAGCATTCAAGATCCTATCATCATGCTCAAGCTTGTGTGTTCATGCCATCTTGTGAAGGATAATATGCATTGTTGATCCTAAAGTATCCAAGCATTCAAGTATCCAACAAATCAAGCAAAGCAAGATCTGATTCCTTGGAGTGATGTGTTTGATTTCAGTCCTCTAAGGGAAGCCATTGAAGGTTTGGTGAGTTGTAACAAGCAAGTGTTCATTCATCATTTCCTTCTCCTTTATCATTATTTCTTTCTATCAAGGTTTAATTACCAAATCAGGGTTTGACCAAGGCAAACACCCATTCACACAAAATAAACATTTTTTCTTCTCTTTGTGTATGTGCAGGTCTTAGGTTGAAGAAGGATTGAATACATCTCAAAAGAGCAATTTTGCATTATTGCAAAGGTTGACATCATTGTTATCGTCACAAAAACTATATTACAAATTTTATTTCCAACTTTTCGATAGTGGGACCTGGGGAAAACGAAAGCTTGAATCTTGTACCAGAGGACCCAAAAAGTTGGCCTGCACGCCTATACAAAGACCCATTTTCCCAAGGGTGAATGAGTCCTTGAAGGTCTCTCAAAAGTAATTTATCTGAAAATATTTTATGTTCTTTGCACTTCCCTGATCCATAGTAAACTGTTGTTTCCGACTATGAGTCTTCAAAATATTGTGTTTTTAATATTAGGGAATATAGGATCATTAAGCTAATCATTCAAAAATATTTCTAATCAATTCCAATCCCCCTTAAAATATAGATCCAGGTCTAGTTGGCTCATGTTTAAGGTTGATAGTCAAACAATTCACCTTGTTGACTTATATCCCAATGAAATTTATAAAAATGTAAAAATGGCCTTAGGTTATGGACATTAATCTTAGAGACACCGTATTTTTTATGCTTCAACAACAAAAGAGAATACTCAACTTTTTAATAGAATACAAGATTTGTAACCTAGATCTCCAAAAAATAACAAGAATCAATCCTAAATACTTGAAAACCATATAAGATTTGGCTATGGAATTAGCCACTCGAAATCAAGGAGTTTCAATGAAAGCACAAAAGAGACCCAAAATGAGAGAATTATTCTACTCTATCAATGGATGCAAATATACAAGATTATATATTAGATTGAAATTACTCAAATGAGAGATATAATTGAGTATATATATGATATAATACCAGAGATATGAATGCATAACAAGTATAAAACAAAGGAAATGTAGTCACATGTATGTACACCATCTTGTTAGGATTTATAGGAAGACTTGGAGCAATTAAAACAACATCAATTATAAATATAGATTACAAATATGAAAAAAACAATTACACAGTTACTCAAAAGTTTAACATGGTTCACTCAATGTGGGCTACATCCACCAAGAAAACCGAGTTACAAAAATTCTCATTCACACTCACTCACAACATAATATATTGTTGTGTGCTCATTCAAGCACTCATGCCTTTGTCCCCAAGACCTTTCACATTTACAGCAAAACAAGAATAACCTATTTTGGTGGTTTCAAAAAATAGTTTTTACAACTAAAAATAATAACAAAACTCCTTTATTAAATATGAGCAATTTTTGTTGTCCCCCTTGCACTCCCCCATAAATTAATTTGGGATCCAAACACAATTGTCAAATTCATCAAAATGTTAAATGCAACATGTTTAGTCATTGCATACCAACACATCTCCATCAAACTAGGAAAATACAAGCAATACAATACAAGTAAAACCTACCTTAGTAGATACCTATCTAAGCAAGTTTATCTTATCTTGAGTACATAATATGCATTAAATTAATTAAACTAAATACAAAAATAAAATAATGCATCAACATGTGTACCATTCACATTCTTATCTTTAGTAGGAGAATAACTCAAAATAATAATTTTATATTTTTGTTATAGTTGAATATGTTCTAAGATACCCAAACCTCTTCCATTATATCCAAACTTTATAGAATAGAAAATTCTTATTGTACTAGTTAGCTAGTTGTGGAGAAGATAAACCAGTACAAAACCTAGCACTAGCTTTTGATCCATGAACAAAGGAACCTTCATTTAGAGTGGCATCCTCATGGAGTGTAGAAGGTGGTAAACCAGTTATATTATGATCCATGCATAGATGATGGATGGTGTAGTCTTTATCGTTCACTTTATGTTGATCATCACATGAAGGTGTAAAATCAAGAGAACCCCAATCATCCTTATAATCAACATAAGGAGTAGAGGGTGAAGCCACAATAGTGGTTTACAATTCAAGTGAAGAAGGAAAACTCACAAAAACTGAATGCATGGAAAAAAAATTGATTTTAGGGGTTCGTACGAACCTATTGGTTCGACTGGACCCATTAGGGGTTCACTAGAACCTGGGTTCGGGCGAACCCTTTTAATTCTTTACCACTAAAAAAGCCAACAAAACCCCTTATAGAAGGGGGGTTCGAATGAACCCTGGTTTGAATGAACCCCCCTTATTCCTCATCCCCCCCCTAAGACACAAAAAAAGCCTAGATTTTGGTACTTCGAGCTCAGGTTGAGGATGAAAATGGAGGAATCTTCACAAACCAATTGGAATCGTGGAGTCCCTGAACGAGCTATCCAACGAATATAATTTTAATATGTTTTGGTTTTATTATGTATTTGTTTTTTAGTTTTATTAAACATAGGTTTTTTTCGAAAATGAAGGTCTCTTTTCTACACATGTGGAAAAATAGTAGATTATCAATTTTTTTGAAAAATATGAGTGCACCATATTGAAGTCCTTGATCTAACAAAAAATAAAATTGAATTTTGATATATATAAAAAAGTTATGCGTTATATCGCTATGTTTGAATTGTAATTGGTTTAACTTTGAAACTTGATTAAAGAAAAATATTCAATAAAAAATTGTCTAACCAAGTGGAGACACTAGATATCGAGTAAATCTAAATTCAAAAGAATTAGAATTTTATCTTTCATGGAAAAAAAATTATGTTATACGGTGTGCATCACTTTTTAAAAATGTTGTTTTTTGAAAAAAAAAAGTTTTTGTGGGAGATGGAAAAAGAAGTGAAATCTGATTCCAAAAATTTTGAAAAAAATATTTTTAAAATCTATAAACAAAATGTGACGAGACTCTAGTTTGCATCATCTTCAAATTCTTCACGGTTTAGCCGCTATAGGTGCTCGAATGTGAAGATTTAGTTAAAAATAATAATTTCAATGTCCAGTTTGGCCAAAAATTGTAAACCACTATTGTGGGATCACCCTAGATGAAAGAGTAGAAGCTCTAAATGGTTGTGTATGCGTGATCAAAAGACTAGGAAGAACTTAAATAATTTATTTCTCCTATAATTAATAGTATTCGTAAGGATTAGATTGTCATCTGTGTATATACACATTTTATTATTATAAATAAATTTTAGAGCCCAATAAAGTGTGGAAGGTACAACCCCATGAGATGTATCTAATAATGAACCAAAAGAATATTATACACTAAAGAACTAGGAATGACATAAAACACAATATCAAGTGCAATAGGTCCAAGAGTAATAAGTAAAGTAACAAAATCAAGAGATTTATGATTCACTTTATCAAACCTAATAATGATGACTTAAGATTTTGGAAAATTAGTAAAATCAACTTTGATTACATCCAAGAAGTCTTTGCTACAAATATTTAAATTAGTTCCATTTCCAACTAGAGCGTGTTTGCCCCATATACAACTATAATAGTATAATAGTCAATGTTCTTGAATGATATGTGGAGGAGGTAACTCATGAGGTGCAAAGAAAATTTGGTCTATTTATCCTTGTAAATAGACCCAAGAATGTAAGCTACCTCTATAAGAATAACACCAAATGGAACAATGATTTTAGATCAATCTTATCTCAAAATATTTCTATATATTTTAGATGAATGCATTACATTTCAAAGAGATATTTTGGTTAGAGTATTTGTA
Organism: Sequoia sempervirens; assembly: GCA_007258455.2. Taxonomy (NCBI): domain Eukaryota; kingdom Viridiplantae; phylum Streptophyta; class Pinopsida; order Cupressales; family Cupressaceae; genus Sequoia; species Sequoia sempervirens. The sequence continues at coordinate 22,601,201 of VDFB02270651.1, forward strand.
AGTTGATCTCATATCCTTTATCCTTTTTCTAATAAGTATATGTCCAACTGTAGGATGAATTTGTGTGGTAGGTAAATCTTGACAAGTAGGTATGTTATTAGAACAAGATAGATAAGTATGAGATGTAGAAAATGGAGACACATAAGCCATATGAACAAGAATACTATCATAAGGTATAACATTGTAATTTGCAACCAAGAAAGTATCATCTCTAGAAATAAAGTTGTCATCATAAGAACATCTATCACAAAAGATGTATCATGAGTCACAAAATGTGAAGGAAAAGTGCTCAAAGATAAAGTATCACTATGCTCAAGCACATCATTAACACTATCCATCTAGGAAGAATGGAAACAATATAGGGTACATGGATAAGTGAAGTGAGAGAATCCAAATGAGAAGGAAAAACAAATAATTGAGTCAATGAATGAGGAAGAGGTAGCTACGTGATGAAAAACACCTCCATGGATAATATAACCTCATATAAATCATAAAAGGGCATGAGTACCATATCAAGTATCATGGGATAATTTGTAATAGAAGAATGAACAGAGGCCAAATACAAGGGACAATGATAGTTCATGATAAAAGATATATCACTAATGCATAAGTAAGGGTGGGTGAATAGGAATCAAAGAGAAATCATGCAATAATAGTCCAATCCTAATATAATAAATCAATATAAAACTTGAACAAGGGTGGATCCAAACTATAATCAAATTTGTTATAAGGTAAATGCAGTAAAAAAATTAGATCTAAAATCCCTAATATAGGAAGGGTAAAACATAGGAACAAAAACTTAGGGGGTGCAAAAATGACTATGTTGACAAAAAATGTAATGGAAATAAGTAGTTTTCACTATAATTTACCTAAAACAAACAATGAAAGCCCAATATCTAGGAGTTGAATTGATGATTGATGATTGAAATTACTAAAAAATAATGTAGAAATCAAATAAATTAAATGAGATACTTAGCTCAATATCTGACAATGGGAATGGATGTGATAGATGTTAGAAATTGATTTGCCAAGGTGCAAGATTTTTAGTGCTTTCCTAGATGAAGCTATTTTAAATTTTGTAAATGAAATTTCTTCATTTAAGTTCACTATACAAGTCCAAACTTGATCTTTGTAAATATGAACATAAACCTACACTCAAACTTGAATTGTAACTTATGGATACAATCCAACAAACAATGGACTATTGGGATTTGTTTGCCTTGGTATTTGATGTTTGAATGCATGAAAGGACAAGTGGTGTTTAGGAATGCATTAGGGGAATCTATTGAGTTGTGAGGCTCAAAATCTCCTCTATTAGACCCCTCATGGACCAACTTTATAGCTTCAAACAAAGGATTGAAGATAACAAGCATGCAATGGAACTACAATGATGCCACAAGCAAACAATATAAAATAGATTATCCAAGTTAAGCTCGTTGACCCAAACTTTCTTCACATTTCAACATGACTTTGAATGAGTAAATGAATGCCCATAAATACAAAAACCAAACACACAAGTCAACACAAATGTGTGCTAGGTTGACTTACAATGGCTAGTGGAAGGGAGTCAATGAGATTAAATTTGAATTTTAAAATTTTAGAGTTTAAATCTATAATTATAAAAGTAACATAAATCAAGTTTACACTTTCAAATTTGATTGAAGATCATGAAAAACATATCTATAAACCAAGAAAGAAATTATAAAGATCAATAATATGGAAACAAAATATGAAAATATATACCACACATACACTCTCATAACTTTTCAAACACTAATCAAAAGAAGTCTTAAACATAAGACATGGTTATGCTATTTTCATCATTACAATATCATACCCCTCTTTTTTGAATAAGCTTAAACAACACACTCTAAGTTTTGATTTACTTAAGTGACTCATCCAAAATCAGACTAACTTCTTCGTAGGTCCCTTATTAGATAAGAACCACTTTGAACAAGTCAAAAGTTAAAAATATGCACTTTAAACAAAAATATCTTTTTCTAAGTTAGAATGGACAAAGACCTAACGCCTAGCTGACTAGTAGATGGGAAGTGCACAAGCAAGCACTATTTACTATTGCATTTCGTCAAATATTTGGTGAGGCCAAAGAATTATGCTACACCAGTCACCACCCTGAGCCTGGATGTTTGACTGTTCGTTGTATGAAACTATCATGGCCAAGTCCCTGGTGAGGGGAAGGTTGCAATGGAATCTTCTTTATTCTTTAATTTTAATGGGCGACTTCAAATGAATGTCCCACAGAGAGGGGACTGCAAATTTAAAGGGCAAATATGTTCTGGGAGCCCAAAGGGTTAGCTGAGCGTCCCTCCCTGAACCAGAATGGAGGAGGCGGAACCACTCCTTAATTCCAAACACAGACCGCGGCCAGACAGGCTTCTAGCAATACGCCGAAGTTTTTTGTCTGAAAAGATTCTGAGGCCCGTTCTGCCGCCTTCTCCCGCCTCCATTGTTAAAGATAACATACTCTACGGAACTCCGTCACCTTCGCCCCTGTTGTCTAGAAGCCATTCCGTCGGCAACATCCAATCCACCCCAAGACCAGAAGCTCTAACCAGAAGCGGATCCCTGAAGCGGCCTGTGATCGAATTACGGCAGGAAAATGTGGACGAAAATCGGCCACCCGCAGAGAAAAATGGTTTCCATGTGGTGGACATGGCAGAGGAAGGATGGTCCGATTCACACAGTAGGCGGAGAAAGAAGATTCGGAGATCGAGCTCGGCCCCTGCCATTGTAGTGGGAAGCGTGGGCATAAACAGCGTTGCGGCGCGAGAGAAGCCCAAATTGCGGTCGGCTTCGGACGCTGTGAGGCGGGCCTGCATCGGGGTGGCCATTTATTTGTGTGTCGGCGTGAGCATTTATTTGTGGCGGAAGGACGAATTCAAGGGCAAGGCCACCTATTCTGTGGTGGATGCTCTGTATTTCTGCATAGTGACCATGTGCACCATCGGCTATGGCGATATTGTGCCCTGCACCACTTTTTCCAAGATGTTCTGCTGTGGATTTATTCTGGTAGGGTTTGGTTTCGTCGACATTTTGCTGAGTGGCCTGGTGAGCTTTGTGCTGGACAAGCAGGAGACGGTGCTCATCCACAGCAGCAGGTACGATCTCGCCAAGGCTTACTTTGTGGATATGGAGAAGGGGAGAATGAGGATTCGGATCAAGGTGGGGCTTGCCCTAGCTGTGGTGGTGTCGTGTATAGGGATTGGAACCTTGGTTGCTCATGGGCTCGAGAATTTGAGCTGGGTGGACTCATTTTATCTGGGGGTCAGTTCTGTGACGACAGTAGGGTTTGGGGACTACGCATTTGATACAATGCAGGGGAGGCTTTTTGCTGTGGTGTGGCTGCTCGTCAGCACGCTGGCTGTGGCGCGGGCTTTCCTCTTCCTTGCCGAGCTTAGGATTGACAAGCGCAACAGGGTTACTGCAAAGTGGATTCTGCACAGAGAGATGACCGTTGGAGACCTGCTTGCTGCAGATATTGACAACCACGGCTTTGTAAGGTGAGTGGTTTCGCCATTAAAGCTCCAGATACCTGGTTATTAGGAATGAATTTAACTGTTGCACAAGGTATTCCTCCCATTGGATTATCTCTCTCACACACACAATGGCCCAATCACCATTGAACCTGCAGAGAATGTTAGTTGATGAATGGTTGGTGGCCAATAAATAACAATTGCAATGCAGGAAATAATAACATTACGTTGAAATAATCTTAAGCAATGAACGGTACGTTCTGATTTTAATTATGCTCAAAGAGGGTACGATCTCTAATATATCAAGTTTTGCGTTATTTTTTAATATTATTTAGTTTGATAGTCAAAGGTTTGGTTAATCAAATAGGATGATTATCTATCTTTTTGGTGGGGATAAGGTGTATTTTTTTAATTGTTTGTCTTTTAAATTATGTGATGTATAAGTAGGGTTTTGTATATATATATATATGTATACATATATTTATGAAGATTTTAGCGAAGAAATTTGATTGTTGTAGGATATTAAAATACTTAATAGAATTGTAAATTGTTATTATTTTTTAAATAATAATTGTAGGAATAAGGTATTTAATAGAATTCAATTAATTTAATTTAAAGGTATGTTTGATTATGTGACATAAGTTGGAAAGTTGGAAATTGACACTTAAGAAGGGATTTAGTATTTTTTTTAATCGATAGATAGATGTTCATTGTTTTGATCATATTCTTAGATGCATTGGAAGGTAAACAATTAAATATGAATTGAGTCATTCTCATAATTCATAGAGTGTTGATTTGATTCTGTGGAATCTTCTTGGATCAAAATCCCAACACACAATGTAGGTCTCAATTTCCTATAATTGACCTTCCACCTAGGAAATCAATTTGGAAGATTCTGGACATTTATGTTTGCAATTAGGGCTTTGTTTGGATTTTTATACCTATAATAAAGAGAATGATATACCTATAATAAAGAGAATGATTTTGTTGATAAACACCTTTGAGGAGCTTGCCAAGCAAGGTGATTCTCTCTTGGTCAAACTCCTAGATTGCCCAATTCAATGACTTTAGAACAATTTCAGTTGAAGAAAACAATCCATGAACAAGATTCCTAATCTATCAATATGATATATGTTGGTATAATCATGATGCCATGCTCTTATGATGACATAATGTGTAGTGAAGCTTGATTGATGTAAACCCTAGGAAGATTGAAGGAAAAATCTAGAAATTAAAGTAATGACCTAAAGAATTAGTAGGATATGCATATTGGAACCTCTAGAATAACATGAAGATGCACATTCAAGAAGAATATCAGACATTTGTAATATAATTATATTGCAAGAAAGAATATTTGTATAGTTTTATGTATGTAGTAAGTTGTTGATAGGAATTTATCTGTCTATAAATTGTACATGATAATTATTTATATGAAAGGTTGTCACTAGGCCTTCAATAATAGGCTAACTAGAGTCACACATGTAAAGTGTACTTTTTGCATGGTAAAAATTGTGATAGATGTTGAACTTGCATGGTGCTAAGTGTCAAACTTGTATGGTTCTAGTTAAACAATTTGAAGTGTAGGCATGTGTCTTCATGTGTAGGGTTGAGTTATGTGGGTGACTAATGTTATGCAAAGATGCACACAAGTAGGGTGCTAAGTAGCACATGAAGTTGTGTTGTGAAAGGTTGTGTTATTATCAAGAGCATGGGTGGAGTATGAATAAGCACATGAATTGAGTGTATACATGTGAGATTGTAGTTGAGTACATGACTACACTTAGATCATTCATCCCTTCTAAATAAGTAATGGTCCTCATTGCACTATATTTGAGTAAAGGAAATTATGTGCTAGCTACTTTGAGTTGTACCATTTGGCCCAATCAACATAGATCAAGTGATTATGTGGAATGGCTAATGATTGCTTAGGTAAGTACTATGTTTTGTGGTGTCAATGATGGTTTCTTTTACCACTAAATTGAAATGATCCAAGTTTATTGGTTTGTTGTGATTATGCTAGCTCTAAGAGAGGAGAGAAGCACATTTTGAGTAGTGTTCTGTTAAAGATAGAATGTCGACCCAAGTATTGTAGTATATCAATAATGAAAGCATTCTCACCAACTATACACAATATAGTGTAAGGGCCGTATCGTAGAAGATTAATCTTGTGATGTGGTATGTTAAAGTGTTCCTTATGAAGATGAAGCCAAAGTTTATCATCAACCTAGAAGGTGTGTGACATGTAATGAGTATCATGGTGATTGTTATACTTATATTATTAGTGCTAAAGAATGTGTTGGACATATTAATGAAGGTCTTAGAGTGAATGAGTCTCTTTGTTGAGGATGTAGTGGCACCATTATTTAACTACTTGTATTATAGCCTAAAAAATATTTTTATAAGTTGAATAACATCACATGGTACCATTGATGATGGGTGACCATATGATGAAAATGCTAAGTCAGTGCACAAGACCAAGCACATAATTAGATACATTGGTTTAAATTTTAAATGAGTGCATAATGTCTCATAGATCCTATACTAGTGTAAAGTAAAGGCATTGTTTGAGATTATCAAAGGCATGTTGTTGCATAAGAGTCCATTTAAATGACACTTGGTGTATATAATCTAGTTAAGGGATCAAGTAATGCGAGAGAATCTAAGGATGATCCTTCATAGAAGTTAGAAAATCCAAGGAAGTTGTAGTATTCTATGAGATTAAGTGTGGGATAGATTGATATTGAATCAACTTGACCTTCTTGAGGTCAATTAAAGTGGTTGACAATGTAACCAAGGTATTGAATTTGAATCGTGAGAAAAGTACATTGTTGAGGTTATCTTACAACTCGTGTAGGGACAATGTATCTAATACTTGTGCAACATGTTGAACATGTTCTTCCTAAGTTTTTGTTGAGGACAAAGATGTTATTCAAATAGATAATTATAAAGGAATTGATGAATGTGTGGAGCACATCGTTCCTTGGGTGCATGAATGTTGTAAGAGACCATTATTTAAGACAAAATGCATAACCATCTATTTATAGAGCCCTTCTTATGTTTTGAATGCATTTTTCCATCTATTTTTCTAATTAGACTAGAACTTGATGAGATATTGATTTCATATCAATTTTAGTAAAGTAACATGCACCAACATGTTGATCTAGGAGGTCGTCAATGCACTAAAGAGGATACTTGTTATTTATTGAGATCTTGTTGAGTGCATGATAGTCAATGCAAAATCACCATGTTCCATCCTTCTTGGGTGCAAGCACAATTAAACTACTGTAATGCCTATACTAGAAGGGAAGGAGGATTCTCTTCGAAGGCCTATCAAATGAAGTGCTTTCAAATGGGCATCTTAATTCTTTTTGGCATAGGCCTTTCTCTAGGAGGAGTATCTTGAAGGAGGCATATTGCCAATAGAGATGGAAAAAGTAGTTGATCATAACCCTCAAGAACATAACGCTATTTTAAAGTAGAAGCTTGATTTCTCTCGTTAAGTTATTTCTCTTACTTGGTTCAACCATTTCTTGCTTCTATTTATCTCTTTCAACACGTTGATAGTGATACACACTCAAATTTTACTCTCTTTGGTTCATGGGTTCACTGTAAGGGGCATTTGGACTTGGGTAATGCTCCTTCAAGTGTTTCACATTGTTTATAGTAGCATGTTTCCTTTGTACATGTTTATTTTTTCTTTTAGCTTGCATCTTTATTAATTTTTCTCTTAGTTTGTTATCCTATATCCCCTTTTAACAAAAGAGCATAACACCTTAAGGCATTGCAGTGGTTAGCGAGTCAATATTGGCACTCCAATTTACATTATTGATGTCATGGAGTATTTGGTAGTGAAAATGCTAGATCTCATTGACAATGCGACCACAAATAACAAGAAGAACAAAATCATTCTCATGCATCTCTTGCTCATAGTTAAGAATGATAAGGAGTCGAGCAAATTGTTGGACAAAGTGACCATTGCTCATAGTGATGTTCAACCAAACCTTTATTAGGTGCTCCCCATTAACAATTTCAAGATGTGCCATCTATTGATTAATCTTCTATTATGATTGTCATCTATTGATTAATCATCTCTTAATCAAATATAACTATTTAATTTACATAATACTTGTAATCAAATATCACTTCTATTATTATTTTAATATTAACTAATACATATATACTTTTGAAATATAAAAATAATAAACAATAAAAATCATATCCAAGCTATCAATTTATATATAATTATTTAAATGTACATTTACATCCTGCACAATATTTAAACTTTAAATATTGATCTAAATATATACCTATTACACTTTATGGTATGATTGGTACTATTCAGCGTATAGACCTTTGTGGTAATGACGTGGAACAAATTATAGCCTTTTGTGGAATCCACACGTGAGATCGTTTTTTCCTTTTGAGAACGTTATTTTCGTACTATTTCCTCCCCACCCACATGATGACGTTGCGTGACGATTTCAAAGGAATAAATGTGAGCATGCCATGCTATTTTTTTAGTAAATACTTCACCACATTCATTGTACGTTGACCCTAATCATTAACGTGAATAAACAATTCATAAAATTTACAAGACAATTATAAATATTATTATTTATTTTCACACATTAGTTGAATGGGGCCGTGTCTATCTAATCATACACAATTGACCAAAATAATAATTAATTAAAACTTTAAAATATATCGTTTGCATTTTAAAATTATTTGAGATGCCTTTATTAAAATAAGAAATACAAATTAAATAAATATAGAGGATATTGGTTTTTTCTTTTGGTTTATAATTGGAAGGGAATATATGTATTTTATATAAAAAACATTTTAGGGTAAATAATTAAATAATAATTAATTTTAAGAAGAGTTAGGATTGGAATAATAAATGTAGATTTAAGTTTACAAAATTGAAATTGAATATGATATTTATTTAGATTTTGGATGTAAGAATAATTGTTGAAGATGTAGGAATTGATTTATTAGTGTTAAAAATTAGAGTTTTGTTTAGAAAAACATTTCCAAATACATAAATTGGTAGTGCTTTGCTCTAGTCTAAATTCATGCTTGTGAATTGAACTATACACTTACAAAAATGGTTTGACACACAAAAATGAACCTAAACTCATGTAAATGAACTAGTAGGAAATTGATGACTATTGCAAATGTACTTAGCTCAATGTACTTGGGTTTAAAGTAGGGTGGTGTCTAAAGAAATTGTTTAGGAAATTACTAGGCAAAGATTTATTCTCCTTTGGTCAAGCCCCTCAGTAAAGCAATTCAACAACTTTGTCATGCTAATAAAAGCAACAAACAAATGCCTAAAATGATGTATGTTGATATATGTTATAATAATATTGATATGGATATATATGAATGCTTTATTACAATAGTCTCCAATAATTCTTTGATGATTTCAAAATGAGCAATGAATGTCCTTAAATACAACAACATATCACACAAATCCACATAAATGTGCACTAGCTTGGGTCACAACAACTAGTAGGAAAGAGTTAGTAAGGTCCAAATTTGAGATTTAAATATAAAATTATGAGGTTTTAATGTACATGTGTGTCCCCTCTGTCCACGTGGTATCGGAGGACGCGTCGTGCCAGCATCATTGGTCATGTGGAAAAAAAATTACTAGGCACATTGCAGTTTATAGGGGGGCTACCCGATTCCTACAATCTAAACAAATAAAAAAGAAAAGAAAATATACATGTGTGAAATTGATATAGGCCAATTCCACCTTTAAATATGATATAGGGTAGAAAATGAGAGAAATAGGGATTGTGGTCAATTCTTGGGAATGAGTGATGATGGGGATAAATTGAGAAAATATCATGAGCCAAATTTCATGCAAGAACATGCCACTTCCATACTTTTTTATTACATAAGTAGTACTCGAATCAAAGTGGGTCCAAACATAAGGGAGAAAGTCATAGGTATGTGATTTTTACCATAACATTTCCCCCCCCACTTTGATATGCATGTGAACTACTTTAAGGATGCGTGAAAAATTAAAATAAGTAGTCAACATGGAAATCAAACATTTCTACACTTAAACAATACATATATAGATTGTTGTACTCTCCTTGTAGTGAGTTTTATACCAAAATCCTATAAAATAATAAAAGAATGCAATGAGTAGTATTTGTCACACATTTTAAAATAACACTAACTACAACTTACTTAAAACTATTTTTGAGGATAACAAAAGTAAAAAAGAGAAGGATGAGAGATTCCATCAAAGTAGAGAATAGTAAAACTTTGACTAAGTAGGAAAATGTTGGGACTATGATAAATCAAAAGATTTTGAAAATGCAAAAGGATTGACAAAGCTCACTTGAACACGGGAATGCCTACGAGCCTATCATTAAAAAAATAACTCACAAAAGGAACATTAGTGACATATATGCTCCCCTCCAATTAGTTCTACATACAAAAAATGCAAATAATTGGAGGTAAGGAGAAAACATATATGATTGTGATAAAGCATGTTAACATGATAAAAATGTATTAACATGTGATAAGCATTTGAAAAATGAGATTTAATCATTGAAAGTACCTATAACAAGGGAAATCAAAGTGCCTCCAATGTTGTCCCTAGTGAAGATAAATGACTAAATATAATGATAATTATAATTATGCTAGACAAGAATCATGTAAGCATGTGAGCATAATATAAACATATAAGTAAATACATGATTTAATAAAATATTAGTATGACAATTATCCGAGAACATGTAAACATTGTTAATAGTTAATATGCAAGCAATATAAGATCTAAACGTGAAAAGTATATGATCATGCTAACATAATATAAATTAAGAGTGATATATTTAAAAATTAAATAATAATTTTTTTAAAGATATCAATTTTCCACAATCCATCAAGTAGTGCAGTAAAATTTCTGGATTTGATTGTGTTTTAGTTTTTCACATCAACGTTTCGAATCATACTACATGATCCATCATCAAGATGAAAGAGAGCTAGAGGAAAAGAATATGGTCATAGTTAATAATTTTTTTACTAAATAAAAAGTATATGGTCATCTTTATACATTTAAAAAGTATATGATCATCTTTATATTTACTAAATAAAAATTAACTAATTCATAATATTGTAGACATGCAAAATTGACTTAATGCTTATCGCACATCCTAAATGACATTTTCTCATCATCGACTTCATTATCACTTAATATCATTGCATTCCACATCAACTACATCAAAAACCCTAATTTCCTCTATTAATTGAATAATATAAATTATTTAATTAATTCATGTTTTCACCATTTTCGATCAATTAAATAGTCTTGATCTAGCTTTATTCCTCCCGATTGATTAAATAACCTCAATTATTTAATCATGTCGCTAATTCACTTTATTCCCCTAAATCAATTAAATAATAGAAACATAATAGTTTAATTAAATCATTTTTTCCAAACATGAATGAATGAATAAATTATTCAAAACATCATAAAAAAGGTCAAAACAAATAAATACAACTTTGCTTGCAAAAGTCAAACTTGATTTGCACGTTCAACTCAAAAAGATTAATTAATTAATTATCCTCACCCACTTTCATGATTGAACAAATTACAATCCCCTAATTGATCAATCTATTCCTTGACTAATCCATCTATTTCCTGACAGATCAATCTATTCTTCAATTCCACAGATTATTCAATCAATTTCTTCAATCACACTAATTACGTAATCAAAATGCATAGATATGCCCATCTGAATCCTCTCAACAGTTTTGAATCGTTGATTAGGATATTCTACTACACGATCCTGAGCGTTCATTTGAAAACAAAAATTCTATAGAACAACCATCTTCTTCCTCAATAAACGATTGAAGAATCAAATATCATTTGCACAATGAAGTAATGCAAGAATCTTAATCGACATTTTGACAAAGCTTCACACATATTTTCGATCAACACACACACATTCTTCAAGCTTTTGCATGCATAATGGAGGCTTCACATTGATACGAACAACTCAACATCTTCGCGAACACACTCCGACATGGGATGGTAACACTACTTTGTTTTGGATTTCATTGTCATTGTTTTTTTTCAATTACATTCTTGATTTCCTTAATGTTGTAGTTTCATTTCATGAGTAATGGGCATAGATCTTGATTCTTGTTTTGAGTTAGATTAGATTCTATTCATTTCAATTATCTTATTTGACACCATCGATTTCCACCTTACACAAATATATATTTAGTTTATTATTAAAAAAAGTATAAGCTTTATTTCTCTATATAATTATACATGTAATAAATAAAATAATTTTTAAATAAACAAAATAATTTAATTTTTCAATATTTAATATATAAATAGATTTATGATATCTATATTAATTAAATTCTATAAAAATAATTTCATTCTCGAAAATCTCATAAATAGACCAAAAATCGGAATAAATAAATGTTGACAAATCCCTACATTTAGCCTTGCATAAGGTACAAATGACTTCTTGTTTTTATCCTTTCTATAGCTTTAAACTTATAAAGTTGTTTTTTTAAATTACTATAAAGATGGAAAGTCTATTTTTTATATTTTGTTTCTTTGTTTTAAATTATTATTTTTTAAGTACAATAATAGAAAAGATTATGTAATAAAAAATAGAATAAAGCAAATTCAATGGATACCTCGGATCGTATGTTGGCAGGCATACATACACACGTACAACCTTGATTGGGCAGTTAATCTATGTGGATTCCACTGCCCCCCGCTTCTCTAGCAATACAGTCCATTACCCTTTCCAGAAAACTCTGAAGTTTCTATCTCGCACCAGAGATTACTGTGAAAAAACCTGCACTGACCAATTTGTACTGTCAATACGACAATTACAGGCACTTGGGATTAAACCAGTCTCTACAGTTGATCCAGTGGGCCCGAGATCTGCTCACTACTTCCAAAAAAAAAAAGGATTTTTACAAGAAATTGTATTTTCTGTTAAACCTAAAAATTATGTGTTTTAATCAGAAGATTGATCCGCATTTGTTGAGTTTGCTGATTGCTTGCCCATTAGCTTGAGGTCGATGGTTCGAAACTAATCGAGTTTATGGAAGAAAGTGGTGGAGTTATAATAATAGCTTACTGGAGTTGATCTCTTAATCGAGTGAGACAGATCTTAGAGATGTTGCTAATTCCCTTATAAAATGGGAAAAGGGAAATTATTTTGACGACTATAAAATATTCTTCAGTCATTCCGATAGATTTTTGCAAACGTCTACGTCAGAAGACGCGGCCGACAGGTTGTCTTCACTTCGTCAAACTGCTGGGAGGGATAGAATGCGGACAACGTGAAGACGGTTGAAATTCAGGGTTTTAAAGGGATTGGGAACCCTAGTGCAATTTCCAATTCCTTGGCTCGCAGATTTCCGCTGGTAGTGGTAGTTATGTGTCTAATTTCCTGAACAATTTGTTTCTGTGCGTTGGAGTTTGTTGGGATGTGGGAATTAAGCTTCGTTTCTAGGCAAAATTTCTCCAGTTTGTTTCGAAGGCGACTTAAAATGTTAGGCTTTGGTGCCTGAATATGTTGAATTGTCTTGAGATTGAGGTGTTGAGCGTAATCTGATAGAGTGAGGAAGATGAACGAGCCTCTGTTATCAGCAGGATACGTTCCGAGCCCGAGGCGCAGGGCTTCTATCGCGGAAAATTTGCTCCGCAGTCTGCCGGAAGATGAACAGGTAGATATTCCTTTTGGTCCTTCTTCTCTGCCTGATATTTTCTCTGCGGGAGCCATTAAGGAGAGGCTCATATTTGGCAACGTTGACGATGGGCCGCCAGATTTGTTAAGAAGCCCGAGGTTTGCCACTCCCAGGATTCGAATCCCTGGCGATGGGGATGACTTCGGCCGGGAAGAAGAGGACATCTCCGCGCGTCATGTTATTGAAAATATTGATTGTAGGGCCGAGCCTGGTGGACAAGAGGGGGGTAATAACATCAGTAGCAATAGATTACAGTCTAGTGAGGAAATATTAGGTTTAAACCCAGGGAAGAGGAGGAATTTGCATAGGTCGAGGACTGCTCCTGCCCTGTGGAATGCATGCAAGGCGAAGCAGAGCCTTAAGAGGCCCGAAACAGATTCGGCCGCTTCCATTGCGAGGCAGGCTGTTATTTATCTGATGCTTTATCTTTCTGTGGGTGTTGTCATTTATTCCTGGAACAAGGACAAATTCTCAGGAAATGAGACAAATGCCATTGTTGATGCCTTGTATTTCTGCATAGTGACCATGTGTACCATTGGTTATGGGGACATTACTCCCATGACTACTTCTACGAAGCTCTTTTCGTGCTTTTTTGTGTTGGTGGGATTTGGGTTTATTGACATCTTGCTGGGGGGAATGGTGACATATGTTTTGGACAAGCAGGAAAATCTTTTGCTTCACACTGTGGAGGGCAGCCGCCATGATCTTGCCAAAACATATATTGTGGATGTTAAGAAAGGTAGAATGCGTATTCGGATGAAGGTTGCACTTGCTCTTGGAGTGGTCATTCTGTGTATTGGGGTTGGAACCACAGTGATGCACTTTTCGGAAAATTTAGGGTGGACCGATTCTTTTTACCTTTCGGTGATGTCAGTGACCACAGTTGGGTATGGAGATCACGCTTTTAAGACATTGCCGGGGCGGTTGTTTGCATCCATTTGGCTTCTTGTGAGCACTCTTGCTGTTGCGCGTGCTTTTCTCTACTTTGCAGAGGCGAGGATTGATAAGAGACACCGCTTGATTGCAAAATGGGTGCTGCATAGAGATATGACCATTGAGGATTTAATGGCTGCTGATATTGACAACAATGGTTTTGTCAGGTTTTTCTCTATTTATGCTCTTTTTTTATTTGGATATTTTGGGAAGAACAGTTCTGTTGATGTGTTTTATGTTGAAGACACCCACACTGATTACATTAGCTTTGAATTTATGTGTTTATGTAAGGTGAACGCAATTTGTTATAACTTCTTTCAATACATGTAAGCTATAATATCAATAATCACTAGGTTAATTTGCTTATTGAAATAGTCTCAACATGGATTTCTATCACAAAAAGTATATCTGAGTAACACCAATAGTGAAATGTGTGCACTGGTCAAGATCCTGTATTCACAGAATTCTTTTTTGCCTTGAGCATTTATTTTAATCAAGAATTGCTAAACAAAAAGAATAGTCTATAGTCCCTTAGTTTAGTCAAATTATCTCGTCTTTAGATAACAATGGTTTCGAGGAACATTGAGTTCATGGTTCTTTTAGATGGGCAGCCTGCCCACAGACAAAATAATCATTCAGCTTTCTGGAGGCAGGTCAGGCAACCAAATTGAAAAGTATATCTTCCATCTCTATTTCTTTAATCCCAACATGACTGGTCCACTACCTACAAAATGTTGATGCCAAAACTAAGAATTTGATAAACTAAATGTTCTTTTGCAGATTTATGCATATGAACTGCATGCTTACAACAACGATTTTAGGGTGTTTCAAATCAAAATTCAAATATATTATTGTCTGCTACATATTTGCCATGACACTATACTAACAGAGGAGAAAATAACACATTGACTAAACAATTGGTCTCATGCTATGTGTATGATTACATTCTCCATTGATGGGTTGAAGTTGCTGGAGGAAGCTCTTATTTTACATTATTCGACTCTGCTGTTCCTTCTGCAGACATCCTATCACTTGCAGCCTGATTTGACATACAATCCACCCCTTGGGCAACCACTTTGATGATCATGTCCTTGTTGCTGCTGTTAACATCACCTGACTTAAGATAAATCTTGTTTCAGAAACCGTCTAGGAAATGTGTAGTATCTGGAGTGCTAGGTAGACAGCCTTTGAACATTAAAGATTAAACCTTGGCAAATTTCATCATCCATAATTCCCTTGGAAGTTTGTTAGGCCTGAGTTGGCATTCATACCTCCTCAGGAAAGTATTGTTTTTCCTGTTTATGGCTTGTAAACTTATTTCAAAGTTCTTGAAGCTTTGCTTAAATGTTTCTTAAAATCTTCAGTTGTGTTCTGTTTTCAAAATGTTGTCCATTTCTCAAGATTTTGCTGATTACACACTAAAGAAGAAAAAGAAAAACAAATAGGTTTTAGATTCCTTGTCTCTCCTTTTTTGCCCTTTACACTGATGTTTCCTACCTCTATATTTGCTACTATAGATTCCTGCATGATTCACACTCTCTATAGAAATTTGTATAGTATGCATAAGTATATACAAATATTACCATTTCTTTTCAAGTGATTGTTTACAGTGTGTAGCAATGAGTGAGTCTCGTGGAACCAAGTCTCTCTGCAGGATCCACCATCAGGACAAGAAAAAAGCCAATATTGCAAATATATTTGTGTCAGTTACATATGTTTCCTTTATGTTTTCATTCACTCTTCATTCGAACTCAATTAATTGTGAAATAAATACATTTTTCAAATTGAAGTATATATATCAATTGTTAATAGATAACAGTGAGAAGCACATCTGATTTCAAGTTTCCATAAGTTGCATGCTGAATGTATACTCATAATAGATAATAGATATTACAAATACCAAAACATGATTGAATCAAGAAACAAAAAGTAAAGTACACTCCAACATCCCAGCCATTAGACATCTGTTTGGAACAAAATTTCTCTTGAAAAACTACAAGTGCTATGGTCCTTGGTGCATAATTGAACTGTCAATATCAGATGATGCTGCAGCCTGAATAAGCTATTATTTCCAACCTGTCAGTGGGGTAACAACAGCAAATTGAATTCACCCTCTCACTGGTTGGGACAGCAATAAATGGACTTTGAAATTGTTTATATTTGTGTGAAGAAAATTCAACAAGGACAACAACTAAGTAATGCATCCTGTTTAACCTAAACTGAAGGTTTTGTCATCCGTTTGCTTCAAATTCTATTTTCCCTCTGTTATGATGAAATCACCAGTTGTCCTCAGGTGGTAGTGTGGAATCCGCACTGCAGTTTTGAGATTGCTTTAGTGGTTTCACTTCTGCTATTGCAATTTCGTAACCACCTACTGTCATAAAGCGGCTGTTTCATCTTGTAGACAAAACCATGAGTTTTGTGTTGCTGAAGTGATTATCTTCTGAATTCTTCATACTGATAATTCTTAGTCTTCTTCAGATCCTTATGGATCACACCTTACTTCTTTGAGAGACTTTTGGTCCTACAAAAGCTTAATGAGACAATAAGTGGGGAAAGAGTTTCTTGCACTTTCTTCTTGGAGTACCACCTTGCTTATTTCATCTTTTGGCATTTGATTCCCCATTGTCCAAGACTCTTGAACTCTGTTTCTGGTCTCCCTTGTCTTCCACTATAGCACTACATCTTCTGAAAGCATTGCTTGCTTCTCTACACTCAAGTCCTCCAAGGAAGGTAGCTCTTCTTCTTCATCCTCTTTCTTATCCAGCATGGAAGGCTCATAAAGATGCAAGTATTCACAATTCACCATTAAACGTATCTTCATGAAATGGGGTAGATGAAATGCTTACTTCAAAGTCCATGAAGCTTTGCTTAAATGTTTCCCAAAATCTTCAGTAGTGTTTTGTTTTCAAAATGTTGTCCATTTCTCAAGTTTTTGCTGATTACATACTAAAGATGAAAAAGAAAAACAATTAGATACTGCAGGATTTTTCTTTCTTTCCAAATTAGTTATGTAACTTTCTCACTATACAAGTGCATGCCCCGACATTTTGAGATGTATAAAAGAAATCTTTTGTTCCCCATTCACATTATGAACAATAAAATAAATCTCCATTTGCATAATCCAATAATCTAAAAATTCAGCATTAACTTCTTGATCAAAAGATTTATCCCAACTTTAATCTCAGCCTCAAGTGGGCTTTCTCTTTTACCTTCTTTACCTCATATGGCTCATCCTTCAAAAACATCTTACTATCTATTACTTCTTCATTGTCTTGAATGCCAAATTTCTTGGCTAGAGCTCTCACAAATTTATGAATGAAGACTGCTATTGGGACATTTGCCTTTGTTGTCTTATCATTTGCTCTTCTTGTTGGCCTATCCATAGTTGATTTTTCATCATACCTTCCACGTGATTCTCCAAGGCAGACACAAGTGTTTAAATCCACCATTCTAACCTTTTTGTTCCATTTGCCGGCTTTAATCACCAGATTGAAAGGCAGCAGCTCTTCCTTTGAAGATATTGTAACTGTCATACAACAAACTCACTCCACAGTTTCCAAAAGATCATAAATCTGCTTCGATACCAAAATGATCCTTAAACTACCAAAGTTGAATGTAGAATTCACTAGAACATGAACTATTACAGTTCAGCTTGCATAAAAACAAATGACAGTATGTAAGAGGAGCAAATGCTGCTGAAAACAAAGAAACTACAGTGTTGGAAATGAAAGAATTCACCAAAAGAACTCAGAAATTTATCCAACAAACCCCCTAAATTAGCAGCAATGGCTTGAATATCTTAATATTACTAATGCTCAAAAACAAGTACAAAAATTGGATGCAACTTAGATTGCTCCTATCTTATACTGTCAAGCTCATAAATTCACTTTGAAGTTTGAACAGCTGAATTCTTGTTCTTTGATCTGTACAACACTCACTCTTGACTTCCATGATTGGAACTATGCTCTTCACCCCTATTTAGATGGTGGAGCATCCCCTTCATGTACTAGAAGGATCCACAAATGGAATCGGAAGTGGAAGAGTCAGCTGTTTGTCTTAAATCCTATTTTCTGCTAGTCGTGATGAAATTCCCAGTTGTCATCAGGCAGTGGTTTTGGAATTGCCATGGCAGTGGTTTCATAACTGCCTCCTGTTGGGAAGTGGCAGTTTCATCCTGTGGACAAAACTGTGAATTTTCTGATGCTGATAATCTTATAAATTCTTCATACTAATCATAATCTTCTTCAGATCCTTATGGAGCAGTATATATTACTGTCGTCATAGCAGAATTCTGAATGGTTCATTGGATATGAAAATTTCTACAATGAGGATCTTTTGGCATGGATCTACATATTAAAGTTTCTATAATGAGGATTCTGATTCGTTCATTAGAGATGAAAATTTCCATAACAAGGATCTTCTTGGCATGATTTGCGTATTAAAGATGGATTTGAAATGGTTCTGTTTTGGATCTGCCTTTGGGATGGGGATACATACCCACAACAGATCTGTGCTACTATGCTGTACCAGACTATAGAAAGGCTCATTAGGATCAGTGTAACATTTAGTGAAAAGAGAAACTCTATTCTATTATCATTTATGGTTGTTGTGGTATGAACGTATGCTAATTTCAGTCATTTCACATTATTTATTTTAAGTTCAAGTTTGAAGCTGGTGGCTTTAGATTATTAGGTGTCTTTTGGATGCTTGCCAAAACACTAACTTTTTTTGTTCGTGTGCCTAATTCTGTATTTTTCTTTGTTATTTGCTTTTTTGAAAAGTTTGTTTCTCTGAAATTAATTTTGTAAAATTTTGCTTTCAGTAAATCAGAGTATGTGATATACAAGCTGAAAGAGATGGGGAAAGTGGAAGAGAAGGATATTGTTGAAATTGTAAAGCAGTTCAATCGCTTAGATACTGATAATTGTGGAAAGATCACTTTATCACTTCTAAGCAGTCATTGACCTAGAATATCATTCCATTCTACAAAATTATGAAGGTATTTTTTTCATTGTGGTTGGAGCAAAGGTGGTGTCATCCTGTGTATTATATCATGTTTGATCCATTATTATGTCATTTTGAAGATGACTGTACTATACCCATATCAATGAAATCAGTTATATCTAGTGCACTTTTTAAGGTGTTCATTTCTCTATTTTTTGAAATTAATGCAAGCATTTATCTTTTCAATATGAAATCATTTAATTTAGAGAGAAAATTGCTTTCCCAGGATGCTAATTCATCATTGGGATTTTTTAATAAATCATAATCGGAATCATTGACTACACCAAAAAATATACAATCTCAAGTAGTCCGTAACATGTAATCAAGGATACATAATCACAAAGACTATTGGGTTCTCTGTCCACCATTGTGTCTCTTAATCAAGCAACGATAGATAATTATTCTCATATGCATGTCTGAAGACAGAATACTTTAACAGCTAATGTTGTATTAAGGCAGAGGCTATTGAGGGTAACAGATGGAAAAGTTGAACCAGATCAGTGACTTAATCAATATGCCAAACATGTGGTAATGGATGAGCACCATTTTTGCAGTACAATTTTATCCCTAGATGGTCTTTGCTGTCATATGAATGCTTATCCAATGTATTGCAAATATCCTCTTTCTTCTTTATTGTGAAAGAACGTGTATTAAATTCCAATCTATTGCTCAAGAACTATTGCAGAATATGTTGGAATTTGGGTACACCATTCAAGAGCATATCTAGCTAAGGTTCTGGCATAGCACTTAGTGACCATGAATTCCTTAGAATCGATCCAATCCTTGTAATGATTTCTAATGGTTTTGAAGTAAAGGTTAGTGTTCTTGGAGCTATCATAGGTGATAGTAGGATTGAGGGAACTAATATGGAAGGTTGCAATGTAAGGGGACAAAGGCTTCTTAAGATTTGAGGAATTTGGTGTGTTATGAATTTCACATAATTGCTTCTATATATTGTCAATCTTTGATGTTTCCAAAATCATGAAATAAACCCTTTCTGAAGAACTTGAAATCATCATGCATTACAGTAATATTTTCTTTCTTCACCATCGCTTGTTGGACATAAGCTGATGAAAAAACTGGCATGCAGAAGAAACATTAGTGCAAAACCCTTTGACAAATTGAAATTTTTGTTTAAGAAGGCACTCAGTCTGATTAAAGACATGGTAATACATATCAAGCATGTACTGGAAATAAGGGATTGATGCAGATTAATGGTAATTCAGACAATTGCTCAAAACTTCATGGCTGTAGTGCTTTTTCAATGTGACCGGATGGTTGGGGATCTTCTCTTTTCGTATCTCAGGGTTATGAGGTGAAATATGGAATACACAATAAGTAGGATTCCTCAGGGAAAAACTATCAGGGTTTTGTCATAAAGATTTAGCTGCAAGTGTACAGAAGATGAACTATAGGTTGAATGCGATAGTTTTCTTCAGGGTAAAATTGTCAGGGTTTTCTCAAAATGATTTAGCTGCAAGTGTACATAATATGAACTATACGTTGAATGCAATGGCTTAACTTTAGCTGATCGCTTTTAGCCTTTGATGCATTTACCCTACGGATGTGAATGAATTTCACATAATTGCTTTTCATTAGATTCTTAAGATTTGAGGAAAAAGGTGTGCATTACAAATTTCACATGATTGCTTCAATATATGTTAAAATTTTGATGCTTTCAATATTATGAAAAGCTTTCTCTGAAGAACTTGAAATCAGTATGCATTAGAGTCTTACAGTCACAGGCAAATATGTTTTCTTTCTTCATCATTGCATGTTGGATAAAAACCTGGCATGCAGAAGAAACTTTTGTGCAATATATTATTTCCCAATAAATAAGATGGTGGATGTTTGCAGTAAATCAGGCGAGCATTCACATTACAGCAAATAATATCTAGGGACAAAATTGCACAGAAAAAATGGTGCCCATCCATGCCAAAATATATAAAGAAAAGATTAAAGTTAAAGATGAGGTACCAGACAAAACTGCTGCAACCATGTAGTCAATGCCGGGAAGGATGGCGATCTCTGGGCAAAGAAGCTATGCAGAAACAATTATCACCGAGGATTCTGGCTAATATTATCTGTAAAAAGTAGTACAGCTGTAGGGATTACAACCACGGAAGGATATGAAGGTTGGATAAGGCAATGGACATGTAAGTCATAAGTTGTGATAACAGTGAAAATAATTTAACAGCATGAGAAAGCGACACTATGCAACAGAGTGTAAATTGACGGACCAGTAAGAACAATACAGGTAATCCAAAAACATTCAGCAAAATGCGGCATTTTAAGCCCAACATTAGCTCTAATTGTTGTGATAGATTCAATCTCTAACTGTCCGCGTGCATGTACGAACTCAGCGTGAGGTTTTTTTCCTTTCTTTTTGGGAGGTGCAGAAAGGTTGTAACAAATTAATTCATGGTCCTGTTTTTACTCCAATGAAGTTTTGATTGCTTGTTAACTACTGAAGAACTGGATTGAATTCCCGATTTAGGATCTAACTACATAAGCCTTTTGTAAGAATTTTGGTGTAGACATGATTTTTTAATATTTTTCCATTTAAGATGTAGAGGGTTAAGAGATTTTGTAGAATTAAGATTGCATTGGTAGTGATCGAGGTGTCATGGTGCCCAAAGGCTGAGCATTTTTCAGCCAAGTAGAAATGACATTGTGATTGGAAAGTTTCATTGTGTAGGAATCAGTAACAGTTGACTTTCTTTCACAAAGTTACTTTTCTCACGCGATAAAGACAAAGTAGGTCTTGAATAAGAGAAAAGCAACGAGGGATTTAGGTCTCCATGTGATTTTTATTCATAAGTAAAAAAGGACGCTTTAAAAGAAAATAAAAAAAGAAGTGACCATTAGGTCTTAACACTAAGAGAAAAGCACGCAAGGGATTTAGCCATACATGTGACTTCTATTCAAAAGAAAAAAAAATGGTATAAAAGAAAGTGATCATTAAGTCTTTTAAAAGAAAAGCAGGTCTTGGATAAAATAAAAGCAGTGATGGATTTAGGTATACACTTGACTTCTATTCATAAGAGAAAAAGAAGTTATAAAAGAAAATAAGAAGAGAAGTGATCATTAAGTCCACATTTTAAGAGAAAAGTAGGGTCTTGAATAAAAGAAAAGTGAGGGATTTAGGTATATATGCGACTTCTATTCATAAAGAATAATAGACGTTATAAAATAAAACAAAAGAAGCGATCATTTAGTGGTGGAGAACTTGTACTCTTGAAAGAGAGGTCACAAGTTCAAATCCTGCAGGGGGTAAGGTATGTACACCTCGTATTGTGGAGCACGAGTTAGGTGCCTCCCTCATATTGGGAGTATGAGGAGTCTCATATACTGTAAGTCATTTGTAGACCCAAAAATAGACTGCCTGGTATCGTGGACCATAAAAGGACCTTTCCTTTTTAAGTCTTTTAAGAAAAGCAAGTCTTGAATAAATGAAATGTTGCTTCTATTTATAAGGGTAAAGATATTATAAAAAATAAATGTTGACTAGTAAAATTATTTATTTGTCCAAGTGTTAGATGAAAAATTTCATATTACAAATATATGTTGTGATTATTCATATAATTTTAAATATTTTGATTATGATAGTTGTCAAATTACTCAAATTTATCTTGAATTTTACTCTTATCTCCAACTATATATCTTAGTTTTTGTAACTCAAAGGTATCCCCAACCCTCACGTCAAGTGCTTGGATTTGCAACTTTGCCCAGCGAGCTCCACCAACCTTGCCTTGGTTTTACTTTTTGCTAGGTTTTAGGGGATGAAGGAGGCGAGCGGAGGCGAGAATAGTCCTCTAGGGGCACAAATCGCACTCGAAACAACTTGTACCAATTTCATCCGAGAGCATGAGTCGACCTCGAGACCTTTATGGGACGAACCCAAAGCCCTTAACCAACCATGCTACCCGTTCAAGTTAGATAATAGTTATTATTATAATACATATAATTAATAAATGATAATGATATATCAATTTAAAAAAATAATCAACATGTATGTAGATAACTGAAAAGTAACTGATAGAAATACTGAAATCAACTAACTAATCTAAGGACTCAACCATCGGCTATATACAAGCACGAGGGAGTTTTATTCCAAACACAACTCCTAATCGAAATCATTAACTACAACTCCTAGATATTAGAGTATATAGTTAAGATTAAATTGTTTTGACTATAACTGAAAAGAGACAAGAGTTCTAATAGAATTAAAACTTTGCAAAAAAGATCTGCATGTAAAACGCACAAACAGTTATCCATAATCCTATCAACAAAAGAATTCTTCTTCTCCAACACTTTATTAACTTGTCATAATATAATACATATAATTAATAAATGATGGTGATATATCAATTTTAAAAAAATTACTAATAATAAATGCTTTAGGAACTTTTCAATCATAACAAATAAAAACCAATATAAATAAAAAATAATAATATATAGTATGATATTTAAATGATGATGTGACTTTTCATGATTTACATCATTATGACATTGAATATATATAATACTATATGGAATATACAAATACTAGATAATAGTTATTAGCATAACATTTATAGTATGTATAATTGATGATGTTTACTTGATATCAAATTTTATATCATTTTTTTTTAAAAAGTGAGTTAATAATAAATGTTGTATACATTTGTTAATCATGCAAAATAAAAGATAATAGTAACTAAAATAATATATAAATGGTGATGCGACTTCTCACGAATTACATCATCATGAAATTGATAATAAATATTAGAATTCTTGAGATATTCACCATTTTTGTCTTGTATTGCAAAATATTATTATAAATATTTTCTTGATCTATGTGTAAGTTTAATCAAAATTCAATTTTTTGTTTTACTAATATTTGAGATAAATGATATTTTGATAATTTCTTATAAGAAAATGTATTTGTTTAACACACACACACACACACACACACACACACACACACACACACACACACACACAGAGAGAGATATTGATTTTCTTGATCTGTGTAAGTTGTAATCAAAATTCAATTTTTTGTTTTAATAGAATCTGAGATAAATGATATTTTAGTCATTTCTTATTAGAATATATATATATATATATATATATATATATATATATATATATATATATAGAGAGAGAGAGAGAGAGAGAGAGAGAGAGAGAGAGAGACCCAATAAATTGTATGCTAAGTGTTGAATCTTGGTGAAGTGTGGGCCAAATTGTTACTCTTGGTAATTTGAGAATGATGTGTTGATTATTGATATTATAATGGTGAAATTTGTATAACATGCCAATTTCCATTTAATTTTGTGTCTAATTTAAAAGAATGACTTAATATATTTACATATTATGAAATTGCATAATTTCGTGTAAAGTTGGACTACTTTACCCATGTCATTATTCCCCTATTTATGCACATTCCTATATATCTATCAACATATATGCACATTTTGATATATTCGTCCAAATTATGTATTTATTATACCTATTCATGCATCTCTCTCTCTCTCTCTAAATTTTATTATCTAATTGGATTTACCATTTTCATGTCTTGGGTTAGTTTTGTAGGCATAGGGTCTATGTTATATAGAATCGACCCAAGCATAATGTGAGTGAGTTAGACATGATAACATGTGGACTGCACCCTTACTAAAGGCATTCATTGAGTTACTCTTACTTTTTTGGAAAAAAGCCAAATAAGCAATGGAGAATCCAATTGATCCCTCTCTTCACTTGGAAAAGAGTGTTGTACATGGCAGGGAAATGATTGTATTAAGTGAGAGTCACAATGATAGGTTCACTCACTTTTCTAGGGAGGAGCACCTCATATTAGACTATTGTGTTAATTTGTCAGGGTGGGGTTTGATGTTGTTGGGTGATTTTTGTAGGGGAGAGTTGTGATTGTGATTCTAATGTAGCCAAGAAGGTCATTGGCTCTAATCCTGTTAAGTTCATTCACAACAAAGAGAATAAAGGTGTTCAACCTTCATTCTTCTAGATCTATTAATTCTAATAATATTGAGTGTTCCCTTGCACAAAACCCTTCCCTCATTTGCCTTTGTTAGCTTGTTAGGTCTCCCTTAGGATCTTCACTTGTTCTTTAGCTTGCTCTTCAGTGGGTGTTTCTTGAATTGGTACATTTTCTTAGATCTCACTCAACACTAACTTAACCAATCTTCCTTTATGTTGGGACACAATGAACATTAAATTCCAAGTGAGGAAAAATGGGAGATTAAAGAAGTGTTGTAGTGCTTTGTTTGATCATGTCATTGCTTGTTTGCTTGCTTTGTACATCATATGATTTGTTGGATGCTTTAACTTGTTGAGCTTATTTTGGGCTTGAGTTTCTTGGCTTTTGTTTGGGTGCCTCATGATGTTATTGAGGTCTTCTATTTTCTTTGTTTTCCATTTTCACAATTTTGGTGACAATGCTACTAAATAAACTAAACTAGATGCAAAAACAAAACTGCTTTGTAGTTTTTTATTTTTCCAAAAATCAAACATTATATAATTAAAGTACTTGAAAAAGGAACTCTTTCTTGTATTTTAAATGCAATTAAATGGGATTTTCTAAATGTGATTACTTTGTTTTTGTTTTACAATTTTTTCTAGTTTGCTTGCATATTAATTGGTTGGGTTACCTCTTGTTGAGATTGAGGGTTCCTCACTTAGAGTGCCTTGTGCTGGGATCAAGGGATTTCAAATAAAGTAAATCAAATTAAATCTAACTCAATATAATTTAATAAAAAAGATTAATTAAATTTTCCTAAACTTAAGAAAGTAGTAAAAAATTATATTCTAATCAAGGATTGATAATGAATTATTACTATCCTTGGGAAAATTTAGATTTTTTAATTACTACTTAATCTATCTCTTTTCAAAATAAATCTAACTTAAACAAAAAAAACATGAAATGCAAAAGCTTTGAAGAAACCTTGTTTTGTTGGCATATAGATTCAAGAGGGAAAACCTTTGTAATTACTTTTGCAACAATAAGGTGCTCCTTCTTGATGGTAGTGAGATACAAGGAAAATAGGATCTATGAAAAATTGAATTTTAACTTGGGAATATAGAGAGAAGTTTTGAGGCTTCTAAGCATAAATTGGAGATAGGAATGAGAGTCTTGTGTAGAACATGATAATGTTGTGGAGATTACAGTTGCAAGGATAACCTAGTCTTCTAAAGTTGCTTCACAGTCCTTGTCATGAGAGAGAGGGAGAAAAATGAGAGTTTATTATGAAGATATGACTATAAATGCAAAATGAACAACCTCTTAGATTGGATGCTAATGTCGAGTAAAATATAGGTAGGTAGGAAAGCTTCATGATTTAGAGGAGGTGATTGGGAGATAAGTGGAGAGATGATTGTGAGTCAAGAGTAAAGAAGAATCAATTAAGGGAAGAACAGGTTTAGTTAGGTCTATAATCAACTCAAAATTAGAAGCAAAAATGGTTGTGAAACTATCAAAACTAAAGAAATCATGTGTCCTCCAAATACAATAGGGACAACCCTTTCAAGGGTCTAGGTTACCCCTTTTCCCATGACTGATTGCTTAGGAAAACCTATAGCTTAAACTAGGTTTCCCAAGTAACCCTAGGGTCTCTTGGGAGTCCCTATAATTGAAGGTCTTCAAAAGGGTGTAAGGGGACTATGAAGAATTAGAACCTAGGCCATGGGTTGAATAAGGTGGATAGGAGACTAGGAAGGACAAAGGGACTGCTATCATTTTGTAAGATGCCAAGAAGAAATCTATCACACCACATGAATTACGAGCTAAATGTCCAAGTCATCATCAAACTATCATGTTGGCATATGCAATTTTGGGGACTTATAAGGTTGAATATGTAGTTGTGGATTTGACCCCTAAAGTTTTGAAATTCAAATTTAAAATTTAGCCTACTCTCACCTAACTCCTTCTAGCCTAGGGGCGACTAAACACGTGTTTGTGCAATTTATTGCTATGCCCTTCTATTTAAAGGCATTAAATTATGTTCATTTCACATCTCAAGTTATCTCCTCATCTTTCAAGCATTATCTACATATTCTTATAAGTTAGTGGCATGGGACAAAAAACAAGTAGGTGGAGGAGGGACAAGGTGATTACTATTTTCATTGACTAGTGGCAAATAGAAAGTTTCATCAAACATTGAAGGACTACGAATATTATCTTGACAAACAAGTAGATCGCAAGAATAAGAGTGAATTGATTGTCAAGAATGAGACATTGAGTGAATAGACTAGTTTACAACAAGGTTTTCGAATGGTTATGATCAAAATTAGGGGCAAACTAAGGGTTGTGTTGGTCAATAAAGGGCTAATTAAATTCCCCATGATTATCAAGGTTAGGATAGTCCAAAGTTGCGGATTTCAATCATCCATGTGAAAGGAAATTCTTGTATTCTTTCCATGACTATTGTTACCTAAACCACAAAAAATCTTGCCACCTTGAAGCATGTTAGTGCCTCTTTGAATTCCATGGTTGCCTTGGAAAATTTATTATTGCTAGAAAATGACCAAGTATTCCATGCTCCCCAAGATCCATTCCTACTAAAATTGCTATCTTGATTCCAACTTAACATGTTAAAACAAAACCCATTACAATTTTCGAAATAATAAATTTGACCATGTTCTCATTCTATATTTTTTTTCCCTTTTCATTGGACATTGAAATCAAAATGAAACATTAATTTTATTTAGAAATGATGAAAAGAAATAAATTTTAAATAGTGGCATCCTACCATATATCCAATGTCAACAAAGTCCATCCAATAAAATTGAATTGTGCCTTCAAAAATATTATTTTGACAATCTTTGATAGAGAAACCCAAAACTGAAAATCAATTTGCACACATATTTTAATCAATACAAATGACATAAAAAGTAAACTTGAATTCTTATGTCACTAATGAATAGAATTTATCCAAACAAGTAGAATTGAATTGTGGTTTTGGGAAGATAATTTTCCAATCAATTATAAGCAAGGTTTTGTTATCACAAATAAAAATTATAAAAAAGTTCAATAATGACTAGGTCTCATTAAAAAAATAAAAATGATGAATGAATATTTAAATTGCATCAAAATAAATAACTTCCTTGAAATTTTATTTCAAAAATGCTCAAAGTGGAACTAAACTAAACCACTTAAAAACATGCATCCTTTTGATGATAGAATTTTTTTTTTTTAAAACCATGACCTTTAAACTCTCCACCCATTATCAAATAATGCTAGGATTTGAACAATATTTTTAGACTATAGAAACAATTTTTTTAATATTTTATTTCAAAAGCATTTCAAACTAAAAAAAACAAACACCAAATCCTTCATTTGCAACCCTTGATCATAACAAAATGAAAGAGACATCAAAACTTCATGCAACTTTAAATTTGTTTATATTATTGCCATGTCTTTGTTCAATGA
Source organism: Sequoia sempervirens (assembly GCA_007258455.2). NCBI lineage: Eukaryota > Viridiplantae > Streptophyta > Pinopsida > Cupressales > Cupressaceae > Sequoia > Sequoia sempervirens. The sequence goes on from VDFB02270651.1 coordinate 22,629,803, forward strand.
ATTGCAATATATTCAAAGCCAAAAAATGATATAAAAAAAACTCAATGTGTTTATTTACTTTAAACATGAAACCTTGAATTCACGAATAAATTGTAAATGAACCAAGTAATGCTACAAAACAAATAGTTCCTTTTATAATAGTTACTTCTTGGTTACTCACCTTACAACTCTAAAACCTAATGCATGAACACAATTGAGGTCAAATTGAGGATCTCCAATAACCAAAAAATAAAAAGATGAAAAATGATCAAATGAAATGTCATAGATTGAAACAAGAGCCCATAATAGTCATGCAATAAATAGGTAACCAAAATTAAAAATTGAGAGTAAATAGTTGAGCATGTTTTAATAGTTGTGATAGTAGTTGTTTATATTATGTCTAATAGTTGTGATAGGAGTTGTTTATATAATACCTAATAGTTGTGACTTGACTACTCATAATTAAACAAAATGTATTCTTTTGATCTAAAAAGCAATTAATCATGTGATGCCGCATCATTGCTCAACTACCCATGATGTAAATGCACAAGTATTGGTCTCACTTTTTTTTGGGTCTTTTTGGACACCTTGACAAAAAGCATGCTGGTGTGACCCTGAATTGAAAGTTATAAGTAGGAGACTTGCCAAGTAAGCTACTATAAAAAAATGGGAGTGATTTGAAATTTCCATGTAGAATAATTATAAGTGTGAAATTAAGGTGCACAACTACTGAGTCCTCTCCCCTATCTTACTATGTGATCAAACAATACAAATTTTGTTTGAATGGATTTGATTTTACATGCATTAGTGTACGATCTTAATAATACTTTATAGGCATATAAATTTATTTCCCATTTAAACAAAATTTCTTATTCCATGCATTCCATATGTATTGGGTCGAGGGTATAAAATAACAAGGGCATATATTATTCATATTAAGCCTTTCCTTTATACATGTTGATTGATAAATGGAGAGCCTACATATGACTAGAGAGGAACACTTGATTGATGAAGATTCATGTGACCTTGCCAACACCAATATATAACCAATACAATCCAATAAATGTAAACATTTGCAATGTTATATACGTAGTCATACCAAATAGTGCTCATTAAAAATTCCTCAATTATGCAATTCAAAGAAAGGAAGTAATTAATAAACAAACAAAGTAGTGGCCCCACCAAGGATGATTTCAAGGAATTTGATCTTTAGAATGTTTCAAATATGGATTTGTTTTAGATTTTGACACGAAGGGCACAAAAATTTAGGACAACACTAGCAATCATGTTGGCCTACTTCTTACATGGAGTAGGGTTGGATTAAGTGAAGCTAAATTTTCTCAAAAGTGCAACCTATGTAAGTTGTTTCTTGAGTGTAGAATCTTTTATGTGTATTTTTTTTTAAAGATTGGCTAGTTGACTTAGCATGATTATGAAGAAGGGGAAATAATAAGATTGGAAAATTGAGGGTTGGATGAATAATAGCCAAGGTCAATCACTTTAAATCAAATGAAGATCAAGTATTTGATAAAAAAAATTAGATAGTTTCTAGTAATCTCTCATTTTATTTTTCAATTAACATTTCAAATTAACAATTTGATAATTATAAATATACTTATATAGTTGTAGCTCTTTTTGATTCTAACTTACTTCTAACTAATGAATATTGAGTGTTATGGTAAGAATGATTTTGGAAAGATAAATAGATTTATATCAAAAAAGAAAAATAAATAAATAAAGAAAATGAAAAATGACACAACAAAAGAAAAAAGAAGAAGCACCGACACAAGAAATCAATCTACACAAACTAATTGTGGAAAGGTTTAAGATGATGCCCATGAACTATGTTTCACAAGTAATTCCTTTCTAAATCTTCTAATTAGAAGGCATTCTTCCCAACAATGACATTATTTTATAGGGTCCTAACCATAGGGAATTAAAATTGTGATGTTATTTGGAATCCTCTCTCACTTTGTCCCACAACAAGACAAGATCATCAAACTTAAATGTTTTCTTCAAAACATTCTTATTGAATAAATTATTCACCTTTTTAAAAAAAATTCTAACTTTTGAAAAGATATGACCCTCAACTCATCCATAACCAAAAAATAATTTAACCTTTGTTGTAATACATTTGGGTATTCTAAATTATGCTCTAAGGCTCTTGGTACTAGTAATTTGTAGCTCAATAGGCTTTGTCATGCCAAAACCATAAGAAAACATGAAAGGAGAGAAAACCATGCTAGATTGAATAGTGGTACTATAAACCCAGAAGGATTCATATCTTTAAATGCCAATTACATATATTTCTACAAGTGTTCATTTTCATGATAACAATCAAGTTTTTGTTTGTAGACTCAACTTGATGATTACATTTAGGGTAATATTTCAATGAATGACTTGAAGTAATAGAATAACGAGAAATAAATTCTACATGTTCATGATAAATAAATTGATGCCCATTATTAGAAATGATTTCATAAGGGACACCAAACTTGGATTTTTTTAATTTTTGAAATAGGAATCCACTTCAATTCTTACTAAGATTTTGAGGGCAATTGCTTTAGATCATTTTGTAAAATAATTAGTTGTAGTCAAAATGTACCTAATATATGAGATAAAATCAATATCCCACTTTGTAAAAGGTTTCTTAGGTATTATAGGGTTTAGTGGCATGGATGGCAGATGATCTCTCCTAGTGAATAGTTGACAAGGTACCCGAGAACAAACCAAATGATACTCATATTTGAATAGAGTCAACCAATAATACCTAACCCTCAAAAATTTATGAGATGTTTTCTTGGTGGTGTGATTTCCTCTACATATCCCTTCATGATAGCTCTTGAAAACCTATTGGGTTTGTTCATGGGTTAGGGATTTCAACAAAATACTCTTTGTTGTGAAGAAAGATAAAATATTGAAGTGAAATAAACTTAAGAGCCTAGGACCTTAAATATCTTCATTTCCTTTTTTCAAGGTTAAGGACAAGCTCGATTCTTAAAAAGTAAATCAAATCATGATACCAATAATCTTGTGAAAGATAATGATCTTATTCTCGCAAGCAAAGTATGATGCACTTTTTTGATAATTATATATCCTTTTATAATATGAAAACAAGGTGTTGCCTATGAATTTCATATATAACAAGGATAACTATATTTACCTCAAAATTAACATTTTATCCATATGTTTTGTAAGATCACTACTCTTGATATTTTTGCATCTTTCAAATTCCAAGTTGTACTCTTGAATCTTGAAGAACCATTTTTCTAATCTTCCATCAATAAAAGGCTACCAAAGGGGGTGAGATAAGATAGACACATTTGAGCACATAATCACTTTATTACCCATCAAGAGATATTTGTATTTGAATTGTGTTGAAACTAAGGATAGTGCAAATTTTTCAAGGAACCCTTGTTTCAACATCCTTCAAAATTTTAGTGAAATAATAAATAGGTTTTTTTATTTTTGATCAAAATATTGAGAGATTTCAATATCTATGGACTTATTAATGACATTGATATATAGAATGAAGGATTTATTAAGTTCTAACTTAGGTAAGATCATACCACTAGTTATGTCTTGTTTTAAGTTTTCAAAATCAACATTAAAATGTTTTTGATTAACAGGTAAAATAGGTTCTGAAGGGATCTGAAACCCTACATACAAAATACTGCTACAAGATAAATCATAGCTAAAAAAACAACAAAGAGAAACTTCTACTTCATCTTCTTCAAAGTGTCAACAACTTGTAGTTCCTAATTGTAGAAGTTTTGATGAAGATTAACAAGGTTGATGCAGGAGCATCCATGGCTCAGTGCAATCCTGTGTCAACTTGGAGGTGCCATTTTTGAATTTTACAATTTTGATTTGTTGGATTTCATGCTTGATGATTGAAATTCATATTTTGTTGTGATCTTGTAATGTGGGAAAATTTGAATTTGAGTTTGATTTGAATTTGGGTCAAATTGGTGAAAGGGAATCATGGAGAATATGTTTTAAAAACTGAAAAAAGTAGAAAAAGCAATTAATGGTGTTGGATTTTGGGAGTCATTAAGACAACTTGTAACTCCCATTTTGAATTCTCACAACTCCTAAAAAATAGGAACTTAGGATGTGGGTGCCCATGTTGAGGAATCTACTTTTTTGCTTTATTTGAGAAATCATGAAATCCATTTAAAGCCCATAATGTATTTTGTCTAAGTATGGAGGATTAAAATACATATTTTATTCAGGATTGAATATTAAATTGCATTTTATTTACCCTTCTTGGAGGTGGGGTGTTGATTTTCTTGAGGTGTTTGGAATGAAAGCAAAATGACAATGAAATGCATTTTAAATAACATTCGAGGAAAGCATGAGAAGATAAAAGTTGATTTTCTTTCATTTGGAGATAGTTTTTTAGGGAGGAAAAACACAGGAAGAGAAGAATGGCGTTACCTTTAGATGGTGATTCCATTGTTGGATTGACAGATTTGAGAGTGTTGATAGAGGAAAAATCAACATAGGTTGAGCATATGAAGACATTGATTGTGAAAGTGGTTTTGAAGCTGCAAGTGTTGGAGAGAAGATTGATTCCATGCTTTGATTTGATGCTGCAATTTAGATTGTGAATGTTTGCTAGAGGTTTCATATGGCTTGTTACAGCCTTTATCCATGACTAGAGTTTAATTTATTAATTTTCCCCATTCAATAATACATAAATTGCTAGTTGCACATTGCAATCAGGGCTTGAAATTGTTTTGTTATTTCTTTGTGTGTGGATGAATATTATTTGTGAGATTTTTAATTTTTATTTGCAGCAAATTCATTTAAATTAAATAGCTCATGCATTAGTGGTATCAAAGCAGCAAGATCTTGAGTGTGTAATAGATTGCCAAAGAGAGGCAGTTGCACCAAGACTATGTTGTGGGTGTTAAAAAAAAATGGACGGGAGTGTTATCAATAGTTTTGCACCCTGCTGAATACAATATTCAGCAAACTACTGAAACATGGAAACCTCTTTCAGATGTGGGTGATCTACGAGAAAGAAATCTCCAGAGTGAGTTGGTTCTCTGAATGATAAGTCCTATTCTAAAACCCCAAGCGAAAAGGGATAAAAGATGAACTGAAAGTAAATTTGAATCTAACCGATGATTGACTAAAAATTTTGACAGAAGATTGAAACTTGCCACTCACAACAATCCCTTCACTACAATGATTCCTACAATCTCACCAATGCATGATTTCATCATTAATTCATATGAAGATTCAGAACTTCAAATACAACATATAACCTGAAAACATGAAAAATTGTGCAGAAGAACTCATAAAGACAGGACATTAAGGTTTCAAACTTTGAATACACAAAATATCAAACTATTGTTACCACTCTTGAGACAAGAAAGTGGATTGAAGAACTTTGCTATATTATTGGAACTGAAAGAGAGTCAATCTGTCAAAACTGAGTACAATGTTCACAAGCTCAAAAATGCATAACAGCAGGAACTCTGATCTGAACTACTCAGCATGGAGAGCTGAAAAAGACTAAGTCTTATCAAAACCTAGCTCTTAAGAAAACCTAATCCGAGCTCAGAAAAAGCTCAAGGAAAAAAGGCTTCTAATTGTCTCAAAAAACTGCCTAAAAGCAGAAAAAAGCATAATGCTTTTATGATCATACAGTCAAGCCTCTAAAAATAGGCTAATCTTGCTTTAAAAGCTCAAAAACAACCTTATCTCTCCAAGATAAGTCAGAAATCTGACCAAGAGGAGAAGTCAATAAAAGATTTGCTAAAAATAGCATGAAAACATAAAGCAATTTATAGAATATCGCTTTTATGATTCTGCTTTACAAGATGCAAATTTTTACAATTTGTCTATTTTTGCAATTTAAAGATTGTAAATCTTTTGCAAAAAGAAAAACTCCTTATTCCTCCATTACAACATTCTGATTTTTCACAAAAATCATAAAAACATTAATAATCATCCTTCATGCCTTCGATTTTAATTGATTTGTGCAAAATCAACCTAAAAAATAAAACCCTAAAAATATTGACCCTAGGCATAGGGTATTCATAATTCTCCCTTAATTGCTCTCCACTTAAAACAATACCCTAAGGCATAAACCCATATTGCTCTAAGGCAAAACAATCAGTCCTAAAGACCTAAAACATTACCCTAGCATATGATTTTCGGCTTCCCTCATATACATTAGGACTTAGACTTAATAAAACACAAGGAAAACATTGTGACTTTCGGCCTCCTTTGAAATTCACCACATGTGTTGTAATTGAATATTCTGGGACAACATAATGCTCGAATTAGGGTTTGGTCAAAACATAATCGAACCCTAATGATCACTCATTCTCACTTCCCACTTTGCAAGAGAGAAACCCTGCCGCCGCCATGACTCTGTCAAGCCCGAGCTCGAATGCCTTGAGGAACTATTCCACGTACTCCAGATATTTGAAACTCGAGTGGGTAAGATTCGTGCTATTTGTATTGAAGCTCTTTCACTTACTATTGAATACCAAAAGGCCCTAAGGCCATGACCTGCATGAGTTTATTCTCTTTTGACTCATTGCTATTCTTCTTATGACTTCGGCCCACATGAACTCGAGCTTGGCTTTTGTAGTTCACTCCATGAAAGCTCGACTTGTACTTTAGTTTTCTTCTACTATGCGAAGGTAAGCTATTTCGATGGTTTCATCCTTGCTTATTTTGGCCTTCAGACCGTGGTGAACACAACCTCTAATGTCTTTGTTCTACATTTTCTGTGTGCTTTCCTGTGACTACATCAACCATTGCTGTGCTCTACTTTCACTATGAGGGCCCGACCATTCTTCAAAAGCTCAAAATCATGCTTTGGGAAGCTAAACTAGAAGTTCTAGCCGCTGCTTGAGTGCCCCATCAGAAATATAAACTAGTAATTTTCCTTTTGTTACACATTTGTTCTTCGGAAACTTCAATAGTTCCTTTTCTACTCATGGATTTTGGCCATATCAGGCCATGCCAAAGGCGCACTGTAGGAAGCATTTTCTTGACTTTTGGGCTCGACCCAAAACAAAAAACCTATTATCGTGTGCATTTGAAAGCATTTCTATTTGTGGGTAATATAAAAATTTCAACAGCACTGCCCCTTCTTCTTTCTGTTGCTCAATTCAATCATAAGAAACTTGTATTTCGCATTTACTTACTGCTTCTTTTATGGGTTGTCTTTGTAATTGATTTTTCTGTATTTTAATGCTAAACTGAAAGTGGGTCTTTGAATTTATTAAAGAAAATTGCATTTTCTTCTCCTCTAAAGCTTGTCCTAGCACATAAATCTTCATATTTTGTAGTCTACTGTTGGTTCTATGAGAAGCCCATATGGGTATCGTAGATTATCATATCTCCTGCATTTTGAAAACAAACCCACATGTGGGTATTTGAGATTTCTGAAGAGAACTGTATTTTCTGTATTTTGAAAGCAACTGAAAATATGGGGTAACTGTTGTTCGTTCTATCCATATGGCTCGAGCTAAAATAAACAGTGGCCTATTCTAAACTTCTGAAACAAAACAATATCATGGTTATTGTAAATTTTCAAAGCAAACACATGTATCCTATTTTTCTGACAGAGCTCGACCTCCCATACTTGCTTGAAATGGTGATAAAACTGTATATTTGCTTGCATTTATTCCTAGGATTTTGACTCAAATAACCAGTGATGTTTTGCATTCACTTCTATAACAAACGGATGCCTTGAATATTTGTCTTTACTTTTAACCTCCTTAGCATTCTATTTTTTATGAAAAGAATGTATCCTCATTGGTGTGGCCTGAACCATCACATAGCCAACACTGTTCAAAATTTGAGCAAAACCGACCAAATACCCAGTTGAAACTCATGACAAGAATAACATAACCTGTATGTTACCCTGTAGCTAACTCAATGACTCATATTACTTGGTATCCTGCTTTTACATTTCTGTAGCTCTCCTCAATAGTTGTATAAAATCTGAATTTGACTCATGATTGCTTTTCCTTTCGATAAAACATCTGACTTCCCTTGTCATAGAATTGTCTTCGACATGGAACTATAGACTACCCTTAAAAAAAACATCTAATGCACATTCTGAGAATACTCTCCAAGTACTTAGAATCTTGGCAGAAAAAGTGTAATACCTTGAGAATGTTTCTGTATAAGTTCATTGTAAAGAGGAGAATTTTCATGTTTGTAGTCTACACATACATCAGTGTCTTTTGATTTTCACTCAACCTTAACGAAGCAACATCAATCTTCTGCTTTTGAACTCTGTAGAAATTGTTATAATGAAATATTGCATCACTATGAATCACCTCTATTTACCAGTTCATCTGCATAACTGATAACTTCAGAAGCACCATTCTGGAAAGACAAAATTTACTCTCCCCTTAACATACTAGAATGATCACTTTGTTATTACTATTCATTATGTAGTATTTACTTTATCAGTCAACTGGAACTAGAAATTCATTCAATACTCAAATGCACTGTCTGTGTTTGTATTCTTGAGCAACATGGTACTCTTCATGCATTTTTATATTTCACTGTACAAACCGCTCTTAAAACTGTTCTCTTTGACGATGAAATTAAAATAAAACATTAAGGCATAATGTATGCCTGTTCACTATCCGAGAAAGAATTGATGAATTGAAACTTACATGACATTTGATTACAATCAACACATAAAAAGTAGTTATTCAACAATTTATGATGTAAATGTACTCAGTTAAATTTATTAAGTGAACTAATCTCATTGTTCACCTGTAGCCTTTAGAAAGAAATCCTGATCGTTATGAATGCACAATTGGTTTTGTTACTTGATGGATTCTTTGTTTTACTCTTTCAGTTTTCATTTGATTTGATGTCTATGATAAAGTATCTTTTAAAATCAACACATTTAATGAATAGGGCAGCATGCCGAGCTCTACCCTTGTGGGAGCCCGTTTTACTCCACATGCTTGGTCTTCGAATAATGTTCAGCTTCATGACTTGACCTATACCTGCACAAGGAAGCAAACAACGTTAGCATAAAAATGGAACATGTTGATCATGATATTGTTATTTCTCCTTCAGTTCACTTCTTTTATACTGCACTTGATAGGATTTGATTGTTTCAATGCATTGTTAATAGTATGATGTACTATTGTATGTGCATCATATAAGTTACATCATAGTCGGAGCCACTAACACCCCTCCTTTCCCCTTACAAGTCGATGAAGCTCGAGATGACGAGGTGCACCATTCAACATCAAGCATCAATAATCAGGCAATGATGATTATGCTGTTACTTATGTGTTTTCCTTCCGCATATTCAGTAGTGCAATGTGCTATTAGAAATGTGTTGTCACAGTTATATCCATGGCTTGTGTGGATCTTTGATTTCAATTTTGCTTTGCAATTGAAAAGAAAAATGCATTTTCATGCAATGTTGTAATATCATTCTGATTGTGAAATCAAATGAAGCCTTTGTAAAAATATGAGTTCTTTATGAAATGAATGAAAGCATCTAAAATGCTATTTTTCTCATGTACTCAATTATGTATTTCTTTTAAATCTGCAACATCTGAATGGCACTATGCAACTCCATTACTTCACTAAAATGCATAACTGTTACTCAATGCAAAAAGTAATGCGGAACAACATTTAAAATTCAATCTGCAATTCCACTTAATGTTGAAAAACAATCAGCCAACTCCTCCATTTGAGCTGAGGCAAAAAATATGTAACATTTTGGTGATTTCCACTATATGCTTGCCTGCTAAGCATAGATTAGTGGCCTTTAAACAATTCATTGGGCGTGGAGTCAATTCTGCCCCCTCTTGAAACTCAGAAAAATTTGAACAGGAACACTCCAAACAGCAACAAGAAAATGAACTAAAACTGAAAGCAAACTAAAAGGCCCTGATGGCCAACAAACAATGCACAACAACGCTTAGAGAAAGAAAACTACTGAAATGAAATGTGCGAAACACACTTATTTGCAAATTACTCTACCTAACAGTGAGATAACTTATCTCAAAGGCAGTGCTTGAGGTGAATCCCATTTACTGGGATAGACAGCACCTCGCCAGTCATCTTCGAAAGTTGGAATGCGTTGTGTTCTTTGCATTCTGTAATTACATAAGGCCCATCCCATATTGCATCGAACTTGGAATGTCGTCCAGGTCTACTCTTGAATTCATTCCACTTGAAAACTAGATCTCCAACAATGAAATCATGAGGCCTTGCCCTCTTGTCAAAAACATTCTTCATTTGTGCTTGATGTATTTCCAGCTGTCTCAGAGCTTCTTTTCTGGTTTCTTCGAGCTCAACCAGCTGTGCAAACCTCACTTCAAGAGGTTGTTCATTCAGTAACTCCAGCTCTTTAACATAACTTAATGTTGGAAATTCAATTGAAATAGGCAACTTAGCCTCTCTGCCATAAGTCAAAACAAAAGGTGAACAACCAGTGGCTCTTTTAGGGGTTATTCTGTTAGCCCAAAGGGCTAGCTTCAGCTTTTCATGCCACGTTCTCTGGTTATTTTCAACAGTCTTCCTGATTATCCGAATCAGATTTTTATTTGTGGATTCCGCTTGACCATTACCTTGCGGATAATAATTTGATGACGTGTTCAGATAGATGTTATTTCTGATAGACCAATCTGAAATCTTTAATCCGATGAAAGCTAAACCGTTATCTGAAATGATTGAATCTAGAACACCAAATCTTGATATGAGATCTTGATAAAAATTAAGCACTGAAGTCTCGTTTGCTTCCTTTAAAGCAACAGCTTTGGTCCACTTTGTAAAATAATCAGTGGCAGTAAGAATCCACTTATGACCTGCACTTGAAGGCGGGTTTATAGGGCCAATAAAATCCAAACCCCACTTAGCAAAGGCCTATTCTACTTGAATCAGATGCAAGGGTAGCGGTGCAAGCCTCTGTTTACCAACAAATAATGCACATTTCTCACACTTTCTAACCCATGCAATAGCATCCTTAAATAAATCTAGCCAGTAATAACCAGCTCTCATAATCTTTAGAGCTATTGTTCTTGCAGCAAAATGACCTCCAAAAGGTCCATCATGAAACTCTGCTAGCAGCTTGTCAACTTGATTAGGCTGAATGCAATGTAATAAGACACCTTGGAAATCTCTCCTATAAAGAATGCCATCAATAACTACATAAGGGATGGCTTGTAATCTGTAGTACCTTCTTTTTGCTCTGTCCAAGCCTTCAGGGCATTCACCGGTTTGCAGATAATGTATCATCTGTTGCAACCATGTAGTAGGGAGTGCTTGAACAACACTTAAACATCATTATTTAACACTGTTTTTGCATTCACAGCCTCTATTAAGCTGTTGTTTTCACTTCCAGTAATCTGCTCACACAAACCTTTGCCTCTAACGAGCTTGGTTACTTTAATGTCAACATCGAACTCCATCACTTTAGTGATCCAACCAGCACGCTTATCATTAATATCCTTGTTAAGCAGAAAATCCTTAATAGTCGAATGTGCTACCAGCAAATGAACCTTGTTGTTGGACAGCATGTGTCTAAATTTCTTTAAGCTTCTTACAACAGCAAAAACATGTTTCTCAACAAAAGAATATTTTACCTCATAATCATGCAAAACTTGACTAAAAAATGCTATAGGCTGCTCCAAGCCTTCATCATTCTGTTGGCATAACATAGTCGAAACTATATCAACTCCTCCAAAAGCATATAAAATGAAATCTCTGTCAAAGTTTGGATTAATGAGAGTAGGAGCGGCTGCGAGCGCCTCTTTGATTTGCTCGAAGCTCCTCCTGCCTTCCTTAGTCCAGCTGAATGGCATATTCTTCTTTAGCATAGAAGTGAGAGGTTGTAGCAAAGCTGCAATATTTGGTATAAACCTCCTCACGAAATTTATTCTCCCAAGAAAGCTTTGCAAGCCTTTCTTATGAGTTGGTAATGGCAATTCAAGAATTGCAGAAACTCTTTCAGGATCAATTGAAATACCTTGCTTTGAGACATTGTGTCCCAGCAATTTTCCTTCATGTATCAAAAATATGCACTTCTTTGGATTGAGAGACACTTTGAACTCTTTGCATCTCTAAAAAATCTGTTCCAAATGATCTAAGTGTTCATTAGCATTTCTGGAAAAATAGTAATATCATCTAAATTACCAGAACGAACTTGTTCATGAGGCCGTGGAAGGCCATATCCATAGCATGCTGGAAAGTAGCTCCAACATTTGATAAGCCGAAAGGCATCTTCTTGTAGGCCATCATGCCCCACTTGGTTGTGAATGTTGTTTTAAACTAATCCTCTTGTTTAACCAGAATCTGGTTATAACCTAAGTAGCCATCTAATAAAGAAAATATGTCAGAACCAGAAACTACTTGTAAAATTTGCTCCATAGAAGGGAGTGGGAAATGGTCTTTCAAAGATGCTCTATTCAGATCTCGAAAATCAACACAAAGTCTGATTTCTCCACTCTTCTTCCTGACTGGTACTAAATTTGACACCCAAGAGGTGTGCTTGATAGGGAAAATAATACCGCTTTCAACTAGCTTATTCAGTTCAGCCTTCATAAGGTGCTCCAAGTTAGGATTAAGCGGTCTTTGCTTCTGCCTTACGGGTTTTGCGTTGGGCTCAAGCTCGATGGTATGCTGTGCTAAATCAGGGTTAAAACCTCTCAAATCTTTGTATTCCCAAGCAAAAATATCACTATATTTCTGACATAATAGAATGAAAGCTTGTTGTTCCTCTTGACTGCATACCTTACCCAGCTTGAGAACCTTACCCTTGAAAATTTTGATAGCTGCATAGTGCTCCTCCTTGATAGTCAAGCTGCACTTGTCCTTCCGAACTTGATCATCTGAGTTAAACACAGATTCTAAGGTGACCAATCCTTTTGGCAGCTTATTGGTCTTTAATTGCACAATCTGATCCTCGTATTGCTACTGCCATTTTTGTTGATTTCCATCTGTGAACTCAGGTTCAGCAATCAGAAAATTCACAATTTTCTCATCGCTGTAAAAAACCTGCCAGCTCACATTATTGTCAAGTACAGAAGGTCTGACCACTATTTTCATGTATTGGCGTGCCTCTACCTTATGAATTTCCTTAGGAATATCAAACTGGGCTCCTATGGCAGCGAGCCTATCAACATGCTTATTTTGATTCCGAGGAATCGCCATGATGTTAAAAGCATTGAAATCTTCCATTAAATCCCATACGCGATGCTTGTATTTCTTAAGTAAATAATTCTTAGCAGCATTTAAATTTCTGACCTAATTCACAACCAACTCTGAATCACCATGAACTTGCAAGCATTTAACACCTCATTTGCAGGCCCACTCAAGGCCATGCACCAACGCTTCATACTCAGCTGTATTATTTGAACAGCTAAAGGCAAATCTGCAAGCTGAATAATACTTATCTCCTTCAGGCGATATCAGCATAGCTCCACCTCCAGCACCAATACTGCTCCTCGATCCATCGAAATAGAGTTTCCATAACTCATTATCTTTTCCAACAGATGGTTCATCCTCTTTGCAAAGATTAGGCATGTTGCAATCAGTCTCACGAATCATATAAACTCGTAATCCTACCTCATCTATGTTCTGGAATGGATCAAGCTCGTGATCTTCGGCTGCCCATTCATCGAGACTGATGTAGTCTTCTTGGGTGCCACAGTTTGAGGTCATGGTTTGCTCCTCCATTGCAGAGGTGGCGTAGAGATTAGCGTTTATAGGGCTTGGGGAGTATGGTTCAATATGGTCTTTGGCGAGAGGCTCAGACTTTATGGTTACTTTCGTACCATACCTTGTTCTAAAAAATAGATGAGACCAATCAGAAGACAAAAACCCACCCAACTTGGCTATAAAATCCCTTGACAAACAAATGGAAAAGTGCGGCGGTAAGTCAATGACGTGAATATCCTGGTGGATAGCGAAACTTGGGGATGCGTGCAAGGTAAGGGCTAAATTTTTGATAATACCAACAGTCTTAACAACTAACCCATCTAATTGCACTATGCCTTTCTGAGGATTAGGCTCATAAACAAGACCTAATTTGTCAGCTAAACTCTTAGGCATGACTGAACTACTGGCACCAGAGTCGACTATACAATTATGCACAATTTTATCACCTATGATCAGACTTAAGTAAAATGGAGGGGGCTTTACCTCTTTTGCTTTCTGCCCACCTTTGTCCTCTAGATCGTTAGCCAACACAACTTTTGCAACTCCTTGATTTGCATTGTTAGAAATAGATAACTCAGCCAAAGCACTCTGCAGCAAACTTTTCTTCCCTGGAAGCTGCAGAGCATCTAATATCGACATATTGACAGTAGCTTTCTTGAGATGCTCAATGATATTGAAAGATGAAACATTTACCTTCTGCTGGTTTTTTGTAACAATAGCTTCATTTTGCTTCTACACAGGTTGAGAATGCATTTTTAGTTGCTCTTTACCGGGTATCTCCTGCCCTCTTTGCAGAATCTGCATTTTAGGCTGCATGGCAGCGTTAACATTTGATGAAACAGGCTGAGTACTAACTGCAGGCTGCTGCTGTGCACTTCCAGCTTGCTGTCCTAGATCCATAGCTCATTTTTTAGATCTGGTATTAGCCAAAATAGGAGAATCCTGTCGATCTTGGCCATTCACGCCACAGAATTCGGAGCTCTGCCAGTTTGGCAAGGCGACTTCTAAATTATCTTGATGTTCTTGATTCTGATCTGCAACATGTTCTGAAGCAGCATATATATTCTGCACCATTAAAGCTTGATTCCTCACTTCGTTGGTGCACGCCGATTGGTTGTGGGACTGATTGCATGGATAACACCAGTCGCAATCCTGGGCAACATTATTTTGTGGCACAAGCTCCTTTGACGAGTTGGTTGTGCTTGGATTGTATGGCTGGAATGGCCTAGGATTAAAGTTTCTTCTTTGGGCTTGATAATCACCTTTGAAAGTGGGCCTATTCTATTGGTTTTGCTGGTAGGGAGCTTGATAAGGCTTATGTTCTTGGCCTACGTGCTTCTTAATAGTCACGAGGTCGTTCCCGATGGTCTTTAATATGTTTTTTAGCTCTTCCATCTCCAAATTTGGGGCTTGGACAACGACCTCTTGAGCTGTGTTATGATATCCTATCGCTGGAACTGGTGGGACAACAGCCAAGGGAGGTATAACAGTAGGAATAGGAGGCTGTATTTCTAGAAACAAGGGCATAGGAGGTCTAGGAGCTATATCTCCAGCTTGAATAAGACAATTTTCAGCGTTAATAGCAATATTATAAGCGTTAGGAAGTGTTAGACCACCCATAGACTGAGTCATGACAACAATCTTGCTATTCAAAGCTTTTAAATAAAACAGGAATGCATGTGCCGGTAAGGGCTTTACCGTTGCCGGGATTCTATCCCAAGTCCTCTGAAATCTGTAGTTGAAATCCGCCAAATGTTCGTGTGGCGCCCTTTGAATGGTACTCAACTGCTCTAACAAAGATAAATTGTCAGATTTATCTGCAAAGTGCTGGTATAGGCCATTACCTAAAGCATCCCATGTTGCGATTGAATTTGTAGCGAGACCTCTGAACCACTGCAGCGCCTTGCCCTTGAGTGACGTAGCTAGCAGCCTTAGAGCGACGTTCTCTTGAGTAATATTATGCACTGAACATAACGTGGCTACGTCACGGATGTGTTCAACTGGTGTGGTGTAATCCTCTCCGGTGAAATATGGTAGTCCTCGAAGGGCTGCAACTAGAATATCATCATGTTGAGCAAAATCTAACAGACTGCCTCCATTTAAGGGTGTGAACGGGTGCTGCCTTGGTGGTGCTTCCATCTGTGGTATTTGTGAGATTGGTACTGGTACACCAGGTGACAGAACTAGAGCACCAAGAATGGGAGGTGTTGACTTTGATCTTGCAGGGGCTTCAAAAAGCCTTCTTGCTGTCCTACCTCTTCTTCATGATGGGGATAACTCCTGATACTTGAAAGGTTTTGAACTTGATCTTGTTTGAATATTTTTCATGCGTGGGCTGTACTAGCATGCAGAAAATAGAACCGGAGTCGCTAGGTATATTGATAGCCTCCAGAAGGCTGGAAAAAATCTACTGCATACACCAAACAACAAACTGAAATATTCAATATTCTCTGAAAGTATCTTTCAATGGTCCCACCGAGCATGCCAAAAATTGTTATCAATAGTTTTGCACCCTGCTGAATACAATATTCAGCAAACTACTGAAACATGGAAACCTCTGTCAGATGTGGGTGATCTGCGTGAAAGAGGAATCTCCAGAGTGAGCTGGTTCTTCGAATGATAAGTCCTATTCTAAAACTCCAAGGGAAAAGGGATAAAAGATGAATTGAAAGTAAATCTGAATCTAACCGATGATTGACTAAAAATTCTGACAGAAGATTGAAACCTGCCACTCACAACAATCCCTTCACTACAATGATTCCTACAATCTCACCAATGCATGATTTCATCATTAACTCATATGAAGATTCAGAACTTCGAATACAACATATAACCTGAAAACATGAAAACTTGTGCAGAAGAACTCATAAAGATAGGACATTAAGGTTTCAAACTTTGAATACACAAAATATCAAACTACTGTTACCAATCTTGAGACAAGAAAGTGGAAAGAAGAACTCTGCTGTATTATTGGAACTGAAAGAGTGTCAATCTATCAAAACTGAGTACAATGTTCACAAGCTCAAAAATACATAAGAGCAGGAACTCTGATCTAAACTACTCAGCATGGAGAGCTGAAAAAGACTAAGTCTTATCAAAACCTAGCTCTCAAGAAACCCTAATGCGAGCTCAGAAAAAGCTCAAGGAAAAAAGGCTTCTAATTGTCTCAAAAAACTGCCTAAAAGCAGAAAAAAGCATAATGCTTTTTTGATCATACAGTCAAGCCTCTAAAAATAGGCTAATCTTGCTTTAAAAGCTCAAAAACAACCTTATCTCTCCAAGATAAGTCAGAAATACGACCAAGAGGAGAAGTCGATAAAAGATCTGCTAAAAATAGCAAGAAAACATAAAGCAATTTATAGAATATCGCTTTTATGATTCTACTTTACAAGATGTAGATTTTTACAATTTGTCTATTTTTGCAATTTAAAGATTGTAAATCTTTTGCAAAAAGAAAAACTCCTTATTCCTCCATTACAACATTCTGATTTTTCACAAAAATCATAAAAAACATTAATAATCATCCTTCATGCCTTCGATTTTAATTGATTTGTGCAAAATCAACCTAAAAAATAAAACCCTAAAAATATTGACCCTAGGCATAGGGTATTCATAATTCTCCCTTAATTGCTCTCCACTTAAAACAATACCCTAAGGCATAAACCTATATTGCTCTAAGGCAAAACAATCAGTCCTAAAGACCTAAAACATTACCCTAGCATATGATTTTCGGCTTCCCTCATATACATTAGGACTTAGACTTAATAAAACACAAGGAAAACATTGTGACTTTCGGCCTCCATTGAAATTAACCACATGTATTTTAATTGAATATTTTGGAACAACATAATGCTCGAATTAGGGTTCGGTCAAAACATAATCGAACCCTAATGATCACTCATTCTCACTTCCCACTTTGCAAGAGAGAAACCCTGCCGCCGCCATGACTCTGTCAAGCCCGAGCTCAAATGCCTTGAGGAACTATTCCATGTACTCCAGATATCTAAAACTCGAGTGGGTAAGATTTGTGCTATCTGTATTGAAGCTCTTTCACTTATTGTTGAATACCAAAAGGCCCTAAGGCCGCGACCTGCATGAGTTTATTCTCTTTTGACTCATTGCTATGCTTCCTATGACTTCGGCCCACATGAACTCGAGCTTGGCTTTTGTAGTTCACTCCATGAAAGCTCAACTTGTACTTTAGTTTTCTTCTATTGTGCGAAGGTAAGCTATTTCGATGGTTTCATCCTTGCTTATTTTGGCCTTCAGACCGTGGTGAACACAACCTCTAATGTCTTTGTTCTACATTTTCTGTGTGCTTTCCTGTGACTACATCGACCATTGTTGTGCTCTACTTTCACTATGAGGGCCCGACCATTCTTCAAAAGCTCGAAATCATGCTTTGGGAAGCTAAACTGGAAGTTTTGGCCGCCGCTTGAGTGCCCCATCAAAAATATAAACTGGTAATTTTCCTTTTGTTACACATTTGTTCTTCAAAAACTTCAATAGTTCATTTTCTACTCATGGATTTTGGCCATATCAAGCCGTGCCAAAGGCGCACTGTAGGAAGCATTTTCTTGACTTTTGGTCTCGACCCAAAACAAAAAACCTATTATTGTGTCCATTTGAAAGCATTTATGTTTGTCGGTAATATAAAAATTTCAACAACACCGCCCCTTCTTCTTTCTGTTGCTCAATTCAGTCATAAGAAACTTGTATTTCGCATTTACTTGCTGCTTCTTTTATGGGTTGTCTTTGTAATTGATTTTTCTGTATTTTAATGCTAAACTGAAAGTGGGTCTTTGAATTTATTAAAGAAAATTGCATTTTCTTCTCCTCTAAAGCTTTTCCTAGCACATAAATCTTCATATTTTGTAGTCTACTGTTGTTTCTATGAGAAGCCCATATGGGTATCGTAGATTATCATATCTCCTGCATTTTGAAAACAAACCCACATGTGGGTATTTGAGATTTCTGAAGAGAACAACATTTTATGTATTTTGAAAGCAACTAAAAATATGGGGTAACTGTTGTCCGTTCTATCCATATGGCTCGAGCTAAAATAAACAGTGGCCTATTCTAAACTTCTGAAACAAAACAATATCATGGTTATTGTAAATTTTCAAAGCAAAAGCATGTATCCTATTTTTCTGACAGAGCTCGACCTCCCATACTTGCTTGAAATGGTGATAAAACTGTATATTTGCTTGCATTTATTCCCAGGATTTTGACTCAAATAACCAGTGATGTTTTGCATTCACTTCTATAACAAACAGATGCCTTGAATATTTGTCTTTACTTTTAACCTCCTTAGCATTCTGTTTTTTATGAAAAGAATGTATCCTCATTGGTGTGGCCTAAACCATCACATAGCCAACACTGTTCAGAATTTGAGTAAAACCAACCAAATACCCAGTTGAAACTCATGAAAAGAATAACATAACCTATATGTTAACCTGTAGCTAACTCAATGACTCATATTACTTGGTATCCTGCTTTGACATTTATGTAGCTCTCCTCAACAGTTGTATAAAATCTGAATTTGACTCATGATTGCTTTTCCTTTCGATAAAACAACTGACTTCCCTTGTCATAGAATTGTCTTCGACATGGAACTGTAGACTACCCTTAAAAAAACATCTAATGCACATTCTGAGAATACTCTCCAAGTACTTAGAATCTTGGCAGAAAAAGTGTAATACGTTGAGAATGTTTCTGTATAAGTTCATTGTGAAGAGAATTTTCATGTTTTTATTCTGCACATACATCAGTGTCTTGATTTTCACTCAACCTTAACTAAGCAACATCAATCTTCTGCTTTTGAACTCTGTAGAAATTGTTATAATGAAATATTGCATCACTATGAATCACCTCTATTTACCAGTTCATCTGCATAACTGATAACTTCAGAAGCACCATTCTGGAAAGACAAAACTTACTCTCCCCTTAACATACTGGAATGATCACTTTGTTATTACTTGTTGTCAATCAGATTGCACCCGAACACTTGAATAATTAAATTCAGCAATCTATTGAAACATGGGAACTATCTTCAGGCTATGGGTCACCCTATGGCGAAGATAGAACCTCTGAATTCTAGGCCGGCTTCCTATATGATGATCAATTAGGTACTTGAATAATTTATTCTGAAAAAAGGGTAAAAGGGACTAAACTGAGTGCATGAACTCAAATTAAAACCTCGGTGATGCACCTAAATGATGGTATTGCATGCAACCTGTTTCGCAATTACACTTCAATAATCCTATTCGCACAACTAAATCTGAACAGTTTAACCACCTAAATAATTTATATGAAGGCTTGACTGTATTACTATCTTCGAAGGAAAGGAATGTCTTCACAACTAAAATAGTAAAGTAAGCCAAATGCACAACATACAACCTGTGGAATCAAACTTGATTGTATACCAGCACATATGAAATGAGGTGGGAAAATAAAGGTTTCTGAGATTAAACATGATAAATTCCTTATCAAATTCACACAACATGACACCTGAGATTCTAAAGGAAAAAACTTTAGCGTACTGAAAGGTAAAAGGAAAGCTTTGCAAATTAATAAAACTTGATTAACCTGTAATAACCTGCTACTGTATTAATCTGTGAAATGCTGAGTTACAAGATAGTCTTCTTTGTTGAAGGCAAAGGTAGAAAACAAGAACTGAATTGAAAAAGATAAACTTTTTCAATATATACAATATGAATGCACTTCAAAGTGCATGAATAAGCAACTGAAAGTCAATTTCAGTGTCAAAATGATAACCTCAAGGTAAAATCCGAGCACAAGTAAAAATCCCTGAAAATGTGGTTCAAACTCATGCAAAAATGAGTGAACTCAATCCCAAACTCACAGTCATAAAGCATAAAACTAATCTGCAACTCAAACTGAACTGGAAATCTCTGAACGTGAGCCAAAACATGCAAAAATTCTCTTTGCTTTAATCAATTTTCCCATAACAACTGGAACTCCATCTTCATGCGAAAATCTTCAGTTGAGTCTGATGTGTAACTGAAGTAAATTGTAATTTAGCTTTATAGAATATCTTTATTTGCATTTAAAAAAATTAATTAATTAAATGATTTATAACGCATCATTTAATTAATTCATTTACATTATTTAATGCAAATAGCTTGAAGAATAAAGCTAATCTCATACTTAGCATATATTTTGCATTCTTTTTAAAAAATGATTGTTTGATTTAAATATTAAAATAGCCATAAATGATTATTTTAATATTTAATGTATGATAGTTCTTCCTTTTGCGCAATATAAGTAAATATTAAGGTAATCGTTTGTGGTCATTACCATTAATATTTAAATACAATTTTGACTTGTCAATTTCATGCAAAAGAGTGAATTCACCATCAGTCTAAAATAGATGATAATGTAAAAGGCAAACTCACGGGCTCTTTTGATCAATAGGTTTATTGACTTAAAGTCAATACCACGGCCTTAATGAAATGATTCAATTTTAAAAGAAATGCATTATAATTCGAATTAGGGCTTCAAGTCAAAACACTTGAACCCTAATTATTTATTTTCATTCAACATTTGGCTTTTCTAGAAAGAACTTGTGCCGCCATGCTGCTGGTAAGAGTCTGGATTGAACTGAAGATCAAAACTTGAATTCGTACTGCTGTTTCATGCAATGTTTTTGAAGATTTCCTCGGTGGAATGCGTGGTAAGCTTTTCTTTTAGCCAAATCTGGACATTCTTTCTAATTTCAGAACTATTTTCTAGTTTCTTGGCCACAGCCATGGCCATATGCTGATTTTTTTTTTGTTTCTTTACTTCCTCTGTGCAACACGACTCAATTCAAGTTAATTGCGTATTATGTTCATGCTCAGCCATAAAATCTATTTTCCATTCCTCTGAAAATGAAAATAATACAACACATATTTACTGTTTATACTTCTCTGAAAGGCACAACTTCATTGGTTTCTGCCCTTGATTCATGACTGTGAGCCTTGTGACAAATATAGCTCGCACATATCTTGGCTTCATTGCATCCCCCTCATTAAATCTCTTTTCATGATTTATGTATTTACTTTCTGAATGTGGTCAAAAAAGAAAATAGGATACTCATTTATTTTTCTCAAAATAACGAGAAAAACCTTTCCCATCATAGTCCGCTTATGGGAAACTCTTTATTGTTCCTTATTCTATGTGTAAATAATGAAAAGGGTCTGCCCTCTGTTGTTTTGGATTTGGCACCTATTCTTTTTATATTTGCATTGATGTCTATCACAGAATTGTATCTCCAAAGCTCTTTACTTATCACTGCTTTTGTAACTTCCTGTACACGAATTCCACCATGAGAATATTATCATTCTTAATTTATGATATGAACATAATGGTATCTTCTTTTGAAATAGACTGTAGACATTTCACTGTTGTGGCTTTGAATGGCATTGTGACTCTGATTTTCGTTTTCATACTACTCCATAAATTGTGGCTTCATTGTTCCTTACTAAGGCTGTCCACTTCAAGCATATATTACTAAATATTGTTGTGCATAGTTGCTGCTCTTAATGATTGCTGCTCTAGGTAGTTGTTGCTCATTCTCCATGACTGCACCATTATAAATTTGTACTTGATGCTGCTACAAATTATCTCTGTTAAATCTTCATGTTTAATGTCTTCATATTTCTCATCTGGTATTTAAAATAAACATGCCTGTAGAATGTTGTTTAAGCCATAATTGCTGCTCCATGTTAGAAAACAAATTTGTTCACTTGTCATATCTTATTCCTTTTGATTAGCTGAAACTCTTGCTGATGATTTGCATTAATTATAAACTATGAGAATGCTACTTTTCATTTGTAAGAAACAATTATCTTGCTGAATACTCTGCTTTCCCTTCAGTGTAAAGGGCTCAATGCCTTATTAAAATATGAACATAAATGAAAGGCAGAGCTGAAACAATGTATGATAAATGCAATATATTTATACTTGTTTCCTTTAAATGATGAGCAAAACAATTGCGCAAATCTGTTTTATCATGCTGAATTAGACTTCTTGATGGCAGTCCTAGATGATGACTGTTTCTTTCTTTGATTAAATAACTCTCATATATGATGCGAATGAGAGGTGTCATTATGATATGCTGGGCTCTACCCTTGTGGGAGCCCATTTTACTCCACATATCTGATGAAATGATCTCGAACATGATAAACCTGTTCCTACACACTGAAACAAACATGTTAGCAAAAATAAAAGAAGCTGAAAGCTTCCATTGAATTACGTTTTTCTCTTGATTTTTTGCAATTTTCTGATGGATGCCTGATCGAGTGTATCTTATATTCCTGTTAGTAGCATAGGCATATGATAGGATTTGATTTGTCATTGCTTAGAGACCATCTCTAACGCCATTCTTTATCTTTCTTGCAGATGCTTTTGGAGATTGGAGGCTGGAACTGGAGCTGAAAACACAACTGAAGACCTCGACTTGTCAATGATTCGTCATTCCAGGCAATGGCGAATCACTTTCTACCCTATGCCTTCTTTATTCTCAGTTGTATAGTGTACTTCCTTTTTCTTGTATCCATCATTTGATTGTGTAAATCAAATTTAGTTACTCTCGCGGCTTGTGCGAGATTCAACATTTCCAATATGAATAAAAACAACATTCTTTTATGCAAATTTACGAGTTCCTTTGTCTGATATTTGCATAATAACACTTGAAATTCATAAGTAATCAAAGTTCTGGAACATAATGAATACTTAAGCAGAAAAATGTTGTACCTTCTTTGATGGATGCAATTCAACTCTACCTGTTTTGAGCTGGTGGTGAAAAATAGGTAACATTACTATTCATGATGCAGTATTTACTTTATCAGTCAACTGGAACTAGAAATTCATTCAATACTCAAATGCACTATCTATGTTTGTATTCTTGAGCAACATGGTACTCTTCATGCATTTTTATATTTCACTATACAAACCACTCTTAAAACTGTTCTCTTTGACGATGAAATTAAAACAAAACATTAAGGCATAATGTATGCTTGTTCACTATCTGAGAAAGAATTGATGAATTGAAACTTACATGACATTTGATTACAATCAGCATAGAAAAAGTAGTTATTCAGCAATTTCTGATGTAAATGTACTCAGTTAAATTTATTAAGTGAACTAAACTCACTGTTCACCTGTAGCCTTCAGAAAGAAATCCTGATAATTATGAATGCACAGTTGGTTTCGTTACTTGATGGATTCTCTGTTTTACTCTTTCAGTTTTCATTTGATTTGATGTATATGATAAAGTATCTTTTAAAATCAGCACATTTAATGAATAGGGCAGCATGCCGAGCTCTACCCTTGTGGGAGCCCGTTTTACTCCACATGCTTGGTCTTCAAATAATGTTCAACTTCATGACTTTACCTATACTTGCACAAGGAAGCAAACAACGTTAGCATAAAAATGGAACATGTTGATCATGATATTGTTATTTCTCCTTCAGTTCACTTCTTTTATACTGCACTTGATAGGATTTGATTGTTTCAATGCATTGTTAATAGTATGTTGTACTATTGTATGTGCATCATATAAGTTACATCATAGTCGGAGCCACTAACACCCCTCCTTTCCCATTACAGGTCAATGAAGCTTGAGATGACGAGGTGCACCATTCAACATCAAGCATCGATAATCAGGCAATGACGATTATGCTGTTACTTATGTGTTTTCCTTTCACATATTCAGTAGTGCAATGTGCTATTAGAAATGTGTTGTCACAGTTATATGCACGGCTTGTGTGGATCTTTGATTTCAATTTTGCTTTGCAATTGAAAAGAAAAATGCATTTTCATGCAATGTTGTAATATCATTTTGATTGTGAAATCAAATGAAGCTTTTGTAAAAATATGAGTTCCTTATGAAATGAATGAAAGCATCTAAAATGCTATTTTGCTCATGTACTCAATTCTGTATTTCTTTTAAATCTGCAACATCTGAATGGCACTCTGCAACTCCATTACTTCACTAAAATGCATAACTGTTAATGCAAAAAGTAATGCGAAACAACATTTAAAATTCAATTTGCAATTCCACTTAATGTTGAAAAACAATCAGCCAGCTCCTCCATTTGAGTTGAGGCAAAAAATATGTAATAGGGAGAGGAGCCCATCATGGTAGAGGAAGAGGAAGAGGAGATAATTTTGTAAGAGGATGATTTTAGAGCCTTGAGAAGGTAGGTTGAATCTTTGCAAAATGAGATAATGAGAGGATTTGTAAGAATGAGAGACCCAGGAACTGATGATGAAGAAGATGTGAACACAAAGAATGCTAGTTTAAATACTGAGCAAAGAGAGGAAGTTGTAGCAGTTGCAAGAGATCCATTATTAATGGTTTTAACAAAAATGGGAAAAAAACCAAGTATTGATGTTCCTACCTATGATGGGAGTTTGAATTTAGAACTAATAGATTGGATAAATGATATGGAAGATTATTTTGAATTTGAGGAAGTTGGAGACCCAGACCGAGTAAGGTTTTCCAAGACAAAATTGAAGGGACATGCTTCAATTTGGTGGAGATAAATTCAGTTGGAAAGAGGAAGAAAAGGAAAAGAGAAGATTACAAGATGGGATAAAATGGTAGAGAAAATGAAGAGGCAATTCATTCTAGTAGACTATGAGCTGGAATTGCTTAAAAAGATGCAAAGCTTGAAGCAAGGAAGCAAGACAATAAAGGAGTACATAGAAGAGTTTTACATAATTCTTATAAGGACTGGACATTCAGAGGCAACCGAGGAAAATGTTGCAAGATACATAAACGGGTTGAGATCAAGTATTCAAGAAGAGATGACACTAGTTAGAGTTGTGACAATGGAATATGTTTATCAAATAGCATTCAAGATAGAAAAAAGGACAAACAAGAGGTTTGAGAATAAACAAAGGGGAAGGGATAAGGATTATGTGTAGCAAAAAAAGGATGTACAACAGATTAGAGACATTAAGGGCAGCAATGATGAAAGATATGAAAACTCAAGCAAGCCTTGTGATCAAAAATTTAGAGGAAGAGAAAGATCAGGTAGGGGATTTCAAAGAGGAAATTTTAAAATAATGTGTTGCAAGTGTGGAGAAGAGGGGCACAAATCATACGAGTGTCCTCATGAAGAGGAAAGACCAAGAAGAAGAACTGTAAATCAGAATAGAGCAGCAAACATAAATGGAGAAGATGCACATTCAACACATTTCGAAGAAGCAGAAGATGGTGAAGCCTGGTGATGATGAGAGTTTTGATGAATGAAAACAGTGAACCCATTCAGAGGAGGAGATTGTTTCATACAAGATGCAAATGCAAAGGTAAATTTTGTAAAGTCATTATTGATGGTGGTAGTAGTGATAATATTGTTTCTACAAAGATGGTTGAGAAGTTGCAATTGGAGAGAAAGAGGCACCCGCATCCGCATAGGATCTCATGGTTACAGGATGATCACAAAGTGTTGGTAACTAAACAATGTGTGGTTAGATTTAAGATTGGAAGTTATTATGATGAAGTATTATGTGATGTTATGAACATGGATGTTTGTCAATTGTTGTTGGGTAGACTGTGGCAGTTTGACGGGAAAGTAGTGCATGATGGATGTGTGAACACTTATAGTTTGACAAAGGATGGAGTTCATCATAAGTTGAAGCCATTGGATGAGAGAGGAGGCAAGGTATGTAGCAAGGTTGGAATTTGTTTGGTTAGTGATTTGAAATAGTTAGAGGAAAAGGATGAAGGTGAGGAGGATGATTTGCTAATGCAATTGGAAGAAATTGTAGGAGAGAGGGATGAGAAAATTTTAGCTAACACAAAGGTTGCAGCCAAAGGTAATGAGGTAAATTCTAGTTTTTATACTTCCTATGATGAGAATAAAGATGTAGTTGCAATATTAGATGTGTTGGAGATAGGTGAGAGTGATGAGCAAGATGTGAATGTGAAGTTGGGGATTGCTGATGATTTCTTGTTTGAGAATGACAAAGGTGAAGATTCCTCGATAGAAGAACTTGATTACTTGTTGCAGAAGGCGGATGATAAGTCACAAGAATATCATTCTAACATTTTTTTGGTGTAGAAAATCAGTTTGCAGCAATAGAGTGTCTTTCTAAAGACACTAATAGAGTGGCAAGTTGCATTGAAGACAAGGAAAAAGGAAGAGTAGAAGGTGTAGCAGCAAGAAAGGTAATACATGACACATGTTGTGTTGAAGAAGAAGGTATGAATACAATTAATTTGTTTCATTTTGATAAAGCACATTGGTGGGAGGTAGAGTTTGGTAATTTGTATTTCATGGGGATGAGAAAAGGAGGGAAGATGAAAGGGAATACTAATGTAAAGTTGCAAGATGAGAGGAACAAAAAAATTCCAGTGAACAAGGAGCAGAGGTGGATCCAAGATAGACACAAAGTATACAATTTTTTATGAGTTTCACTCGTGAAACATTTTCTTCTACCATGTGTGTCTAATGCAGGAGCATCCATGGCTCAGTGCAATCCTATGTCAACTTGGAGGTGTCATTTTTGAATTTTGCAATTTTGATGTGTTGGATTTCATGCTTGATGATTGAAATTTATATTTTGTTGTGATCTTGTAATGTGGGAAAATTTGAATTTGAGTTTGATTTCAATTTGGGTCAAATTGGTGAAAGGGAATCATGGAGAATATGTTTTAAAAATTGAAAAAGTAGAAAAAGCAATTAATGGTGTTGGTTTTTGGGAGTCATTAAGACTATTTGTAACTCCCATTTTGAATTCTCATAGCTCCTAAAAAATATTAACCCAGGAGGTGGGTGCCCAGTTTGAGGAATATTCTTTTTTTCTTTATTTGAGAAAGCATGAAAGCCATTTAAAGCCCATAAGTTATTTTGTCTAAGTTTGGAGGATGAAAATACATATTTTATTCAGGATTGAATATTAAATTGCATTTTATTTTCCCTTCTTGGAGGTGGGGCGTTGATTTTCCTGAGGTGTTTGGAATGAAAGCAAAATGATAGTGAAATGCATTTGAAATTAAATTTGAGGAAATCATGAGAAGATAAAAGTTGAATTTCTTTCATTTGGAGATAGTTTTTTAGGGAGGAAAAACACAAGAAGAGAAGAAGAGAATTGCTTACCTCTAAATGGTGATTCCATTGTTGGATTGAGAGATTTGAGAGTGTTGATAGAGGAAAAATCAACACAGGTTGAGTAGATTGAAGACATTGATTGTGAAAGTGGTTTTGAAGCTGCAAGTGCTGGAGAGAAGATTGATTCCAGGCTTTGATTTGCTGCTGCAAATCAGATTGTGAATGTTTTCCAGAGGTTTCATATGGCTTGTTACAACCATTATCCATGATTGGAGTGTAATTGCTTGATTTTCCCCATTTAATAATATAAAAATTTCCAGTTGCACATTGCAACTAGGCCTTGAAATTGTGTTGTTATTTCTTTGTGTGTGGATGAATATTATTTGTGAGATTTTTAATTTTTATTTATAGAAAATTCATTTAAATTAAATAGCTCATATATTGAAGGTTAACTAACTCTTTCTTTTCTTCCTCAAATGATTTCTTCTCACTCCCACGAGTCCTAGAGCTGGGCCCTTTTGTCTTGGTATACATCAACTTCTTACCTTTATCCTTGCTACTCTATTTTTCTTTCCTAGTCTCCTCGGGGATCAATTTATTCTTTTTCTCTTCTCTCAGCTCTTTGAGTTTTTTAGTTAAAATTTTGATTCCCTTGGTGTTGTTTTAATGGAACAAAGACTAATTTTCAGAACTTTTTCCAAATTTTTATTAGTGTCCTATATCTTTTTCCTCTAGGCCAGTCATTCTTTGCTCAAAGTTCCTTTTTAAGCCATTTATAGATTTATCCATGTCATCAATCCTATTCTTCACCTCCTTGTCCCCAAGTTCAGGTTGATCCCTTTCCTCATTAGAGCTTTTCTCCTGTAGGGCTCTAATTTTAATATTGATTTTGTTTATTTCAACGAATAACCATTTTAAGAGTTTGAAATGATTCATTATCCCTTCTCTTGCTAGGCCCAAGACATCATAAATATATTCTCTATTCGCATGGAGATAGGAAAAATCCTTCAAAATATAAGGGATATTATTAGTACCTTGTCCATCCTTCTCACTGACCATCTTAGATAAGGGGTTCATTATAGTTATTTTTTCAACAACCTTCTCCTTACCTTTTTCTCTTGCATCACCTTTTATTTTAAATATTTTTTTCCCCGTATATTTAGTGTTATCCCCTTCATTCACCTCCCTAGTCTAGGAACCCTCGAACCAGGAAATCTATCTTCTTACTTTTTTGGGGGGGATTTCTTGTTCCTTGAGTTCTTTTGTTTCTTGGGATCTTCATCCTTTGATGGTGGAAGAGAATGCACCTCAACAAAGGAATCTCCCTCATCATCACTAGTGTTAGAGTTCATATCTGAGTAGTGCACCACCATAGGTTTTTGTACATGATGAAAGTGTACGATAGGGTTAGTTGGAATTTTTGATGCTAGTTCCAGAAAAAATTGACTTCTCGAATGATTGGTGTAAATGAGTTTACTCTTCTATATATGGGGTTGGATTTTTAGTTAGTATAAGTAGAAATCAAATAAAATTTTCCAAATATTCTTAAGGTATGAGACAAGGAGATCCCATTTCTCCCTTTTTTATTTATTTTAATGGAAAAATCCATTAGTAGATCAATTTTTATAAAAAAAATAGATAGGCATGCACATTATGAAGGTTCTAGACCCAACTATTCATGCTCTATTTCTTGATGACACCATCTATTTAGAAAATTTTGTTATCGTAAAGTACAAACTATCAATAAATTCCTTTAAGCTTACCTTGACACAATAGAAGTCCACAAAATAAATTTTGATAAGTCCAATTACTTTTTAAACATGTCCATGTATATTCAAAGAAGGATTTATAGGTTGTTGGGGTTTAGATAAAAAAACTACTTTATTAGTATTTGGGTATCCTTTATTTTTTGGGGGCAACAAAAATGAGTTTTTAGAAAAAAATATAATATTTCATCTTGGTAGAGTAAGTGGCTTTCTTTGGTAGGTAAAATAAAATTTGGTTAAGGCTATCCTTACATTAGTCCCTATATATATGATGTATACTTTAAGAATCCTAATATATGTCATAACTAAACTAGATAAATTATTAAGAAGATTTTTGTGGAGTGGATATTATAATAGAAATAAGAACACTCTAATGTATAGGGATAAATTTTGTAATTCTAGATATTCTAGTGGTTCTCATCTTTATTTTAAAGCACAAAATTTGGCTTTAGGAGTAAAATTGTGCAAGCCAAATATCTTGACATGATAGATAAAGAGAGAATTTTAATGGTTGCAAATACTCTGAGTGCTTCCAAGATGTGGAACTTCATTAGTTCTTGTAGAGATGTGATTTTCCCCATCTTTAATAAAAAATTCGCAATGGGAAAAAACTTTATTCTAGGAAGATTATGGGAATCAGTATAATCCATTAGATAAAAGACAAGATTTGGTGGAGGTAAAATACTTTTTAAAGAAAAATTGGAGGTCAAAAGTAAAAGACTATCTTATAATTTCTTAAGGAAACCTAGTTTCAAAATCCAAATGGAAGATTTTTTATGATTGTCTTATCCCTCAAAAATAAAAAGCTACACTATTCTTTCTTAAATAGTTATTTTATTCTCTCAAGGTGGGGACATTTCTTGGATGATTTTAAAATTAGGTAAATATATAGTAAAAGAGGGTTATCTAAATTTCTCTCATACCTCTTCTTCAAAAATTTAGTCCTTTGATCTCTATTGGAGCAAAGCATTTCTTGCCAAAGTTGTGGTTTTTGCATGGCTTGCTCTATATTATAGGATTTTAACTATAAAGGCTAGATAAATTGGGCATCTTGTCATCTTTTAAATGTATTTTCTGGTAATACTAAATTGCAGCTTTTGCTTTAGGTTTTGAAAATGGCTTTATGCTAAATAGTGTTGGAATGACTGTTAAACTAGGTTGAAAAGGGAATTTCCTTACTCTATTTTAGCATTTTGTGGCACAACTAATGCTTTAAAAAGACTCCACATGTGGTTGCACTTGGAAGGTAAGACCCTCTCTCCTCGTATGGAACTTGTGGATAAAATACAAGAACTTTTTTTAAGAAAATCTATTGTCAAATTTGAAGATTTAATTTATAAAATTGAGAAATCAATATTTGGAAGTTGTGTCATTATAAACAAGAGTACAAATTGCAATAAGATTTTATTTGGTTGGAACAATGAGTTGTTAAACCAATGACCTCTTATTAAACCCATTCCCCTTGTTGAATCTATTATTGACGATAATCTCACAATGGATATTTTTTTTTATTATTAGTCCCCCTTTAATCATCTTTGGTAAAACAAAAATTTGATAGTACCTCTCAAGGAAACCTAGGCCCTTTTGGAGCTAGGTGTATAATCAAGGATAATGTAGGGGAAAGGTTGATGGCCAAAATGAATAAAATTCATATGGGTACTAATAATGAAGCTAAAGCTTATGCCTTATTTATTGGCCTTCAAATAGAAAATATAGGAAATTTCAATTGTATTCAAAATGAAGGTGATTTATAGTTGCTTATTAATGATATTCAAAATAAAAGTTCAAAAAAATGAAAGTTGTAATATATTATGCAATTATTTTGGAGGATTTTGAATAGTCTTAAATCCAACGAAATTGGGCATTGCTATAAGGAAGAAAATAAAGTCATTGATTTTTAGGAAAACTTGGCTATTGAACAGCTAGAAGAATCAAAGGACTTCAACTCTACCATGGAAATTGAAAATAGAATTTGAAGGAAATTTTTGTTGAATGAATCAAAATATATTTCCCCTTAATCCTTTTTAATCCCCTTTGTTGGGGTCTCCTTGCCAATGGTTTAGTTATATATGTGAAAGCAAGGTGATATATCCATAATTAAGTCATGTCTTATAAATTGTCTCTAATTATTATGTGGTGGTCACACTTTTAATTCAAAGATTTAATGTTGATGTGTTGCAAATAATCTCATCATCATTTTGTTTCCACCCTTTATTAACTTAATGCCACTACTGCTATGCTCTCATAACATTTGGGCCTTGTGTAGCTAGTGGTATAATTTATTTCCCATTCTATGTTGAATGATATAATATTTTTATTTATGTATTTGTTTGGTTCTTTTTATACTATTCCTTTTCTCACCTTTGCATTTCTCTTGTTTTTGTAAATTTACTTTTATAATGAATGATCTTGAGAGAAACACGGGGATTTATTTATCACCTCAGAAGTGGGAGCCATTTGCAATTGGGCCCTATGATTTTTTGATGCTAGTAGATGTTTTTTTTTTATCAACTATCCAAGGTTCAAAAAGGGATATTTGAAAGGTGATTGGAGAAGACCTAATTATGAGTTTTTCTAGGGTGCTACTAGATACTTATAGGTTGTTTTGTTGTTTTCTTTTAGATATCATAGATTTAGCACAAGATCTCAAGTCTATAGAATTTATTGGATTTGGATTCATTCAAGATTTCTTTTCTTTTCACCAATAAATTGTAGATTATGACATGTTAATTAGTTCTATTTTGGTTGGCATTTTTTCTACCACAAACAACTAGGAAATTCTATCATTGGTGTATGTTTATCATAAAATGCAATTAAGACTCTTAAACAATTACAGTCTCATGTTAATGCATGATCTTAATTCTCACAAGTCTCAATTAGATGCTCATTTTTCATTTAGGATCTCTAGAGTTTTTTCTATTAATAGGTTTCTTCATTGTCACATCCCTTTTTAGTCTCCTCCTCATGCCATTAATTCTTCTCTATCTCCCAATCCTCCACAACCACCAATAAATAATGATTCAATATCTTATTATATTATTTAATGGCTAATTATTTGGTTTAGGTGGTCCTCTTTGATATTTCTCTAGCCTTGGTTTAGGCTAGAATGTTTCCATCTTTTTATTTGTGAGGGATATGAATATTCTATTTTATGTCTACTCTTCTATGTATCTCATGCTTACTAATTTAATAAACTCATAGGTGTATCTACATCTTTTATCATTTTTTTTTGCATACACCTACAAATTCTAAATTAATACTCATCATCAAGAATTTTTTTACATGATCTTGTTGATTAGATAAGCATATTAGAAGTTTTATAAGTTTTGTAAGATGAGTTAGAAATATTATTATGTGTTTCCTAATTAGTTTTGTATCATAAAGTCTCTTAAATATCCTTTCTTTCAAATAAAAATTAGTTGTAATTGGCCACATTGAAAATAATAAATGATAGATTTAAAAAAAAAAAATTCAACTTTATTTTAGTCATTTAAGATTGTTGGTGTGAACATGGTATTTTACCTAACCAATTTTCCTATTAAGTCCTATTCACAATAATTTACTTAGGGAATTCTCAAGGAATTATCACTTTGTGTCTCAATTCATAACATTAAGATACACACCATAATCTTATGTTGTCCTATGTCTCACCTTGTCCTATATGACCAAGGGGATCTCATTGTAATCTAATCAATCATATAGAATAATATTCTTGTACTAATATTGTGCATTTGAATTATTTGATGTAATAATTTTATTCTCTTATGTTTGGTATCTCTTATACTTTCATTGAAGTTCCTATATTTTGGGTGGCTATCTCCATAGCCAAATATTGCATAATATTGAGAATTCTATACCAACTCTTACTATTGGTGTAAATAGGTGTTTTACTTATCTAGTGCCTATTTACATGTTAAGTCCACTTAGGTCCTAGGAAGGAATCTGTCTAGTTAAGCATTAGTTGTCACTTATCTTATCTAGTTGGCATTCATTCAATGCTTGTGCCTAGGTTGTTATGAGTTAGTTGTCTCATGTGATAGGATTAAGATACTTGCCATGATCTTGTTGTTGTCAAATAAGGTTTGCACCTTTGCTAAGCTATGAACTTGAGCAACCTATTGACACATGGGAACACTTCGAGGTTGTGGGTGACCTAGGAATGAAGTGGACCTCTAGATTATGGGCTGGTTCCCCTTTAGATAACTTGAGAATACTAAAAAGATAACAAGGAAAAGAGTAAGAAGGATATGTTTGAAATTTAGAACCTATCACTAACAGGTGGTACACCAAAGGTAAAATTTTGACAAAGCTGTTGAAACTCACAAAAAAACTCAATAAAGCTAAACAATCTCACAACATAGATATTTATGTCTACAAAAATGAATCTATGTAAGGTTTTGACTGTTCTAATGCTTAAACACAAGGAAAACAATGATGTTTTCACAAATATAAATGCAAGAGAAAGAGATCACTAACATAAACCTACACTATGACATAATATTATTTGCATCCAGCATTGAAGGAATCTAATAAAATAAAGGATAATACAGAACTTTATCATGCAATTCACAACCAATACTAAAATAACAAAGAAAATAGGTGAAGGAAATGACTTTCTATTGAGGAAAAATGAGTATATGTATTACAAAGGCCAAAATATGCTCCATAAGACTGTAAATCTCATTAAGGAAAATGAGTTACAAAGTGTGAACAATGCTCTCACAACAATCTCCAAACCAAGAACTAGAGAAAATAAGAAAGAAGAGAAGGACTTATAGAAAAGGCTCTCAAAATTCAAATTTGAATTTTGGCTCCAAGAAAAATGTGTTGTCCTTCCTCTCCTCCAAACAACGTATGAAACTGAAGATGCTCCTCCAAATGTGCAAAAAGAGTTGTCAAAACTCAAATAACTCCAAAGGGTCATATGAAACTAAAAATCCCTCAAAAAGAGGATCATAACTAAATGTGAAATCCTGTTTTATGCCTCAAATCACTCCTTGACTCAAGCCAAGTCAAACTGAACTCAAAACTGAAGTCAAACTCCTGATTTCCCTCCATGTGTTGGCATAATTTACTCAACTTCTCCCAAGACTTAAGCAAAAGCTTTAAGGCTCACTCCTTTGACCAAATCCAATAATTTGAAATTACAGTCAAATTATTTTTTATTTGTATTTCATAATATCATTTATTTAAAAATGATTTATAATCCATCATTTTTAAATAAAGATTACAATTTTTGAATGTAATGCAAATAATAAAGACTTCATCCAATTATTTGAAAATATGTATTATAGGCATTTTATTTTTGCATTGAAAGATAACATTTATTTAAAAGTGATTTATAATTGATCACTTAAAATAAATGTTTACATTTGATGGATGCCAAAAGAAATTAAATAAAAAAATGAAAAGACTTAGATGATAAAGTCTTTGAAGAAATTCAAAGAAGTTTCCTTAGGAAAATAAAATGCCACGACCATGATGAAAGAATAAAGTTTTTCAAATAAAAACTAAAGGAAAAAAATGCCTTTCTCCAATGCATCTTAGGGTATTCAACCCTAAAATGAATGTAAAGACATTCATTTGATATCATTTCACTTTTTCATATTTTGGAGGCTTCTTGGAGAAGCGCCACCATGATCAAACCCTAGGCGAGTTCTTCACTGTAAATGTCTTTACTAATGTTATTTTTGAAGGAAAACTGGAGATTGGAGGCAAAAATCTTGTGGTAAGCTCTCCTTTTGTTCAAATCTGGAAGTTTTTGTGATTTTTGAAAGCTTTTGAAAGCTTATATGGCACAACTTACATTTTTTGATGGTATTTGGTTACACTTTCCTTTTTCATGTGAATGTTATGATTTGGCCGAGCTTTAGCTTAGAATCTCTGTCTTTTTGCGCCATTTCTGAAGGTTTTATGGAAGATAAAATGCAGAGATATTATAAGGTAAGTTCTCCATTCTAGAAATTTTTGACAAATTTCCTTCATTTTCTGAAGCTTTCTGAGAGCTTCCAGATCGCGGCCATGAGCAAACTCTGATCATTCTTTTGTTAAATCTATTTCTCTGTTGTTCTTCATCTCTGTCGATGTTTCTATCTTAGCCGCCATGGATTCTCACTGGCCGCCATGAAATAAACCCTGGTTTGAGCTTGTACGTGGTGTAATGAGTATTTTCCCTTCAAAAAAGAAGAAGGTAAGCCTTTCACTAATTGAGCTCTTCATTTTACTTAATTTTTTCTGTTATCAAAAGCTTGAAATAAGCTCAATAAAAGGCATGAAAGTAAATATATAATTTTAGCTCCTCCATGTATCTGTTTCTATCAAACCCTTTACATACTATGGCGGCGACTCTATTTATATTTTTGGGTATTTCATTTTCAGCTTGGAAATGAACAAAAGAATAAATATTCTTTGTCTTTGTAGTTGGATTTTTATGGACCAGTCATAGCTATGCACTGTTTTCTTCTTTTCTCTTAAATTTTGATTCACCTGAAAGCTTGAACCCTTTCTATTGCTTTGTAATTGAGTTTTCAGTAAAATAAATAACCTCACAAACTGCAATGACAAAACTCTGGCATGAGTTTTTTTCCCAGTAGTTATTCTCTGTGAAATACGACCATGACTCTGCATTTTTTCCTCTTTTGGTTTTGTGTGTGAAGCATGACATTTTGAGTTTTTAATAAGCATGTACAGGTCATGGCTTGAATCCTTTTGTGCATTGTTAAGAACTCAACTTCAGACTCAAATACTTGCTAATAATCAGGCCGCCATAGATTCTCTTAGCTCGGCCTCTGAGGAATAAAATTCTAAGGCTGTTATTGTTCAACCTTTGTGCATTCATGCTTCTCTTTCTGAAACAGGTTAACAATATGCTCATTGTGCTTTGAATTCAATACCAGAATCTTTGATAGTTGATGCCTTTTATACTTCAGAAAGTATAATGATTTATGTATTTATTTCTGAAGATTCTTATGAATATCATTTGTTTATAATGGCTACAGCCACATAAGTTTTTTCAAAATCTATTTATATCCATAAAATTCCAGCTCCCTTTTATATTGAAGTTTTAGAAGGCAGCTATGAGGGACTCTTTGTTCATTTCAAGCTATGCATATTTTCAATGTCCCTAAAAAACCTGATGTTAAAACTGATGAATGTTCTAAGATAAATCTATATCTGTCATGTTGCATAAGAAATATTTTACCAAAATGATAAAATCCTTCTATGACTGCACATTATCTCTTAGTTGTTTATCTTTGCTCTTGTCTGTTCTTTTCTGATAAAGAAATCTGCAACAAAAGAATTTATGTATTCAAAAATACATAATTTTTGTGTATATTATAATAATGTCATGATTTCTTTTATCTAGAACTATTCTCTGGAACTTTTAAAACAACATATAGACCTCATGATGTTCAAATTTCCGGTATCACTGTTATCTTAAAATTATGTAGCTCTTTAAGGAGATGCTTCAAGAATTTGGCATGTATGCCTGTTCACTTGAAGTCTAAAAAGATTCATTATCTTACTTTTAATGGCTGAGCATTATAAATTTCATTGCACAACTTAAATGAGCTGGGCTCCACCCTTGTGGGAGCCACATTTAACCCCACTCATTCTGTAATCTGATAATTAACAACATTATGTTTCTTGTTTCTGCACATGAAACAAACCAGTTAGTAAAAACAATAGATTCAATGGTTCCTTTTGATGCTCTGTTTTTCAAAGTTAATCATCTAGTGAATGTCGATAGAATGTAATTTCATTTCTATTGGTAATGTAGGGATAAGGTGGAATGTGATTCCTCATTGCTCTAACATCACTCTTCACAATTTTGTAGGTAAACCTTGGAGCTGGAGTTGAACCTGATACTGGAGCTGAAACAAGATTAACACAACTACGACAATGATTCATCATTCCAGGCAATGACGAATAGCCTTCTCACCCTATTGTTACATTATTTTCAGTTGTGTGATATGAATTTTTCTTGAATTCATCATTTGATTATGAAATCAAATTAGGGTACTCCCACGACTTGTGTGGGATTACAAAATATTTTCCCCAATAAATCAATTGTTCAAAATATGTAATGGTTTATGTATCTTCTGAGTTTATTCTGATTTCATAATGAAATAATGAAAATGCAATTGTTCGAACACATGTTCTGTAATCATAATAAATGATTTCTATTTTTAAATCTATAATGTTTCTAGCAGAAACCATCATTGTAAATGATTGATTTAATCTGATTCTTTGCTTTTTCCAAATGAAACCCTATTTATCATTTGCTTTGCTAGGATTGTTCATTAGTTGATTAGAATTGTTGAATACTTTTAGCCAAACAATCCTAAATATTCTTTCTTTGAAAGCAAAGATTTATGATATAATCAAACATAAAAATTTTGTATCCCAGCAAATAATTCCCTTCTAAGTTACACTAATTTATGTGGGAAGCAAAATTAGCAACACTTGTCTAATCCTATTCCTCATCTTACCTTAATAAGAAAGGCTTCATATGTACATTGTCATATTCATTTTGGCTGCCATATTCATTTTGGCATTCTTGCATCCTTAATGATAGCATTATATTTCTACCATTTCTCTCTTGTGGAAGTTATTTTTATTTTGTAGGTGATCCTGGGGTGTTGAGGAATTGACCATAAAATCCTGCATGGTATTAAAGCTTCAATGCTATAGATTTCTTCCCAGATTTGAGGGACCTATCTTGGTGTGAAATTTTTGCTAGGTGTGAGTTAGGGTCTTGAGAACATCGCCATTGAGTCTAGGGCATCAGAGAAAGTCAGGCTTGGTATATGTTATGCCAAATTTCATTATGTTTTGATTGATCTACAAGGGTTTGAAGAAGAGTTTCAGTTGCTAGATTTGGGGAGTAGCTAATTTTTTAGAGCAGTTTGGGTGAAAACCAACCTCACCATTATGTCTGGAAGGCCTAAGAAACTAAGGATCAATTGTCAAATCGTCAAAATTTGAGACTTTTTGTCGAGGTGTGAGGCAATTTTTTTTAGGCCATACGATCATACATATTTATACTTGGCCATACAACTCGTGCAATATGGTGGTCATTGTTGTCAGATATATAGTATGGTGGTCACTGCTGTCAAATCTATAGTTGCTAGTACTGACAAAATATTATGTATTGATTTTGGGCATATACTCAAACATATTTTGAAGTCTATGAAGGGTCATACTTTGTTGTCGTCAACCTGTGTTATTTGTTCAATCCACTATTAGGTTGTGTCATATCACCGAGTACCTTGGTATGAATCTCATTTATTTTGGTATTGAAAAGTTTTATTAATAATAAACTTTGTTTTGTATTTTATTTACTTGTCGACTTTATTTTCACCCATTGACAGTGTTTATTATGTTGCAGCCTGTGGTTTCAAGCATTGGCCTCACAGTCATATGACCTGAGGTGGGAGGGGCATCCCTGAGCAGCGTGGCTTCTACCCGCTACCCCCACGCCACACGTGCTCCTCTCACGTGCTACTCCATCGGTGGCGAGCAGTGATGCTTTTTAATTTTTTCATTAGTCTAGCTGTGGTCACATGGCATACTGCTTATCAACCCCTTGGTGTTTGAATTTTGAACCTAGTTAGTCTGTGCATGCCCTAGATAGGGTCTTTTTACATTTTGTGATAATTTTTGATCCAGAAGGTGAAACTTTTCAAATGAAATATTGTCAAAAATCTAACACTATGAATTTTCTAGTGGTACAAGTAATTTTCTAGAATTTTGTTGTTTTCAGCATTTATTACTGTTTGAAGTTAGATCTTCATTTTTGGCTCTTGAGCTCATAAATTTTTTCCACGATCTCTAATTTTTAAAATTCTTGTAGCGTTGGAAATTTATTGAGGAGCTCTACATTGCTATCTATGCACTTTTTTTGTATCTATCCTAGGTTGATCACTATTTTAGTTCTTTCTTGATGGGTGTCCTAGATATTATTTTGATATTTTGATAGTTGGGAGGGTGCAATTTTGATCTTTGCACTTCATTTCAGTTCTAGATCATTTGTCAATCAATTGTTACTTCACAAATTCTAGGGTTGTGCCAATTTGGGAGTTTTCCATTGTTCCTTGGCATCGAGTATGTTGTTGCTTTATCATGTCTTCCAGGATTGCTCTAAAGAGATTCCAAGATTTCTAGCATCAAAGTTATCTTTCCTTGCTTGCCAAATTAAGGATTCAAGTGTTACTCAATAAGTGTGCTTCTAGTGCTTATTTGCATTAGGTTATCTCATTATGGGGGCTTGTATGGTCTCTCTTATCCTTTGTATGGAGGGAGATTGATTGGAATTGAGATGGATTTTTCATTGAGGGGTGGCTGAATGGTCTCTTCTTTCTCTCTTTTATGGGGGGTCTTTTTCCTTGAATTGGGTTTTTTCGTCTCATTTTTCATGGAGAGCATTATTGTATCTCATCTCTCTTTTGGGGAGGAGTTTTTTCCCATTGGGTTTTACCCTTTTCTCCATTTGTGAGAGATTGCATTTTCATTTGTACATGGGTACCTAACATGGCCTCATAGCCAGGACCTATCTTTGTGTCATTTGTATAAGTACTCCCTAAATTGTACTTAAGGAGGGCTATTGGTGTAAATAGGTGTTTTACCTATCTAGGTCCTATTTACATGTTAAGTCCACTTAGGTCCTAGAAAGGAATCTTTATAGTTAAGCATTAGTTGTCACTTATCTTATCTAGTTGGCATTCATTTAATGCTTGTGTTCTAGGTTGTTATGAGTTAGTTGTCTCATGTGATAGGATTAAGACACTTTTCATGATCTTGTCTAATCCTATTCATCGTTTTGCTTTTATAAGAAAGGATTCATATGTACAATTTCATATTCATTTTGGCTTCCATATTCATTTTGGTATTCTTGCATCCTTAATGATAGCATTATATTTCTGCCATTTCTCTCTTGTGGAAATTATCTTTGTCTTACATGGTCTTAGAGCTTGTGATATTTCTTATTTTTAGTCTTTATGAGAGATCTAGGTTGCAAATCTTGGTTGATCATAAAAATTTGAGTATGCTCTTCTCTTGCATCATATGATGACTTGAGAATTATAAAAACTTGAGAGAAATACTAAATTTTGTGAAGTTTATCTTTGTATCTTTGTATTGAAAGTTTATTTTAAAGAATGCTGGTGTAAATTTAAGCTTACTATTGAGTTTAGGGAATCCAAAAAAGTTAGTTTTTCATTTTATTTTGTCTACATTAGACATTAGAGGCTAGATATAGGAGGTGGTTGCCAAATTTGGAGGGTATTTGTATTTTTGGAGTATTTTGGGTCAAATCTAACATTTCCATCATATCCAGAAGGCTCAAGAACCCAAGGATCAACTCTCAATTCATCAAATTTGGGGAATATTTTCCTAGACCCTCAAAAGAATTTTGGCTTCTCTGTTGTATGAATCATGATTGTCTATATGGTTGGGAAAACCACATGTGGATGCTAATAGATGTTTTAAATCTATTTTTTATTATTAATTTTTTCATATTAAAAAAACTTTTTTATGGTACTTGCAACATATAGCTTGCATAGGACCTAACATAATATGTAGGGTACCCACAACCTGCTAGTGGGTGTCATGTAGTGCACATCCTGTAATCCTTGTTGCCACTATAAATGGAAGGTAATTAAGCTTTGATATTATTCTCTTGGCCACAAAATCACCTATTTTATATGATAAGTAGTTTCCCATTGGTTATAACTAGTTTTAGACAAAGAAGCAATAGTTTTTAGCTATCAAAGGTAGTTTTAGGAAAATATTTGGTAGTTTTACTATTAGAAAGAATGTTCCATACACCTAGGGAATATTCTATTCATAGGAATTTATGATTTTAGAATGATATCATCTTGATGTCAGACATCTTCACCCCCAACCAACCCCCTTCACAATTTGCAATTTTGATTTTTTCCTTTTTGTGAGCATTCTTTTTTTTTTTAATATTTGGGGTAGGATTTCATGAGCTTAGCAATCACATATTTTATTTATTTATTTTGGTGTCTATTTTTTTAATTATTCTCATAAGTGTTGTTGATTAGTTCTCATTTTGGGAACATATGGGGCTTCATTTGGGCTCATATGGTAAATTTTTTGTACAAATTTTGGAAGTGTATAATTTTTGGTGTGCTTTAAGATTAATGGGTAAGTGCATGGAAATGGTATTGTTGTCAATCATATTGCACCCAAATGCTTGAATGATTAAATTCAGTAATCTGTTGAAACATTGGATCAAACTCAGGTTGTGGGTGACCTATAATGAGATTGAACCTCCAGATTCTAGGCCGGCTTCCTATATGATGGTCAATTTGATACTTGAATAATTTGTTCTAAGAAAAGGGTAAGAGGGATTGAACTAAATGCATGAACTAAAATTAAAACCTTGGTGATGCACCTAAATGATGGTAAACTTGCAGAATGATTCACAACTTATACCCTCAGGAAAATTTGTTAACACAATCCAATTTGAGCACTTTGAACACATTAATAATTCATTAAAAGGTTGTATGTATTCTTTCCCTATTAAGGAAAACCGAGTTTTCACAAATTAGAAGAAAAAGAAAACAACTTTTAA
The DNA here is from genome assembly GCA_007258455.2 of Sequoia sempervirens. NCBI lineage: Eukaryota > Viridiplantae > Streptophyta > Pinopsida > Cupressales > Cupressaceae > Sequoia > Sequoia sempervirens. Next base: position 22,671,892 of record VDFB02270651.1, read on the forward strand.
TGAATTATTAATGTGTTCAAAGTGCTCAAATTGGACTGTGTTAACAAATTTTCCTGAGGGTATAAGTTGTGAATCATTCTGCAAGTTTACCATCATTTAGGTGCATCACCGAGGTTTTAATTTTAGTTCATGCATTTAGTTCAATCCCTCTTACGCTTTTCTCATAACAAATTATTCAAGTATCAAATTGACCATCATATAGGAAGCCAACCTAGAATCCGAAGGTTCAATCTCATTATAGGTCACCCACAACCTGAGTTTGATCCAATGTTTCAACAGATGGCTGAATTTAATCATTCAAGTGTTCGGGTGCAATCTGATTGACAACAGTTTTTGGCACGCCCGATGGGACTCTGAAGATCACTTTAGAGAAAGAATTCGAGAATTTCAGGCTGCTGTCCTGGCATATACAACAATGCATTTTTTCCTTTTAGAGGTTACAAATTTATACCTGGTGACTCCGAGCATATTTATTGGTTTCAACAAGTTCAGTGCTGGTATGTTTCAAGCACAAGCTTTATTTCTGAATTCCAGCTAATTATATGAGTAAAGATGTTGGTTTTTCATAGTCAACATGTATACCCACTTCTGTTTCATGAATGTCCTGCCTATCCACATCCTTACTAGCCATATCAAGCCAGTCATGCTATTGGTTATATCCCAAATAGCCATGCAACAACAACCTATCAGCATGCTCAACATGCTTACCTCCCACCCACCCCTGCTCAGCCTTCAGATCAATATTCATATGTTCACAATCAACTCTATGAGGTTGACTATATGAAAAATAACATGAAGGACATGAAGGACATATTGTTAGACATCACAAAGCAGATAGAAGAGTTTAGGAGGCAACGAGAACTTGATTTGCAGCAACAAGAGTTATATTATCAGGCTCACCTTCATGAATAGGAATTGGAGACACAAAGGAGACAATTTGAAGAAAAGCTCAAAAGGGAGTTAGCAAGTAGCTCCTTATATTCCACATCAGCCTGTTTAGGAGGAGGTTTGTAATTTTAAGTTTCCAAGTTTCAAGCAAAGTGAGTCTCTTAACCCTTTTAAAATCAAGGTTCCAAGTTTTAGAGATGTTTTACCAATACAAGAGCCTATGTTGGTACAACCCAAATTTGTTAATCCTCAAGACCAGCCACATGAAGAGCCTATTTTCCTTCAAGAAATTCAAGAGATTCCTCAAGTTCCCTTTACTTCAATAGCTCAGTCCCTACAAGAGCCCATGAACCCTCATTTTCAATCATATCAAGAGCCTGAACCAAATCATCAAGGTACTGAACAGCCATGGCGACCTTCTTGGACCAAGCATCCTGACTTCAAAATGCCAAATCTAGTTTAAGAGGCTCCCATTCCAAGTGTCAAAGATCCTCTTCTATTACAAAGACAAGTACATGTAACAAATCTAGCTATGAGTCTTCATGAACAATCATCTCAAGAGAGCCAATATACACATGCATCTCCTGATACCATTTGCAAAGCAGACTTGTAGTAGGAGGAAAATGAACATGATCAATCAAGACAATAGGTTGAGGAGCTTGAAAAAGGTATGAAAGGCAATGATTTCATGTTCTTATTTGATGAATTACCTTCCTTTATTGAGCAGGAAGATGACAAACAATGTGATGAGTTGCTGGTTGAGGTCAACAAATGTGACAAGTTGGAAGCTGCTCATCTAATTCCAGAAAGTAATGCAAATGATGATTGTGAAGAAGCCATATTTTGGAATGATCTTGAGTCCTTTGTTTTAAACTTAGATGACAAATAAGATCAGGTTGAACATGTTTTAAGCAAGAAAATAGAGGTTGAATCTCAGGATTTAGCTAATTTATTTGAGGAATTACCTGAATTTGTTGATGAGAATGAAGACAACACATGCTTACTAACATCAGTTACTACCCTTGAGCAGTAGGGTGATGAGACTCATATGAATCCAATTCACGATTATGAATCAGATGAGAGTATTTTCCTAAATATCATAGAGTATTTTTGCTCTAACATTGATGATAGTTTGATGCCATATGAGCCAGCAGTATGCAATCAACCTGTTCAAGCCAAGGAAGCAAGTATTCCTTCATTTCGTTCATATGAACTGACTCCTTGAGACCAAATTGAAATTAAATTGGAAGATGAAATATCATCTTTGGATGAGGAGACAATAGTATACAAGCATGAATACAACAATGAGAGACCAAGTTTTATGCTCTCTAAAGGGTGTCCAATCAGATATTTGTCCAAAGAAGGGTCTACAGAATTGCAACAAAACATGATTTTTCCAAAACGTGTGATTACAACTGTGGAGCAGTAGGTTACTCTCAGCTATATGCCTCAAAATAATGTCTTTGGTAGTCAATCAAATGAGGGAGGTGTGATTTTTATGATGTTCCAAGTTTTTCTGCAGCAGTTAGTCAAATGTTTATCATTTACATACCTCTTTTTGATTGTTCTTAAGGATTTGAAGCATCCTCTATTGTTAAGAAAGGGCAGCTATTTCTCACAACCAGTGAACGGTTATGTATGATCACTACCACTGCTGGGTAGTGTAGGATAGAGTAGTTTTAGTTTTAGTTATGCTTTCAATAAGTGCCTGCTGGCACGTTTCATTTCAGTTTTGTCTTATTTTCAATAAGTGCAGTTGTAGCACCTGGTTTTCCAAACTCTGTCTTCAACAGAGTTGCAGTAGTTTCTTTCAGTTTGTGTGTTTTGAAGCTAAGTTACAAGGTTTTCAAAAGTTTGAAGAGCAGAGATTGACTCCATGCCCAATGGATAAGCTATATACTAGTCTATTGTGTTTAGCAAGCAAACACTCCGCAGAGGTCTCCAATTTGTTACCTATTTTTCACTACCGGCTCAAACAGGGAGAGCTGAATTAAATTCATCATTGATAGGTATAGAAATTTGGTGCAGGAGCACCCAGTACACACAATTTCAACAATTCATCCTTTGAAGGAAGGCATTAGAAATTTAGGGGTATTTGAGTAAATTAATGTTAAATAAGGTCTTTGAGACTATTATTCATGTAATTGGGGGGTTTTTAAGGTTAGTTGTTCCAGAAATGCAAAAGGTTGCATTATTTTGTGTTTGTTGTTAACAAATTGTCAAACAATGCAAAATTAAGCATATGTAAAGGTTAAGTTAGTTTGTGGTAGTCGAATGCCCCAAGAGGTATTTTTCAGGTGGTAGCATGATATATTGTTGTAATATCTCGAAGGGGAGGCTGTTGAAGAAGTTTGGAATGAGTTTCTAATAAGAAATTTGCTGTTTTTTGTGTTTTCCATTAAGAAATTGCTGATCACGTGCATTGTACGACCTGTACACATTGTTCCACACTCCAAGCCTATAATGGATGGATAGATAATTGAATAATCTTTCTTTTGGCGTTGGAATGGTGTTATTTCATTGAGAATCGAGTGAGATATCCTCATTTTACTACCGGGTGGTCTGAAATCCCATGTTTTTCCTATTTTCCCGAACTTTGCTTGGCTGGTACAGTCCATACAACTCCAGATCTTGGTTGAAGATTGACATGGTATTTTAGGGCACTAAGTCTACTTTCAAATACTTCAGTTTTGATTGAAAACTATTAATTTTGGAGTGAGTTATCTCTGTTTTTCTGAAACTGCTCTGGTTTGGTGCAAGTTGGTGTTTTGAGAGTAATAAAATGAATTTTTAGGGAATTCCACCTACTGTAGCAATTGTAACTCAGTGGAATGACCCAATTTGTTGTAACATAGGTTTCCAAATGCTGTGGAGATCGGAGGAAGTGTGTTTGTGGGTTTTGGGTGTTGCCCTAGGTTGAATTTGGGTGATTTTTCTTGTGAAAGTGAGGAACTAAATGATGGTTTATGAGTTTTCTGGAAGAAATAACCTATGTAATGAATTTTAAAGCTTGTTCATGCATAATTATGAGTCTTTGAATAGGTGGCAGGGTCTAGAAAGGTCTGGAGGTATGATTTACAATAAACCCTCCTTTTGAAGGCCTAGAATCAAGGGTTATTGGTTTTGCTATGTTGGAAGAGTGATTTCTGGAAACTAGTGGTGGATTTAGTAGTTTTTGGGAATTTTAATTTCTTCCCCAAGGTTTCATAAGGTTTGGTGGAGTTTAAAGTGTACCTTCTTTGTAAAAGTGGGCTAATCCACTAGCCTTTTCCATGGCAGGAGTATTGGATCTTTGAATTTGTCCAAAAGAGTTGATATTGGTTTTCCTATATGTTTTATAACTTGCAAAAGGGTATCTTAATCATCCTTGAGTTTTTTAGGTGTTTTGGAAAATGTTGGTGAAAATGCCTAAACTAGGTTTGCACTGAAACTGGGGTTTAGGAGTGAAATTGGGAAATTGTGCTTCTGATGATTGTTGAACTTGGAAGACTGGTTGAATTACTTTATATGGTCATTTTAATCTTTCTAGATGCCTCTTGAAGGCAGGTTGCCAAGTTGATTAAGGTTGAGCCTCCTGCTCTGCATCAAAATTTTCAAGTTTTGTTGCTAAAGTATTCATTGTTCATCATAGAGATCAGATTACATCTGAATTACAGTTTTATTTTGTAAGTATTTGAAACAGAAAATTGAAAATTAGCATAATAATGCTCTTTATTCATTTTGTAAAAACACTGAAATCTCCCACAAGCCGCGAGAGTAATTGAATTTGATTATGATAATCAAATGATGAATACAAAATTTAATGAAAGCTACACTACTGAAGATAATGTAAACACAAAGAAGAGAAGCAATTCATCATTTCCTGTGATGATGAATCACTTTCGCTTGATGTCTTCAGTCGTCGCGTCTCCAAGCTGCAACAGACTCATTTCCACGCTCCATGAACCTGCAAGTTTGTAAAAAGATAATGTTAGAGATGTACTCTAAGCAATAATGAATTACATTCTACTTCATGTCTACGCTACCAACAAGAATGTAATGTACATGCAATCAGGCATTCACCAGATGATTGAGTTACAAAGGCTGACAATCAAGAAAAACATAGTTCAATGGAAGCTTTCAACTTCGATTATTTTTACTAACTTGTTTGTTTCAATGAGCAGGAACAGGTTCATCATGTTCGTGATTATTTTCATCAAATATGTGGAGCAAAACGGGCTCCCACAAGGGTTGAGCCCTGCATATCAAAAGGACACCTCTCATTCACATCATATATGAGAGTTATTTAAGCATCAAAGAAACAGTCATCATCTAGGACTATCATCAAGAAGTCTAATTCAGCATGGTGAAAACAGATTAAGCAATTATCTTTTGCTCATCATTCAAAGGAACAATCAAAGAAGCATGTCAAAAGAGCATTGATTGCATTTGTCATCTCTTGTTTCAGCTCTGTCTTTCATTTATATTCACATTTTTGATGAGGCATTGAGCCCTTTATATTGAAGGGAAAGCAAAGCATTCAACAATTCAATTGTTTCTTATAACTCTAAAGTACATACATAGTTCATCCAGAGACTTAGTAGGACAGTTAACATGATAACATAGTAGTATTATTGCATCTTAAGATGAAGAGACAAAATAGAGTAATCTGTAACAACATCATTATGTAGGACAACCACATATGCAAGTAAGGCATTGACATATTAAAGCATCAAGGGAAACATCATCAATATATTAAGGGGTATGATTGTCATTATCATTACCAGTCCCATTTTCTTTCTGATACATGGCGGAAAGAACATGCAGCCATCAAATGCTAATAATTTCATAACTAATACAAATCATTTTTCTGAATCTCTTAAAGTTGGAATTAAACATTCTACTAATGTTGAGGGTCTCAAAGGTGAAGAAGAGAAAGGGGAATACTTTGTACACACCCACATTGGGCTCTGGTAACATTGATGAAGGGTGATTCTTTAGGAGTTGAGGACAGCTCTATGGATGAGGATATTCACTTTTTATTACTTGGAGATAACAAACTGTTTTACAGATTTGAAGTAGACGGTTAGTCTATACCTATATTGTGCAATAGAGGATGGAGAGGCAACCATGGCAATCTCAAATGTTGACTGCAATCAAAGTTGTGCAGGGAATATCATTTCTACAAGCCAAGTCTATATTAGGTTTCCAGAGTTTTAAAAAATGAAGCCAAACATCGAGCTTGTGCTGGGCTGAGCCATTTATCATACACCCACAATGGGAGAAGTTATGGAAGCAACTATATTAATACAAAAAGTTTTACTTTGCACATAGGACAACAAGCAAGTGTTGCTGACAATGTTGTCACACTTTCGTTTGAAAACTTGTCACACAAAGCAATATTTGGATCATAATGTTTTGAAGGTATGGATGTTAGAGGCTGCAATTGATTTCATCAAAGCTACAAGAACAAATTATTAAAACAATGTCAGGTTTGTGAGAGGTATGGAGCCATGGAAATACAGATATAAGCTAGTGGCTTGATTTATCATTATAAAACTCAGAAAAGGATTAGGTTCAGAGCATGAAAACTTTATGAAGATTGAGCCAAGGTTTTAAATTTCATCATTTTCAGAGGTTACAAAACAATCACTTGCAGATTATAAGTCTTACATAGAGATTCAGGATTACAGAGAGTAGAGTATGCTAATGAAAGCGTTCAAAACTGAGTGCCTTGTGCTTTGAGGGTTTTAAATGGATATCTTTCTAAAAATCAAATAGAACCATATATACAATGGAACAAATGTTTGGAGTTTTCATTTATACCCATACTACGCAAGGTGATTGTGATACTACAAATAAACATAATACCCAAATGAGAAATATGATAGTCTCGGCCTCAATGCATAAAGAGTTTAACAAGAAAAATACATAATATTTGTTATAGTCATGGCCATTACATTTACAGCAGTACAAACAAAAAAAGGCATAGAAACCATGATTTTTATTAAGACCCAGAATGAAAAGGAAATCATGAATTTCTTGCGTGTGAGAAGGCAAGTATCCACTTTCAGAAAAGCTCGAATAGAGAGGTTTTACAGTCATGAAGACAAATCCAATGAACAAAGAAAATACTCAGATGGAGAGAAATACAACCGCAACCAAGCATAATTCAAAACCCTTGATATATTTTGTTTAGGAATGCTCTCACAGCGGCCTAAGTAACTCATAGGCCGAGTTTTATAAGCTACAAAGGCCGAGCTTCATTATTTCCATTTTGGTCAAGAGAAACAACAAAACAAACCATGGCGGCCCTTTTAGGTTTTTATTACATTCAAAATACAGTGAAGGAAGGTTTGAAATGGAAGATAGAATCATACCTCCCCTGTTTTCCTTTAGATTGTGAAAGATCAACAGAGCCAATGCAAGTCGTGCTCTCACAAGGCGTCCATTGTGGCCACAGAACAAGAGGCCATTTACAAAAACCAAAGAAGATGCATCAAAAATGTCTCATGGCCGACTGAAAGCTTTAGGAAAAGCTATGCAATGGAGTCAAGGTACCTCCAAATGGTAAAAGTGAACTTACCTTGTGAAAATTAATAAGTTTCGGCTCAGAAACAACAAGGTATAGTGAGATTTCGAGCTCCAGCATCAAGCAATTTCTAGAAACCCTACCACAGTCTCTGAATGGCAGCCACAACAAATAGCCTCACAGTCTCTTTGCATCAAGTGAATAATGACAAGTGATTAGGGTTCCTTATCCCTAATCTTTTTGCATGAAGGCTCGATGGTATTTTTTGACCTTTTTTTTTAAACTAATCATGTTGTCTTTTATTCCCCGTGGCCTTGACTTTAAGTCATGATGTCTAATACCAATAATGCTAAGTGGTCGGCCAATATGCATAAGGGGTAGACTTTATTCAATACAAACACTTGATTATTTTTCCCCCTTTTAAATATATGTTTTGTAAAGTTTTTTTTTCAAAAATTATTAAAACAATATTATTTGTTTTAAATAGTTTTTTTTTTAATCAACTATTGTAAAAGGGGGAAAATATTAAAAAAAATTCGCTCATGCACATGTGGAATTGATAGTGAGCTTCAAGTTTAGTTCCAACACCAGTTTTGATGATTGATATTCATGCAAGGATGGAGTTGTAGTTATCATGGGCGAGTTGATAAAAACAAGGTGGATTTTGCATGTTTTGGCCCACATCCTTAGATTTCCAGTTCAGTTTGAGTTACAGATTAGTTATACGCATTATGACTGTGAGTTTGAGGCCGAGTTCACTCATTTTTGCATGAGTTTGAGCCTTCTTCTCAGGGATTTTTATTTTTGCTCGGATTTCGCCTTGGAGTTATCATTTCTATACTGAAATTGACTTTCAGTTTCATCTTTCATGCACTTTGGAGTTGCATCTCATTGTATATATTGGAAAAGGTTTATCTTTTTCCTCTAGTTCTTTTTTTTGCTTTTTCCTTCAGCAAAGAAGACTATCTTGTAACTCAACATTTTAGATTTAATACAGTCTTACAACTTTACAAGTTATCATTTTTGCAGAGGTGTTCCTTCATGATATTAATTGAAATATAGTTCACCTTTCCAATTTCAAGTGTTTTGCATGGTTTAAATAATTTAATGCAATTTTGATGAGTTTCATTTTTGAAACCTTCAAATTTATGTCTTGTTTATGCATGCATATATACAATTGTAGTTTGTCACAGGTCGTTAGTTGTGCCCAAAAGTTGTTTTCTTTTTCCTCTAATTTGTGAAAACTTAGTTTTCCTTAATAGGGAAAGAATACATACAGCCTTTTAATGAATTATTAATGTGTTCAAAGTGCTCAAATTGGACTGTGTTAACAAATTTTCCTGAGGGTATAAGTTGTGAATCATTCTGCAAGTTTACCATCAAATAGGTGCATCACCATAGTTCAACTTTTCCATTTTTGCATTAGATTAAGTTTTTTCCCTTTTCCCATCAAAGTTTCAAGTCTATAATCAGATAATCATATAAGAACCAGCCTATAATCTGGAGGTCTATCTTCACCATAGGAATACCCACAGCCTGAAGATAGTTCCCATGTTTCAACATATTGCTGAATTCAATCATTCAAGCGTTCGGGTGCAATCTGTTTGACAACAGGTATATAAAAAGGGGGTCAAAAGTGGCCACTTCTTTTTCCTAAAATTAGCTAGCCTAAACTTGGATGAGTAATTTGAGATGCACACACTCAAAATTTGAAGATACAAAAATAATAAGAATTGTAGTACTTTGAATCTAGTTTCTAAATTACTAAAGTTATTAAAAATAGTTAAGATTAAGAGGATGAAATGATGCAGGAGCATCCAGTGGTGCAGGGCAATCTTGCATCACCCAAAAAAAAATTGTTTTCTTTATTTTCTTTAGTTTTTTTGAGTCTCATGATGGCACTTAAGGGGTATAAGACTATTAAGCATCAGAAATAGCGAAAAACAGGCACTTACTATTTTTAATAAGTTGGCCAAAACGGGCTCATATGGACGTGAAATTTTACCCCAAGGAGCAGAGCTGAAAAACATTTCCGGACGTGAAAGAATCACCTCAATATCCTGCACGGTTTGGGATAAATTAAAGTTTTCATCCCAGGAAATTTCTCCAATGTGGCTTCAAATTCAGATATAAAACTTTAGAGGCCTCGAAACAACTCAAAAAGTGGCTGAACCGACCTATGGTGGGTTTGTGTGTTGTAGAGCTCGTCGGGAGCTTTCCGACGATATGAAATAATAGCGAATCATATGCCCAGATCAAAATTTATGGCCCATGAAGTTGGTCCTCAAAAGAAGTGAATTTCCTAAAATTTTCTTCCTAGGCCAGAAATGAAATGGTGAAACTTTTGGCACCAAAAAAAAGGGGAAATTTGATCTTTCTAGAACATTCTAAGGCGGTTATTGAGGAAAATAAAATGGATTAAGTGGGGGTTGTAGAAGGTGGCCCTGATAATGCAGATTGTGGCTCCGAATAGTAGATTTTCTTTTCTAAGTTGATTTTGTTGTAATGAATTAAGCCCATGAGGCTGTCGCATGTAAGCTTTTAATCTATAATTTCATTTTCTGAAAAAAATTTGAAAGTGAGTCATTTTTCTGTCTCGCATTTTCTGTGTTGATATCTGTTGTTGTCATTTATGTGGGTTTTGGGTGGTGTGGCCCTCATCAAGTGGTATCAGAGCAGGAGTTCCTGAGCCTGTACCAGATCGTCGAATGTGAGGCAGTTGCAGTAGGACCTATGAGTGTGGGTTGAATTCAAGATGCCTCCAAGATGTGCCCAATATGGCAGAGGTGGAGGCTGGGTGGAGGAGGTCCACCTAAAGATGAAATCAAATCCCTTAGAAGGCAATTAGAAACCTTGCAACAAGAGGTTTGAAGAAGAGATGTGCAATGAGATAGAGATGACAGTGATGATGAAACAAAAGAAGAAATGGAAGAGGAAGAGAAGGATCCAATGGATCCTGGAGAAATAAGATTGTTGTGAGCGATCTCAAGCATTGGGAAGAGACCTAAAATGGAGGTTTCAAATTTTAGTGGAAATCTGAATCTTGACGAATTGATTGATTGGATCAATGACATGGAGGAATTTTTCAAGTTTGAGGAGATTGAAGATCCTCACAGAGTGAGGTTTGCAAAGACAAAATTGAAAGGTCATGCCAGTATATGGTGGAAAGAGATCTAGTTGGAAAGAGGAAGAAAAGCGAAAGATAAAATTTCTAGATGGGATAGAATGGTGTCAAAATTGAAGAAACAATTTATTCCAGTTGATTACGAATTGGAGCTGCTCAAGATGTAGACCTTGAGGTAAGGGAGGGACAAGGACTGTGAAAGAATACTAAGAGGAATTTCACAAGGTCTTGATTCGAATAGGACATTCTGAGGTGAATAAGGAGAAATTTTCCCATTATATTAACAGGTTGAAGCCAAGCATATAGGAAGAATTGGCACTGGTAAGAATGACCAACATTGAGGATGCTTACTAGTTTTATCTAAAGGTTGAAGAACGGTTTAACAAGAGGTTTGAGAAAAAAACGAGGTGGAGGCCATGGAGGAAAGACAGGTGGGCAGTCATATGGAGTTCAAAATGAAGATTAAAAGAAGGGTGAAGGATCCAGTAGCGGCCAGAACCAGAAAGGAGATAACACCTACCATCCTCATGATTAGAATAATGGAGACCAAAGAGGAAGGGGAAGATTTGGATGAGGACCAGGAAGAGGAGGCTTATGTGGAACCTGTTTCCAGTGTGGAGAAGAAGGAAATAGGGCCTATGAGTTTCCTCAACATCAAGGAAGGACAAATAGAAGACCTAAGGGTAATGCATGAGTTGCACATGTAGATGAAGATGTTGAGTCTTCACATTTTGAGGATGCAGAAAGAGGAGAGGTTCTTGTTACCAGAAAAGCCTTGCTGAGTGAGGAGAATGAGCCAACTCAAAGGAAGAATTTTTTTCGCACCAAATGTAAGTGTGAAGGTAAAGTTTGCAATGCTATTATTGATGGAGGTAGTACTGATAACCTTGTTTCAAAAGAAATGGTTAGTAAGTTACGATTAGAGAGAAGGAATTTGAACCCATACCTGATTGCTTGGTTGCAGAAGGACCATAAAACCTTGGTAAATGAAAAATGTTTGGTAAAGTTCAAGATTGGAAATTACCATGATGAGGTATTATGTGATATTATGCCTATGGATGTTTGTCATATGTTGTTAGGAAGACCGTGGTATTTTGATCGACGAGCAATACATAATGGACATGCCAACACCTATTCTTTGACAAAGGATGGAGTTCGTCATAAGTTGAAGCCCTTGAAAGAGGCAAAGGAAAAGGTATGCAATAGTGCAAGAATTTGTTTGGTTGATGGAAGAAAGTTCCTAGAAGGTACGAAGCATGATCATATGTATTTTGCATTGATCCCTAGAGTTGATAAAGAAGATACTACTGAGGTACCTATAGAGGTTTCAGATTTGTTGAATGAGTTTCAAGCTATTATTTTTTGATAATGTACCTAAAGGTTTGCCTCATGTAAGACAGATTAGTCATCAGAAGGACCTAATTCCTGGAGCCATTTTTTTGATTAAGGTAGCTCATCATATGACTCCAACAGAGAGTGAAGAGTTGAATAGACAAGTGCAAGAGTTGTTGTGGAAGGGATTGATCAGAAAGAGTTTGATTCCATGTGCAGTACCTACAGTACTAGCACCAAAGAAGGATGGGGAATGGCGGATGTGTATAGATTCTAGAGCCATCAACAAAATCACCATCAAGTATATATTTCCCTTGCTAAGGATGGATGACATAATGGATTGTTTGAGTGGAGTTGAGTACTTCACGAAGATAGACCTGAAGAGTGGATATCACTAGATCTAGATTAGAGAAGGAGATGAATGGAAGACAACCTTCAAAACCAAGGAGGGCTTGTATGTGTGGTTAGTCATGCCTTTTGGGCTAACCAATGCACCAAGCACATTTATGTGGCTTATGAATGAGGTACTGAAATAATTTTTGGGAAAATTTGTTATTGTTTATTTGGATGATATTTTTATTTTCAGTAAGACATTAGAGGAGCACTTGATGCATATCTGAAGTGTTTTTGAGAAGCTAAGGGAGGAGAAGTTGATTAATTTGAAGAAATGTAGTTTTGTGAAGAGAGTTGGTGTATCTGGGATTTGTTGTCTTAGCAGAGGGTCTCAAAATGTATCTAGAGAAGGTGAATACTATCATTGAATGAGCTACTCCAAGAAGTGTTACAGAGGTAATATCATTTCATAGTCTAGCAAGTTTTTACAAAAAATTTATTGAGAATTTCAGTAGTATTTGTACACCTCTAACTAAAGTGATGAGAGGGGATAAAAAAGAGTTTGAGTGGACCACAGGAGCAACCAAAACTTTTGACATGTTGAAGAGGAAAGTTACTAAGCAACTTATTTTGGCACTTCCAAATTTCAATAAGGTCTTTCAAGTAGATTGTGATGCTAGTGGCACTGCCATAGGAGTTGTTTTGAGTCAAGAAGGTAAGCCTGTTGCCTATTTTAGTGAGAAGTTAAATGATGCTAAGAACAAATATTTTGTCTCTGATCAAGAGTTTTAGGTTGTAGTTCAAGCTTTGAAGAAATGGAGACACTATTTGTTTCAAAAAGAATTTGTTTTATATATTGATCACTAGGCTTTGCAGTATCTCAATAGTCAAGGAAAGTTAAATCAAAGGCACTTAAAGTGGGTTGAGTTTTTGTAGAGTTATACTTTTGTTTTGAAACACATGAGTGGAAGTTCAAACAGTGTTGCAGATTTCTTGAGTAGAAAGAAAAATTTGTTGATAGAAATGAATATAGAGGTTGTTGGGTTCAATGAACTCAAGAGTTTGTATCCAGAAGATCCATACTTTGCAGAAGCTTGGAAGGCTTGTTTGGAACCTCTTACATTGGATAGGACGAGATGGTTGTATTTCTTAATCCAACATGGGATGTTGTTTAGAGGAAGCCAATTGTGCATTCCAAGGAGTTTTATGAGAGATAATCTAATCAAGGAGAAGCATAGTGGAGGATTGGTTGGACATTTTGGTCGAGATAAGACCATTGCTCTTGTCAGTGAGAATTATTATTGGCCACAGGTACAACAAGATGTGAAAAAGTTTGTACAAAATTGCAGAGTATGTCAGATGGTGAAAGGAACAAGTCAAAATACTAGATTGTATCAGCCATTACCTGTACCTAAGAGGCCATGGGAGGATATTAGCATGGATTTTGTTCTTGGATTGCAAAGGAAATAGAGAGGGTATGATTCCATATTTGTGGTGGTGGATAGATTTCAAAGATGGCACATTTCATTCCGTTTCATAAGACCAGTGATGTTCATGTTGCAGAGTTATTTTTCAGAGAGGTGGTGAGACTACATGGTCTACCAAAGAGTATAGTTTCAGACAGAGATACCAAATTTGTTGGATATTTCTGGAGGAAATTATGGAAGAAGTTGAAGACAAATTTGAAGTTCAGTTTTGTACACCATCCACAAACTGATGGAAAAATATAGGTGGTGAATAGGAGTTTTGGTAACATGCTAAGATGCTTAGTAGGAGATAAGCCTAAGGGATGGGATTTGATTATACCGTAGGAAGAATTTTCTTACAACAATTTTGTCAATAGGAGCACTAGTAAATCACCATTCTAGATTATATGTGGGAGTAGTCCAAGAAATGCTTTTGAATTGAGAAAGATGGATAAGGGGGAGAAGAGTAGTGTTGAGGCTGAAGATTTTGCTGAGCACCTAAAGAATTTGCACGAAGAGGTGAAGAAACATATCAATAAGATGAACTCACAATATAAGGCTCAAGAAAATCAGAAAAGGAGGTATAAGGAATTCTAGGTAGGAGATGAAGTCATGGTTTATTTGTGAAAGGAAATGTTTCCAGTTGGTACATACAACAAGTTAAAGATGAAGAAGTTTGGACCATGCAAGATCCTGAAGAAGCATGATTCAGGAAATACTTATGAGGTAGATTTTCCTAGTGGTATAGAAATTTCTCATGTGTTCAACATTGCTGATTTGACAGAGTATCATGAAGGTGATATACAGGAGGTTCCAATAAATGAGTAGTTGAAAATTCTAGCACCTACTTCAAAGAAGGGAGAGAGAAGAAATCCTGGATAGCCGTGTGGGTAGAAGCACAAGAAATAGGCAATATGCAGAGTACTTGGTGAAATGGAGAGGAAGGCCTGTTGAAGATTCATCATGGTTGTGTGAGGATAAGGTTAACTGTCTAGGTTTCCCTCCAACTCCTAAGAAGTGACAGGGTCACTTTCAAATTACCCTGGGTGTCTGATGCAGGAGCATCTAGCAGTGCAGGGAAATCTTGCATCACCAAAAAAAAAATGTTTTCTTTATTTTCTTTAGTTGTTTTGAGTCCCATGATGGCACTTAAGGGGTATAAGACTATCAGGCATCAAAAATAGTGAAAAAAGGGCACTTACTATTTTTAGTAAGTCATCCAAAATAGGCTTGTATGGACATGAAATTTTACCCCAAAGAGAAAAGCTGAAAACATTTTTGAACGCGAAAGAATCACCTCAATATCCTACACAGTTTTGGAGAAATTAAAGCTTTTGTCCCAGGAAATTTCTCCAATGTGGCTTCAAATTTAGATATAAAACTTTAGAGGCCCCAAAACAGCTCAAAAAGTGGATGAACCGACCTATGGTGGGTTCATGTGTTCTAGAGCTCATCAAGAGATTTCTGACGATATGCAATAATAGCAAATTGAACGCTTGGATCAAAAGTTATGGCCCCACGAAGTTGTTCCTCAAAAAAAGTGAATTTCTTAAAATTTTCTTCCTAGGCCAAAAATCAAACAGTGGAACTTTTGGTGCCAAAACAAAAGGGGAAATTTGATTTTTCTAGAACATTCTAGGGCGGTTATTGGGGAAAATAAAATGGGTTAAGTGGGGGTTGTAGAAGGTGGCCCTGATAGTGTAGATTGTGGCTCTGAATAGTAGATTTTCTTTTCTAAGTTGATTTTGTTGTAATGAATTAAGCCCATAAGGTTGTAGATGTAAGCTTTGAATATGTAATTTCATTTTCTAAAAATAATTGAAAGTGAGTCATTTTTCTGTCTCGCATTTTCTGTGTTGATATTTGTTGTGATTTTTGTGGGTTTTGGGTGGTGTAGCCCTCATCATGAAATGTTGCATGCACACAAAAGTGTTCCTTATTTTCTGACTAAAGTATAACATAGTGTTTGGTGTGTGGCCCCCTTTTTTGTTGCATTTAGTATTTTTTTAAAACGATTGATAGAAATATAGCTAAGAGTGAGTACTAGAAGTTGTATATTTTTTGTAATTTTTTATTGAATAATTTTTTTCAAAGTAGGTGCCATTAAGAACATCATTGAGTGTGCATTCATATTCAATATGTAAATAATGAAGTATAAAACAATCGTATATTTTTTTTCAAATTTCGATAAGTAGATCTAAAGTTATAAAGAAAAATCAAAACATATGTATATGGGGAATCTAAAAATATTAGTAAAAGAAATTAAAAATAAATATGTTAATATATTTCATATAATAAAAAATTAGATGGTTAGAAAGCTAAGAAGATGTGTGAAATTTTGGTGGTAATTTAATTAAATGTTATTATACAATGTGTAAATAGGATGATTTGATCTTGTTCTGTACAACATAAAATATTATATTTTATAAAACAAAAAATGTGATCCTATTTCTTAAAACTCTCTCCCTCTATATCTATATTTCTATTTCTCTATATCTTCCTTTCTCTTTGTCTCTCCCTCTTTATCCCTCTCTCTCTAGCTCTATCTATTTCGAGACTTTCTCTCCCTTTATCTCTCTCTCCCTCCCTCTTTATAGCTCTATTTCTCCCTCTATCTCTTTATCTCTCTATCCTCTCTATGTACATCTCTCCTTCTCCCTATCTCTATCATTGTCCCTCTCTCCCCCTCTCTCTATATATATCTCTCTACCTCTCATCCCATATCTCCCCCTCTCTATATCTCTCCCCTCTCTCTTTCTCCCTCTTTATACATATCCATCTCCCTCTCTTTCTCTCTATCTCTCCCTCTCTATCTCTCACTCTCACCCTCTCTATTTCTCTATCTCTCCCTCTCTATCTCTTTATATATATTTATTGTCTAAACGAGTAGGGTATCAAGATCCCCTTAGAGCCTAATCCACATGATTCCTCGATTGGTCTTGGTTATCACCCCTCAAATCCCATAAAAGCCTCTCGTCAACCCTATCTCAATATAAATATGATATCCACATATCAAAATTATTTTGCATCATCACTTAATTTAATCTATCCTAATATGATAGACACAAGCTTTTCTTCTAGCACACCTTTTGATATTTTTTCAACAAATGAATCCTTGGATGAATTTCTTGGAGTCTACAAGCACTTTCCCTAGTATCATCATGATCACAAATTCCATTATTGTTTAAGTGTTGAAGCATGATTTGGGAAAGATGCTTGTTTATTGGATGACACCTCAATTTCTCAAGGAACACCTTAGATATTCCCTCATCTGCCTAATGTCCCAGACTATAATACTCTCCTTGTTGGAGATAATATTGACGTCTTGATGGACCTGACTATCTTTGAGAAGGTTATCCCAATTGGAAAGTGCTTAGATTCTAATGAGCAATGTGATCATTCTGCTCTTCTACATGAATTTCCTTATCTCTTCGCTTGGACATATTTGGATATGCCTAGTATTGATCCACAAGTTGTGACACATAATATAATATTTCATCTTTATGCCAAACTTGTAAGATAAAACATCCAAAAAATGAATCCCAAGGTGGCTTTGTTAGTTAAGGTTGAGATTGATAAGCTTCTACAAGTTGGATTTATCCACCCTATTGACTATTCCCCTTGGATATTGAATATCATTGCTATCGCTAAACCTGACAACCATATTTAGATGTGCACTAATTTTTGGGATCTAAATAAAGCTTCTTTAAAAGATGATTTCCTCTTCCTAATTGTTATCAATTTTTAGCCTCTGGCTTAAAATTAGTAAGAATTTAATGAAGTTTATTTGCTGGGATATAAATTTTTTGAGTCATCTAGTGAATCCTTGCTTTCAAAATGAATTAGTTAACTTGTCCATCGATTTGTTCAAATCATTCAAATTTTTTAAGATAAACTGCTGAACAGTTCAAACAAGCTGATGAACATGCATCACTAAGAAAGGAAAAATTCAAAAGGATTGAAACTGTACAAAGTCTTTATTTTTTGCAATATTTATTATTGTTGATTATCAGAAAAGCATTGCAGTATAGAACAAAAACATAAATCATTCATTATGATTATAGAACATGTGTTCAACCAATTCCAATTTCATTTGTTTCAAATTCTGTAAATGGAATAAACTCAAAAAAATACATAAGTCATTACATATCATGAACAGTTGATTTATTGAGAAATATGTTCTGTGATCCCACACAAGTCGTGGGTAGACTCAGTTGACTGGATTCAACAAGAAGTACAAACTATACAACTGAAGAACAACTAAAAGTGAAACATGAAAAAGGAGATTATGTCGTCATTGCCTGGGAGGCTAATGTACATTTAATTTTTTGCTTCAGCTTGATCTTCTATGTCTTCAACTCCTTTGCTTCTGAGTTCCAGAATCTGCAATGATTATAAAAAAAATTATGTTAGAGCTCAGGTCACGAAATCCAAGAACATGTTGAAATTCAACAAAAATATAGTTTGTACTCATTAAATCAAATCAACTAAGTCAAACATATGTGAGATTAAATGAAGTTCCAAAACTGCCTCATATAAAAGAAATCATTGATCCGTTGTTTTACCGACTTGTTTGTTTCATGTGCAGAAATAGGAAAAGTAACATTGTTGATTATCAGGTATCATTATGAGTGGGGAGAAATGTGGCTCCCACAAGGGTGGAGCCCAACTCATTAAAAATGTTATAAGCAGTGCGAAAAATCATGAGGTTTATATGGTGTTGAGTAAAGGTTCTAGACAGCTTCAAAAACAGAAAACAAAGATGGCATCATTAGAAAATACAATAAGCATTGCTTACACAGAAGAATCAACAATAACAATGTCTTTTTTCTGTTGAAAAGTGTTTGCTTTGTTTGTATAATCTTCTGTAAATTGGATAGCCTTATTTCGTTTTAAAATAAAATAAAATTGCAGTATGGTGTTGAATGCTCAGAGGTATAAGGCAGTGATTTGTTCATATCAAATCATAAACAATAGCGTGCTTTCAATATGGAGGAGTTTCACAGAATGGTAAAAGATCCTCACCCAAGTCCTACTTATAAGTATCAGGTTTAGAAAGACTTAAAACTAAAAGCACCAAGTTTGAGAAAAGCATCAATGGTATGATAATGTAGAAATAGTAAAACTGAAGAAGTATATATGCTTTGCATTTATCTATTCAATAGGGCCGTTGCAGAGATATGATGCACAGTGATATCAGTTCACAGGAACATCAGATTTATGTTTGAGAATGTCTTCACAAAAGACCATCAAGTGCTGCAAGGAAAGAATGATAATATCAAGGAAGATTAAGAAAATAGAATGCTACAGGAGATATATATTTGCTTATCTTTCACTGTAAAAGAATAGGTCATTGTTTGCAGCAAATAGGAAAATCATTGAATATGCTTGATCTGTACTTCAAAGACTAATGAACATACTTTTGAGAACATTTATCCATTAGAAAGAAGTCTTAGCCATAAGTAAAGCAAGCTGGTCTATGTCACCTTGAATCATAAACAGTGGGCAGCAAATTCAGAAAAAGATAAAAAGAGAAAGAGGAGTTTCATTTTCAGATTTTGCATCAAGTAACCAAAATGATATCCACAGATTTAAAAAAAGCAGCTTTATGCCATGGCCTAGAAGTTTTTCCTTGTTTCATGAAAATACACATGGTAGTTGAAACAACTAATAACACCTAGATGTGTAAAATGTGTGGCTACAACTACAAAATGGAGAAGTATATTGTAGCAAAGTTTTCATTACAACAAACTTAAAACTTAAAGCAAACTTGGTTATGGCAGAACCAAATGCAAAATGAAGTAATCAAGAGAGCAATGCAGGCTACAAAAAGATAATGAGTAGATAAATTCATTCTTTTTTTCTCAGACAAATGCATCTTTGAAAAAATAGAATCATAATTACGCAGAGTTAATTTTTTCCATGGCGGCCTGTATAAAGATGGTGGATGAAATATTTAGCAAAATTTCAAGGGAAAAATAGATTTTCTTCAAAATTTATGAATGTATAGCAGAGGTCACATCTAAAAAGCTCTAAAAGGATTTCAAAAGCTTTTAAAGACACAAAAAATTCTCCAGATTTGAAGATAAGTCTATTTACCTTCGTATTTCTGCCATAAATCTTCCAGAATCTTCAAAAAATGGCTCAAAATATAGTGAAAACCAGCAAAGACGTGGCTAGGGTTTGCAGATGGCGGCGCCTCCCAGCAGCAAAATGAAGTGACAAAATGAAAATGATGTCTTTCATTTTATATTTCAAAACCTAAAGAGTTTGGTAGACTTAGGCTTTTAGCCTAAAGTTTTATTAAAAACCTTTAACCCATTTTGCTAAATTCGTGGCATTTTCATGCCTTGAGTTTTTTATAAAAGTTTCAAAAGCCTCATCAAGACTTTAATAAAATATAAGTCTTTTAATATTTTGTTAAAGATACTCTTAATTTGCATTAAAAAATTGAATGCAAAAACTTTGTTTTAGGTGATTTTAAATCACTTCTAAATAGAAGTTAGTATAAAAGTGCAAAATAAAGTGTATTTTTCAAATAAATAAAATTCATCATTTGCATTTTGATTTTAAATGTAAATTTGTATTTGAATGATATTTATAAATCATTTCAGATAGAAGATGTATGAATGCAAAATGAATGCCAAATTGGAAATAAACCTTTATTTGCATTTAATTTCAAACTTGTAAATCTTTATTTTAAATGATAAATATAAATCATTTAAATTAAATGATATTTCAAATGCAAGATAAAGTGTCTTTATTTTCAAAAGTCTAGTCAAAGGGAATCAAATGGAGCATTTAAAGCCTTTGCTTTATTCTTGGAGGAGGTTGAGAAAGTTTTGCCAACATATGGAGCAAAATCAGGGGTTTTGAGGCAGCTATTTATGAGTTCTACTTCAGTTTTGAGTTCAGTTTGACTTAACTTCAATCAGGGAGTGTTTTGAGGCCTAAAACTAAAGTTCACTTTTAGTTGTGACCCTCTTTTTGAGGGATTTTCAGTTGCATACAACCCTTTGGAGTTGTTTGAGTTTTGACAACTCTTTTTGCATATTTGGAGGAGCATCTTCAGTTTGATTCCTTGTTTGGAGGAGAGGAAGGACAACACATCTTTTCTTAGAGCCAAAATTCAAATTCAAATTTTGAGAGTCTTTTCTATAAGTCCTTCTCTTTTCTCTTATGTTCTCTAGTTCTTGATTTGGAGATTGTTGTGAGAGCATTATTCACATTTTGTAACTCATTTTCTTGTGAGATCTACAGATTTGTAATGCAGATACTTCTTTTTTCTCAATAAAGAAGCTTATTTCCTTCTTTATTTTTTTGTGTTGTTTAGTAATTGTTGTGAGTTACATGATTAAATATTGAATCCTTTCATTATTTTATTAATTCCTTCAATACTGAGTGCATAAGATATTATGTCATAGTGTAGGTCTCAGTTTGTGTTTTAAGCCTCATGTTTAGGGATTCTGTGAAAACATTGTTGTTTTCCTTACTCTTAGCATAAGTTTAAGCCTTACCTTAGAATCATTTATGCAGGCATAAGTTTCTGAGTTGTGAGCACATAGCTTTATTGAGTTTTTTGTAAGTTTATCAAAGTTGCAAGTCATTTTTGGCAATTGGTGAATCACCTTAATTTTTCTATTTTATGTTTACTTTATCCTTCTATCCTTTACCTCTATTAAAAAAAATAGTTTTACAAGAAAATACAGAGGGAACCAGCCCAAAACCTAGAGGTCTATTCTCATCATAGGATACCCACAGCTTGAGAATAGTCCCATGTGCACATGATTTAATAAGTTATTCAGCTTAACTTCGGGTGCAAATCCTTGTGTTAACACTAACATTGACGTGATTGTTGATTCCACTAATGGCCATGCCTTACTCTCCTTTATGGATGAATTCTCTAGATATAATAATTTTTTTTTATTATTAATCCTTAAGATCAATATATAACAACTTTTATTGCACCTTGGGGAACATTTTATTGGGTGGTCATGCCTTTTGGACTAAAGAATTCTAGTGTGACATACCAATGTGCTATGACACTCATCTTTCATGACTTCATTCACAATATTTTAGATGATTATATCAATGACATCTTAGCTAAGTCCATCTTCTATCAAGATCATGTCAAAATCATCCATCAAATCTTTGAACATATTTGTAAATACAACATACACTTGTATCCATGTAAATGCATTTTTGGTGTTGATAGTGACAAGCTATTGGAGTTCATTGTTTCATATCATGGTATTGAGGTGGAAACAAAGAAAAACGATGCTATAGTCAACTTGCGACCTCCAAAAAAATATTTCTCAACTTTGTAGTTTATAGGGAAAAATTTAGGCTATTTGTTGGGTTGTCTCAAACTAGCAAACCAGACTCTCCCTTTCACTTAACTTCTTAAAAAGGATTCTCATTTAAAGTAGAATGAGGATTTTCAAAAGGCTTTTAATAATCTAAAGTGATACTTGGATAACCCTCCTATCTTACAACCAATTGCCTCAATATGTCCTTTCCTTCTTTTTACTTATGCTTCATGTAATGCTCTTGCAGTGTTATTGGCACACCATGATGATGATGGTAAAGAGCATGTTGTATATTATATCAATCACACTTTACTTGATTATGAAGTTTGATATTCTGTAATTGAGAAATAGTGTCTGTCTCTTGTATTTGCAACGTATAAGTTGAGACGCTATCTTCTTAACATTGAAACACATGTCATTGTAAAGTTTGATCCATTAATACATCTCTTTTCTAAAACTGATCTTTTAGAATGTCTTGCTAAGTGGTTGATGTTAACAAAATTTTACGTTAAATTTGTCTCCCAAAAGGAAATTAAGGGTCAATGTTGATCAACCACTTAGTTGATGCTCCTTCACCACTTGATCTTCTAAATCAAGACTCGTTCCTCAATGATCGTGTCCTCCCTTTGGATATTTATTAGAGTTGGGACTTGTTCTTTGAAGGTTCTAGGTGTTGAACTAGATCTGGTGGTGGTTTCATTCTAATACCCCCTTTAGGAAAGTCAATTCCCCTCTCTTACTGTCTCAATTTTTTATGCATTAACAATATTGCAGAGTATGATGCACTTATTGTTGGCTCGTGTGTTGCATTGTCTCTTAATATTCAACATCTTCGTATCTTTGATGACTCACAGTTGATTATAAGTCAAATAATTAGATCTTATCAAGCAAAGAAAAATAAGTTCTTAGTATTGTGACTTGGCCTTATCACTGTTGATTTTTTTCTCTTCTTTCACTATTGACACTATTCCACGAAATAAAAATCGACATGCAAATGCAATGGTGAGTTTTGTCTCTCTTATATTCCTTGATGATTCATTTGTGGATTTCCAATTTATCATTCATAATCTCTCTTCACCTATATTTCTAAAAATATTCTAACATTACTTTATGTTACAACATTGATTTAGATGAATGGTACTCCCAAATATTCTAATATTTGTGTGGTGATACCTTTCCTAATCATTCATCTAAAATTGATTGAGCTCACATTCGTAAGCTTGCAGTGTGTTATATCATTTTATCTAATATCCTTTATTGTAGAGGATACAATAGTCTCCTTCTTCTTTGTCTTAATAAATTAGAGATCCCCATTGCCCTTGAGGAAGCCCATTCATGTGCCTACAAGGAACATTTTGGTAGTCAATATTTGGTTGAAAAATTGCTTCATATGGGGTACTATTGGAAAAGTATGGAACAAGATTCTTTTACCTTCATAAAAAATTATCCTCAATGTCAACAACATAAAAATTTGATTCGATCTCTTGCCTAGTAACTTTGTGTTCAGGTGTCCCCTTGGTCATTTTTCATGTGAGTCTTGGATCTTATTGGAAAAATTTATGCTCCTTCTCAAGGACATACCTTTAATCTCATAGCTACTAATTACTTCATGAAATGGGTTGAAGTAGTTCCGCTTCGGTCCATGACTATTGAAGTGATCTGTCATTTTCTTCTTGATAATGCCATTTCTCACTTTGGACTTTCTTCTACTTTGGTTTTCGACAATGGTTCATCATTTAAGAAAAAATAAGTGAATAAATTCCTCGAGAAGTTTCATATTCAACACTGCTTCTCTACACTATACTATCCTCAATCAAATGATTAGGTAGAAGCTTCTAATAAAACAATCAAGAAAATAAGTCAAAGGATTGCTAATAAGCATGCCAAGTATTGACACACTCAACTTTGTTATGCATTATGGGATTATCAAATAAGTGTTCATACAAATAGTAGTACCACCCTGTACAATCTTGTGTATTATTTTGATGTAACCATGCCCTTGGAATTAGAGATTTATTCATTATAGATTTCTATCAATGGAAAATGCCTCGATGAAAATTCTTACAAGGAGCAATGACTCCAATAGCTTGAGATGCTTTATGAACAACACATATGTAATAGTTGGTATAGAATAACTCTACACCATGCAAGATTTGGCTAAAGATTATAGCCACCCAAGATCTAGGCACTTCATGAAAGAATAAGAGAGATCAATATGCAATGCTCAAGATTGCAATGGAATTGATTATCCAAGAATACAATATTGACAATATACATATGAGACCACCTAGTTATATAGTCAAGATGAGACATATGATTAAACATGATTATGACAAGTATCTTAATCCTATGTCATGTTACAACTTATCACAACCACATAGGCCACATATGTTATAATTCAAAATTAAGATAAGGTCTAACGACAACTAACACCTTCTAGAAAGATTCCTTCCTAGGACCTAAGTAAACTTAACATGTGAATAAGTCCCCTAAGTCTCCTAGTAATGAATTAACTAGGTACAAGAATTTATTTGCACCAACACCCCCCCTTAAGTTCAACTTAGGGAGTAGCAAATTATTATGCAAATGACACAAAGATGGGTCCTAGCTATGAGGCCATATTAGGTACCATGTACAAATGAAAATGAAATCTCTCACAAATAGAGAAAAGTAGAAAACCCAGTGGGACAAAAATCCTCCCCAAAAGAGAGATGAACAAAAAATGCTCTCAATGAAGAATGAGAAGGAAAAAACCCCATGTGAGGAAAAATTCCCCCCCATAAGAGAATAAGAAGAGAGACCATGCAGCCCCCCTCAATGTTGAGTCTCCTGCAATGATAGTAGAAGCTTGACATTGAATACTGAAGATGATCCAATAGTGTTGAACAACATTCCTCCCCTTAGGAAGAAACAAAACCAAGATGATATGTAGGATGTCTTCCCATTCCTTAAAGAAAGATGTGGGAAGAAGGATGATGGATGATGATGCCTCTGAATAATTCTAAAGTGTCTCCATGTCAATGTTGAAAACTGTCACATTCCAAATAGGTGTTTTAGGCCACATTGTCAAAGAAGACAATCCAAAATCTCCTAGAAATTATTGAAGAACACAATCCAAAGACAAGGATACCAGAAAAGGATACCTTATATAAAGACAAAGAAGCCTCCTCCAAATTTTTTCTAAAAGTATCCACACTGGTTTCAAACTACAAAGGATGATCATTCAAAGAATGAACAAGAGGGTCAAAGTGTTCCCTCACAACAACTAAAGAAAGATCATCTCCATCAAAGATAATATGAATGTCAACAATGATGTATCCAAAATCTGAAATGTGAGAGTCAAAAAACAAACAACAGTGTCTATCAAGTACTCATCCCAAGTAGCCAACTCTAGAAGACGATGAATGTCCAACTGCACTGAATCACAAGGAACCAAAACTGTGGCAACACAAGCATCCTTAGGTACAATAGTAGATGAAGGAGATGAAATATCAACACATGTCACTAGATCCTTAGTAGATGAAACAATACCAAGATTCAAATGACCATATTGAATCTCCTCAAAGGTGTCCACACACGATGCCTCAATGTGAACATTTTTTGAATCATTAGGAGCAAAATGTGAGAAGGTATAGACTTGAGATTCGTGATCAACCTCCCCAACTGAAACTATATCTCTTCTATGCAAATCCTAGATTATGAAAGAATTTGGTGTGAACTCAACACTCTTTCCTGCTCCACCATGTGGTATCTGATAGATAGAAAGGATATGTTGAAGTTGATGATTGATCTCTACAACACCTAAAAATCACCTACAAGCAATTATCCCATCACAAAAGAAGGATCAAAGCAACTAATTTTATATGCAACCAAGAGAGAAAAGATTGAATCCAAAAAGAAATTGATGCATGCAATGTATTAACTTGAATGGTTTTGAATTAATGATTACAATGAATGTGCATGCTTCTAAAAGCATGAAAAAGAAAACCCTAGATGAGGATTGCATTAGATTGTTACAAGTCTCTTAATCTCATGCAATGAGACAACTAGAACTATAATTAGCCCAATCTAATAATAAAAAAGCACTCCTAAGTTTAGCTTAAGTGAACTAAAGTAATAAGGGACTCAATAATTAATTATCAAGTGATTATCCTAATTACTTCAACAAGATATTAGTTGACAATGAAGGCACACAAATAACATCATTAAATGCTATGTCATTCATGTCAATGGATCCCTTCCCACAAACATGCATATATGTGTTGTTCACCATCAAGATGTGTGGTGATGAACAAGTTTCAAATGAAGAGAACATACTCTTTGATGAAGCCATGTGATGTGAGGCTCTTGAATCAAGTATCCACCTCTCTAACTTAGAATTTGCAACTATAAAAAGTGCTTTCCTCTTGAGTTTATTGGAATTTGATGAAGAAGAAGATGATGAACCCTTTAATGAAGAAGAATTAATTTGATCCTTCTTAAGAAGATGCTTCAACTCATCAATCTGTTTTGAATAACATTGATGCTCATCATGTCCTGATTTCTTGCAATATGCACATGCAGGCTTCTCCTTCTTAGATTATTCCCCTTTAGAGGGAGAGGATTCAAATTATTAATGTGGCTTGTTATTTTTCTTCTTTTGCTTCTTATCAATATTCCCTGATTCTTTTTGTACCTTAGACTCACTAGCCAATAATGCTTGTGACTTGGAAGACTTGATTAGACCCATATTAGTTAACGTAGCTTCCTTTTAGATTAGGAGATTTGCAAAGTCATCAAACTTAGGATCAATATATGATGCTCCCATAGAAAGTCGATGGGTATGAAAGCAAAAAAAAAACATTGAATACTCAAGACCAAGCTTGGATAACACATTCAGAAGAAATTGTAAATCCTCCTTATCAATATTACAATCTTTCAGTTGTGTTCTTAGTTGTTTAACTTTGGAGATGTAGTCTTGGATGTGGTAAAAAAATTTAGGATCAAGATTCATCAAATCATTATCAATTTGATATCCCCTAATATTATTAGTTTTACCATACAATTTTTCAAAAGAATCCCAAGCCTCTTTAGGTGTTTTGCATGATTCAACATGAAATTGTAAATCAAATGAGACTAATGAACATATGCATCCAAGTGTTTTCTCATGATCAAGCTCCCATTTTCCCAAATTTTTAGCATCGATAGGTTGAGGAATGGTTTCCTTTAGATAGCCTATTATACCTTTCATAATGAGATAATTTCATACTGATTTTCTCCATGTAGCATAATTATGAGTTAGGAGTTCAATTTGAGATTTCCCAATTGTAAGAACACAAATCAAGCAAAAGAAAACAACCAACCACTGCAAGATTTCCCCCCCAATCATGAAACCCCCCAAGAAAATATGATTTTTGGCACTTTATACTTAGTGTGATTACAAGTGCCACTTGCCAACAACAATGAAGTGGACTTGATCTTAGTGCATACAAATTGCCAAATTAGGTGAGAAGCTCAAAGTAAAAAATTTACAAAGAATGAGATCAATCTGATCACAGAACTAGAAATTACACAAAAAATTGTGCACTTAAAAAAAATTCACTAAAAAATATTACTGTAGGAGCAAGAACAAAGCTCCTGAAGTTCTAAAAATGAGAACGACTTAACAAAACTTGTGAGAATCTACAATTTCTAGAAAAAAACAGACACCAAAATCAAAAACTAATTTCACCACTATGTAGAGCACATAATTATACCCTAAATAAAAAAAAATTGCTTGATAAAAGGAGGTCATATGACCAAGTTATGGTCCCCTAAAGTTGGACTATAAAATCAAAAAGTTCATTGGAGAGGGGGGCAATTTTTTTTAAAGATGTTGGCATCACTACTGATACAGTGATGACATCAGCATCTTACACAATTAAAAGTGACATTCATGTGACCGTAAAAAAGAATATGATATGGAATATGCTTTTTTTGGAATATTCTTGCAAAATATTCCCTTATTAGTTAGGTGGTGGAATATTCCATCATTGATAGATTTATGACGGAATATTCGTTGCAATGAATGAAATATTCCTTAGATGATGATGTCAGTAGGTTTGGTTGG
The DNA here is from genome assembly GCA_007258455.2 of Sequoia sempervirens. Taxonomy (NCBI): domain Eukaryota; kingdom Viridiplantae; phylum Streptophyta; class Pinopsida; order Cupressales; family Cupressaceae; genus Sequoia; species Sequoia sempervirens. Next base: position 22,699,943 of record VDFB02270651.1, read on the forward strand.
TGGCAGGGTCCGTTGTACGTGTGGCTCATAGAAAGCCATGTGGCCCACACTGGTGTGGGCAGTGGGTATGTTGTAGTACGTTTGATGACACAGGTACCCTGCATAAGTTTTCATAGGCATACCTTGGAATTTTTTTTTTGTTTTCTTTTTAAATAAATTTTTCAGAAAAACTATAAAATGCAAAAAAAATTATTAAAAAAATTTTACCTCAAAATTTTTGCGACCCATATTATTGATTTTTTAATGATACGACCAACATTAATGGCGACCTGGGGGGTTGTACGGCTCCTTGGGAATTTTTTTTTGCCTCAATAGCTCCCAACTCAAATTTTGATGAATTAACAGTCGATCTTAGAGTTTTTAGGCCTTTTGGACACAATGGTAGGGTAAATTTTGACTAGAAGTGCTCCAAAATTGTAGCTACCTTCTAGATTTGACAACCACTCTTCAACTTCAAACCCTCATAGATCTGGCCTCATATGTCTGATTTGAATGAAACAAAAGGAAAAACTGACTTTCTCAAACCCTCTAATCTCAATGGTGAGCTCATATTTGCACCAACAAGCTCTAATTTGAACTTGCAATACAAGGCCACAAAGAGGAAATCCCCAAATTAGGTATTTCTTTCAAGCTTTTCTGATTCTCCAAGTCATCATTCAATGCAAGAGAAGAGCATACTCAACTTGTCAAGATCCACCAATATTTACAACCTAGGTTGCTTAATAAGACTAACAAGAAGCAATCCGACGAGCTCTAATACCATGTAAGAGTTGGTATAGAATAACTCTACACCATGCAAGATTTGGTTGAAGATTATAGCCAACCAAGTTCTAGGCACTTCATGAAATCACAAGAGAGATCAATATACAATGCTCAATATTTCAATGGAATCAATTATCCAAGAATATAATATTGACAATATACATATGAGACCACCCGGTTATATAGCCAAGGTGAGACATAGGATTAAATAGGATTATGACAAGTGTCTTAATCCTATGCCATGTGACAACTTATCACAACTACCTAGGACACATGTATTAAAATTCAAAAGATAAGAGAAGGTCTAATGACAACTAACACCTTCTAGAAAAATTCCTTCCTAGGACCTAAGTAAAATTAACATGTAAATAAGTCCCCTAAGTCCCCTAGTAATGAATTAACTAGGTACAAGACTTTATTTACACTAAAAATATACACACTCTCAAACATCTCCAAGGTTACCAAAAGAACATTCAACATAACTACAATGACCGTGTCATTCATTGCTCATTTGTGGTTAGTGATTTGGTGCTCTATGAAAATCAATGCAATGTGAATGCTCCTCCAAGTGAAAAGGGAAATTCAGCCCAAACTGGTTAGGACCTTACATCATCATTGAAGTCTATGGATCAGGTACATATAGTTTATCTACAATGAACAATACACCTATCCAATAACCTATTAATTCTATGCACCTACATAGATTCCATGCTTAATTTATTTTCTTTCATTTCATTTTTGAAGGGTGTTCTATAATTTATTAAAAACACATTATATTAGATGGTTAATTTTCTCATTCATTTGGTATATGTCACTTGGTTCATGAAAAACATATGGGTGTCTTAAATTATGTAAGTAGTTTTCTTAGTAGTGAGAATTGTTTTTTTAGCCTACAATTTAGTAATTTGTGCATCATGTTAATTAGGCTGTTGTTGCATTTAATTAAACAATGTTATTACATTATTTAGTTAGCTCATGTGTATTTTTAATTCAACATGTGGGTACACTAGACAACCATTTTTTGTATTTAATTAAACAATTTTAATAAGTTGTTTAATTAAATCACATGATTCATCCGATTTAGTAACATATCACCAATACATGTATTAATTAGATCATTGTTGTATTTATTAAACTAGGTTGTTTAATTAAATCACAATTGTATTTAATTAACCATACATGTCAATCACCACATTTAATTAGATATTTGTTATATTTAATTAAACAATAGATTACATTGTTTCAATTAGATCACAAATAACATCTAAATTAAATCATCTCACAACATAAATATCAATCAAAATCTTAAAATGCTCATATATATACAAATGTCTCGATACATGATATACAAAAAAATCACCACCTCAAAAAAAATGGTGTGACATAATAATACAATAAAGTATAATGGGTCTCATCACCCTATAGGACCATGGCTACCAAATCCCTTGAGATCTAGTGGTGGTTGAGTGATGGATATTTGTTGTTGTGAGGTTGTCAATCATGAGTGGCTCCTAGGTCCACTTTATGCTTGCAGAACCTTGACCTTGCCCCTAAGATTTGTTTTCTTCACTCTAGAATCTATATATTGTTGTTGTAGTCAATCTCTCTCAGCTTGTAGATGGTCTGCCTAGCTGCATGTAGAGCCACCACACAAGGATGATAAAATGTGGGTGTTGGTGCTACTCTAGTTTCATGAAGGTCCATCATAGTTTGATCTCTCTGAGCCTTAAAGTAACTAAGCTCCTCCAATCCTTCCTCATGTGTTGCTCTCATCTGTGCCATGAGCTAAAAAATTTCCATGTTTCATCCTCTAGTTTTTCAAGTCTTGTAACTGGCTTGCACCAATTGTCAAGTCTACATGATGGGGACCATCTCCACTATGACCTGACCTATAAATTTGAGCCATGCTTATTTTCCAAATTTAAAATGAAAAAAAAAATCATATCATACATCTTATCATATATATCAAAATTAAAATCAAATACAATATGTATTGGTCTACTCAATAAAAAATATAAATATAAATATGAACTTCTCACCTGGATCGTTGACCCACCAATGGGGATCCATGAGGGTAGTGATTGTGATTGTTCCTATATTTTCTTCTGGTGTTGGGGGAACTATAGTAGTAGCTCCACTTATCTCCCCACACTTGTGTCAACTCGACACTACAACTATAGTAGGTAGTGCTGATGACACACAAGGTTGGGACCTGGGCCTCCCCTTGGCAATATCATCAACCTCCTCTTTCCCCTCGTCACCCTCCTATTGCTAGTGTTAGATTATCTCCATCATCATCATCATCACCCTCATCATATTCCTCCTCCTCCTTTGAATCATCTCCTTGATGTGCCCACAACCTAGGGTCATTGATGGAGTGGTCTGTGGGAAACAAAGGGGTAAGACAAGTGGTGCTCCACTGTTTCATGTATGTTGGGCTTACACCCACATCATCAGCATTGGACATTGGAGCTAGGTATCACTCCTCATCATCAAAGTAACTCAACATGATATCCATGGTAGTAGACTGTGCCATGTCTTTGGGTCTTGAAATGCTATGTGTCGAATGTATGTAGGTCAGCCACACAATGGGAATCCCATGTACACAACCAAACTATCTCATCATTTGGTCATAGTAGAATGACATGACGATGTGCTCTAGGAAACCAATAAATAGCTAGTTGTGCTACATCCTCTCCATCTACCAAGTTTTCCCTGCATAATGTTGTAGATCCATATATGGCATCCATAGGATGTTTGCGAGCTGTAATCTACTAAATATGACCCACCAATACAATAGGTCACCAAACTACCATGACCTCCTTAGTGCATAGGCATGTGCCTATGGGAATTTCCACACTGGATCCATTGGGAAACATGTGGGCTACATCCACGTAATCTGCTCGAATGGCCACACTTGAAGAAGTTTGTAGGTCATCAAGCTATGCACCTCACAGTGTACATAACATCCTAGATCATGGTACAAATGAGCCAACATACTCCATCCCAAGTAAAGATGGTCCTCTATCCTTCCATCGCTCAAATAGTATGAATGAGGCCCCCATGAAGGTGTGATCCTCATCCATTGGGCGCTACCATGAGAGTGATGGTCATAACCAAGATGTGATGAATGACTGATATGGTTGCAACATCATGTAACAACCACCACATGTAGATGTGAATGGTCATATCATTGGGCATTGCTTGACCGAGATAGTACATCTAGCTAGGAAAAGTGTAGCCCATCGACCGACACTCCTTGATCCTTATAGTCTCACCTCATACAAATACCCATCAGATCTAGTACACATCCTCTAATGTGACCATCATCTCCCTCATTAGAATATGGAAAGTGGGGGTGTCAATGTCCCATTGCTCTATGAGAGCCATCTATATTAGGTCATGGAATCTCATTGTGGGCATAGTATATACCCACCATAACTTGACATATCTAAGATGTCCCATCTCTATGGTTTTCATTGTTTGTGTATGGCCACACACCAATGTATACATATTTCCACCTTCATGCTCCCAGATCTCTAGAGGAACCTGCAATTACATCAAATAGAACATAATTAGTTCCTCCTAATCATGAAATCAACACAATCAAATCCTATTTTTTCCAAAGAACCTAAGGACACTAGCGCCTAGGATGCTAGCACATCCCTAGGAACCTAGTGCCTATTTTAGATGTTGGCATGTCCTCTAGACCCTAGCATTCCTCCTAGATGCTAGCACCTAGGTTGGATGCTAGTGCTCTGTAGGGTTCACTTGGCATGAAAAATGACCATATTAATAAGAAAAAAACAAAATTTGACTTACCTCATGGGACTATCCCCCTGCGTTATGATGTCCCTCGGTGCTTATAGCCTGGGTGGTCAGTATGGTCATCTACATGACATTGTTGCTCCTGGGGCTACTTAGGCCTCTCCAAATTCTTAGAAGTTGAAAAGTCAAAATAAATAATAAAAAATAGAAAGGTTTTTACTATTTATAGTAAAAATGAAAATATAATAAAACAAAAAATTTACCCCTTTCCTTTAAGTGCCCTTCATTCAAACCTTCATAACTTGGGATTGCAAACTCTAATTTTCATGTCGTTCATTATTTAGGAATTTTGGTTTCGTCCTCTTTTCTCCCAAGTTCTTTTCTTGTCGATTTTATTTTATCAAATGACCCTATCAAAGGTATTTTCATCATCTTTATTTGTAGTGGAAAGATTGCTACCCTATTTCTACATCCATAAAAGCAATCAGGAATAGGGGTCATATATCTACCCCTGAATTTCACTCTAGATCACATCCTCATTCTCCTTAGAAATTTTTTGGACCAACATATCTATTTTTACCTGTAGGATGATTTTAGTTTTCTGACAAAGTAGTTTTGTAGGATTAAGTTCCTAACACTGTGGTATTGCAGGTTCCTACACTAGGGGCTTCATTCTCTCACTTGGAAACATTCAACTTCCTCTACATTATCCTTTTGGGTATCCTTTACATGATTATTTTCTTCCAGTATTCACTTTCATGTACTTTAGCTTGCATATGCATGTAGTTTCATACACTCACTAAAGTGGGGGCTAATGTAGCATTGTAAATTTTGCTCCATGATGGCGTAAGCACAATTTCATGCTCTATTTGGTGCTTTCTTTAGTGTGCATTTCACTAGTCCATTTTAGGATCATATTAGGCCTTGGCCTTACCTCCAACTTAAGAGATGTTGTATGTTGCCCTACAAACCTTACCGATGATCCTATGCCCAAAAACTTTGGCTAATGCCAAAATCAAAGTTAATTCCTAAGTTAGGGGACCTCTTATTAGTTGCTCCTATCTAGATGCGTGTGTGACTTGTGGACCCTAGCAGTACACGCTAGCGTCCTACTCGTATGCACAAAAAAATAGGGCATTTATAAGAGTCAACCTTTTTCTTGAGTGACGTGACCTCGATTTTGACATTTACATGCTAAAATAGTTCCTAAATTCAAATTGGACATGTTAGCCTATAGCTAAGGTCATTATGTTGCTCCCTATTTAAAAATGATTTTTTTTCATTAGCAAGTAGACAACATTGCAAATACTATGATGAAGCCTTGCCGAAATGAACATTTAGCTCTACAATTGTGAACAAGATTTACTACTATTTTCTCTTGCTACCTTGGTTGAATTTCTATGAGTGTTGCAGAATGGTTGGGATCCCTAATTGATGATTGAATTGTACCTCTTCATCGTGATTTGGTATGGAAACCTTATGGTTTGTTCTCACATTCAATCTTTGATCACCTTGCTTCATTGAGGTGAGCTGAACTATTATGATTTATTTCCCTTGAACACAATATCTCTCTCTTGGGTTAGATATTGCATTATCTCTCTCTTGGGTTAGATATTGCATTATCTTGTTTTGAGGTATATAGAAATCCACTCTAAAAAACTTAAGTATGGTTTTTATTATCATTTTATTTGTCAGTATTCATCACAATATTAGACACACTTAATATTAAAAGCACACACTATTTATTTCTATCAATTTGGCTATTCGTGGAGGTAGGAATACCAAAATAGGGTTTTGATTGAGGAAAACTCCTATATAGCCACAACCACATTTTCTCCTTTGTGCCTATGCAGGTTCAGATCTGGGACCAAAAATAGCAAGAGTTGACAGAGGAGATCAATATGGAAATTTTTATATTGTCACCTAATTTGTACAGTGATGTGAGGACTCTGGCACTGTGTTGTCATCAATGTGGCAAGCCTGCATCCTAAATAATGACATTCAACTTCTAATAAAATGTACCTCTCTATCTGCTCCTTCCTGATCTATATTTATTTTTTGTAAATTGTGATATTTATCTATGTAATAATTTGTTTAATTAAATTAGGATTTTATATCTCATAGGTTAATGAAATCATACTTTATCAATTAGTCCTTTTTGCAACAAAGGAATAGAACCTAGGAAACTTGGCTCTCCTTTGAGAACGTTAGCCAAGCATAACATCTTTGTTGGTTTGTGTTCCAATGTTTAGTAGGGAAAATATTTATCTAAACTAATTCACTAATTAGTGTAGATTTATTTTCTACTAAAATACTTTGTATGATAATGTTTAAGTCTGGCCCCATTGACGTAGCATTGCAATATGGTCCCATCTAGTCTTCTTAACCTAATTGCTCTAGATTATAAGATTTCATCAATGAGATAGGGGCCAAGCCACTGAACTTTGGTGGGAGTAAGGTCATTATCAAAGCTACCTTCATGGGATCCACCATTAATCATTCCTTAAAAACGATATGACGTAGTAGTGTCCCAAAGGGTACCACAAATATGTATTTTTTGATGTTCAAGGATATTTGCATCCTTTGACATTTTTCTAGCATTATGCAAAGGGATTGAACATGATTTTTAACTAGTCCATAAACTATCCAATCATCCAAGTATACTTTTAGGAATTCATGGATGAACTCTTTGGATTTGTTGACCATAATCCAGCTAAACACTACTAGTGCATTCTTTAGGCCAAATGACATGACCGTATACATGAATGAACCCCATTTTGTCACAAATGTTGCTTTTGGTTGATCTTCTTCTCTAATTTTGACCCGATGGTATCCGAAGAAACCATTAGTTAATGAGTAGATCTCCCTTCTTGTAAAATATTCTAATATTTCTTCAATGAAGAGTTGGAAAGGGTCATGAATACAAGCTTTGTTTGATTTCCTAAAATCAACACATATCCTTATTTCTCCTATCCTTGTTTTGAACTATCATAGGACTAATCCATTATGAATCATCGATTGGTTTTATGATTCTTGCTACTAAAATTTTATCTAGCTTTGTCTTGACTTTATTTTTCATATTGGGATTTAGTTTGTATGGTCTTTTCATTTGTATTTTGGCTCCTTCCTTTAGTTTTATTTTAATTACGATTGCTTCAAGTCCTTAATACCTTTCATTTTTGTGAATGTCTGAGGAAATAATTCTTCATACTCAGACAAGAGCCCAATCACATTTGTAATGACTTGTTCATTCCAATAGTCTATGATTTTATCTAGTTTGGGTTTATTACTTGGTGCTATGTTTTCTTCCCTAAGTTTAAGAGGTTGATTATAATATTGATCTTTTGACTCATTTTGAAGTTATAATTCTCGTTCTCCTTTTTCCACTAGTATTTATAATTTTGGGTCCACTTCCTCTTGATGTGTTGTGTAGCACCAATTCTCCATGTGATGTGATGTGTTTGTTTATCCATCCACTCGATTAATTTACATATGCCTTGATTTTGGGGTGGAGGATTTTGAGGTGGTTATTGTGTATTAGCTTATGGAACTAGTTTAAATATAATTTCCTTTATTTTCTTTAATGTGGTACATATATGGTCATTTTCATCCCAAAATGAGAATGTATGAATGGAATATTCTTGGAGGTCCTTCCTATCCTTTGTTTCATACCTTCTCTCTTGGTTTATATACCATGTTTGGACCACTTGTATTAGTGTCCAATAGAAAATTTGTATATACAGTTGGTGATCATATTCTCTATATCCTCACCATGTAGTTGTGCATATTTGTAGGTGTTCCTCAAGGTTTATTGAACTATTATATTTTGGAATGATAGTATATTCCCCTTCTTGCATGTATTGTGTTTTGATTAAAATTTTAAACACATACCAATGAGGAATTTTGTTTCTATTTGTCTGCCACCAATGTTCAACATTGCAAACTAATGTATCTTGTATTGTTACAATCTACTTTTTTTCCTCTTCAAATGTTCATTTCGCATCCATTATGTATTCATCCAAGTTACTGACTGCTGAGGATCTAGGGAGTTTGATATGTGAGATGCCTCTTTGAATGTGGTATATATAATTTGTGTTCTTTCTTATTGTGTTATTTGACTCCTCCAATGAGATGAATTTTTTGTGGAAATTTGTGGTACCTTCTCAGGGTGGTTTTGTACCATAAATATTTGTCTAAACCTATATAATTTATAGGAGGTTTGTTGTGGTTTTTCTATTTTGTTCATGGTAGGTAATTTAGAGATTGAGTATATCAATATTGAATTATATTCTTCCCATCTTCTTGGGAAATTTCATCCACATATGAAATATCCTAATAATTTATTAGGGGAATATGGATTACCTTGGGGTCATCAGAAAATGAAATTTCCTCTTTACTAGAATCTACTACTCCATTAGTATTTACAAACCATTTTAGACCTAGTAGTGATCATAATGTGTTAAAAGGTTCCTTCATCTCTACCACTTCAAAATCTATTGTTAATTTAATACCCTATACACTCACTTTAACATTCTTCCATGTGCCCAATGTTTGCATTATATAGCCATCCACTAAGCTAATATTGAATGGATTTCTCACCAACTTGGGTGTTCATAGTTTATCCCTAGTAGAATTCAGTATAATGTTTATGTATGCACCCAAGTCTACCATGACATGTTTTACCTTATGATTATTCAAATGTGCAATTATTAGTAGTGGTCCATTCTTACAATTTTGGTCTCTTGATATTCTATGAATTTATAGATGTTGGTGTGTTTGTTTGTTTCAATATTTACCTCATTGTTGTAATTTCACTAATAAATATTTTTGTTGTGCTAAGGAAGCTAACTTATTCAACATGATCACCTCTTCCTATGAAAAACAACCAATTTCTTCATTTTTTTGTTGTATAATGGCTTGTTTAATGTTATCCACTATTCTATCATGTTTTTTTAGGTCAGAAGTGGCTATACTCATCTTAAAAATTGGTCTTCACTTATCTCCTTATTTATTTTCTTCTTATTTTTATTGGTATCAGTCCCTTGTTAAGTGAGTACTATTGATTTTTATTTTTGATTATTTTGAAATCTTATCTTTGGTTGGTATTCTTCTTTAAAATATTCCTCATTGAATGTGTCTGATGACTAAATGTTTGTTCTTTGACATCCTTTGGCCCCTTGTAGAAGAATTTTCCTAATAATCCTTGCTCCCCTATTCAACCCCTAAAGATCATCACTCTCAGATTAGTGTGGAGCATTTTGAAAGTATTGTTGAGCCCTTTCACAATTGTATAAATCATGGTCTTTATTACAACAGAATGCACAATTCTTCTTCTTGTCAAATCAACATTCTATGGGATAGTGTCTAGACTTATCCCATTTAAAAAAAATTGTATCATCTCTTTTGGTGTTTCCCCTTTTGCATCCTCGACCTCCTCTATAGTTGAGTTTTCTATTATCTTCCTGATAATTCTACAAAGGGGTATTTTCCAAGGTGTTGGAATTCCTATTATTCCTCCATGGGGGTTATTTGTATCCTACATCATGTGTATACAAGGGTCACTCCACAAGTCCCTTTTCCTATCTACATCTATCTCATATATTGAGTAGATGTATTTTTGATGTGGAATGTCTTATATGAACAATTGTATGTCTCATGGTCATCCTATTCTTTTCACAATCCATAATATGTTGATTGGAGCTTCTGTGGAACTGTTTGGAGGTTGACTTTGATTTTTGCTACCCTTTTTTCTTCATTTTCCTTTGGGAATTCATTACTCAACTGAACTTCTTTATAAAAATAAGAGCATGAGATGTTTTATTTTACCTCATTCACGTCTTCTCTTGCCATGATGTCCTGGAATCAAGTAAGTTGCTCAACTGCTAATTGTAATTTCTCTAATGTTTCCCTTTAATTTTCTTTATCTGCTTTCCTCTATGGTTGCACCTCAATGTGGTAGTCCATGGTTATTGTATCTAGATAATTTTCAACTATCCTTCCATCTATTTCTTCTCTGATGTCTTTTCATAGTCTAAAAATGAACCATTCTACCTTTTGCTTCTCTTTCAATGGTTCCTCTAATTTGTGGGCGACTTCATTAAATCTTTTATCATAGTCTTTTACCAATTTTGATGATATTTCCAAAGCTTCAAAGTTATCTAGGAAGTCCTTCTTCACTTCTTCCCAATCCTTACCATGTTTTGGGTACATATTCTTAAACCAATCTAGTATATCTTTCCTTAAAGATGCCACAAAGTCTAATAGATTAATTTTATCTTCATCAATGTCCTTTCTTTTCCATAGGGATTCTAGAAGGAATATATGGTCCACAACTTCTATAGTGCCTTTTCCAAATACTGAAAGCTTGATTGATGATTCCATTGTATATGTGACTTCTTGTTTCATTTTGTAGATTGGCAGAGTGTCTTTCTTCTACTTCTTTACACTTCTTACTATTGTGAGCTTATGTTATCTTCCCTTGTCTCTTTCCATCTTAATCTCAAAAAATTTGTTCTCATGATTTCTACCAAGTCTTCTACTTATTTCTCTTACAAATTGTCTTCTCCTTTCTATGGTATCTCTTCAGTTGATATCCTTCTTGTTTTATAGAGCACAGGGGATGGTTCTTGGTCTAGGGGTTGTGACTTTTCATAACATCTCTTCATTTTTGGTGATGTTCTTTTATTTTTCAATGACATTTCACTACTTAATGTTGACAATTCTTTTCTTAAGTTAAACATGAAATTGTTATATCTTTCTATCTCTTCTCTTCTTAACTTTCTTACACTTCTATTAACTAATTCTTCTAGATATTCTTCTTGAATGGATAGGGTCTTCTCTGTAGTTTTTTAGGAATTCAAGGAATTTGTCATCCAACTTGATTGTGATATTTGATATATTTGGTCCTATTGTTAGAATCTTTGGGAGATGTGGTAGGGCTACAGCCCCCATGCTTCTAGAATCCTCTACCAATTCCTTTATGCTCTTATCTAAATCTATCAAAATTTGGCCTACTTTATCTCAATGTGAATTCAAATTTTCTGAATATTTCAATCCTTCCTTTTCAATTCTTACTTTTGGCAACACACACCTTGGTGTGCTTAGCAATACACACATTGACACACTCATCCTTTCTCTTCTTCGTATTCTTCAATTTTTTGTGGTATCTTTCTTCCCTTTCGATGTTTTGTCTTTGTCTTCTTTCTACAGCATTTGGGCTTGCCATGTTAACCCTCTTGGTCAATTCAATATCCTCCTTAATATCTCTTGATTTCTTCTTGTCTCCTTTTTCCATGGGTGTTTTTTGGTTTGGTGTTACATTGCTCCTTTTTATTTTCCTATGGTAGTTATTTTGTAACATCCTTTTATAGGTCACATCTTTTCATGGATTTCTTTTCAGAGATCCCCCCTTTTTCATTCCCCCTCCCCTTAGTTCCTAGCCCCCTCTTACGAGGTTGAAACCAAGGATATAGTGCCACAATTTATGATAAATTTTTTTATCTCTCCTAATTTTTCTATTTGGATTTAATATATATATTTTCTCTTGCTTTCCTCTATACAACTTAACTAGGGTCTTGACAACATAACCAATGTTAGCAAGGAAAATGGGGAGAAATAGACTAGAGTTCTAAGTCCCAATTCTATATGTTGTATTTATACCTGAGACTTAGTCATATGAGAAGAGCAAAGAGTTCAAGCAATGCATAAACTAGTTAGCATAATTATATATACATAAAACTAATCACCATATAACACATATCAGATACAAGTCTCGACATCTATCTATATATATATATATAATTTTTCATGTACATATTATTATGGTCTTACCCTCTTTACAATAGGTTTTCCTTTCCTTCTTCTATTATTTCCTATTATATATTTCCCTCTACTTATTCCTTATTACTTCTCTTACATCCTCTTACTCTATTACATTGTATTTTATCCTATACAAATATATACTTAGTGGGATGTGTCCCTTACATTCCTCTACTATCTCAGAAGGTGTATTTTCAACTAGAAGCTCCATAACCTCTTTTAAAAGGTTTGTAGTAAGATTTATGTGACTATTTTGGTTGCTAGTTGATTCCCTGCCAACACTGACCACTTACATAAAAGCTTATTCTTTTTATGAAAATAAATTAAAAATAAATGTCGTTTTATTTTAAATATAAAATTTGGATAAAAAACCTAAAATTTCATATTTAAAAAGGTATAATAAAAATAATTATTTTTTATTTTATTTTATAGAGGAGCAATTGCAACATATGAAAATCTAAGTACCAACATAGAAGGGGATCATAGATAAAATATAGTTAAAAAAATTCTCCAAGAAGGGGGTTGTGATCTCTATAATGGAGTCACACCCCATTTATAGTAGGTTTTGGCCTCCATTATGGAGATATGCCCCTTGTAATAGGGATATACTCTCCATTTTGGGTTGCAACTTAACAAATTTAAAACAACAACAAAAAATAGTTTATAAATTTTCTTTTTACTTTTATTTTAAAAAATATATATTTTTTTGTGAATTTATATATTTGATTGTATTTTATTTATATTTTGTATGTTCATTTTAAGTATAATTTTAGGTTATGATATTTTATTTTTTAGGCCTTCAATTCACCATCTAATCAATGAAGAAATGGGGAAAATAGGATTTTTTATTTTTTTTTAACATATGAGAAAATTTATAGTGATGTGAGATACATAGAAATTTTTTATTTAAAATTTTGTTTTAAACACAAATAAAATTCAAAAGATTTCAAGACTAGAAAATGTTAATTTTTTAAGTTTAAAAAATATGTAACTTCTTTTGAGAATGGGGTTAGTTTCAAATATTTTTTTATAAATTAAATTTAAAAAGTATATGATTTTCTTGCAGATGTAGTCTTGCAAATGTAGGAGTAAACCAAATTAATATTTCTAGCTTACATAATATAGACAATTTTTGAGAAGGGTATAAATGTCCATCAAGACATAGAAGTATGAGGAATTCTACCATATTTTTATATGCAACTAAATTATATAAATAAGTTAAAGACTTCTAATTTGAAAAAGGAAAAATAAAATACAGTTATTGATTTTATTATATATATATATATATATATATATATAGATATATATATATATATATATCAATTTTAAATAAGATTTAATTAAAAAAATAAAAGTAAAAATTAAATAGAAATTTTATTTTTTATTTTTTATTTATTTTTCGTAAGAGGCTTTGAAAAATTATGAGGAAAAGCACGACTAAAATGTAAACACACTAAAAATCAAAATTACCTATTTATAAAGTACATGACAAGTTGCCTTACTATTTGTATACTTTTGATATTTTTCGATTGGAGGGCAATGACAGATTATTACTATCCAAATATGCCAAGTAGTATGTTTTTTCTCCATAATGGTCTCTAATTTTGAAAGTTTATTTATTGAGAGTCCAATTGTTCATGAACTCTAAAGCCCCCCTCTCTTGCCCCTATAACAAAATAAAATCTCTACCCTATAAATTCCTCATGTCAAATATCTTGTTTATTTTCCTCTAATTCTCAATTATTTTATCCATGACATCCTCCCTCTTCTTCAAGTTTGGTAAAAAATAGTGCTTTATTCTTGATGGGATCTTTGAACTTGTATTCTTCAATAGCCTAAGCTAATTTAAGAGCTAGTAGCTCTAAATTCTAAGTTGACATTGCTCCATACACTAATTAAAAAGGAGAAAATCCAATAGCTACTAATTCGCACATCATAAGGTTCTTGTTGATAAATTAAATTTGTCTATTACATTGAGGGTAATGATATAAAGAGAGAAAAGAGATTTAATAATTTAACATAACATCATGATATCAATATAGGAGAAGTTAGAAGAATTGTCAATTACAATATTTTTTAACCAAAATCAAGTTTATTTATAATTGGAAAATTTTGGGAGGGGGTTTAGTTCGATTGGCTAAAGTATCATGTTGCAGGAAAGAGGTCATGAGGTCTAGTCTCCCCCCAAACCTATGGTACCAGAGGGCGCGTCGCGCTAGTGCCACCAGTCACGTGAATTTTTTTTTACTAGCGCACTGCAATTTATAGGGGGACGGATACCCAACTGATTCCTGCAGTCTAAAAAAAATTGGAAAATTTTATGTTTTAAAGTAAGGATATTAGCAACTTGATCATCAATTTGATATAATTGTAGAGTATATCTAAATTGAGATTTTTTTCACAAATAAAACGAGCATGTACATCATTGTGATTTTTCCTTCTAATGTTGAACTTGATTTTTTGCAAGAGTAATACAACTTTACCTCTCACGAGTAAGATGGTAGTGCCATTAGTACCTATATGAAGCTCCTATAATGGATGATTAAACCACATTTATTCTTTAATTGATTAAGTGGCATTTCTATATTTATTCTCAATAGAAGAAAGAGACATATTAGATTATTTTTTACAACTCTATGTGATTGCACCTATTTCAAATTTAAACACATAATTAAAAGTAGATTTTTTTCAAGATAATCTCTTGCATAGTCAACATCAAAATATCCATTTAAGTGATAGTAGAGATCAAATTTTATAGTTCCTTTAGTATATTAGAATGCACTCAACCATTTTCTAATTTTGGATAAATGGATCTTGCATGAATCATGATGCAATACCTACTACATTAGTGATATTTGGATGATATAAAGTAAGATAGATTAAGATTTTAATTAGTTGACAATACAAGGTAGGGTTAATTTTTCAAATGAAAGTTTTGAATCAAGTTTGCTAAAAAAAAATTCAATAGGAATAGTAGTAGTTTTGTAGTTAGTCATGCTAAATTTTATAAGTAGATCTTGTGCTATCTTAACCATGATATCACAATGGAGTGATGATCTTGAAAGATAAACATACTTAGAAAATGATATAAAATTCTTAGATCAGTCTTCTCAAATGTATGATTTAGTTTATTTTTATTTTGTGAATTAAGGAATTAAGACTACTTGTAATTGAGTAATGCATCCACACATAATACTATTACAAGGACATGATTATTATCAATTTTAATAAAATATCACTATTAAAGTTACAAATAGAGAGTCAAAGAGTTATAAAGAAGTTAATTGTTTTTCCATGCAAAGCTTGAAAGGAGCTTGTTTAAGTCCATATACATATTTTCTTAGTTTACAAATATAATATTATTTACTTGGTTGTATGAAGATCCTTTTGGCTTAGACTCATAAATTTATTCTCAAAGGTGTAAGAATCCATGCATATGTGCCTCATTTTATTAATCAAATTTTGATTTTGATACTATATTTTTTAATGATGTTATCTTTGTATTTGATTGGGGTGTATGAACCATGTATTTTGGATTCACATATGTGGATTTTTATATGCTTGGATTCATTTTTGTTTCATTACTACTATTATACTTGTTGATGATGTTCTTATAAATTTCCATCAAGTTTTATTGATTGTGTACCTAAATTTTAATGAGGATTTCTTTATGCTTGAATTTTACAGTGATTTTTCTTCACCATTTTTACTATGATTTGATTGTGTTTATATTTATCCAACTCAAAATTTTGATTATTTACCATGTATTATTTATTCAAGTCATTCTTGAGGTAGATGATTTGTATTAGATATAGTTTATCATATTATAGATAGTGCATTGTCAATTGCTAGATACTATGATTTAGCTATCTTGTGTCGTGTAGATACATCTAATGTTTTATTGAGTGTGTAGGTAGGTTTTATTTAATGATGGTTTAAATTGAGATAATTGACTTGAGTAATTTTTTTATATTTTATGTGTGTCTTGTTCAAGTTTGAGCTATTAGTTGCATCTTATGTGGCCCTATAAACCTAATTATGAATCAATTAATTTTACACCCTAATTCATGTGGAAAATCATAAAATTATTTACATGAGTTTTGTAGGTTGTTTGAATTCTATGATTATTTTTATTGAACAATTTTTAATATTTTTTTGTATTCTTGCAAAATAAATTTATTTTAATGGATAAATTTTAAAGTTTTTATACCTCACAATGTATTTAATATTGTTGACTAGAAAAAATATTTTAATTAAAACTTTAAATTTATATTATGCAAATATATTTCATATGTTTTCCTTCATTGAAATGATTAAATTATGTAAATTATCAATTATTAGGAAAGTGTGTTGAAAATTGGTTAAATATTTTTTGGATGACTAGTACTTTTATTTAAAATGAAAATTGTAAAATTTCACTTTGAAAATCAAAAGGGATTTTTTTTTTATATTAATAATAGTCGGATAAACAGTTACATACAGATAAGATTTGTATTAGTTTAGATTGCTAAAACTAGCAAAATAGCTCTCTAGCTATACACACAATTCTAACAGCTTTACAACCAGAGCACCCAAAAAATACAGAGCCTATATAACTTGTCCAAGGAGATCTCGATATGGAGATAGACCTGCAAAACAATAGAAAGATGTGTGAGTCTTTTTGTAGACTCAGTAAGTACCTTCCTACAACAACCCTTAAATTTATCATCATTTCTTTCTTTCTAAATATGCCACATAATTTCAATAGATAAATAGTTCCAAAAAATATTGTATTCCTTACTCAATTTGACATCATTTACTAGAACTTTCTTCCAGCTGATTTTATCATTATCTCATACATTTAAATTGTGACAAAATATATTCCAAAATTCTCTAGCATAAAAGCAGTCAAAAAGATGTGAGCAATCGATTCAAGAGTGTGATAGATGTTGCAGATTTCAATGTCGTTAGTTTTGGATTTAAAAGGAAGATTTTGAAGCAAAACACGCCATTTAAAACTTGCCTTTTTAGGCTCAATAGTATTATGCCAATTATCATAAAGATTTTTTTTCCAATCTTTCACAGAAAGTGATGTTCCCCAACATTGATTTAGATGATCAAAAATAGAATTATTATAAGTAAGATCTCTATAAATTGTTTTGGCCTTGAGATCAGCAAGAGCCCCCCATCCTTCCAGACTAATTCATTGGCTAGGTCCATTTCCCCATCTAAGTGGGAGGGAAGCCAGACATCTTTGTAAGCCTCCATTAGAGTGGAGAGGGCTCTCATATTTGAATTTGGGAGATCAAAAGTGGTCTTGAGGGCATTCCAGGTCTTAAGACTACCATTTTCAAGAACATCATTGAATACTTTGATCCCTTTTTTATTCCAACTTTTGGCAGAGCACCCCTAAAGGAGGGCTAAAGCCTTACCATTATGCTAGGAATTCCACCAAATGGAGCTGGAGGTAAGGCAAGGCAAGATAGGGATGGACATGCTAGGGGATTTAAACTAGGCGTTGTGCTTGATGAGTTCCCAAGCCTTCCACAAGCTCTTGAAGACCAATGATCCAGTAGGGGACATGGGGTACTTGTTGATGAGAATGTCACTCATGGGCAGCAGCTTCCAATTTTTAGCCCGTTTAGGGACAACAGCTTGAATGTTATTGTGTACAAGTACTTTCTAGGGCTCATTACTAGATAAAGATTTCACAATCCACTTTGAGGCTAGAGAAATCCCTTGAAGTCTCAAGTCCTTTAACCCTAGCCTCCCTGCATTTTATCAAGACAATACCACTCCCATTTCACCGAGTGTTTCTTCTTGCCTCCTCTACCATCTGACCAAAGGAAGCATCTTATTTTCTTTTGGATTTCATTGATTTTATAGCTACATAAGAACCAAACAGAGGCAAAATAGATACTATATTAGGACAACACCTTCTAACAGACATGTAGTCTACCTACCATGGACAAGTAATGTCTATTCCATTTTTCTAGCTTTTTGTCTATTTTATCCTTGATCCAATCCCACATCTCTTTAAGATTAGGACAAATGGAAAAGGGTATTCCCAGGTATCTCACTTGCAAATTTGGGCCACCCCATTGAAACTCATAGTCCTTTACCCAATCTGGAGGGCATTTTCCCATCCCAACATGATTGATCTGGCATTGGAGATTTTAGCATCTGAGGCTTGGAAAAATAGGTCCAAATTTTTCATCAAAGAGTCCAAATTATATTCATCCAGTTCAATGAATAGGGAGGTGTCATCAGAAATTGTACATTGATCAATTCATTGTTGTCAAGAAACTTGATATCTTTCACACTTGGTGAGTAGGAGTGTTCTCTTAACAAATAGAACACTACATTAGACACAATCACAAAGACTGTTTGAGCCAGGGGGTGGCCCTATTGGATGGATCTTTCTAGTTTAACCTCCTTAGAAAGAGACCCATTTACATCAATTTGAGTAGAGGCATCTTTTAGAAGAGTATCCAACATTTTGTAGAAGCCCACGGGAAAGCCAAAGGCTTTGAGAATAGACCTTAGAAATTCCCATTCCACCCTATCATATGCATTTTCAAAGTCCAGAAGTAACATTGCCATGCTTTTCTTAGACACCTTAGCCCATTCCATAGCCTCGTAGCTTGTTAGGAGGTTATCTAAGATGTGTCTTCCCTTAATGAAGCTATTTTGGGTCATGCTAACAAACTTTGGCAAAATGTTGAACAGTCTTAGAGCCATCACTTTGGCCAAAATCTTATAAGATACATTTAACAAAGTTATAGGTCTAATTTTTAACTAGAGTTTTATCCCCCACTTTTGGGAGGAGCTTGATAACACCTTTATTTATAATGGTGCCAATGGACAACTATCAATTACTTCCTCATAAACTTGGAGAAGATCCTTACTCACCTAATCTAAGAAGTACTTATAAAACTCAATAGGAAACCCATCACACCCAGGTGATTTGTCATTTTTCATGGAGGAGATTTCCCTTAGAATTTCATCTTTGGAGATTCTTACTGATAGCATGGCCACATCCACATATGAGATTTTCTTGGGAATGAGTCTTTCCACCAGCCCCTTGCAGAATGGAATTCTTCTTCCCCCCCTTTTGAGGTGAAAATATCTTTGAAGAATACCTGAAATGTCTTTAAAATTTCCTCTTGGCAGTTGAGAAATTTCTCCCCATCCTAGATCTATTCAATACGCTTCGTGGCATTCTTTTCTTTTAAGAATTTAAAGAACTTGGAACCTTTGTCCCCATAATTTAACCAATTCAGTTTAGATCTGATTTTTTGGCCATTTATCTTTTGATTTTGGATCTTCCTTAGACCTTCTTTTTCTCTAACTAGCTCTTCATTCAGGGGGATACTATTAGGGAATTGATGAAGCCTAGATTGAGCCTTGAAGAGGCTCTCTTGGAGCCTACTTTCCACCCTTCTCCCATCTGTTGGTGTAATTAATTATTTAATTACACTTGCATAAGTTTACTTAGGTAATATTTTAATTCCTAGGTTATAATTTTCATCCTTATCATGTTGAGCTATCTTGTTGCTCAAGATAAGATTAGGGTTATGCATACTTTGCTTTTATAAAGCAAATCGTCTCATGTAATTAAGAATTCCTAAATAATATTATTTGCACATCTTCATGCAAAGCTCTTGATTTTTTTGTTTTTCTCTTTTGTGGAAGGCTTTTCTGGTTTGCATGTCTGATATTGGTTTCTAACATGGTATCAGAGCCTTGATTTGCAACCCCTTCTTAGATTTTTGGAGAAAATAGTGCAGAGTTCCTTCAGGATTCCTCGAGGGAATTATGCCTTGAGTTTATTGATGCAATGTTTTGGATCAGATCGGGCTTCACCATTGGATTCAAAGCACTGGAAAAAGTCAGGATTGGCTTTTATTTTTCTGATTTTGGTCATCGTTTGCTAGATCTGTGAGGGTTTCAAGCTCGATGATTTTTTGTAAGCTCTAGAGGTAGCTGATTTTTTGGGGCACTTTGGGCTCAAACGAAGGTCACCATCATGTTTGCAGTGGCCAAAAACCCTAAGAATGCCCTTCGTTTCATCGATTTCTGAGCAGTTGATCCAAAAGGCAAAAAAAAATTGCTAGGGAGACACGATTTTCGAAAAAAATAAAAAAAATTGATTTTTTCAAAAAAATATGCACTCCCCACACAGAAGAAAGTTGAGCCATCGGGGCGCCACCAAGAGCGGTGACCACCGAGTAGCGCCCACCCATTCGCTGTCGGCCCTTTTTAGCCCCTGCGGGCCCCTTCGTCTACATTGCAGTCCTATTGAGGACCGGGTGCTTTGCGCCCAACCCCGGCCGCGCTTAGCCCCCACCAACAGTCACATTGGTGATTGGGGGTTGCACTCAGCCCTTGGCAGCCTCCAACAGACAACCATTAGTCACATGAGTGATCAGGGGCTCTGCCCCAACCCCCAGCCCGCCAGCCCCTGGTCGCGTACAGGACCAGGGGCCTATTTTTTTTAAGCCCCCTGGGCTGCCTATAGGCCTTATTGGGCCTTTTGGAGCAACTTTCAGGAAAACGGGCATAACTTTCTCATACAGTGTCATTTTTTCATAAACGAGATACCGTTGGAAAGCTGATTTCGACGCAAATCTAGTGGTGAAGGTAGAATTTTCTGTTTTTCTCCAAATTTATTTCTCAGGTCCTTGAACTCAGATGTTGTTTTCACTCCGAAGATCATATCTTTTGACTCACTTATCCTTTTTTCGCCATTCTTGCAGCGCTGGAAAGCTGGTTCAGTCCTCTACATAGATATAAGGTCAATTTTTATTAGGGAGGAAGTTGTGAACTTTTTTTTTTGCATGCACTCATTCTTCTTTTCTTGCATTAGGTTTACTTTTTCTCTCTAGTTTATGCATGTTTTGCATTCTCTCCTTTTACAATCATGGGTTATTGTAATAAATGAACTGATATAAAGTTCCATCAGGGGGGTTTCTTGCATAATAATCTAATTAGAGTGTAGTTTCACTTTGATCTCCATCTTGATTTTGATGACAACTCGCATGGGTTGTATCTGGTTTATGTAGTTTCTTTTGGCCACATCTTGCTTATAGTTTGACACATCAGATTCACATTGGTTCACACTTCAAATTGAGATCCTATGGTTAATGATCCACATTGGGTCACATCTCAATTTGAGGGCCACTAAATTTGTGGTTAATGTTCCAAAGTCTTTATGGTACTTGTTCCCATGGAAGAGTTTTAGTCTCAATTTGGCATCGACATCGAGATACACGACTTCCAAATTTTGTCATCATATCATTCCCTCTTATGGGGGAGCATCATTTTATCTACTGTTGCTTTATGGATTCCAGGGTTGTTCCAGTTTGTGAGTTTTCCAGTGTTCCATGACATCAAGTCCGTTGTTGCATTATTATGATTCCACTTGAGTCCTTCAGTGACTCTCATTTGGTTTCTTGTAAACAGAAGTATCTTTCCTTGCTTGTCAAATTATGATTCCAGTGTTACTCCACAGTGTTCTTCCAGTGGTTCTTTGCCGCAGTCAACTCATTGTAGGGGGGGTTTTGTCCCACTAGGTTTTCCTTCTCTACCTCATTATTGCATTTGTACATGGGTACTTGATTAGGCCTTGTTGAAAGGACCCATTCATGCTTTCTTACATTCATCCTAGCATTTAGGTGCATGATTTTTAATTCTCCCTAAGTTGCACTTATGGGGGGGTGTTGGTGTAATTAATTATTTAATTACACTTGCATAAGTTTACTTAGGTAATATTTTAATTCCTAGGTTATAATTGTCATCCTTATCTTGTTGAGCTATCTTGTTTCTCAAGATAAGATTAGGGTTATTCATACTTTTCTTTTATAAAGAAAATCATCTCATGTAATTAAAAATTCCTAAATAATATTATTTGCACATCTTCATGCAAAGCTCTTTCTTTTTCTATTTTTCTCTTATGTGGAAGGATTTTCTAGTTTGCATGTCTGATCTTGGTTTCTAACACCATCTAGTTCCCCTTTTTTCCAACTATTTCAAGGAGTTCCCTCCAAGATTCCACATTAGTGTTCCATCTTTCAATGGTCGTAGCCCCTTTTAGCATCCATTTATTTATTTCTCTGATGGAAGTAATATCTTCCCTATAGTCCTCGTCGTTTAGCAGAAGGGTGTTGAGACAAAAGGCTGACTTCTTCCTCGGCTGCACCACCCCATCCTGAGAAGGGGAAAGCACAACCTTAATGGGGTAGTGGTTAGAAAGTGTATAGGGATATACACACACTTTAGTGCCTTTGGGATCAAGGATAAAGTTAAAAGAAGTCCTTGTAGGCATAGAATATGTCAAGCCTGCAATATATTTTGCTTCCACCTTTATGAGAATTGCACCAAGTGAACCTAACCCCCTTACAGTCTCTTTTCCCATTTTCCATAGGGTCCACTAGCTTGAGCTTATGCTTCATCCTATACCAAAAATTCCTTTCATTTCCTTTACAAGCCATGTCTATCCCACCCCACTTATCCTCTGCTTGCTCAACCATATTGAAATCTCTGCCTAGGATCCAAGGGATCTTTGGGAGGTTGTCTAAACACTACCACAAGGAGATTATTTCCCTGTAGTCATTTGAAGCATAAACAGAACACACCCCAAACTCCTGATTCTCCTTTTTTAAAGTGATCCACACTGCCCTATTGTAGGGAAAACAACCACTTCCAGTGATTCATTGTGCCCATTAGTTGGAGACCAGTATGGATGCCCCTCCTTTTCCACATTCATGGGTGGTGGAGAATGCAAAGGCCCCATTCTAGACAAATATTAGGTTGGATTCCAACATAAAACCTACAAATTTGGTCTCTTGTAGCAAGACAAAATATTTATTTTTATCTAGGTTTGAAAACCTTCTAATTATGTATTTTTTGTCAAGGGATTCCAGGCCCCTAACATTCCAAGAAACACAATTAAGCTTCATCATCCCTAGTCATGGGATTGTCACTTTGGTCTTTCCTAAACTACTCAAAGCATTTGGTTAGTTTTTCCTCCACTTCTTATTTTTTTGCTACTGGTGATTAGTGGACCACACTAAGTTTATTTATTTTATGCTTGGTCACTACTAAATTTTTCCCATTTGAGACTAAACCTTTGTTATTTCTTGGCCTCCTTGGGCCATTCTTTGGTTTTGGGACTGGGTCACTTTTCTCATGGGTGACATTCTCATCTTTTTCACACACTAGGTCTTTCCCTTGGTCAAGGATTAGGATATCATAGGGATTAGTGGATGGAAGGGACTAGAATTCTATACCCTCATGGTTCAAAACTAGGAGAGGCTCTCCATTAGGCTCCCTTGCAGCCACTGAGGCTTCCATTGAGCTAGAGGTGGGGCACGATCAAGTGTTCTAGTCTAGGGTCCCATGTGAATCAATATTTTAGGGGGAGGATACCATAGTTGTATGACTAGGCTCTAAATTTTCACCAACTTTTAGTATAGATGTTGAATGGGTTGCAACCTCAGCAGTGTGAGAACCACAGGATCCTCTGCTAGCCCTAAAGCTAGTTCTGAGGGGCCCTTTCCCACATCATTACCCCCAACCAAGTCTTGGCTTAGGGGCTGCAGCTTAGAAGAAAATTGGTTTGGGCTCTTCCTAATTTCGAGCATCAAGGGTTTTTAGGGGTCCTTAGCTTTTCCAAAGTTTTCCTCAATGCTCTGTCGAATTCTTTTCATAGAAAGTTGTTGGGCATTCAACTATTACAACATAAGAACATCGCCAGTGTGATCCTTGGTTGAAAAGGGATGAGGGGGGTGAGACGATTCAATAGCATCCAAAAGGGATTTATTTGAAAAATAAAAAGGGAAATAAGGATTAAAATTGAAAAATAAATTAAAAAGTTAGTTTATTTAAAATAACTTGTATTATGTGGTTTGAATTGAAAATAGAAAAGAGGAAATTTTTAAAAAGTGAATTTTACATAAAAGGAGAAAAGAGTTCATTTTGAATTGATTATGTTATTATTTTTTGCTTGTATTTTCTTGTATTTTTTCTCTCCATATTTCTTGGATGTCTAGATTGGGAAATTGGCTTGGATTTGAATCTATGATTGCTTGCTTGGATTGTTGGATGGGATTTGAGTAGAGGATTAATTTTTTTGGTTTGGGAAGAAGATCATCTTCATTTAAAATATCTCTCCTTTCTTGTTTGTGCATTGAATTGAAGGTAATGGTTTCATTTCCATGCTTTGAAATTGAATTCCATTATGTTTTTCCATGCCCACCTTCAGTGAATGCATCTAAAATTTCATAGGAATGATTGTATTGATGGATTATTAAAATGAATGAAATTAATTTAACAATACAAAGTATATCATTTTTGAGATTTAAAATATAAAAAAAACATTTGGATTCAAACTAATAGGGATGTTCAAGACACATCAATAGCTCAAATTCAAGTGAGATAAACATAAAACACCTTTTTTTTGGGAAAATTTCTACCAAGGGGTAAGTCCTTTATATTAATACCAAAAATAAATTACATATTCATAAATACAATCTTCTATTGCTACTTGGCATTATATGTGTAAAGCGTCTTGAGCCCATTTTCCAACTCTAGTATTCTCTCCACCTGGGCCGCTGAGAGTAAGTTTTTATTTCCTAAGAAAGTGAATGTTAGAAAGGGATCCAAATTCTTCTTGTAGAAGCATTCTCAATAAATCTTGATTGCTTATGTCATCTTCTTATCCTTCCTTTCCTTCATGTAGTCTATTACATCACATAGGAGCCCTATTTTCATTAGCTTGTTGAAAGGAAAGATGGCAGGAATGGATGCCTAAGCATGATCTTCTATGAGGTAGTTGTTGGCCATGAGTTTATCAATCATTTTCTTGCCCATGATAAGAATGATTGTGGAGAGGAAAATATCTATTAAATCTCTATCATGGGTGTGGCCCACAATGATCTTTCGAGCTTCAATCACCTTTTTAATTGCTTTTTTGACATATAGGTATTTAGTCTTGAAGACTCTATGGATTTGAGTAGACAAATCTTCTTGAATACATGAGCATTTGCAATTAGGAATCAATATACAGTACATTTTTTTTTCTAAAATCATTCATAGCCTTAAATATTTGTTTGGTGCTATGTAGGAAGAGTGATCCTATGGTTTAATTGGGATTAGCTACTTTTCACTATAAAACATTAGAATTAGATCAACAAGGGTATGAGATTAACTTGTAACCTCAAAGGTGATTCAATCAATCTTGGATTTGAATTTATTTGAGGGTTTGAGATGGATTTGAAATGAAAATACAATGATGCAACTAAATAACTAAAAATGCATCATTCTGATGTAAATGTAGAAAAATAGAAATTGAATGTCAAATTTAAGAACCAAAAATGGAAAGAGAAAACATGTGTGCACCTGTAGTTTAAATTAAGTTGATTTTGGGTGGACTAGGATGCAAGGATACCCTAGTCCAAGTGTCTAAAACTGATTTATCTTCTCCCTTTCGGATCCCATTGTTGAATCTTCATCGGTTGTCAAGATAATTGAGTTTTTGTATCTTGTCAAGTTCCAAGGTTTGAATTCATGAATGAGTGAATTTTCGTCAAATATCCCTCCAAGCCTCTTCAGATTTATACCTGCAAATTCAAAAGGAGATGAAGACTTGTGCCATATAGGGGCTTGCCTCAATCAAACCCCATGTTGGTGTTTCCACCCCCACAATGGTGAAATTGATAATAAAAAGAGCTTATACTTTTGAGGGATAGAGGCTAAATGATAAATGAATGATGAATCCACAACTTGTTCCAACTCACAACTTATATATGATCTCCTTAAAGGACTGAAGTCATGCACATCTCCTCAAGGCTTGATTGCAATCTTGTTTGAAGACCTACAAGTGTTAGTACTCACAAAATGAATGTATGTATAAACATGAACAAACTCACATAAAACTTGACATGATGCTTTGATGATGAAATGTTGTAATAATTCTCTAGATTCTACTCTTGACTGGTCTTGAATTGAATTTTGAAGTATAATAATTGCTCTTCTCTTTTATTGTTCTTCTTGTTGCTCTTGTTGTTCATTGAAATTGTGAAAATTCTTAGTATTTGTATGAAATTTCTCTAATTTATCAAAAATTAAATCTCGATTGCTGACAATCAAAATTTTAGTTTCAAATATTAAATCACTACCACCAACACTTTGAATTTTGGGGTACATTAAGGGGACTAGGGCGTGTAGGAGTTGAGATATAGCTCATAGAACATGTTGAGTCACTCAAGGACTCAAGCCTCTAGGATCATTTGCAAAAGCCAACAATAACCTTCTACAAGAGAGAAAAAAAAAAGAACATGAAATTACAACAATGGATGCAAGATGTGGCCAATATGTAATACACAAGATTGCAATGATATATTAGACTTACACAACACTCAACTAAGCTTTGGATTGATGATGAAATGTACATATGAAGCCTTGCTTATATAGGAAAGGAGAGAGATAGGATTATACGAGATCATAACAAGTGTCTTAATCCTATCACATGATACAACTAAGTAATAACAACCACAATGCAAATAAATACATGAGAGAATTATTAAATGCTAGATAACTAAAATTAAATAATGAGACATGGCCCCACTATAACTAACTTCTAGAAAAGACAACCAGGAAACTTAACTCCTAAGTAAACTTATAATAATGTGAATAGGTCGTCACTAGTAACTAGTTAGGAAATAACCCTATTCACACCAATAGGGCACAAGGACACCTTAGTCTAGATTCCTCAATTTTCAGAATCCAAAGTGCTAGGAGCAAAATATTAAGTGTATACTTGGGTCTTGCACATTTTATTTCTTGATAAGTGTTAAAATAGGCCATGGGATGCATAATTTAGGAAATTAGGTGTACAATTAGGTCCAATCACTTAGGGAGAGAAAAATATAGTGTGAAATTTTCAAGGGTGACAATTTATGATGCTACATTTGGACTAGAATCTCCTATGTTTCTTGTGATTTTTTAGAGCTTCTAGGTCTTCTAATCCTGAATCTAAATGTTCCTGAGAAAATCTCTGAACATACTTCAAGAGCACAAGAAAACATGTTCTTTCATAGTCACCCATTCTCCTAGGGTGTTCTTACTACGCCATATGTCCACTGTGAGTCTCCAATAGATCATTTCAAGATCCATTTGCTTGCACAAAATCTATATAGCAATACCTATTAGATCTCTCCCATCCTCAATTTTGATAGGTATCTTGGAGTAGTTTGTTTGATCAATCTCCATGTTGTACACGTAAATGATAGCTTTATTGTATATGTGCTTTATTTTGTACTCTCTTATCTTACATAGGATAAATTGTATCTGATCCGCCCACATTGATAGTCTCCAACTTAGTACCTTCTTTGTTGCTATAGTATAGACTATAATCAATGAGTTCCCTTCTATGTCAATGGAATCAAGTCCCATGCTCACACATAATTTAAGACCTTCATGGAGTGCTATGAACTTGGAATTTTTGTTGGAGCCATCTTGAAATTTGACTACACCTTCCCATCACAAATTACCACTATCATTTCAAATTATAAATTCGACACCTAAAACCTCTGGATTCCCTCTTGCAACTCTATCAAAGTTGAGTTTTAAATGTCCATGGGGGGAGAGACCACTTAGCCATTTTTTATTTATCTTGCCCAAATTCATTGGAACCACTATAAATGGAAGGGACCTTTAGCAATGACCAAGTGGAAAGGATGTTGTTATCCCAAATCGAGAAGGTCCACTTTTTCTTATTTTGTAATATCATATTTTGGTGTTTTGATTTTGTTAATCAATGTTTTCATGGTCATGAATTTTTCCTTGAATATACATGAATTTGATTCCTTTTATATGTGCCAAATGATCAAAGCTAACATAATTAACCAAAGACCAACCCATTACGAAATTTTGTGTAACCTTTGTCAATTCTAGAAGAGGGATGTAATAGTTAGTGGTAAGGGGCCTTGGCACAATTATTTCTATAGGAAAAAGGACCAACACTCGATAGCCATGTTGCACTATAATAAAATATTTTCCATGATTTTTTTTTTGAATTTGTATAGTGGATTATGATGAGGCCCCATAAACCTAAGTTTTTGGAGTTGATCTCCTATGAGTATTTGGTTGTGAAGAGTGGCCCAAGTGAACACCCCAACTTTGGGAAATATATTGGGACCCCAATAGAGGTTAGTAGGCTAGCTCACTATTTGGATCTCCCTATCTTGAATCTCATATCCTATTTTGGTTGTATATTTCCTTGAATTGGAGCCACACCAAAAAGGTATGTTCTCCTTTGATAAGATTATCTTCCTTGTTGAGAGTTCTCTACTCATTAGTTTACTAATCTATGTGGATAATAAATTGAATGGTTTCCATTTAAATGCCAATCCACCATCTATGTTGGGGATGCTCATGTATTATCTCACTTTATCCCCATATCTTTCTATAGTTATTTGAATACTTTATTCAATGATTGTTGTTTCTGAAAAAGGTGTATATCCATTCCATGAGTCATACCAAAATATGGTAGTCACACAATTTTTTATTCTCCACATTAGATGTTTTATTATAATTGGCTAGGATTTCATCATAAAATTTCATAGTTGAGAGCCATTTGGGGGATTAGCTATTGTGTTTATTTTCTTCGGATCATCACTATCCAAAAATTTCCCCCTAAGGATTTTGCACCATAATGTATTTGAATTTTCATACATCTTCCATGATAATTTTTCCCCTAGCGCTAAAATTTGTTTGTATGTTTCAAATGGCTACCCTACCAAATTTCTTGTCTTTTTTAACTTTCTCCCATGTAATGAGTGGAATGTGCTTTATGTTGTTTTAGCCTTCCCCACATGAAACTTCTCTATATTTTCCATAATCACAAATAGAAATGGGGACAAGAGATCTCCCTATCTAATTCCTTGAGCCCCCTCAAAAAACCCATAGGGAGATCCATAAATTAATATAGATTATCACAAAGAGGAAATACATGCAAAGATCCATTTTAGGCATTTTTTCAAAGCCAAATTTTTCCAAAAACTTCATTAATAATATCCAACTTACTCTATCATAGGCCTTGCTGATGTCTAGCTTCAACATCATTCCTTTCATTTTTTTTCTTTTGATAGAGTGGATTTATTCATGTGCAATAATGATTCTATTTTTTATATTCCTCCATGATATAAAACCACTTCGTTCTTGGGAGACAACTTTTGGAAGAAGACCCTTTAATGATTCACTATTACCTTGGAAATAACTTTATAAATTGTATTGCACGGTGATATAGGTTTGAAATCTGACAATGTTGAACAATGTATTTTTGGGGGGATCAATGCTATGTTTTTGTTGTTCAGATCTTTAAGTATTTTCCCTAATTTTTTGGACTCTTCCACAACTTTGCATATATCCATTCCCATGAATTTCCAACAAGCTTGATAGAAAGATGTCATAAACTTGTCAATCTTGGGGACCCTTATCAGGATGCATTTGGAAGAGGGGTACTTTCACTTCTTTGAGAGATACTAGTGAATTGAGAAAATCATTTTTTTTAATGCTTGGGAGAATGGTATCCAAAAAAAAATATTATAAAGAGGTTCGGCTGCATTGTCTCTTGATAATAAATTGCGAAAGAAGTGAACTCCCTTATTTTGTATTTCTTCATTCTTTGTCAAATTCCTTCTATCGCTTGTGGTGATTTGGGAGATTAGGTTATTTCCTCCTAAAAAAAGAATTGTATTTAGATCTCCATCCTCCAACCATGTTTCCCTCGATTTGGAGTGCTAGTAACATTCTTCCATTGGTAGGATATCATTGTGCTTTGCTAGTAATGATTTCTCATCATGAAACATGTCATTTACAATGATCATTTCATTCAGTGATATCCAATTCTACTTATATACTTTCTTTCTCTTGAAATATGTTCTTGAAGGATGTTCTATTCCAAAGTTTCAATTTCTCCTTCATGAATTGAAATTTTTACTGAATCTTTATATTTGTGATCCATTTAAATCTTGTGGTTTTGACCACCAATTATCTAAAATCCCATTAAATCCTCTGTTTTAAACCACATATTTTCAAATCAGAATTGATATTTTGGTAGTGGGTGATCCTCGGTAAAGCACAAGTCAATTGAAAAGTGATTAAACACTGAAATAAGTCTAAAATGAGATGCGGGGAGCATGGGAATGTGAAGCTAGTTTGATGAAAGAAAGAAGTGATCTAAACTCTTTGCGATATTTGTAATCCCCAAGTGCCTATTGTTCCATGTGAATGTTTCATTGGATAGCACTATGCCAATAAGGTTATTCCCTCATAGGCTCATGGAATTCTTTCTTTAGCTGAGTTAATTGTGCAAGCAACGTGTGTTCATCTTCACACTTTTTGGTCCCTATTCTCAAACTAAGTTCTCATTGTATCCCATGAATTAATAAAATTATTAGGGAGGTGATAGAACCACTCAACAACAACATTAGTGAGTGACTCCACAAATAACCTAACTACCACATCTTTATGTTGTACACCAAGCACCCCACATGCATTAACAAAGAAATCATTAATGTGTTTGTTAATGGAAACTTTACCATCTCCTTTAAATTTTGGAATGTTTTTCCTAGAACCCTTAGGAAATTCATGCAACTAAACACTAAGGGCCAAAGGTCCTATAGCGTCCCCCTTTGGTATTGGAAATTGATGAGCCATATTTTGAGTGAAGTTAACAACTAGGGGGACTATAGTACTATGTAGGATGAGAGCCTAACAAGTGGGAGAATAGTGTGCTTCTTTTGTTGGTGAAGATGGCCTGTTTCTAGATATAACTCTCGTATTTGGAAATTTTTTTAAGGGCCAAAGGTCCTATAGCTGCCCCCATGGTACTAGAAATTGATGAGCCATATTTTGAGTGAAGTTAACAACTAGGAGGACTACAGTACCGTGTAGGATGAGATCCTAACAAGTGGGAGAATAGTGTGCTTCTTTTGTTGGTGAATATGGCCTACTTCTAGATATAACTCTCATATTTGGAATATTTTTCCTAGAACTCTTAGGAAATTCATGCAACTAAACGCTAAGGGACAAAGGTTCTATAGCTACCCCCCATGGTACTGGAAATTGATGAGCCATATTTTGAGTGAAGTTAACAACTAGGATGACTACAGTATCATGTAGGATGAGAGCCTAACAAGTGGGAGAATAGTGTGCTTCTTTTGTTGGTGAAGATGGCCTGCTTCAAGATATAACTCTCCTTCTTGATAATACCTCTTCTACGTTCACCTTTGGTATATCTTTTGGAATCTAGTGTAACTAAAAAGATTCAAGAACTTATCTTCTAATATGAGCCCTTGGGAGAATAATGATCTTATCAATGACTTGTGGTTTTTTCCTTGGTCCAAGCCTTTCAATTTAGTCACCGAGTTCGTCTTCTTCTTCCAACACTCGATTGAATTTGTGATACTCCTCTGCACTCCTCCTAACTCTCCAAGCCGAAGTGTTTAACTATGATAATACATCTTCTTGTTCAGCCTATACCCAATTTAGGTTTGGTTGGAACACGAGAAAGACATCATTATGAGGCAAAACCATGATTATTCATGAAAGAACCAAATGAGAATATATAAAGAAGGAAACTTTGTAATTATCTTTGTTCTTTCCCCCGATAGAGTTGTTGGGTATCAAATTTGTACCCTTAAATTTATGATATAAATTTAACTCTATTGCCCAAATGAGATGCAACCAATTACCAATAGTTAATTTAACTATCTCTATGTGAAACAATTACTCTCTAATTTTTGTGAGGTACAACTCCCTCTTTAAATTTTCAATAAAATCCTAGAAATATGAATTTAAAATAGTGTGCAATTTTTACCATAAAGCATGAGAGGAATAAATCTTCCATACTCAAAATATTTTAAGCACCAAATACAATGAATGAATTCAAGAAGAAATATAAATTATTGGCACACAGACCAACATAATATCCCATAGAAAGTAAAATGAAATAATTGATTTGAAATAACACCATAACTGAAATCAATCATCTAAATGTAATCATTACTCATTCACACAAAAATAACATAACTCAAGGAATTGATTAAACACATAGATTCAAATAAAATTACTCATTCGTTCAAATGACATAACAATATGTACACAAACGTAAAAGCTTTCAGTTTTGTATATGCTATCTCAAAATTGTGTCATTATCAAGAAGAATTTTCAATTGTCTTCTATTGCATACATATCAAATGAATATAACCACTTCTTTAAAGTAACTGCTCAAAATAAAGAAAGTCTTTTCAATTGCATAACATAAAGTTTATAAGAGACAATTAAAACAAATAAAATCATTGCAAAGGTGGCGCATCACTGGGAACTCTTCTAGATGAGTGGGTGACTGATTTGGCACTTCTGGCTTGATACTTATAAAATGAATTCAACAATTTACCTTGCTCCAGTATATTTTGTTTAACATCAAAGAGTTTCCACTCTATACCCCTCTTCCACATGGCGCATATGTTATCAATAACATTTGGCAAGATCCTATTACTGACCAACCTAATCAAACCTAATTCCATCATTCCTTTTAAATCACCAGTAGTCTTCGTCCAAACTACATCTTCATTCTTAGTTGAGGCTACATCATTCTCAATTTCAGTCTTCATAATATCAACATCTTTAGATACCTTTATCATATCAACAATAAATTTATTTATCTCGGTTAAAATATCAACAACCCATTCCTCAGTGGCTTTTCCATAAGCCTTATAATTCTACATTTTATTCACCACTTCTCTTCTTATAGAGGATGTTGGGTCAAAAAATTCCTTAGCCTGATTGATTGGTTGTGGTGTTAATTCTAACACAGATTTCAATCAATCGGTTAAAATATTCACTTGGATTTTCAACTGATCCTTGCTCTTTTTGTCTCAGGTTGTTCTCTCTACCAATATTTTTATTATCACCTAAAAAATTGTGCACTTCACCATCCCTTATAGGAGGTCCTGGGTTCACCCTAGTGATATTGAAATCACTAACAATAGCTTGACTTGCTTCTTTCTATACAAAGCGATGAGCCACTTCCACATAATATTTTTTAGTGTTATCATCTTCTAGCAATCTAGATGTGGTCTTCAACTTCTTGGGCTTTGGGTTCCTTTGAATCAATTGGCCAACAAGATCTTTATCTGGAAGGTTCACTTGAATTTTTTTCCTTTTCTTTGACAAGGTTTGCTCAAGCCATGAAGTAGGAGTAGGTGTAATTGTTGATCTAGAACTAGGAGAACTACATTGTAAAACTCTCCTTAAAGGAGGAGTATCAAAAGGTCTAACTCTAGAAAAATATGGTGGAGTAGGACCTAGTCTAGGAGAATTTTATGTCTCTCTAGGAGGGAAGGAACTAGGAGAAGAGGGAACACTTTCCTAGGAAGGCGAAGTAGACACATTTATTTCCTCTTCTTCTTTAGGTACTTGTTTCTCCTTTCTTGTTGTGTTGATCCAAGAGCATCTTCTCCACAAGTTATCTTTGGTAACCCTTTCTCAAGAGGCTCTTCATCACCATCATGTTGTCTTTTGAGTTTCATATATTGAGTAGGTGATGATTGTATTCCTGATGACGAGGGGCTCTTGACTACTCTCACCTTGAAGCTGAGTATTTTATGGCCTTGGAGGAGGGGTTTTTTTCTCTACATTCTTCTTCACCACCCATTCTTGTGTCCTTCTCAAGACCACTTTTGGTTTGGCTTTGATGGTCTCTATTTCTTTGATACTCCAATCCATAGACACAATCGGTTAGGTTTGTATATGATTGATGTAGATGGGATCTAATAAATCAGACTCATCATCTTCAAGACCTTAGATATCCCAATTTAAATTGAATAACATTACTATTTGTCTCAAAGTCAACCTCACCCAACTCCTTCTCCAAACTTCATACTCATTTGCACAGTATTCCCAATAGACTTATAAATCAAGAACATGGTAGAAACCAGGACCTAGCTGTAGGTTTTCTTTAACAAAATTCTTAAGATCAAATTGGAATCTTCTATCATAAAACTACATTGTGTATTTCACTAATGCTCTCTCACTGTTAAGGGCATCAATCATGGAATTGCAATATTAGTGCCTGAGTCTAATAGGGAATTTAATACCCACCTTCTTTGTTTCTTGACACCTCTTATTAACTTTTGCACCTTGCCTGCATAATTCGATCAAGAAAAAGTTTTCTTCAACATATATCAGGAAGCTTGTATGGAATTCTATTGAAGCCTCCAACTTTAATCTAAGGGAATCTTTGAATTTGGATAAAATGAATGTCATAAGTGTCGATCAATTTTATAGCTTCAAGAGAGATCTTTAAGCCTATGTCACCGTAAATCTCTTTGACCATCCTCATAGTGAATGAATCATTAACTTGTCTAAAATGCTTATAGAGATTTTCTAGTTGAAGTGTCAAAATAATCATAAATTTGAACATCCTAATCATGTAGCTCAATGGATCTCAAACTTGGCCAAGGTCTTGTGTTGGCAATAACATAAAATAGGTAAGAGGACATGTAGAAGAATTTATTGAGGTGAAAGTTGATGATCATAGAATCCATTTGATTGCATATTAAATGAGCCCAATCTAAATATTGATCTCCCACAATAATAATTTAGATGAAGAAATACATCCAATCCTCAAAGTCATGAGCTTTTTCACTACCTTTCAATCTATACAAAAGTACAATTATATCGGATATTTCATACAAAAATTGAGAACTTTGCAGCTTCTTGGGCAATTGAAATTTACCCTTCTTAGGTGTAGCGAACCATTCTTTGGTGATGACATCCTTCTATTACCCTTTCTTCTCTTGAAAATGTAGATGAGAAGAGGTAAAACTAAACTCTGAATACACTTCTCTTTGAAATATTCAAACAAGAAGCGAAGGTATCTCTTTCAATCTTCACAATTAATTTGTTATCATTCATCTTGATCTCCCTTGTCTACAAGTTATAGTGATTTATGCATTTCAAGACCAAATCAGTGCATTAGATTGCTATTGGAAATATTGTAGCTTGTAATAGTCCTCTCTTAATTAATCTCTAAGTAATTGGTGGTTAGTCTGGCTTTTCCGTCCTCTCCCAAAACTTTCTTATGTATATATGCCCTAATTTTGTATCGTCAATCTCAAGTATAGTACTAGATAAACTATTCAAATTCTCATAGACCAAGTATTTAAACGTCATGGTGAATGATAATTTCATTCGTAGAAAAAAATTGTTATGGGAACCAACTAAATTTGCTTGTATGAATAGATGATAAACAACATGCAATTCATCCCAATATACTAGGGTACTTCTAGGTTATTCTCAGCAATTTATAGCTTAATAGTGATAGCACTATACCTTTGAATTCTACTCTTGAACTATAGAAAAATTTTGGATGTTGTGGTTGTGTTGCTGATATGTGGTTGTCATTGATGTCAACACTATTAGCATTGATTGTATTGAAGGTTGTATATGTCGAGGATATTGAGAAAATCGTTAAAGAAAGAGTTGCAGATTGCCAGTGGATCAGTGAATGTCATGAAGGTGTCTTGCTCAGTATGTTGAAGATCAGTTGTTGTGGACTAAAGGGTTTATTGCTAAGATTATCTAGTTCATCTACCAGAAGTTTCAGAGGTCCGCGTGAAGATTGATCATGTTATGGATAGTTGTGTTCTGATAGTATTTATGTGGTTTTTGTCGGTGCTCTTGATTGAAGCTTATGTAATTTTGGTAATCTCAATTGTTGCAGATTCCTCTTTGTTAGTTATTGTTTCCTGTGGATGCTTCTAGATCATTCTCTATCCTTGTTATATGTCCGTGTTGATTGGTGTGTTCGTGGTCGAAGATTTTTTTTTTTGTGTGTTCGGGTTTTCATGTTTTTGGCCAACATGATGGTTGTAACATGTTGTGGATCCTTGAAGATTAAAATTTGAATGTTTGGCATGCTTGAGGATATTGTTTTGGATCACATCATAATATTAGCCAACGGTGTTTGATTTGAATTAAAAATTTATTTGTAAATTTGGGGCCAACATTGTAAATATGGTTTATATTTTGGCCAA
Source organism: Sequoia sempervirens (assembly GCA_007258455.2). NCBI lineage: Eukaryota > Viridiplantae > Streptophyta > Pinopsida > Cupressales > Cupressaceae > Sequoia > Sequoia sempervirens. The sequence continues at coordinate 22,736,377 of VDFB02270651.1, forward strand.
CGTGATGTAAATCTAGGTTGCGGATATATAAGAGTGATTTTTTGTGCAAATTTAGTGTGTGTGTAAAGTGAGGAAGAGCCAGAGAAAGTGCAAGTGTGTGAATAGTGATCTATTCATTTGATTGCAGAGTAGAGTGTGAAGAAGTTTGAGCGAAGTGTGAAGAAGTATTTTTGTGCTTAATTGGAATTGTAATCAAGCTTTTGTAGAAGCTATTCTCTCAGTTCATACCCTACAGATCTAATCTAAATTGATTTGTATTCTTGGGAAGTGAGCCCTCTTGTATTTGAGTAGTGAGCTCTAGGTAGTGTGCCTGAATGCATGTGCATTCTCATTATTTTTCACTATACTTTTAACAAGGTATAATATTGTGGACTAACATCCACCGTGGTTTTTCCCTAATAGGGTTTCCATGTAAAAAATCTTGGTGTTCTCTGTGGTTTCGATGTGTTGATTGTTTATGGTTTATTGTTCTTTCATTAGATCTGAGATAAAGTTAAGTTTGAAAATATTTAAATAATTTGTGACAACTGATTCACCCCCCCTCTCAATTATCTGTCCTTGTTTTTCCAACAATTGGTATTAGAGCAGGTTCCTCTAAAGAAGTTTAAAAGCTTGAGGCGATCCATAATGGCATAATACAAGAAGGACAGTCTTAGATTCAATGGAACAAACTACTCATTATGGAAAGCGAGGATGGAGTGTCATTTGAAATGTATTGGTGAACACTTCTCGAAGATCACAAAGAATAGATATGTTATTCCAGAATGGTCCTTCCACTCCTAATGAAATTAAAGAAGCTGAGAATAACATCAGGGCTATGGAAGCTTTGTTGAGTGCTCTAACGGATTCAGAAATGACAAATGTGATAGGTCTGAAGACAGCTCATGAGATGTGGACAAAGCTGGAAACTTTGTATGAAGGATATGCACATGTGAAGATGGCTAAGCTATAGAGTTTGAAAGGAAAGTATGAAAATTTGAAGATGGGTGAAGATGAAAATATTTCTTCTTTTATGCAAAAAGCAAATGAACTAGTGATGAGTATTAGATGTGTCGGTGGTACCCTAGAAGAGGAATAAATTGTAGCTAAAGTGATCATATCATTGCCTCCCTCTTACAAAGCAAAGGCTCGTGCTATTGAAGAGATCAAATCAGTGACAAATGTGACAAGAGATACACTAATTGGTAAATTTTCTGCCTTTGAGTTGAGTGAATTTGGTGAATCTATTCCCAAGACTAAATCTGCATTTAGGGCTACTGTATCTGGAAGAAACAAGCAAAGATATGATCTGGGAGAGTGCTCCAGAAAGTCATTCAAGTATGAGGAAGAAATGAAACAACTTGAAGATGAAGAAAGAGAAGTACAAGAGTTGGAAGCACTGATTGTGAAGAAATAAGGCAGAGGACAAGGTAAGTATAAAGGAATGTTTCCTATTAAATGTTTCTCTTGCAATAAAATAGGTCATTTTGCATCAAGGTGTCCTGAAAGAGTTCCCAGGTCTAAGCCTAACAAATCTAGATTTCAAAAGCAATATTACTATGTTGAAGAAGGAGTGACTGATGAAGTATTTGATAAAGAAAATGGAAATGAAGATGAATGGGTGTTCCTTGCTATCAAGGAAAATGGTCTGGTGGCTACTGAATCTGTTAAAGTTGAGAAATCTCGTGCAGTCTGAATTGAAGAAAAGAATGAGTGGGTTATTGACAACAGATTCTCAAATCATATGACTAGTGACAAAAGCAAATTTGTAAGTTTAGAGAAATATGATGGCATGGTTGTAAGATTCAGAGATAACAATGCTGGTGTGATTCGTGGTAGAGGATCTATTTGTCTTGGTGGTAAGCATAACACTGATGATGCACTTTATGTTGAAGGCTTGAAGCAAAACTTGTTGAGTGTTAGATAGATGGTGGACAAGGGCTATGATCTTCAGTTCAAAGGTGGAAGATGCAGGATACTTGGAAGTTCTGGAAATGTAATTGCTTCAAGTAAAAAGACAAGAGGTAATATTTTTCACTTGAATGTTGCTAGTGAAAGTTGTTTAATTGCTCAAGTAGATGAAATCCAGTTATGGCATAGGAGGTTGTGTCATGTAAATTTTGATAACATTGTCAAGGTAAGCTTCACTCAAGTAGTAAGAGATCTAGCTACCTAAGCCAATAAAGCCTACTAACACAATTTGCAAGGAATGTCAGATGGGAAAACAAACTAGAGTTTCTTTTTTGAGCAAACAACATCATTCTAATGGAATATTGGAGCTGGTGCATACTGATCTATGCGGTCCCTCCAGAGTCAAAATTCTTCAAGGATAAATGTACTTTATGCCGCTTATTGATGATTACTCTATGATGATATGGGTTTCTTTCTTAAGAGAAAAATGTGAAGCATTAGAGAAGTTCAAAAGTTTCAAAGCTATGGCAGAGAATGAGAAAGGTCTGAAAATCAAATGCCTAAGGTCAGATAGAGGTGGTGAGTTCCCCTCCAGGGAGTTCAATTCTTTTGGTGAAGAAAATGGAATCAGAAGACAGTTATCTACTCCCCGAACTCCTCAATAGAATGGAGTTGCAGAGAGAAAGAACAAAAAAATTATGGATGTTGCTAGAACAATGATCATTGAAGGAAATGTGCTTCACATCTATTGGAGTGAAGTTGCAAGAACTACTGTATACATTTTAAACCAGGTAAATGTCAATGGTAATAATGGTAAGACCCCTTTTGAACTATGGTTTGGTTATAATCCTACTGTTAAATATTTCAAGATCTTTGGAAGCAAGTGTTATATTAAGAGAGATAAGCACATAGGCAAGTTTGATGCAAAAAGTGATGAAGGAATATTTCTAGGTTACTCTACTAAAAGCAAGGCCTACCGGTGCTATAACAAAAGATTAAGAAAAATGGTTGAAAGTGAAAATGTCAGAGTTCACGAGGACTCTGCTAGATCATCCAGATACTATGGATATGATTCAGATGACTAGGAAGATTGTAGAGACAAAGGGAAGAAGGCTCAGACACATAATCAACTTCAAATTGTTTTGGTAAATCAAGAAAGTCAAGAAGAAGAGACAAGTGTAAGTGCAAAAGAAAGAGCATAAGAACTAGAAGTTCGAGAGAACCCTAAGGTTCTAAGGTATGTAAAGCTAAATCATTCTGAAAATCAAATTATAGGAGACAAGAATAAAGGTGTGCAAACTAGAAGAAATATTGCAGAAGAGCATTGCCTGATTTCCAAGATTGAGCCTAAAGATGTCAATGAAGCTTGTAATGATGAACATTGGATGGAAGCTATGAAGGAAGAACTGATGCAGATTGAAAAGAATGATACATGGATTCTTGTTCTCAGACCTAAAGATAAAAATGTCATTGGTACTAAATGGGTCTTTCAGAATAAGCTGAATGAACAAGGTGAATTAGTACAAAATAAAGCAAGACTGGTATGTAAAGGGTATTCACAAATGGAAGGTATTGATTTTGAAGAAACCTTTTCCCCTATTGCCAGAATTGAAGTTGTAAGATTATTTCTTGCTTATGCTGCATATAAGAACTATAAAGTCTATCAAATGGATGTGAAGTCAACTTTTTTGAATGGTGAATTAGAAGAAGTATATGTTGAACAACCAGATGGATTTCAACTGACTGACAAGGAAGACATGGTTTTTCGATTGAAGAAAGCTCTGTATGGACTCAAGCAAGCCCCCAGAGCCTGGTATGCTAGACTAGATAAATACTTATTAAAGCTTGGATTCAATAAAGGTACTGTTGACAACAACTTGTATTTCAAATTGGATCATGACAAAGAGTTGATTATTGAGGTCTTTGTTGATGACATTATTTTTGGAGGAGATGACAATCTATGTATGAAGTTTGTTGATGAAATGAAGAGTGAATTTGAAATGAGTATGATTGGAGAGATGAATTTCTTTATGGGATATCAAGTTACTCAGTTAGACAATGGAATCTTCATATCTCAGTCTAAATATGTGAAAGAGCTGCTAAAGAATTTTGGCATGGAAGACTCAAAGCCTGTTGGTACTCCCATGGTAACTAGATGCAAGTTAACACAAAATGATGATTCTCCTGAGGTAAATCAAACTAGATACATTTCAATGATTGGTGGATTGCTCTATTTAACTTAGAGCAGACCAGACAGTATGAATGTTGTATGTATGGTTGCTAGATTTCAGGCTGATCCAAAAGAATATCATGTGACAATTGTAAAGAGAATCTTCAGATATATGAAAGGAATAGTTGATTTTGGGCTTTGGTACCCTAAGGATGATGATATTACCTTGAGTGCATATACTGATGCAAATTGGGTAGGAGATGTAGATGTTAGGAAAAGTACTAGTGGTGGTGATTTCTTCCTAGGAAAGAAGCTAGTGTCTTGGATGAGTAAAAAGTAGAATTCCATTTCTCTATCTACTATTGAGGCAGAGTATATTGTTGTCGCAAATAACTGTACTCAAGTGATGTGGATGAAACAAATGCTGAAAGATATCAAAGCAGTATATGATGAGCCTATTGCCATATATTGTGAGAACTCAAGTTCAATTAACATATTGAAGAATCTAGTGCTACACTCTAAGACCAAACATATATCAATCAAGTTTCACTTCTTGAGGGAGAAAGTGAGTGAGAAAGAAGTCAGACTAGAGTATGTTCCTACCAAAGAACAGGTTGCAGACATTTTCACCAAGTCGTTGCCAAAGGATACTTTTGAGTATCTCAGAGGGATGCTAGGGGTGATTACCCCTCCTGATATGAACTAAAGATGCTATATTATGATCCAGATTGATGTTTATGTGGCTGCTACTCAGGGGGAGTATTCAGATGTATAGATATGTGGTTCAAAGCTTGTATGTGGGAAGTTAATTCTTATCGTTTCCATTGATGTCAAAGGGGGAGTAGAGCAATGTGAAAAAGCTTTTTGGGGAGAAGAGCAATTGAGGAAAAGAGTCACAACCTAAGGGGAAGTGTAGTTGTGTTGATGCTATTTTTCACATCATGTGTTGCCATCAATTCCAAAGGAGGAGATTTTCAAATGTTGTGGTTGTGTTGCTAATATGTGGTTGTCATTGATGTCAACACTATTAGCATTGATTGTATTGAAGGTTGTATATGTCGAGGATATTGAGAAAGAGTTGTAGGTTTCCAATGGATCAGTGAAGGTCATGAAGGTGTCTTGCTCAGTACGTTGAAGATCAGTTGTTGTGGACTAAAGGGTTTATTTATGAGAGTATCTAGTTCACCTACCAGAAGTTTTAGATTTATGCGTGAAGATTTGATCGTGTTATGGACAGTTGTGTTCTAACAGTATTTTTGTGGTTTTTGTTAGTGCTCCTAATTGAAGTTTATGTAATTTTGGTAATCACAGTTGTTGTGGATGCCTCTTTGTTAGTTCTTGTTACTTGTGGATGCTTCTAGATCATTCTTCATCCTTGTTGTACGTCCACGTTGATTGGTGTGCTCGTGGTTGAAGATTTTTTTTTGTGTATGTTCAGGTTTTATGTTCTTGGCCAACATGATGATTATAACGTGTTGCAGATCCTTGAAGATTAAAATTTGAATGTTTGGCGTGCTCGAGGATATCTTTTTGGGTTGCATCATAATATTAGCCGATGGTGTTTGATTCGCATTAAAAATTTATTTGTAAATTTGGGGCCAACATTGTAAATATGTTTTATATTTTGGTCGACAAAGTTGTTGATGTAAATCTAGGTTGTGGATATATAAGAGTGGTTGTTTGTACGAATTTAGTGTGTGTGTGAAGTGAGGAAGAGCCAGAGAAAGTGAAAGTGTGCGAATAGTGATCTATTCATTCGATTGTAGACCAAAGTGTGAAGAAGTATTTATGTGCTTAACTGGAACTGTAATCAAGCTTTTGTAGAAGCTATTCTCTCAGTTCATACCCTACAGATCTAATCTGAATTGCTTTGTATTCTTGGGCAGTGAGCCCTCTTGTATTTGAGTAGTGAGCTCTAGGTAGTGTTCCTAAATGCATGTGCATTCTCATTATTTTTCATTATACTTTTAACAGGGTATAATATTGTGGACTAACATCCACCGTGGTTTTTCCCCTACAGGTTTTCCAAGTAAAAAATCTTGGTGTTCTCTGTGGTTCTGATGTGTTGATTGTTTATGGTTTATTGTTCTTTCATTAGATTTGAGATAAAGTTAAGCTTAGTTTGAAAATTTTAAATAATTTGTGACAACTGATTCATCCCCCTCTTAGTTGTCTGTCCTTGTTTTGCCAACAAAAATACCAACTACTTCTCTACAATTTCACTCCCTTCTCCTTTCGCAAAAATCTTCATCAAATCCTTGTTAAATGAGCTCTTTCATTAGCTTAATTTTCCTATAAATTATAGCAATAAATGTTCAAGAGTGGTAGATATCCATTAATGACACCCTTAATGTTTGGCACATGCGAGCTTTCCAATCTCTTTCTTTGTTTCGACACTTTTTTGAAAAATTGAAAAGAACAACTATCTTTCGATGAATTGGTTGGTTCTAATAACCTCTTCAAAGGCCAATAGAGGTTTTGAAACCTTCCTTCAAAGTGAAATCTCAACCAAAACCTTCTTTGAAAGTTCAACTTCACTAATTGTGAAGTATTTTGGTAATCTCCACAGTTTTGATAACATTTTCAAGGATCAACAAAGGTTTCAAAACCTATTTATAGCTTTGAAATATCCTCTCTATCATGTAATCTTTGTCAAGATGCTCCTTGAGAAAGAAGTGAAAATCAAAATCATACATTACTAGAGAAAGATATGGTTTTGAAAACCTTGTCAAAGACCAGCAGAGGTTTTGAAACTAATATAAAGTTCTAAAAATGTCATAATTTGATTATAATTTGATTTTATCTTTCTCCTTAGCGGTATTTTCTAAGGTTGTGAGAACTGCTTCAAGCTCTAACATAATTCGGGAAACTCACAAATATGTTGATTACAAAGGAATACTTTAGGCTTAACTTTAAAACATCAGGTAAAAACATAGTTGTGACAACCTAAGTAGGACCCAACATGGTTTCAAAAAAAAAAGGAATAACTGACACTCCAAAAAAAGGAAAAAATTTGCATGGGTAGATATGGTTTTAGGAGATAAGAAAAACCATGGTACAACAATTGGCTCTAACTAGGGATCAAGACTGCAAAGGATATGAAAGAACCCAAATTAATTAACCAGTGCTTTACCCATTAGGAAATAGATTCAATACTTGCAAGACACAAATGAAAGGAAAAACCAAGAACTCCTAGAATGACACAAGAAAAAAGGGACAAACCAAGACAAACCAAAAATTCCTAACATAATATTTTACAAAGAAACTCATACCGATACTTCAAATTTGATATAATTTAAGATCTTTTCCATTTTAAGGAATAGGAAACTATGTACCATCAAGATAAGATTGCCTAAAAGTATTTGGGTAGAAATATTGAGTTACCTTAAAGGCCCTTTCCACAGAGATTCAAACTTTTTATGTGCTCATTTGGGCTCTCTTCTTTTGTCCCATAACAATACCAAATCTCCAATCATAAACTTCTCGGTCCAAGCTTTCCTATAAAAAATATTTTTAACTCTATTCTGATGCATAATGATCCTATCAACCATGTTTTCTCTATGTTCTTCAATCTTAGTGAGATACATGATCCTCTTTTCTAGAGAATTCTAAAATTCTCTATCCTCAACAATAGTTTATAATTTAATAGCAAATAATTCTAGAGGTAGAGGAAAAACACTACCTATCCCATATACCAATTCAAATAGAGACTTCCCTATTGTCTTTTTTGGTGTGATCCTATCAGCCCATAGTGCCTCATACAACTTCTTGTGCCAGTTCTTTTGGTTTTCATCAACCAAAATTTTCATGATAGTGAAAATATTTTTCTTACTGGAATCAGCTTGCTTGTTGCCTTGTGGGTAATAATCTGAAAAATGAGACAAGGTAATTCCATGTTCATAACAAAGGAGATATATCTCATTTTATCAGAAACTTGTTGCATTATCAGTCACTAATTTTTTTGGCACACCAAAGCTCACAAGAATGTTTTCCTTTTTGAAATCACAGACTACCTCTAAAGTTGTACACTTTACTAGAATATCTTCCACCCACTTAGTAAAAAAATCAATGGAAGTAAGGATGTGAATGTGTCCAACACTATATTAAGGGCTTATAGGTCCTATAAAGTCTAGACCTCATTTAAAAGGTTCTTCTACCACCATTGGCCTTAGAGGGAGTGCTACTAGTTGAGGTCTTCCAACAAATTGTTTGCATTTCTCACATTGTGACACCTAGTAATATGCATCTTTAAACATCCCTGGCTAGTAATAACACTATCTCAAGATTTTATTCTAGAGGAAGAGAAGTATCCCCCACAATATTCATTATGGAATGTCTCCAATATCTTTTTTTGTTGATCCTTGTCCACACACTTTAAGAATGTACCATCTAACCCCTTTTGTATAAAGTATCTTCCAAAATCACATACTTAGCTACTTTCAATTTGAGATTTCTCTTCTCCTTTGAGGATAGATGACTTGAGCACTCTCCATATGTGAGGTAGCAAGAAACATTAGAGAACCATTCATCTTGAAGATTGACAAACAACACCATAGGGAGATCCTCCTTTTCTTTTGGATGATTCTCTACTATCAATTTACATAAACCTTTTTCCTTGAATAACTTAGTGGGTTTTATATCCAAATCATACTCTTGAACTCTCACTATCCATCCCCTTCTCTTGTTTCAACCACTATCCTTCTGGATAAGAACACTCTTAACTGAAGGGTCAGGCACATAAACCATAGAATGAGAGTGCAGTATATAAAACCAAAATTTCTTAACTATGTTTACCACAACAAAAGCATGCTTCTTGGTCTAATAATAATTCAACTAATGTTTCTTAGGGGTAACACTCATAAAATCAATGGGTGATTTAATACATTGGTCATTATTTTGCAAGTAAATAGCTAACATTGTATGCTTGAACACATAGAAACAAATGATAAAATCTTTATTGAAATCTGGATATACTAACACCAGTGCTTGAGAAATGGCCTCCTTAATGTCTTTGAAAGACATTTTTTAAGATCCATTCCATCTAAAACCTTGTTTATATTTTATCATATCTACTATGTGTCTTAGATTTTTAGAGAAATATGGTGCAAACTTCCTTAAAATTTTGATATGCTCAAAGAAGGATTTAACCCCTATTCTATTAGAAGGAAAACTCAATTGTAAAATGAATTTAACACTTTCAGGATCAATCCTAATATGTTCCTTTAACACAATATTCCCTAGAAGTTTCCCTTCAATAATACCAAAAATTGACTTTTTGGATTCAAAGAAATACCATGCTCCTTGCATCTCTGCAAAGCCCTTTCCAAGTCTTTGAAGCGATTCTCCCATTTCTTGGAAAACATAGTTAAATCATCCAAGTAAATAACAATAATATTATTTCTAAGATCACCAAAAGAAAGATTTGCAGCTCTTTGGAAAGCATCACTGACATTAATCAAACCAAAAGGCATACGGTTATAAGCAAAGGTTCCCCAATGGGGTGGTGAAAGTGGTTTTATGTTGATCCTCTTTGCAACATTGATCTGGTTGTATCCCAAAAAGTCATCAAGCATCAGCATTATTTATGATATTTCTATTGTTTGAAGAACATGGTCCATCATAGGTAGTGGATAGTTATCCTTTAATGATGCCTAATTCAAATTCCTAAAATCAACACAAATCCTAATTTCACCATTCTTCTTGTGAACTAGGACTATGTTAGCGATCTGAGTTGAATGATGAATAGGATATATTATTATAGATTTTAACATTTTATCCACCTCCCTAAAAATTGTGTCATCCACTTTAGGATTACATGTCCTTTTCTTTTGTTTAAAGGGAGACATACCATCTTTAATCAAGATGTGATGTTTTAATTTCCCATCCATGAAATTCTTCAAGTGATCATAACACCATGCAAAAATTTCCTTATATTTGACCAAAAGTGCAATCATCTTCCCTATTTCTTAAGGTGTGCAACACTTTCTAATATAAACCAATTTTGAGGAATCGAAACTTCCAATATTTACTACATATTCTCTTGAACTATTGATAGATTCACTAATTCTCCTTTTAACTACCCTATCATGTCGATCAAATAAATCTTCCAAAGATACCATACCCTTAGGGATTTTGTTGCCCTTTAATTGGATAATACCTTCTTCCTTGTATTGCACATTGTTTGGATGGAACTCCTTACATTCATCAATTTTGACTTCAAATTAAGAATGGGAAAATATCTTTGCACTTTCGAAGAAAGCTTGAATATTTCTTATCATTTTCAAACACTTTCCAATGATTGACATTGTTTGGTACATTGGGTCTATAAACCATCTCAATCCTATATGATTTTTTATTGAAATACATATGGGGTAATAATAAGGAAGCAAATACAACCAATGAATTAGCCTTAGAATTTAGGTCTCTAGGTATGGCCTCAATTGAGAATGCATCAAAATTCTCAATTCAATCCCACCCCTTATTATGATAATGCTTCAACCTTTCATTATTGACTATAAAAAATTTATGCACTTGCTTGAATATTAGTTCAACATCTCCCAAAGCCCGTAAAATTTTGATCCCTTTTTCTTTTTATATTTTATAGTGGTGTTAGTATTCCCAAATTCTAATTTGTATGAAAAAGGAAAATTCTTGCCAGTAGGGGAAATTAGGACCACACTTGCACCTGATCTTGAGTTGGAACAACTTCCATCAAAGTCTAAGGTCTAAATCTCATAAGCAATATCCAGACCAATAAGTTGTGTATCTTTTCCTTGTTCTAAAAAGAGCATATAATTCCCAAATTTTGATTCTTCAAACAAGATTTGTGACCTAGGTTCTTCTAACTTTAACACCATAAATTTAGCTTTTGGCTCTGGGTTATGTTGTGTGTTCTCACAACATGCCCCAAGACTATAAGACTTGGGGACCCAAGTGAAAAATAATACCTCTTATGGTAGGAGCTAGCAAGTTGAAAAGATCACCGGAAGTGAAAAATAAAGAGAAATCTTTAATCAAAGAGTACTTCGTAATGTAAGTGTTTCGAGTACCGGAAATGTTTGAAAGGTAAAAGGTGGTGTGTATATAAGCAGAGTGTTCTGGTCCGATATTTGAAGTCTGGTAAAATGCAAGTTCTGGTAAAACCGAAGTCTGGGGAAAGTTCATGGGTAAAGCTTAATACCGAGTACTAGGTACCAGGGAAAGATGTGAATTGAATTTTGTTTGAAATCTTAAGGTTATCTAACGATTTTGATAGTTTGGTAATTCGGTATATGTAGAAGATAATTATGCAAGGATTTATGATATTCTAGAAAGCATGTTATTTATGAGATTTATGTACTAACATTTGAATAGTGGTTTTATTTACATGAGATGTTTATAAATTTTTTTCTTTAAAAGTGATTTAATGTGTGGAATTTGTGATTACAAGAGATATAGATTGTGATGTAGAGTTTGGGTATGGATGGTCAGGAAAAATTTAATCACAGATAAAATTATATCCAAGTCAAATTGCTTATTTTGGGAGGTTATAAGGCAAAGGGATTTGAAGCCACCAAAATGCTGGAGATCCCGGTATTATACATGTGGTGGAGACATATGCCAATTTTCGGGAGAGCCCATTCTCGAGAGTAGCAGACCCAAAGCAGAAAAAAGTGTAGGGGAGAAAATTCCACCTGATCATTTTGAATGTATGGGAAGTTCCTACACACTATCCTGATTCGAAGCATCATCCTAATGATGATTAAAGATTAAAACCCAAAGAGCTTCAATGTGTAATTGGAGTTGACCTTAATTGACTTCAATTGCAATTCTCTTATCATTCACTACATTCCACATGCCTTGATATGATTTGTCCCTTGGATTTCCTCTCATTTATTTGTCTTATCATACTTGTGCCTTGTGTTCTGTAAAAGGCCAGAGGATCTTTCTTTTTAAGTTAAGTTTAGAATTTGTGGATGTTGGAAGAGCCAAAAATTCTTTAAGTTTTGTTCTTTTTTCCTATTTTCTGAATCATTCTAGTGTAAAAATTTGTATGCACATAGACATTGATTAATATCATAACCAATTAGATAGCTACCTATCTCATGAATCTTTTGTAGTTGGTTTTCTTTGTTCAATTGAACAAGACTGTGTTGCTATGTTTAAGGGTGCATGTAGAACCTACTCGGTGTCCAAACTAAAACCCCTCTTTAAAAGCTCGCACGATTTTGTATGTAGCTGTGAAGCAATATGGTGAAGTATAAATTGGTTTGCTCTATTTTAGTTGATTCTTTGGGGCATGCATGGAGAATAACCAGGAGAAAATTTTAATTTTTAGTATTTTATGCTTTATTTTAGAATCGATGTTTAAATTCTTTGAAAATGTTCCAAAAAAAAAGTGAATGGATGGAAATTTGTTGAAAATGTTTCATTTTTTCTACAAAATTGTTGAATGCTTAATGCTAAATCTACTTAAGTGATAGCAAAGAAATTGTTGATGTTCATGAAATATTATTTCAAATCTTTTGATTTCATGATATTTGTTCTTAAGTTCCAAATTAAAACTTAGTGTCTAATATATATGACTTTAATCGAAGGTAACCATATTCCCTTTCAGGTTAACAACAATATCACATTATACCCGAGAGCGAACCTAGTACAATCAATACCTCATTACTGGAGACTTGGGATTGAACTAAGTCAATCTTTTCCTATTAAAGCATAATCCCCTTTTAGATTGTCTTTGTTCCATATCTTTCAAGAAGGATAGGCTCTTTGTGGTTTATCTGTGAAGAATTTATTCGCCCTGTTGTTGCAAGTAAAATCGTCATCAACAAGAACTAGCACTAGGAGGGGCCTTATCTTTGAATTGTAGGCCTATCTTTGAATTTTATATTAGTTCTAAGTTTTGGAAGGAAGCTTGTAAAGTGAAATTGAGTGCAAGTTGGTTTTTCAGTATGGAAGACGAGAAACTTTGGAAAATTTCTAACTTGAAGTTACATCCTTTGAGTTTATTCACCTTTGGTAGAGTCATCAAGTGTAGAATTTATGATACAATTGATCATGGTGAACTCGAACATGATTTTTTTTTAACTAGGGTAAGCTTGGCCATGTGTAAAGAGATTTTGTTAACAGAAGAAGTTCTGAATGCTAGAAGAAAAGAACCGTTAGCGAGAATTTTTTTTAACCCTAGTGGAATTGGAACTATTAGAAAATTAACTGATACATCAAGACAGTTTGAAAACTGCAATTATTATAAAAAAAATCCTAACATTTTGCAGGAAAATAGGCAAGAATGTTGAGATTTAGAGATATCTCATCAGAAACGAGGAAACAGTATTGATGAATCGTCATTCTCTTTATACGTGGAAAACATAAATGAGGAAAAGGAGGGGGAAACACATGTATTTTGCTCCAAGTTGAAAATTCACAAGTTAAAAAAGGAAATTTCCTTGATTTTATGCAAGATATAGAGTATCAAACTTTTACTTTTTCTCTCTCTGATAACAATATAAATTGTGATATATCTTGGCCTAACAAAGTGCAAAGTGAAGGTAGGACCGAAGACATGAATATTTCGAGAGGAGATAGTCGAGAAATGGACACAGTTGTTCATGGAAATGAACCAGGGCTGGAAGAGGGTAGAGTATGGTCGCATCAGATGAAGTGTGTGCAATCAACCTTTAATGAGGTTGTTTTCATACATATGATCCAAGTCATTGGTAAGTACACCTTTGAATTTATGATTATTAAACAAAGAAAAGTTAAGATAATTCATTGTTATAGTAGTGTGGTTGAAATTTTTTTGAATGAATTTAAAGATAAATTTGTTGTAATTCATACCAAAACAACAATGGAAATAGTCATATAAATTAAAATAAGTTGTTTTGTTAAGGTTAATCGCTTGTTAGATTATAAGTTTGGTTAGTTAGGGTTAGTTTTCTTTTTGTAGGGTTTGTTTTATTTTTTTTGCGTTTCTTTCTTTTTGTTTCTTTTCTTTTCCTATTTGGCCTTTGCATTAGAAAATTTTACTTAACTTATCTTATGCATGAGAGTTAATTCAAACATTTCTAAAATTGAACTATGAAATGCAAAATGATAAAACCATACACAGTAAAACACACTTTAAGATGTACTAAAAGTTATAGCTATATATATGTGTGTGTGTATCACGTATATACATGAGGTATTGAGATTCTTGCTTCAAAAGATCAAAAAAGCCAAAATGAGTGAGTCAAGCTGCAAGTAGTAGTAGCCATTCAGTAGATATGGAACACCTCATCTATCAAGGCTAAATACCCTATGTAGGCGAGTTCCTTGTGAACTTCAAAGTCACGAATATGGAGGTCAATGAGGAAAGGCCAGAGTGGAACCACTACCCCATGTTCCAAGAACTGAGGAATATCATCCATGGAAGGGATTCAGATGGTCGAGTGTGCAACAGACAAAATAGTATCCAAATTCTCCAAATATTCAGGCCTTACTATCAAATTGGCAATCAAGAGAACATCTTCAATAGGTAGCCCAATATCCAGAAGCAACGCTACAAAATGAGAAGCCATGTTAGAGTAAAAGCGAAAGTAGCAACTGGATTCAACATACTTTTCCCCAAGGACTAAGCACAAATTTGGTACAGTAAAACTAGAATTCTGAATGAAGAAAACCTTTTCAAGCCTTTGTGGTGTGATATTCCTAGGAAAACATTTTGGTAGTTAGAGTAGCTTAAGCGAATTGGAGTATCCATAGCCTAGAAGCAAGAGAGAATAAACAAAGAAAAAATGCAAAATAAGAGAAGAAAGCTAAGAAAAGTGTGGAGAATTCGAGAAGAAACACATAATTTATAGAAATCTATGAGGAAGCTTTGGTACATAGTTTCCTCGAGTGAAGTCTTGGAAATCGTAAGCAAGGTGGTAACTAGACAATTATCTTCAGAGCATAATATTAAATCAAATTAATTCTTTGCACATAGTTGGTGATAAATTGCTTCAAATTTGAGCAGTACGAAGATTGTGAATCAAGAAAGTTGAAGATTTTGAAGTAAAGGGTGTTCATTTCATATATTTCTTGAGTCGTATTAATTATGGAGGTGCTTATGTGTGAATAATAGAAAGGAAAATGAATTCGGTAAGGCAGTACACATCATCACCTGGGTAAGTTGAAAGAAATAACACGTGTGAAATAAGGAATGTAAATTTAATGCAAAACAATGTGATCGTGATCCAATGTAATCATGATATTTCCTATCCATTAATGAGGTGAAGTGCCATCAAATTGGGAGTGCTAGTCGAATATTTAGTAGTTGCCATAAAATTTAATCGAAAGGGTGGTAACTAATGTTTTTAAATTTAGATTTAAATTTGGTGATTAAATTGTTCATTGCTAAATTTTAATTTATGCATATTTTTTAACACATAGTGAGTTGTAGTTAGCTAGGATTTGGCATAAAGTAGTAAAATTTAGCTGGAAATATGCACCAATAGGGAATTATTAAACAAATTTTTTGGGAATGGTGAATTGATGAAGGGATTTGCATTGAATGAAAAATCAAAAGGTAACCTCTGTTACCACTATAATTCCCAACCTAATGGCAAGCTTCATTGCCCTCAAGTTGAAAATGAGCTATCATTGAAATATCAAAAGTTGAAAAATGAGTCAGTTATTACAATATCTATTTAAAAAAAAAAGTTCAACTCTTTAGGTTATCCAAATAACTCTACTAGAGCTATAGATGCTTGACTGGTAGTAGAGTTATGTTTGGGGGGAATTACAGAGATAACCTTGTTGAGGCTATGGACGCTTGACTGGAAGCAAGGCTCTATACCTAGTTGGCTTTGGAGGATTATCATATTATGTAGTTCAATGTCAATGAACTAATTCTTTTCACTAAGCTCCAAAAATTGGGATTAATCAGAGCACACACAAATGTTTCTGGTGGAGTTTTACTTTTTTATGCCAAAATCTAGGTAAAGGTGAAAGTTATTGTTTTAAAATATGTATAAATTATAATTTACAACTGGTGATTTAATTTCAAATTTGGTTTAAATATGGTTTTATTGGTTGAATTTGTTGTGTGTTCTCACAACACACCCCAAGACTGTAAGACTTGAGGACCCAAGTGAAAAATGATAACTCTTATGGTAGGAGCTAGCAAGTTGAAAAGATCATCGGAAGTCAAAAATAAAGAGAAATCTTTGTTTAAAGAGTACTCTGTAATGTAAGTGCTTCGAGTACCTGATACAAGGAACCAGAAACATTTGAAAGGTAAAAGGTGGTGCAAATATAAGCAGAGTGTTCCAGTCCAATATTTGGAGTTCAGTAAAATGGAAGTTTCGGTAAACCAAAGTTCGGGGAAAGTTCAAGGGTAAAGCTAAATACCGGGTACCGAGTACCAGGAACGATGTGAATTGAATTTTGTTTGAAATATTAAGGTTATCTAATGATTTCGATAGTCTGGTAATCTGATATATGTAGAAGATAATTATGCAAGGATTTATGATATGCTAGAAAGGATGTTATTTATTAGATTTATGTACTAACATTTGAATAGTGGTTTTATTTACATGAGATGTTTATAAATGTTTTTCTTTAAAAGGGATTTAATGTGTGGAATTTGTGATTGTAGGAGATACAGATTGTGATGTGGAGTTTAGGTATGGATGGTTAGGAAAACTTGAATCACAGATAGAATTATATGCAAGTCGGGTTGCTTATTCTAGGAGGTTATAAGGAAAAGGGATTTGAATCCACTAGAATGTTGGAGATCCCGGTATTATACATGCAGTGGAGACAAATGCCAATTTTTGGGAGAGCCCATTCCCAAGAGTAGCAGACTCGGAGCAAAACAAAGTGTAGGGGAAAAAATTCCACCTGATCATTCTGAATGTATGGGAATTTCCTACACACTATCATGATTTGAAGCATCATCTTGGCGATGATTAAAGATTAAAACCCAAAGAGCTTCAATGTGCAATTGGAGTTTACCTTCGTTGACTTTGATTGCAATTCTCTTATTAGTCACTACATTCCACATGCCTTGATATGATTTTCCCCTTGAATTTCCTCTCACGTATTTGTCTTATCCTACTTGTACCTTGTGTTCTATAAAAGGCCAGAGGATCTTTCTTTTTAAGTTAAGTATAGAATTTGTGGATGTCGGAAGAGCCAAAACTTCCTTAAGTTTTGTTCTTTTTTCCTATTTTTTGAATCATTCTAGTGTAAAACTTTGTATGCACGTAGACATTGATTAATATCGGATCCAATTAGATAGCTACCTATCTCATGAATCTTTTGTAGCTAATTTTGTTAGTTCAGTTGAACAAGACTATGTGTTGCTCCATTTAAGGGTGCATGCAGAACCTAATCGGTGTCCAAACTAAAACCCCTCTCTTTAAAAGCTCACACGGTTTTATATGTAGTTCTGAAGCAATTTGGTGAAGTATAAAGTGGTATGCTCTGTTTTAGTTGATTCTTTGGGGCATGCATGGAGAATAACCAGGAGAAAATTTTAATTTTTAGTATTTTATGCTCTATTTTAGAATAGATGTTTAAATTCTTTGAAAATGTTCCAAAAAATAAGTGAATGGATGGAAATTTGTTGAAAATATTTTGTTTTTCTACAAAATTGTTGAATGCTTAATGCTAAATCTACTTAAGTGATAGCAACGAAATTGTTGATGTTCTTGAAATATTATTTCAAATCTTTTTATTTCATGATATTTGTTCTTAAGTTCCAAATTGAAACTCATTGTTTGATAAATATGACTTCAATTGAAGGTAACCATATTCCCTTTGAGATTAATAGCAATATCACATTATACCCGAGAGAAAACCTAGTAGAATCAAGACCTGATTATTGGAGACTTGGGATTGAACTGAGTCAATATTGTCCTGTTAAAGCATAACCCCATTTTAGATTGTCTTTGTTCCATATCTTTCAAGAAGGATAGGCTCTTTGCAGTTTATCTGTGAAGAATTTATTCTCCCTATTGTTGTGAGTAAAATCATCGTCAACAAGAACTGGTGCTAGGAGGGCCTTATCTTTGAATTGTAGGCCTATCTTTTAATTTTATATTAGTTTTGAGTTTTTTAAGGAAGCTTGTAAAGTGAAATTGAGTGCAAGCTGGTTTTTCAGTATTGAAGTCAAGAAAATTTGGAAAAATTTCAATTAGAGGTTACATCCTTTGAGTTTATTCACCTTTGGTAGAGTCACAGAGTGAAATTCATGATACAATTGATCATAGTGAACTCGAATGTAATTTTCTTTTAACTAGGGTAAGCTTGGCCATGTGTAAAGTGATTTCATTAACAAAAGAAGTTCTTATTGCTAGAAGAAAAGAACCGTTAATGAGAAAAATGTTTAACCCTAGTGGAATTGGAAACATTAGAAAATTAACTGATACATCAAGGCAGTTTGAAAACTATAATTATTATAAAGAAAATCCTAACATTTTGTAGGAAAATAGGCAAGAATGTCAAGATTCAGAGATATGGCATCATAAACAAGGAAACGGTATTGATGAATCATCATTATCCTTATTGGATGTTGTGGTTGTGTTGTTGATATGTGGTTGTCATTGATGTCAACACTAGTGGCCTTGAAGACATTAGAAGTTGCATATGTCGAGGATATTGAGAAAATTGTAATAAAGTTGCAGGTTGTCAGTGGTGAAGTGAAGTTCAGTTTTTTGGTTAGCCTAGTACGTTGATGATCATAGGTTATGGATTAAAGGGTTTGGTTTTGAGTATATCTAGTTTATCCACGTCAAGTTTCATAGATCCACATGAAGATTTGATCAAGTTATGAGCAGTTTTGTTTTGATAGTCATTTTGTTGCTTTAGTTGGTGTTCCTAAATGAAGATGATGTGATTCTAGAAAGTTCAGTTGTTTTAAATGCTTCTCTAGTGATTCATGATGTTTGTGGATGTTTCTAGATCATGCTATATATGTGTTGCATGTCTGTATTGATCATTGTGCTCCACTAATACATTTGACTGCAAAATACGACGAAACTATCTGACGAAATATGTAAAATTCGATGTTCGTCGGGTGCTTGTAAAATTTGATGTGTAATTTCCAATTTTTTGAAAGTTTATCCCCAACATTCGTCGAAATTTCAATGAACCTGAGGTTTGTCAAAATGTCAGCTATTATTTTCATCGAATTTTTGACAAACATGAAAAATTTTAAAAAATCAAATTGTGGCCAACATAAAGAAAAGTGAGTTCGCTGATTTATTGCGTGTGTTTTGCTCTACTTGAGGCAGTTTGTGGAGAACTAAGGATGATTTTCTTGGGAAAAATCAGAAAAAATTTAAGAAGATATTTCGGGTTGAGGGTAGTCATTGTCTTTTTGCAGAATTCAGTTGTGAAGTCAGATTTGTAGTTCCAGGTTTGAAAATCATATTTGAAAGCAACATCTCATCAGATTTCATTTTTAGAGGTTAAGGGTTTTGAGAATTTCATGTCCAGATTTTGTTGTGTGGAATCACCATAAGATCACAACGGAGGAACAGATTCTTGTGACTGTAATTATGTGATCCATAACTCTATTGGTCATGTGTATTGTGCTATAACAATCTGGGATGCATTCATGTGTGACCAAGTTTAATGTGGCTATGTTGTGATAGAAATGGAGGCACTCATATAATGTAGTTAATTCAGGTTGTATAATGTAGGTGTCAATCATCATTGGGTGCATTCAGGTTGTCTCAAGTTTAACAGGTTAGGATGTAATTATAGCATGATCGAAGAGTGATTACCTCTTGCTGCAATAAAGAGCCTATAACTCTGGTTGATATGCAGAGTGGTTGTGTATATCAATTATGTAGTGCATTCAAGCACAACCCATGTTTAATGGGCTATTCTAGAGAGTGATCAAGATTTTCTAAACCTTATGAATGTTACTTGACATATATTTGCATAATCTCAAATTCCTTCAGAGGCTTTTGAAGTATCAATGTATCCTATAGGGTTTAGAATGATTTCTTTTAATTAAAAAATAAATAAATTATGTATTTCCACTGTAATTAGATAATGTAGGAGATCTCCTAAATCTGCCCCAACACACTATCCTCTTTGGCACTGTATTCATTACTCCAGCTACTAAGGTTTTGCATGTGACATCTTTAATATCTTCATGACCGTGGCTTTTAAATAGATCTCAGTCTTTGATTTAGTCCTTTTCATGGTAACCCTTGAGTTCCATAATCCACCTTCAATCTCTTCTAAGAACGCTGTCTTAAGCTAGACTGCATAGTATGCATATAAAGCGAGTCCTTCATACCTGCCATTGTTCCAAACCACCACTCATTGCCTTGCTTAAAATGTTTCCTCCATAAACACAATAGCATGTTTTAAAATCATGGTTGCCAGTGATTGACCATTAAGCTCACCACTTTCATCATGAAGATACAATGAGATTTTTGTCTTCAAACTCAAGGCATTATGGAAGATAGCATTGTGAATTTTTTGTTGTGTATGATTCGATTTTCTTGCACATTTACTATTTTGCTAACTTCCTTTAAGACTGGGTATTGCACCCTCAGCTGCAATCTCAGGCATCGCTCACTATAGCCAGAAGATTCCTTTCATGAGCATCCTTCCTATAAAATCAAACATGCCCTATAGGCGCCTACTTACTCACGGGGACTCATTGTTTCATGGTATTGTAGTTCTTAAGATCCATACCAACCTTATTGACACTACTTCACGTCCACAAGGTATTATTCACTATTTTCCCATCTTTGGTGAGTCTCAAAAGCTCTTGCTCAAACATGCAATCCACTACCTCCATCATACATTAATGGCTAAGAAGAAACATTGAACCTATGATTACGACTATTACTTCATTTCGGCAGTCATTCCCTGATTGCATTTACCTTGTCTAACACTACCAAAAGCATTTGAAAAACCCTTAAGGTCAGCAAGGGGGTAAAGAAACTCACTGTTAAAATCTCCACTTTACTATACAAGGTTTGAG